>OY728119.1:160740453-161990453 GCA_963277665.1 Viscum album | reverse complement strand
TATATAACATGTAATATTCAATTAAAGGTGTAAAATGAAAATGTTAAGATAATGAATGCATGAAGAAACTAAACATAGAGGTAAAAAAACCATAAATAGTAAAAATAAATAAATTGATATATAGTTTAAAATATGTAATTCAATATGGGAAATTCAAAAACTGAATTTTTTTACAAAATTAATAGTGTTATTAATGCATTGAATAATTCCATCAATTGAATAGACACTTCAAGATGACAATAACCTTTGATAATGAATATACATTTTAAAATATACAATTCAAAATGATAATTTTCAACACAAAAAATGATACCCAATTGAATTAGGCTTACAATTTACTTCTATTAGAAGATATTTTCTTACATTTAAGAGAAATATTTAAATATATTATTTCTATCCACTATCAGTCACTACAATAAATCAATGTAATCAGCACATAACATTCATAATGGAGCACTCAGACTTCCCTGTTTGAGTGAACTCAGCATGTACCATTTAATATAGGGCACTACCTAGTAACAATATGCATGAAATGCCAAAAAATGGTTAATAGAAACCATATATCACTTGTTAGAATCCAGAAAAAATGTTACAATCACATAGTTACAGAATATATTAAAATTTAAAACTATTAAATAAATTTAAAATAACAATATTATTTCTAAAATAATACATATTTATGTATTCTCTTTTTTAGACACATTTCATTCTCTAACATATGTTATATCCTTCCTTAAATGGATCGAAGGCCTTATATTTTTATTTATCTTTGGATAATCCTCTATTTAATTTGGTTGATAAGGAACCCTTATATGGCCTGAAGGCCCAGAGACACATGGACCAATGGCCCAAAAGACCCAAAAACACTAGAACTTACCCTTCCCATTATCTGCATCATTGTGGTTCCTTTATCCACATATAACATTGTTATTTGGATTGAATTTCCATATAAAAACTATGAACCACTAAAATAATAGGTACCCCACCTTAACATGGTCATTGGTTCCTATCCTGCTAGGTAACACAAGTTTCCCCGCAGACATGTTTTCCCCTCACTAGGGTCCACCCACATGCCCGAATAGGTAATCAAACTGATGACTATTCCAATTAGCCAAAACATGTTCTTTTCAGTGTTATTTTCCCCCACTTTTACATATATTAGGAAACTTCTTATAAGATCAACCATCCTAATCAATACTCTAGGACAAACACACTTAACTATGGATTTTAAATCAGGTAGTCTTTAGAAAAGAAAGGCACACCTTGTTGACATGAGTCATAAAATTTTTTCATTTAACCCTTTATCATTCCAGGGTGTTACATTAAACCCATTTAGAAAACAATGTCCTTTTTTGGACCTTACATATCAACTAAGACAGTGCCATATCACTTATTACTAGGTTCTTGCTCTAATACAAATGTAACAACTAGGCCCCGTAGAGAGCACACACACCCTGCCCTAACATGGCCATCGAGTATTGGCTTGCTTGGTACAACCAGTTTTCCCAAATACACATGCTCTTCTCCATGGGTCCCACCCACATGCTTGAATGGCTAATCTGACTAATTATTACCCCCACATTCCAACACATGATCTTTTTAGTGTGCTTTTTCCTTACTCATACACACCATGGGAAACTTCCCAGAAGGTCACCCATCCTGATCACTACTTCAGGCCAATCACACATAATTCTGGAGTTATAATCAGGTATAATCCCTAAAATAAAGTCATACCTTATTGACATGAGTCATATCATTTAGTAATTTAACCCTTTATCATTCTGGGGTGTTACATGCCCCATGCAGAGATGCACGGGTCTCAGTACCGATGAGGATATCATACCCTCACATCCTTCCCAATTTGGTATGTTCTTCTCTGGTGACTACTACTAATCTGAATCCCCATCTAGGGTTTACTCTTTTGTATTTTGATCTTTGAGTCCTAAATGCCCTATTCCTCTTTCTATGATCTTTTTTTCCTATGATTATCTACCTTGCGCCTCTGACCCCACCATGCCCCGCCACTGAGATCCCACTGCCATCGTGGTCAAACACTATCTCACTGACCTACCACTACCATGGTTCCCATTACGGTCCTTCTTCAACCTATGAACTTACATTCCATTCCCCATATTTGAGTTGTGATATGCAGTTACAACCATCGATGCCACCAAATCAAGGACGATGATGCCTCCCGTCACTACTGAGGACACCCGCCAAGGAGCCATTTTCGAAATCCATTGTCTTCATTTGCTGTGCCCAGACCCAACCCCACCCATAAATCCCAAAATTTAGTACTATTATTATTTGATCCTAGGATTTTTTTTAGGATTAAAAGGTTTCCTTAACTACCAGGCCAACTCCCAGTTGTTAACATATGTTAGATCATAATATTAGTTATGAAATAATATATATGTTGATAAAAATAAATAGTTGACCTTTATTATAATATGTTTTGATAAAAATATAGATATTTTCCATGTTAATATGAGTTTATAGTTAATATTTTTAATAATTAATATTGTTCACATTATTGCAAATTAGATCTATGTCGTATATACCACAAATAAACTAAAACAAATACATTTAGTAAGTAATATAAATTTAGAACTAATATGAAATTGTATTTGTTATGCAGAAAATAAAATATTAGTTCTAGTGTATATATTGATCATAATATTTATATTTTTTATCTATACTTACATTTCCTCTCATATATGTTTGATCACAGTATTAGTTCAAAACTAAAATGTATTCATAAAAATATATAAATGACATATTTTCTAAAATTTATTGATGGAAATATATTTATATTTTGAATTAATATTAGTTATGAAGCTAATATTGTGATCGATACATATTAGTTATGATAAATAAAAATTACTTTTATCATATATGTTAATTTAGTTGACCTCTATGGGTTTCAGGTAAATATTAAAAGAATATTACAGAGGAGAATTTTTATTATTGGAGAGACTCAACTTCAAATTAAACTACTGGATCTTACATGGGAACTTCTTTTAAATACACAATAGCTACTAAGAAAAAATAAGAAACATTATATTTGTAAAGGAATAGTAATATGAAGAAAGAAAAAGTTAATTTTTAATTCATATGTGTCTAAGTGGTTTTAATTGTTTGAATAGTTTTTATTAGAAATGTGTTTTTGTGTCACATATTTAAGTGTTTTTGTTATAGAATTTTAATGTAAGCCTCCATTTAAAAATAATTATTGAAAAAAACACACATAATTTTACCACTAGATAATTAGATTATAAAAAGAAATGTCATTTGTTTTGTTTTTGTAAAGAACACTTTACCTTGAATTCCTAAAAAGGTGAAACTGGATAAAAATTAAATCATTCATTTATAAAGCATGGGAAGCTCACTTTTACTGTGTTGGATTCTTTTTCTCTATTCATCCTGTTAACATTTTCATCGCTGAAAAAATGACTTGAAAACCCTAAAATTAACAAATGTTTAAATCACACAATGTTTTGGATATATTCAATTTGAAAATATACAATTGAATAATACAAGGTATATTCGAAAACAATTTGAAAATTGTTTATATCAATTATTATATAGAATAATCATATTTTAAAAAATATGTGATGTTTGTTTTGTTTCTTTAAAAACCCAAAAATTGTAGGAAATTTTTTTAAATATGCATTAACATCATTTTCTTAAAAATAAATCCGCAAACAGTTCTATAGAATCTTTAATGATAATTGAAAAGTGTTAAAACTGTTTTCAACAACTGTTTTAAAAAACCATATTTAATCAATATTAATTATCTTCATGAAAATATAATGATCATCCTGATTTAACCTGTAAATATCACAATATTTTATATCATGTTGATTCATCCTATCAACTACCTCAAGGATGTTCCCAAAATTTTCAAAGTACTAACAAGAAACCAATGACTGAAAATAATAAGTTTCTGATTGGAAGGGAATGTGATGATCCATGACCTTAATAGAATATAAAACCAAGATTCTCATTCTTAACTCAAATTAATCATTTATAGAAACTATTATTGGAAGAAAACATAAATTATATGGATAGACTAGAAAACAACATATATGGATAGACTAGTTGAAAATTACCATTAACATGTTCACAATTACGATTCCTGAAGAATCTTCATAAAATAAATTAACGCAATGAATGGAATAAATAAAATACCAATCATAAGTTATTGAATTGTAAAAAAGATTCAATTATAAGGGCAAAGATTCAATCATCTCATCAAATATTATAAATTCACAAAAATATATGTATATAAAAAAATATATAGACCCTAGAAATGGTATATAGGATAATGTCACACATGAAATAATTGAATAATAAACTTTTTTTAAAATTCTTATCAAATTTATCGAAACAATAGAAATGGTGTGCATGAAATTATAAAAATAAAATATATTTAATATTACAATCAAGAATAATTCTACATAAATATAGTCACCTCTAAATATTCATTTCGTTCCAAAGAAAATACTTGTAAAGAAATTTAAATTTTGATAGGAATTTGGAGGGTGGAAAATAATAAGGAATGAGATTTCATTGATGGTAGAAAAAATGAATGAAATTAGAAAATCTAATATTCTTAGAAAATATAAGTCTAATAGAAAACCAATTAATTCATGAAATCAACTGAATAAAAATATTTCACTTAATGAACATTATCTACATTCCAAGTGAAGGAAATATAGTGGAAGTCAGTATTATTAGTAACCCCTTATGTACAAATTAATTGAAATGAAAAAAGCATTAATGATTCATTTTTGAGGGAAGATGGGAATGAAATTAAACACTAAAATTAGATTTATAATAAAACTAGGGAAGAACCTTTGAACCTAGAACCTAATACTCACATAGGGAAGAAATATTGAACTTAGAACAAGAATAAATTAAGGGATAAAAATTAGGGTTTCAAAATAGGAAGAAATGTAGAACTATGAAGATGAATTAATTGAGGTTGAGAAAAATAGGGTTTCAATAATGGAAGAGAACTGAAAAAAACCTATGATCAAATATAAAAGAATCTTGGAAGGAAGAACCAAATTAAAATCAAGTATGTAGTGATTTTGAGAGAACCTTTCATAAAAGAGGAGTCATAGATTTGTACAGATGATTAAAGTTGAATGTGAAGATCTCCTTATTGATTAGAGGTGTATTATATGGGAATGAAGGGGTGTAAAACTAAGTAGTGATTTATACTGAGTGGTAGTGAAAGATACATAGGTGAGAGTGGGTAGAAATGGGGGAATGGTGGTAGGGGAAAAATGGGATGGAGGACCATGATAGAATGGTAACTGGGTTTGGAGGGAAAATCAATGAGGATCATGATAAAATTCAATGGTAAAATGTGAACCACATTTGGAAGGGAAATGGGAGAGCTAGAGGGTCACAGATGTATAAATGAAAACTCAACTTTAATAAAATAGTAGATACATGCAGAATTGGTAAAACAAATAAAAATTAATTAGGGGATTTAGTTATATGTTTTGGGGAATTTTTATAATGAAAAACTTGAAAAATAAAGTGATGGGAACTTTTTGAAAATTAAATTCAAGATAATGTAATGTGATAATGATAGGGATAATTATTTTTTAATAATAATTTGATTAAGAAGTGGTTTTAAAAGGATTAAAATGAGGATTTTTATGTGAAACATACATGTTGAAAATTACATATTAAATAAAAGGAAGATTATTTTGTACTAATTTTTTTTCATGTGTTCTTAAAATGTGAATGTGTTATTTTTATAAAATAGTTATGGGTTGATGTATGATAGGTTATATTGAAAATAGAATCATGTTTGAGATATTTTTACATGAATATTTTATTGTGAAAAGTTCCATTATGTTGATTAATTTCAGGGAGCCTTGGATTAGGCTATGACATGTGATATTGATATGTGAACCATAGGTTTGGTTAGGACTTTTGTTAGGACCCGAGATTTATAACATTCCATGTGTTTGGAATGAAACAAATTTGGTACACGTGTTTCAAAAGGGATGTGTTTGATCCATATGTTGGCATGAGACTGATTTAATCCATGTGCTTTTAATGAGATAGATTTGAGCTATGTGCTTGACATGAGATGGATTTGAGCCATTTGTTTATAATGAGAAAAAATTGGGCCATCTTTTTGGTGCATGTGTTTGTAATATGATAGATTTTATCCATGTGTTTGGATACTTTGATCTAGATATAGTATTAGAGTTACACTGACATTGGCCAAAGTAGGACAACTGACTAAAAAATAAATTTTTATTAAAATCAGAAGGAAAAAACAAGGATAAGTAAAGAGGGTATAAATTATTAAAGTATATTAGTATTTATCCATCACTATATTACATTTCTATGGTAGTGTGAGTAAATAGAAAAAATATGAGAGTACTGAATGCATTTCTTTTAGTATCCATAGTTTCTAATATTTTTCTACCTCTTGTTGGGTGTGTCAAATAACTGGATTATAGATAAGAATATTTTTACCTTATTAGAAGATATAATATACCTAAAAATGTTTTGAATATTGGAAAATAACATAACTTATATAGAATTAGTGACATGATGGGCGACTGATTAAAGAAGATTGTAGGGGTTTCTATCACCAAAGAAGACTCTACCATGGTAGGTGACTACTAGAGGAGACCCACTATAGGGGTTTGGTTCCATCCAGAGAATATTTTAACCAAACCCATTTGAAGCTTTTGTACCTATTAAGTAATAAATTTGGATACAAATATTTGGAAAAAATCATGGGAAATTTCTAATCTATGCATTCCCATTTAAATTTGAAAAATATTTTGCCTTCTCCATGGATGTTGTTCACCCTAACCAAACCATGTAAAATATGTATGTGTCCTTGTGTTTTGTTACCCTTTCTTGAGTGTGTGAATCTGATATTGAGAGTTATTATTCCACACAAAAAAACTAGTATTAGTGTGGTGAGTTCGATTACCTGGGGAGGAATTTGTATATGTTATCTATGCTCCTTAGTGAATGTTCGAACTTCTTCACTGGTGTCTGCAATGCACTCCCTTTTCACTAGTGTCCACTATACTTGGAGAAAAACTTATATTAGTCTCTATCCCTACCTGCTGATATCCATACCACTAAAACACCTCTATACAATTTTCAATTCCTTTGAAATTATTGGGGTTTTCTATTCATGTCTGGTCTCCATGGGTTTGATATCTCTTCCACCCTTTATTTTTTGTTTTCATCGATAGTGAGAAGTAGGAAGAAAATAGTAATAAGGTAGGGGGAGGTGCTGCACGTGGAAAAAAAACTTAGATAAAAAATTGAGGGAGAGTTTCAAATGGTGTGTCATGGGAGACAAAATTGAAAAGTGAAGGGACATGATTTTTTTCTTCTTTTTATGCATTTTAAATACAAAAGGAAAAAAAGATTCAAGTTTTATTTCAAAATTTTGGAAGTGGGTGGCATGAAAAGATGATGACACATTTAAAAATTTGAATTAATATATTTAATTGGAGGGAACAAATATATGAGGCATTTTTTTGATAGAAAAAAAATAATTCCCATTTGAGGTCCAATTGAAGTGTTTAAATAGTCAAATTTAGCATTTTTTACTTTTAAAGATTGAATGATTCAGTTTTTTTTGAAAATTATGATCTATTTTTTAATGGAGATTTCCCAGTAAAAAAGAAATATGGTACAACCCTAGGAATATGTTCTAGATACACATACTAGTATTTAAAGTACTTTTAAATATATAAATATGACGAACAACACTAAATTTGAGGTAGATAAATTTGATAGGATAGATAACTTCAACATGCGGAAATGTAAAGTTTTGAATGTTCTAACTCAGTAGAAGTTAGATATCATTTGGATAAAAATCTAGCCGATATCTCTGATTGTGATTAGAGAATACTCAATTTTCAAGCCTAAGGCATGATCCATTTTTTTATGAATGATCATAATGACAATGTGATGTGAGAAAATTCTATAAATATTTTATGGAAGACTTTGGGAAACAAGTACATGTATAAAATCATAAAAAACCAGATCTACCTAAAAAATAAATTGTTAATATTTTTATAAAAGAATGGAATATTCATGATTGAGCACCTAGTCTATTTTAACAAAATCTTATTCTATTATTAAATTCTATAGGTGATAATCATAGATGGAGATACCGTTATTTTTTTCTGACCTCTCTACTAGAGAGTTATGATCACCTTACTACAACATTTTTGTATGGTATGGATGCAGTTAAATTTATTGATGTATTAAATGACTTATTTAATAATGAGTAAAGTAAAGAGGAAAAGTATGAACCTAAAGATTTTGTATTATAGGAATTGATGGAAACTATGGGAATATCATCGTGCAAGAAACCCGGAGGATTTAGAAGAGATGAATCATGATCAAAGTCAAAAGGAAAGTTCACCTCTAGATGTCCTGTGAAATATAAGTGTGCTTCCTATCATCAAAAAGGGAATTTGAAGAATTATTTTCTCAAAATCAAGAAACTAAAGGATAGTTTTGTACAAAAAACCAAGGATGTTGGAGACACCACTTTCCTCAGTTCCTCGAAGGTCAACCATTTTGAAGGTTGGATTATTGATTCAGGTTGTTTATTTCATATGTGTGGGAACCAATATTGGTTTTCAAAGCCTATGGAATCTAATGAAGGTGTGGTGATTATGGGAAATATCCACCCTTTACACATGAGATATATTGGAACAATATGGTTGATTATGCATGATGGTACAAATCAACTACTTTTAGATGTAATATATGTAAGAAAATTCGATAAGAACCTCATAGATTTTGGAGTCTTGGATAACCTTGGTTACCAAATAAACACTAAAGATAGAGTCATGAAATTAATTCACAATGAACTCATTGTGATGGAAGGTATTTTAAAAGGTTCTTTTTATTATTTTAATGATTAGATTTTTATAGGTGGAGAAGTGATATCAGAAGAGAGTATCACCATTGGTAGAACATGAAATACCATAAAAATACCATCCATGTATGATAATATGGTTAGAATTTATCTTTTTGTAATTTAATATATTGCCCTAGATATATATTAATATGTTTTGGATGGAAAAGAAATGAACTAGTGGAAGTTTTTATGGGAGAAGAAATGAGTTCACTCCATCAGAATCAGACATGGGATCTTGTTCCTCCACCAAAGAAAAAGAAGATAACTAATGGTTTAATTTCAAAAATAGTTTTGAATTGATAAATATATCTCATACTTGAGATATTATTGATGCACATCAAATGAGCATCAATGAATCCATAGGTGAAGAAATACCTGAATATGGGTATTATTTCCTCTAAAAAGGAAAGGAAGAAGAAGGTGTACAAAGTTACGTGGATCACGTGAACCTATGGAATGCATGAAAACACGAGACCTTCAAGATGGTTATGTGAGGGATCCTTGTGTTTCACATAACCTATGGGACGTATCACAGATCCCCTTCTGATGAATCCTTATGCTCTCGCAAAAATATCCAAGACACTCACCGACCACGTGATGATAACCAGATGAGCTCTCCTAGGTCACATGACTTATCAACTAGTGAACACCTTAAAAACCATAAATAATACATATAAAATAAGGAGGAAAATATTAGAAATGTGAGAGCCTCTTCTGATTTTAAATATTATTCGATGTGCTCAAGCAGTTCACAAGATACCGTGGAAGCGCCTGAAGAGAAGATAACATTGTCACAAAAGAGACTGAAAATATGTAACTCTCACCATGAAAAAGGCTTCAAACATGTCTAGGTGGTCATGTGCTCCCTAACAGCTCCATATAAAAACAAAAGTGTTTGTCCATAAAATTCTCACATATCACCATAAGACCCTTTGTTGGTCACATGACACATCATTGATAGGGAGAGTTATTGTCTATGAAAAAATTTGAGTGAACTCTTGAGATCCTAGGACCTTGTAAAATAAACAAGGAAATAAAAATGGGAATAGGAGGGAGTCTTTTATGGTTATAAAAATCATGCAACATTCCCCATGAAGTTCATGAGAAACTACAAGCCCATGGTGATCCACCTTCCCTGACATGTGAGAGTCCACTGGCATGTCACCCTCGTCACATGAAGGGATTTAGACATTTCCGTGCGATCCTGAATTCCCCTTTTAGATCCATAAGAAAAATAGAAGGTATTTCCATGAAATTATTATGCATCACCAAGGAAATTGTTTTGGTAACGTGATGCATCACCAATGGGAGAGTGATTTTCTTCAAAAAAACTTATGTAATCTCACAAGATCCCCAATCCTTAGATGAATAAAATAAGTAAATAAAATGGAATATGAAGTATCCTATTGAGGTCATAAATATATTGCGATATTCCCATGTAGTCTACAAAACATAGAAAATTACCTAGAGTCATGACCACCTTGTTTTCACAGGATCCTATGGTCATATCACCTATATTATGTGAATCCCCCTAGAAAGCCACCATTGTCTCACGAAACATCCTAGACAAGGCATCTGAGGTTGGTAGAAATCCTTTAAATAGGCATCATAATCCCACAAAGTCCTCTAGATGTGTTGACCTAGAAATGTGAAAGAACCTTGTAATTTTCACATGATTTGAAAATATCCCATTAATTGGATATAATATGACAAATGAGGCATTGATGGGATGGTCTCGTGGTTGCTAAAAATCTTGCAATGACCCCAGAATGACCTACAATAGGATATCACAAAATGAATGACATCAAATACCTCCAACAACTCCTGATTATATTTCCACAACATGCACCATGTAAAGCATGAAATAATTGGGATGGAGAGGCTTATAAATTTCCCACCCTAGTATCAAACAATGAATATTTGGATCCTTATTCTAGCACACCCAATCATTAAATCATATTTCTCAGATCAACTAATCTTGTGATCGGAAAGATTTTCCATTAGGTAAAGTCCGAGGAAAAACCTAAGAAATCATGTGACATGTTTAGGCACTTCATGTGATCACTCATAGATCACATAAAGGACTTCATGCACGTTATGTAAAGGATATCCCACATACCTGATCAGTCACATGAGAATTAAGCAATCCAACACTAAAAAAATGTAATGCATATGCAATAGAAGGATGGAAAAAAGACTAAAAATATAGGATATTTTTGTGAAGAACATATAAACTGATCCTCATGCACTATGCTTTAACAACCTAGGTCTTGCAATAATGCCAAGACATGTCACCTAGATCATGTGAAACTCCTTTGGTATACTATTTGGATCATATTATATCCCATGGAAATGTCAGATAAAGTCATATGGAACCCCCAGGCATGCCACCCAAGTCTCACAAAACCCTCCAGGATCACCATACCAACCTCATGATACCATCTAGAAATGTCTCTCAAGTCATATGGTTTCACCATTTCAAGTCAACTAAGTCTCACAATGGCATTAGAACATGACAAATAAATCTCACGATTTCCTATAGACAAGCCAATGGGATCTCACGACATCCTTCGGACAAACCAATTGGATTTCATAACATCCTCTTGATAAGACAATTGTATCTCATGATTACCTCCATACGAGCTAAACATATCTCATGATGTCCTCTAAACAAGCTAGTCAAATATTACAACATCCATTGAACATATCAGAAAACTTTTGTAATGACACCCAAAAAAGTCATCCAAGACATGTAGCACCCCCAGACATGTCACACTGACTCACATGACACCCTCCAAGCATGTCATCCAAATTTTATGATGACACTAGGGAAAGTTAGTTGGATCATGCGATGGCATCTAGGATAATATAGATAGGTATTGTGATGTACTCTGAACAAGTCATCCTTGATTATGTGATTGTCTTTAGACATGTACAAAATATAATTAGGCATGTACAAACAACCCTCAACATTTCTGTTAGATAATCATGACATGTTAGGAAGATAATCAGGAAAGACATGCTAGGTGGGAATCACAGGACATGATAACCTTGTCCAACCTATATACTAGGAAAAAAATAGTGTGTAAGACCCAATTAATTGAACTATGATGAGTCTAATTTCTTCTATAACTAGGATACATTGGATTCCTTCTGAAGGCCCAATCTCTATATTAAACATCCAAAGGGTTTTCCCAGTACATAAGTCCCACATCCACAGGATGTGAAACTAGTCATTTTCCATCCTCTGTTTCCTATACTGAGCATAGATCACATGGGATTATGGAGTTTCAATGATCATATTCTTCATAAATGGAAACCTCAATGTGTAATCCCTAGTCACCGGAATAATATGATATCTCCCATATATTAGGGAAACCATAGCATGTAAATCCCCAAATCCACTGAATTATGAGTACTATGATTCCTACCATAACTAGGATAAGTAGGATTACTTTCCAAGGATTGAGCACAAATATATACTTACCTAATCATAATTACATCCATTTCTTTGACATATCAATAATTGGGACTCAATAATTCCCATTGTCAGATCATTCTACCTCATCAACTAGTGGACTAAGTAGAAAATTGAACTATAATGACTCTGATTCCTACTGTAACTAGGTTATGTAGGATTCCATCCTAAGGATATAGCTCTATATTAAAAATAAAAAGGGAAGTACCAGTACATAAGTCCCATATCCATATGTAGTGAGACTGATTAGATGATATCCCTTATTTATCACAACAATAATGGATCATGTATTGGGCAGGGTATGCCTCTGGGCCTTCGAGTCATGTATTACAGGGTTGGTCAGGCCTTATGCCTTGGGCCTATGGGTCTTGTACGGGTTCCCCTTCAACCCTTAAAAGGGGTATTATCCATAATAAAATAAAAAAAGAAGGCCTTCGGGCCATTCGGGCTAATGGTCATATCATTCGCAATCAAGAATGTCCACCAACTAGGGAAACCTCAGTGTGTAAGCCCCGATGAGTGGCATGATACAAATCCCTCCATATGAGAATATATTACTTGGGGCTAGTCCCAAGTGTGTGATCGAACTATAATAACTCTGATTCCTATCATAAAAGGATACATAGTGGGTCTCTTCAATAATCGATCTCAAATACCCAGTGCCTCAGTGCCCAAACAAATGTCCTTTTAACATGATGGTGAATTATAAATGTTCACTGAAATATGAGGTATTTGATTACTTCTATAAAAAGGATATATAGGATACCTCATAATGGATCAATCAAATCCTTGAAATATTAAACGCCTCCCTGCGTGGCTGAAAATTCTGAAGTTCCTGACTATATGGATTCAACATATAAGTAGCTACCCATCAGGGTATATGGATGAAGAAACTTGGTTACATATATATGGAGTCACTAAAATATACACCTACATGTATAAAAGAGATTTAACCTATGGTCATTATATGAGGGAAACCGATTCTGTATTAGGATTGGAAAGAGGTTCAACCTATTTTCATTTTGTTAGGGTATTCGGTTCTGTATTAGGATTAGGGAGAGATTCATTAACATATCTTAAATATATAAGAGAGTCTTGGAGGAGGAAATAATTTCCCCCCAAAAGGATGTTATAATCCTGAAATCCCATCCTATCGACCAATGTGAGTTCCTAAGTGCCATTAGGTTTAAAACCCTAGCTGATTTCCTGCCTTTTGAAATCTATTTTATAACTAGTTATAGATGTGGGCATCATTGGGAGATTATGTTAAGAAAAAAAATGGTAAATCTAACATAAATTATTATGTAACAAATTTAACCCCCCTCACTCATAATCAACCATCAGGAAAAAATGAACGCACCTAGTGGTTTTATTCTTTTCCATTGAAACAAAAATGGTGGAACCTACATGAATATATCAAATAATAAAATGATCGGTTGACCATACATCATGCCATTGTTTTTGCATATATATGCAAAAAATATGGAGAACATTATGTGAATACATAAAATAATCTAATTATTAGTTGACCATGCATTGGGATATTTTATTTTCATATTTATGTAAAAAAATATTGAACCCAACATGAATCACTAATATAATAGAATTATTGGTAGACCATGAATTGGGATATTTTTTTGGCATATTTACATAAGAAAAAATGGAAACCCCTATGTGAATATCTCAAATAACATAATGAATGGTTGACCATGCATCATGACATTTTTCTTGAATATCCTACACAAACATAGGAAAGACATACATGAATCTTATAGTTGATCCTCTATAGGGGTGGCATTTGTTGGAACCGGAAAACGCATCCCCAAAATAATTCAAATGCTTCCATACTCGATCCAAGATCATATAACATTTTTCAAGATTAGATTTGGTAGGTTTTAGGGCCCGAACAGAGTTACGGATTAGGAGTTATGGACATTTAAAGTTGGGTTGGAAAATGGGTTCGCAAAGCCCATTCACGAAGCCCCCTCCATGAACATGGAGCACTGCTGTGAAGCAAGGAGGCGGGATGGCTATTCACACCCCTTTTATGTTTGCGAACCACTAAAAAGCAAGGAGGGGGGATGGCTCCGCGAACCCCTTTGACATTCATGACCCGCCGCGAAGTAAGGAGGTAGGACGGCTCCACGAACCCCTTTGACGTTCATGACCCGCCACGAAGCAAGGAGGTGGGATGGCTTCACGAATCCCTTTGGCATTCGCAACCCACTACGAATCAAGGAGGAGGTAAAACTCCACAAACCCCATTGATGTTCACAACCCTCCACGGATCAAGCTCCGTCTTCACGCCGAGTGAGCTCTGCGTCGCGACACCCCTTGCCTATAAATACACAGCTCACCCCCATTCGCGAGACGGGCACTCTGTCCCTTGGGTGGCTGATCTCCTAGTTCACGGAGCTCCTATTTCCTTTGGGAAGCTACTCCGAAAGTCCATGCACTGTGAGTATATTCCTTCGTGAAGCGACTCCACGAGTCCATGCTCTGCGAGTAGCCTCTTTTACGAAGCGGCTCCGCAAGTACATGCTCTGTGAGGAGCTTTCTTTGCAAAGATGCCCCACGAGTCCATGATCCGTGAGTCCATGCTCCGAAAGTCTAGTCTCCACAGGCAGATTTCCTTCAAGAAGATACTTTGTGATACTCCATGATCCATAATCCCCTTTTCTCTGCGATGATACTTCGTGAATACCTATCCTTTCTGATGCTCCTACCTTTGTGCCCACCAGTCCATACCACGGGGGCTACGACCCCGCACCCCTGCTCAGAGTCAGTGTCGGGCTGCTGTCCTGACCCTTCCGGCCAGTACATTCACTACCACCACTCACCTTTATGAAAAATTGAGAGTCATACCTCAAACTTTTCAGGCCAGGACGTCAGGATTTCCCATTGCGCTCTTATGCCCACCCACCTTTGACCTGTGAAATACCATGATTTAAAATACTCCTCTACACACCACGAAACACCTTGGGTCAAAATATTTCTCTTGGTTTGTTTCCCATGTTGCGATTTGATATTCTCCTAATCAATTCCTTGAGTACCTTAAGTCGAACCATTACTCAAGAAACTCATCCACACCCTATCAGTTGGATCCTATGCCAGGTTGAACCAGAAAGGGCCACTCATGAGTATGTCCCAACACCAGCCATTTTTAGGTGCCTTATTCCCCAGTTCTATCTACATGACTATAAACTATAGTCCCCCCTATGTTCCAAACATAGGATTCCTCTTTTCCCAAACAAGAGATGCCTTATGCTCCAAGAATAAGATGCCACTATCCTATCTACACGACTATAAACTGTAGTTCCCCCTATGTTCCAAACATAGGAATCCTCTTTCTCCAAACAAGAGATGCCTTATGCTCTAAGATTGAGATACCAAAAGTCCTATCTATATTAGTGTAAACTGTAGTACACCCTATGTGCCAAACATAGGATGCCTCTTGCTCTAAATGAGAGATGCCTTATACTCCATTCATAAGACGCCAACAATCCTCTCTACATGATTATAAACTGTAGCATGCCATATCATTCAATAGTAGGATGCCTCTTATTCCAAATAAGATATGCCTTATGTGACAAGAATAAGATGCCTCATGCCATGATTGCAGTGGCATAATTTCAAGACCATTGGAATTTGTTCAAAAATTACATCACTCCACCTCATGGTTTTGGTGTCCTTCATTCAGATCATCATCCTCTTCCATGTCTAAAGGTACCCCTTAACGGCCTGGTCCCATGCCACATCGGCGCACCTACCGTCCTGGGCCAATGCCCCAGAAGACATAGAATGACACTTTGAGTCAGCTCATGTGTTTCAAACATGGTCAGTAGTCGACCTTCATTTGTTTGTCCCCATTTCAGGCTAACGCGATATGGATGCTATCTTTCAAAAACGGTCAACAGTTATCTTCCATCGTCACGCCATCCTCACCACGTTTAGAATGTTGGGAGTGTGATTCAAAATTTTCATATCCCTTTGTTTGGACTGATTCCAAAACCCTTGGCATTATCCCGCTTGTGCACTAGCACATAGGTGTAGGCCTTAATCATATGCCTCAACTCACCTGTGAATTGGGATGCCCTCATGGCCTGACATGAGGAAGACATTACGGGTGGATTCCTTGCGTAAGCCCATTCACCATTTCCGCTCAATAGCGGCAGCTGGGTAGCTCCTTTGCGTAAGCCCCAAACACCATTGCCGCTCCATAGCGGCACCCGGGCAGCTTCCTCGCGTAAGCCCCATACCATTTCCGCTCTATAGTGGCACCTATGCAGCTCCCTTGCGTAAGCCCCATACACCATTTCCGCTCCATAGTGGCACCCGGGAAGCTCCCTTGCGTAATCCCCATTCACCATTGTCGCTCCATAGCGGCACACGACAAGCTTCCATGCGTAAGCCCCATGCACAATTTCTACTCCATTGCGACATCTGGGAAGATTCCATGCGTAAGCCCCATTCACTATTGTCGCTCCTTAATGGAACCCAGGAATGCTAATGATTATTTATTCTTCACATAGCCACGTTAACGTGGATCCCCAATGGGATCACCTATCGACACCCCCCAAACACGGCATTACCGATGCCTTATTTCCCTCAAGGGCGGACGAGTATCGGTTATGTAAGTCATAGGGGTGCAGAGTGATACCACCTCATCTGAACTGTAGGACATTAAACTGCCAAGTACCATCATCCTAAACACATGATGTTAAATTGTGACCACTCCCCATGCATCCAACGCGGGGTTTCCCCACCTTGGACATTCTTCACGCACACTAGTCTCCACAGAAGTGAGCTCATTCCTCACATAGAATGAGATCCTCTTTATCGGAGCGGCGTCTGTCTGCAGGGAAATGGCAACCACCCTGGTGTAAACCCCTAGCTTTCCTTGTAGGAGGTAACATCCCCACTCCTCCTCTCTTCCTGGGTTCCAAGTCCCTCTCCCACTGGGCTTTGTCACCATCCGGACCTTTATCCTGGAGTAAGTCACAATCTCCATCATCTCAGGCTGCTAACCTCGTGTAAGCCCCTATTTCCTCTTTGGCCCACTAACTACGTGCAAACCCCACTCCACTTCCCATGGATGCACCTTTTGCGATATGATCGTCAGGTCATTGATATATCTTGTTTCTCACACCAAGAATGACTCACATGGTCTTAGAGTAAGCACTGAGCATGGAATCCTCCCTGGGAAGCCTAGAGTGTAAGCCCCACACCAATTTCCCGAACTATGTGGCCTTTGATCCTAGACAAGGCAAGGTACATAGGAATCCTCTTTGAGGTTCAAGCCCACCACCCATTGGTCGCTCCAACCCCCCTTCACGTCGGTTCACCAACACCTTTGGCAGCCTAGAGTGTAAGACTCACACCCATAACCCAATCTATGAGGACTTTGAACCTTGATAAGGTAAGGTACGTAGGAAGCCTCCCTGAGGTTCAATCCCATCATCCATTGGACGCTCTGACAACCTTCATGTTGGTTCGCCATCCCAACCCGAACTATGAGGTCTTTGATCCTTTCCAATGCAAGGTACGTAGGAAGCCTCCATGAGGTTCAAGCCCACCACCCACTAGTCACTCCGACCCCCTTCACATCAGTTCATCAGCACCTTGGGAATCCTAGAGTGTATTCCCCACACCCATAACCCAAACTAAGAGGAATTTGATCCTTGCTAAGGTAAGGTACGTAGGAAGCCTCCCTGAGGTTCAAGCCCATCATCCATTGGTCACTCTGAACCCCTTCATGTCAGTTCTCCATCCCAACCCGAACTACGAGGTCTTTGATCCTTGCCAAGGAAAGGAATGTAGGAAGACTTCCTGAGGTTCAATCCCACCACCCATTGGTCTCTCCGACCCCCTTCATGTTGGTTCACGAAAAACTTGGGAGGCCTAGTGTAAAATCCCCACACCGATAACCCTAACTATGAGGACTTTGATCCTTGATAAGGTAAGGTATGTAGGAAGCCTCCCTGAGGATCAAGCCCATCAACCATTGGTTTCTCCGACCCCCTTCATGTTATTTCACCAACCCCACCTGAAATATGAGCTCATTGATCCTTGCCAAGGTGAGGTACGTAGGAAGCCTCCCTGAGGTTCAATCACACCGCCCATTGTTTACTCCGACCCCCTTTGCGTTGGTTCAATAACCCATCCAAACTATGTGGTGTTTGATCCTTACTAAGGAAAGGTACATAGGATGCTTCCCTGAGGTTCAATCCCACCAACACCCAGTATTCCCGACCATCTTCATGTTGGTTCCCACTCCATCCTGAACTACATGGGCATTGATCCTTGTCTCTCAGACTGGGTATGTAGGAAGCCTCAATGAGGTTCAACCCCACCCAATCAGTAATACATTGCGACCCCATGTAGTGGTAAGACGTTGTGACCCCATCCAGTGGTAAGCCGTTGTCAACCCCATTTAGTGGTAACTCGTTGACATCCCCATCCAGCAGTAAGACGTTGTGACCCCATCCAGTGGTAATCCGTTGAAATCCCCAATCGGCGTTAAGCCATCATCAGATGAACTATGAGGACTTTGATTCCCCACCATATGGATATGTAGAAATCCTCTTCGAGACTCAATCCCAACATCACTGTCGTCCTCGAGACAACTCCACATCATTCTCCCTCCACTTCATTAAGCCTTCCATCATCCATCCTGATTCTTACCCAGGCCGGCACATCCTGGTGGGATCATGTCATCCACCCCCCCACTACTCTTAGCAGTACCCATGCCACAATCCACGCGTATGATAGATCATTTCTTTGGGTCATTTTCCTTTGTGTACACCTCAATTCATCACCCCTTCAAACTATGTGGGTTTTGATCACTGTCAACTGCATAGGGTATATAGGAAACCTCCTTGAGGTTCAATCCTAGACAATGTTAAACCTTGGTGTTCCCCATTCTGGGGTGCAATTTCCCTGATCCGCCCTCAGTGGTGTTCATATAAGTAATTACGGTGTGACTTCTCCCCTCCATGGGATGTACCACCTTAAATCCGTCCTCATTAGGAATTTTGATCCATCCATCTTCCTGGCTCTCTCTCCTAGGGATCTACCAATCTGATCCATCTCTATGGGATGTTTTGATCACCCTCATCCCATCTCCACAAGACATTAAACTCATGGACAACCTCATGTTAAACATGAGATGCCTGAGGAAAACCATCGAAGACACACCTTTAGAATAACCATCTCTGCAAGACGTTGAACTCGCGGAATACCCCATGTTAAACCTGGGAAACTAAGGAAAACCTCAGATACATGCCTCCAGCATAAGATACCCTGCGACTAACGTGGGATGCCTCAGGTTCTATGACCTTGAGATTCCCTATTGTGAAAAAGAATACAGGTTCCCCAATGTCCACACATCCAGACATGCCCCGACATGCATGATGTTACTGTCTACTCTGACCGAAGTTTGCTGCCCTAACTGAACCACTTGGAATGTCCTGACAAAAGTAATGTAATTAACCAACGTCCATGAAAATATGGAAATGGGAATGAGATTCATGAACCATGACTTAATATTTAAGGGAGACCTAGATTAGGTGATGAGTTTCGAGGAGGAATCCCCGAAAGGAAGAACTGACATCACATAATCCCATTTTGATCAAGGAGCAAACATCCCTAAACAAGGAACGGATGCCGCCCACCTTTATAAAGTGGGAATGTGGGCCAAAAGTTGTGTGTCCTCCACAGACGGACATGCATTCCCTAGGGAAAGCATTAGAAACAGGGTTCATGTGAAATAAGTCAATCCTCTCTTTGAAAATTCAATACAAGAAGAGTGGCTGAACCAGGAATAAATGGAAAATCGTGCTACCTTTTCATATCCAATTGAGCACATATCATGCCTACAATGATGCACTAATCAATGACCTTGTTCCTTGTTATCTTCATGTTTTTAGATAGTTATCGCATAAAATTGGTGACATGGTCGTTGGCCGATAGAAGAATAGTGTAGGGGATTTTATTGCCAAATAAGACTTTTCCTTGGTAGGTGACCACCATAGGAAACCCACTACATGGGTTTGGTGCCGTCTGGAGAATATTTGAAGCTTTCCCATTTGAACCTTCTCCACATCTTCAGCTATAAATTGGGATGATACTATATGGAAAAAATCATTGTATATTTCTAATCTATGAATTCCCATTTTAATATAAAATATATGTTTCCTTCCCCATAGATATAGGTCACCCTAACCGAACTATGTAAAATTTATATGTGTCCCTATTTTTTGTTTCCCCTTCATAAACTTATGAATTTGAGATCAATAGTGATGCTTCCACAGAACATAATGAACTAGATAGGAACCTTAAATTAACTTGACAATTAAATCTGAGTCATACTCTCCCAACAAGAGATAGATATCCCTATCTCTATGGATAAAAAGACCGGTAAGGCTCTAGAATCATCTTGGATAGGAATACCTTCAACATAAAAATAATTGTAATATAAAATCACCAATCCCTAGTTGTTAGAATAATTCCCCCACACCATATGATTCCATTAGAGAAAGAACCATACGAGTAGAGTTTGTGTCACAACACTTGGAGAGTACAATGAAACTAACTTCCTAATATTCCATTTTCATCTAACCTACCAATAGATAATCAAAATGAACTATTCCACAAGGAATTAATAGTGAATAGTATCAAAAAATAATGGATCATCAAGATAAATTTAAACTTCAACTAATGGAGTGAGAAAATATTTTACTAGAGGTTTTTATCATTATGAAGATTCCATAGGATCCAAAAACTATCCCAAAAGGAAAACTTATGAATAATGTCATTATCTGAAATGATACCTACATTATCAAAACATGATGGAAATAATTTATTAAAGTATCAAGGGATGTTTTGATACTCAGGAATTCCTTAATGAATAACCAAATGAATGCGGCCCAACTATTTTCTAGAAGTATGTTAGTTTAAATTTTTTTTGGAGTGACCACGTCAATAAAATTTTGAAGTTAGATGAAACCCATTTTGTTGAAACAAATTTTATATAAAGACATATGGATGGAAAAAATGAAAAATAAAACAATTATACTTGGTTAGTATTGCTCAATACCTTCAAAAATTTCCGCAAAGATCAGGTCCATTCAAAATTTGAATATGGTTATAATAATCCTTGGTGATGAACACCCCAGATCTAGAATGGGTGAATTAGTAGTGGTACTCTTAATCAATGGGAGAGATATTATTAAATAATGTTTTTTGTTTTGATAAATTAAATTAATTGTAAATCTATAGAGGTTTTTAGCATCTTTTAAACTAATATTTATAGTGGGAAAATAAGGATAGTAAAGTAAATTTCCCACCTAGATATCTTTCCAGAAGATACCATCTGATCATCCAATAACCCATTATAATTGTTCAAGTAGGATATAGAGGGGGTTTTGTAGACTAAACTACAATGGATAAAAAAAAGAGATTCATGCTATGTTTCATTCATAGTTATACTATACTTGGTTATCGAAAATTTAGCCCACATAGTGTCTCCTCCCATAAATTCTCGTGATAATTTATAATTCATGGATTTTATGGCTTCATAATGGTTCCTTAAGAATATAACATCTTCATAAATCAGTTTAGATAAGTGGAGAGGACTAGAGTATAGGTATCTACCTTCTCACTGAGAGTCTCAAAGAAAGGAATGAAAGGGTTTTTCAATGTTCTAAATAATTATTTTAGAAACTCTGAGAACTGAGATAACATGTATGTGAATAAAAGAAAGGATATAATTAATGGGGGTGATGTATCTTCTAAAATAAATAATTCAACTCTTCCAATTATTTTTTCTACCCATGCTATTTTACACCAGGCTATAAAAGTGTAAAATTAAGAGTTTTCTAGTGGAGTGAGGAGGACCATAGTAATCCCTTTTAAAGTGTTTTTTGAGTAAAACCTAACTAGAACTCGATCTAAATAACTTAGTTTTTAAAAAAATAGGAGAATATATAAACACTACCCTGTAATAACTCACCAGTTGTCCACTCCTTTTCTTATACTCATTCAATATTTCTTTGAAACACAAGATAAGGATTTATTTTCCTTTTAGAAAAAATAATATCATTTTTAAGAGAAAATGAGAGATTCCATGATTTATATACCTACCTTTTATGGGGATATTTGTTTCCCAAAATGAGAGAACTATTGATATTACTACTAAGAGAATTATGGGGAAGAAAAAATAGGATGGGATAAATGGGGTTATCTTGTATAAGACCACTCATAGTTTTAAAATATCTAAATTTACTTCCCATTAAAGAAACTAATAACCAAGTAGAGGAGAAAATGTTGAAGTACAACTTATAGAACCATTTTGAAAAACTTTGATTTCATATGATCTTAAGAATGAATTTACAATCATTTATTTATTAATACTTTTCAATATACACCTTCACCATAACATTGGTAACAACCACCTTCTTATTGATATCTGGGATCATTTCTTGAGATAAAACTATATAACCTTGAATATTCTAGTTTTTTACAAATCTATATGGTTTATTTTAAAAACAAAAAGATATTAAAAGAAAGTATTCCATTAATAAATTTAGTCGAAATTGTTTAAGTGAATTCAGATAGGCAAATAGGAAAGAAATAATCATAAAACATGGGATACTTCAATTTAGGAATGAGGAATAGGGTAGTTGGTCAAGAGGATCTTGGAAGATGAACACTTGAAAAATAATCACAGATAACTATAGTTATACCCTCTTTAATTATTACCCAATAAAAAATAAATAATAATCCTATAAATCCATATTTACATGGGTAAATCTCCATATTTAAGGATCTAATCGAATTTAGAATTACTGTTATAATAGGGGAGGCCTCTAGGTGATCATTCATATGCCCCACAATGACTATTGGTATCATACTAAATAAAGGATTAATAGGTTCCCCTCTAAGATAGAATCCCTAAGACTCTAAACCAACTCAATATAGAAGTTTTCAAAAATTATCCACCACCAGTAGACCAGAGATAATTATGTCATTGTGGAAGGATCTATCTTCTATTAAGAAATTGAGGTCATCAATATACCAATAGAAATGGGAAATTTAAATTTTTTTCAACCTCTAAAAATACATCTAAGAGGTTCTTTTACTTAACTAACATGAATATAAAGGTTTTCATCATCCAAATTTTTTTGTAAACTTCTATCAAAAATAATAATTTCTTGCTAAAAATAATCAATATTATGAATTGTAGTATATTTAAGATTATATAAGTCTTTTAGACATCCTTTGAGTCTTTTGAGTTTCCTGTGCAATATAACCCAAGTATTTTCATTCACTAAGACATCCAAATATTTCCTCACTATAGTTAAAAAAAATTCTTGTTGCGTCTAGGACATAAAGGGGAAATTTTCCAATAATAACAACCGCATTCATATGAATTAAGAGTGAGACAAGAGTAGTTTAAAATATAATTGGTCAAGTGATTGACTAAGTATTTTAAGAAGTAGAATATACATTTCAGATTTCACAGACACCTATTAGGGAAACTATGTTTCCTATGTATTCCTTGTACTATGTAAAATGGTCACCCGATAATCCTAACCCCAATGTATTTTTAGATAACAAGAAGTTGTTAAAACTATGGATGGACCTCCTCATGTAATTTAATCAAAATATTTTATTATAATTATTAAGTATAGTGTTGAAATTCCTACAAATAAACCAATATAAAGGGTCTAGGTTAAACTAAGAAAGAATATCTCATAAATATTCATGATCCCTATTGGTACCTTGTTCACCCAATGCACCCTAAGGGGGGGGGGGTGAATCAGGGTGATGTCGTTTTAATAATTTTTTTTCAATGCTAATTTTACCATACATATCTTATTATTATGGTAGTAGGAAAACATTAAACTTATCATTTTTACTCTCCCTTTCCCTGAATAACAAAATAGATATGAAAAGTAATTCAGAAACACAATTTTTTTTTACTTGGTTCACCCTAGGATAATCTATAGAGCACATGCCAATGATGTGTTTGTGGGTGAGGAATTCAATAATCTATATTATAGATATCACAATGGATTATATAATGGTGCACTTATAATACTTGGAGTAATGAATATTCTCTACTCTCACAAACTTCTCAAGTGAGGGATGGCCATTTTGTAGACCTAAGAGTCTCTACACCAGTTTATAGACTTGATGTTCTCCTAAAGTTTATCATAGTTCACTGAAAAACT
The DNA here is from genome assembly GCA_963277665.1 of Viscum album. Classification (NCBI taxonomy): domain Eukaryota; kingdom Viridiplantae; phylum Streptophyta; class Magnoliopsida; order Santalales; family Viscaceae; genus Viscum; species Viscum album. The sequence goes on along the minus strand of OY728119.1, from coordinate 161,965,798 downwards.
ATTGATTCTAAGAGGGTTTTGAGGTATTTAAAAGAAGATAAATAAGTTAATAAGAATCTAGTTGTGTTTCAAAATGGTTATCTCAAAGTGTTTTATATTTTTATTTGATTCAAATAACTTCATAATTGTTGCATTTCTAAAAAAAGTGATTTGATGGAGTGTCCATTGGACCGATATAATCAAATTAATTCCAAAGAATTAGAGATATTAGATAGAGTCCATTGGTCTGAGGCTATCAGTCAGAGTGAGGAACTAAATGTTTATCCAAGAATGCATACAAGTACCATAAAACATAACATTTTATTTGTTTAAAAATCAAAATATGATTTTATACTATTAAATTTTCTAACATAATGATTACTAAAATTTCTCATGATCCAAAATTGTGTCAAAAGGGGTAGAATGAGGTTCATGTGTTAAAAAGTCTTGCTAAAAAGTTTTTTGGATGATCACCAGACATATGTTATTAGCCAAATGTTTGACTGGGAAATGTTCAAAGATAAAAGGTTATGAATATATGATTTTTTTATGGTATAAAGTGTTTTTGGTCAAGGTTTTATGAAGATCACCAATAAAATTTAGAGCGAATAATCTTAATCTAATTAAACATGTATATGTTCATTAGACAAAAGGATGTACATTAGTTTATTGGATGGGGAATCTCAAAGTCACTAGATAAAGTTCACTGGATGAACCATTTGAAAAGATATCATATCAAGTAATTTTTAAGGAAACTCAGTATGTAAAGGAGATTAATAGAGCTCTATGATTTTATCTAAAAAAATTTCTATATGATGTTTTTCAGACTACTGTTTTAAAGTGAAGGAAATAGTTGAAGGTTTTAAAATCATGTCATCATATGAAAGAAGTGTCTCATGAATGTTTTTAATATGTTCCTATGAATTTGTACATGAACTATGATATGAGATTCATTAATTGGAATATTTTTATGAGGATATACCAGATAGAAGGTTCGAAGGGATTTATGAAATTATTGTAAAGATACAAAATTTAACAATCTTTATATTATTGATAAATGTTTCAATAATCATAATGTAAAGACCACAATTACCACCAAGTTTGTTGGAAGTTTTGATAAATTTCATTGATGTTGGGTCTTAAGTAAAGTTCTTAAAATTTATAATATTTGATTGAGGTAAAACTAAGGATGTTTTTTAGTGGGATGTTCAAATATTTGAGAGGGATATTTTAATTTGAAGTTTTCAAATCACCCTGAAAATATGGAAAAAATATACCTATATACAGGGGGTTGGTGCACCAAGAATATTTTTCAAATTTTTTGGTGTCTAGGAAAGGTGTTTCCTAAGTAAAGAGATGATCAGATGAATTTTTTTTAGAGAAATATGTTTGATAGATAGAATAAAAAGTTTCTTATTAGTTGGTATCAGATGAACAATGTATAGAATAGATCAGTCAAATATATAAAAGAAGTAATGTACAAATAGTGTGTTGAGGTGATTAAATGAATAAGGCATTAGATTGGTATCAGTCTATAAAAGAGGCATCAGATGGAGCATATTTGATGGAAATACTAGATAGAGTAAATTAGATGAACTTACTAGATGAAATTCTATTAAAAAGAATAAGTTTATTTTTCCTTGATGTCTAAGAAAGTAAATAGGAAGAAAAAGTTCCTGAAGGAAGGAAAAACATATGAAAAGGTCAACCAACATAGTTAAAACACACTAAATCTTATTGGTGGTGGTTCTTACAGTTATAAAAACTTTGTTATATCATTTATCTATGTGAGGAGCACATGCACTATCAATTGACTATAGTGCTACACAAGTGAAAGGATATAAATTTCTTACTATAACCACATAAAGGAATGATTTATATTGGTTCTTATGATCTTGTATTACTTCTAATCCATTATAAGGAAAATACACTCATATTAAGTAGTGAAGCATATAAATACCTATGTTACATTGGTTTTTCTTGTTTTCTTGTTTCCCTGTAGATTAATTTATCACTAACTGAAGGTGAAGGTTGTTTCTAAAGGAACAAAACATAAAAAGATAAGATCACTGATTCACTACCTCCCCCTATTAGTGATCACACAAATCTTGATTTTTAGTTTAAATTTGTATCAGAGTGAAGGATTACTTCATTGACTCTTTGGTGAATTTTGGAGAAAGTAAAAGTTTACATATATTTCTATAACACTATCAATAGTAAGGAGATTCATGTCTTTGATGGGAATAACTATCATATCTAGAATAATAGAATGTTACCTTATATTATTTACATATCATATGAAGATGTTGAGGACACTACAAATGCTTTATCTCCTTAGGATGATGGTGTTCCCTTAACATCTTTTGACCAGAAGAATTTGGAGAATGATGGGTGAAAAAAATGTTATACTTTCCTCACTATCTAAAAGTGAGATTCTAAGAGTTAAAATAATTGGAATAGATAAAGGCATCCGAGACAAGTTGAAGAAAATAAGAATGTTGGGAAAGATAAGTAACAAATATGGATATTAAAGTATGAATATATTAATATGGGTGATAGTAGATATGTAGGTGACTTCATTAAAATAGTTTATGAAATTATAAGAACTACTAGATGTATTGGTGAGTATTTAGAAGATTCAACTATTTTTTAATATATATTACATATTATTCATAATAAAATTGACTTTAATGTTTTATCATTTAAAGATATAAATTCTAAAACTCTTTCACTAGGTGATCTACAAAAAATTATCACCACTTATGAAATGATAAGAGAAAAGTATATAGTAGAGAAGGATAAAAAATTATAGATAAATATATTTCAAATATGCTAAGAAAATAATATATAAGAAAGATTATTTTGAAGAATAAGTTAGTGAATTTGACACAAAATATAAGTTATATATAAAATTTGATATATTTATGTCCTTATTATCTTGAAAAGTGAAATGAGTCATGGGGAAGTACCAATGAAAGTTACCATTGAAGTGATTTTTCTATGGATCTGTTGGACACATCGCTGCAAATTTTTCATGACTTAGGGATGATGAAGATATAAATGAAGAAGATATAAATCCAAGAATATATCTGAAGAGAAATTCATAGAAATCAACATCATTTTTTAAAGGAAAGGATGAGAAGTTATTTAAATATAATAAGATAAATTTTTTCTCTAAATGTGAGGAAGATGATGTCAGTGAAGTGAAGGTTGAAAGCTCTAGTGGTGATACTATTTAAAAACTACATATTAAAAAAGTGAAAAAAATAAAAATTATCCAGTGATGAATGTTGTAGCACTAAAGAATAATAATAATAGAATCGTATAGATTTTATTCTAAAGTGAGAGATGAAATAATGTCTTGAAAATATTTTTAGACTTGAAATGGAGAACAAGAAGCTAAAGTAAGAGAAAAGTTCAAAAATCAAAAAAGAATAATTTCTTGAAGGAAAATCCAATTTGATAAAAGTTTTTAATGATCTAAAGAAGTTAAATGATGAATATTAGAATCTCAAAATCAATATTGAAGAAAAGATAAAGGTAACATATAAAGAATTTTATTTTGTTAAATAAAAACTTGTTGAATTTGAGTGAGGAGTTATAAAATTAAAAAAATAAATTTAAAAATTGTTTGAAAGTTATAAGAAGTGTAAACCATATCAATATCAATATAAATCACCATCCAAGTTTAAAAACAAGGTTGAAGTTATTCATAAGAAAAATAAATTGAAAAATATCATGTATGTATCCAAAATAAGAGAAGTTGAAAATTTAGAAATTGACAAGGTTTCAAAGTTGGAACCAAAATTTTCTATTACTAGAGATCTTATTTAGGATAATGAGAAACCTAATAATAAGAATAATATTCTTTGAGGTTATAAAAAACTGGTATATAATAAAGTTCTAAGGTTGTTGATAAAGAAAATTATAGAAAGCCGGTTCATTGTTATGAACAACATGTAAGCTATAGAGGAAAATATGTTTTTATGGATATTGATGGTAATGTGGAGGATTTGGGAATATAATGAAGATGTTCTAATTAAACCATCAACAATACAATTAATCCAGTAGTAAATGGATGGAATTTATGAGGGGGAGGCAACCCACCAAAAGAAGACAACCTGAGAAAGTTAGTTTGATGATTTTAAATAGATTCCAACCATTGGAAACTTTTTGTGAAACATTTGATCATCCTAGACACATTTCTAAAGGATGTATTATTCTATTACCATCACAATACATTTTATATAAAAAATCTAAAAAACCTCACGAGAAGGAATAAAATGTAAAGAAATAAGCCTTAGTTGTTGAAACTTCTATCAAAGATATAAAAGGATAAAAACCTTGGATATTTAATAGTGGGTGTTATTCACATATAATTGGAAATTTGATATTGTTTAAGAATTTAACATATTATTAAGAAGGTATAATGAACTTTGGAAATAATGAGTATCTTAGAATCAAGGAAATTGGATCATCTATCGTTGGGGAAGAAAAGTTAAAATCTAAAAGGGCCTTCTTTTTTTATGGGTTGAAACAAAAAATTTCGAGTGTTTAAAAATTTTGTGATTAAGGTAATAGAGTTATTTTCATATGATATTTTTTCTTTGTTAAAAATACTAAAGATGAGAAATTTGTTACAAAAGTATAATGAACCAAGGGAAACCTGTTTCAAGTTGGAGATGCATAGGTTTCATGCTATCCGAGCATGATGGAAGAAAATAAGTTATGACATAAGAGTATTGGACATATGTGAAAAAAATTTATAAAGTTTATGTAAAGGGAAAGTGTTCATTATATTCATAAAATGAAAACAAAACAAAATTGGTGTTGCTCAATATACCAAAAGTGAAAATTACAAACTCACCATATAAGAATGTTTATATACATTCAACTTGTCCTCTAGAACTTATACATTTTGATATATGTGGGACAAAGAGAAATCAATCAAAAAATAAATATAAGTACTTTATTTAATTTATGTATTATTATAATCACATTATATGTATTATTCTTTCAAAACCTAGGTCATAGGATCTCTTATGGTTTAAGAGTTTTAGGAGAAGTGCTGAATTTTTTGGATATTCATTGAATAAGATTCAAACTAATAATGGTGCGGAATATAAAAATGGGTAGTCCAAATTTTATATTGAAAAACATGAAATTATTCAAGAATTTAGTTTACCATACACACAATAGTAAAATAGTGTGTCTAAATGAATAAATAGAAGTTTCGTTGATATGGAACAAACTATGTTGGTGGAACAAGTTACTTATCGATACCTTTAGAGAAAATATATTAGATATGTTTTTCACATTTAGAATCATTTTTTCTATATGATAAACTATAATATGTCTTTTTATGAGATTTATTTCAATGAAACCCCAACTTTTAAATACCTAAGGGTTCTTGGAATTATTTTCATTATAAAATTCTAGTGTGATAATATTTGTATGTTTTATCAGAGAGGTGTGGATGGAATCTTTCTTGGACACCCTCCCAATGCTAGAGGGTTTAGGTGTGGTAATAAAAAAACATGAAATATTATTGACTATGAAGATGTAAAATTTCGAGAAAAATATAACAATAAAGTTTAATATAAAATTTCAGATCTAGAATAAAGGGAAGATGGAGTTCCTACAAAACATGAAAAAGTCCATTAAAAGAGTAATATTGATAATCTGTTTGAGATGAATATTCTGAATCATCTATCTCAAGTGATGAGGAACAATTATTTTCATATAATAATTGGTTGAGGAATAAATTATAATTATAAAATATCATTAGTGATTAAGGTTAATAGGTTCGAAATATAAGAAAATTGATGATAGTTTTGTACACTTCCTTATATTTATTGGTTGAGCCAAGTGGTGTTGAAGAAACATTGGATAATCAAGAGTGGATTAATTCCATGAATAAAGATTTGGATCAAATTTTAAAGAATGATACATGAGAAATTGTATCCAAAATGAAAGATAAGAATGTTATTATTATAAAATGGGTGTTTTGAAACAAGTTAAATGAGAAATATGAAGTGATAAGAAACAAGGCATAAGTGGTTTGTATAGGCTAATCCCACAATGAAGGTAATGATTTTGATGAAACCTTTTCCCAGTAGGAAGGATTAAAATTATCAGAATCGTTATTTTTATCACTACATAATGGAAATTTAATATATTTTAAATGGATTTCAAGTCATATTTTCTTAATGGATATCTCGATGAAGATGTTTATATAGAACAAACTCCTGGCTTTGAGCTTGGTAGAGAATAAAAGTTTGTGTGTAGATTGAAGAAGTATTTGTATGGGTTAAAAAAATATCCCAGAGTCTGGTTTTCTAAATTAGATACCTACTTATGTAATTTTATGTTCAAGAAAGGAAGATTTCATCATTAACTCTACATAAAATAAAATCAATAGGTTTCACTAGTTGTGATTGTTTATGTTGATGATATAATATTTATTGGTAATGATCGAGATAAATTTTAAAATTTTGCTATGGTAATGAATAAGTTGTTTGAAATTCCAATTCTAGGTGAAATGAAATACATTATTGGTTTAGAAATCTATTAAAATAATCAATATTGTTTTTTCTATACCAAGACAATTATACGAAGGAAATTCTAAATAAAGTCAGCATGCAATATTAAAAGAATTTTACACACCTATTTCAAAGGGAATAAAGGTTTAAAAACATGGGGAAATAAAATTGGTTGATCCAAATGATTTTGCAATGATGTTTAGAATATTTATTTATCTATTGACTTCAAAGAAAAATACAGTGAATGTTTTTACTTTGTGTTTTAGGTATGAAAGTGATTAAAATGAATCTCATCTTATGGATAGAAAAATAATTCTTAGATATATCAATGGAATAATTTATTTTGGAATAAAATATTAAAACATAGGAAATATTACTCTTATATAGATGTAGATTGGGCATGTTTTATTGGTTACACAATATCTACATATAATAGATTTTTCTTTTTAGGAGGAAGACACGTGAGTTGGAATATGAATAAGAAAAATTCAGTAACTCTCATAACTAAAAATGATGAGTATGTAGCCTCCACTAAATTAGAAACACAACTAATTTGGATGAATAAAAAGCTATAATATTTGTAAGTTGATGTGAAGTTTCCCCTTCTCTTGGTTTGTGTAAATCAATGTTTATAAATATTTATAAGGATCTAGTTCAATATTATTGTTCCAATCACATTGAAATTAAATATCACTTCATCAAAGATCATGTGGAAAGAAATGAATTAAATATATAGTTTGTTCATACAATAGATCAAGTTTTTAATATATTTAATAAACCATTTCTGAAGGAATAATTTCATAATATGATCTGATAATGGGTGTTCAACCTCCCTCTCTTTAAGGATTAGGTATGTGATATCTTTCTCTCCTATCATCCTGTTTTTGGATGGTGTTGTCAAAGGGGGAGAAAATATGTAACATAAATCTATATATTATTATGTGATTTAAATTTTAAGTGAGTTCATGTATTTATGGGGAGTTTTTAAAAGCAGTAATATATGATTTTTTAACAGTTTATTAATGTGGATGCAGGAATCTGTTCTTATAGTTTTAAATTTCAATGAGAATAAAGAGATTCTCGAGAAGTTTCTTAGGAAGCTGTGGAAATGGAATATGTTTAAGAAAAGTTTTTTTAAATCACTACTTAAGGAAAAATAGTATTTTTGTTCAATGATTCTTGTCTCTTACAGGAAGTTATCTCACGTAGGCTAAGAATTTTTGTATAAGTGACCCAACTCATTATTTTCAAAAGTTTAATTGATTTATGTTTCATGATTGAAAATAGAATCTAAATGGGGATATTATAGAGGAAAATAGGTTTTTGTTGTGTTTGGAAGAAGTATAAGGATTTAATAAGAATCTGTTTGTGTTGTAAGAAGGTTTTCTAAAAGTGTTGACTTTTGTTATCTGACATAAGTCACTTTATCTTTACTTCCTTTCTTAAAAAAGTGATCAGATAGAGTTTCCATCAAACCAACATCATCAAACTTAGTCCCACATATCAAGGATATCATATAAACTCCATAATTTTGAGTCCATATATAGTGACCCATAATTTTCATATATATATATATTAAATCTAAATAAATGAATATTCTTTATATAACATAGAAATTCATGCTAAAATTGTATTGGACTAGTACCTTTAGAGATATAGAAACATGACCAACTGGTGTAGAAAAAATCTACAAAATCTCCCAATAATTTCTTCATAAATTTCACCCTTCTTATAAATTTCATACTTAATACCTTTCTTCATAACCTATGGAATGGAAACACAATAAATGGTTGAGCTTAGTTGCTCGGTAAAGGTAAACAAGGGAGATATCAATGATCACGAAAACATAAAAATATCATAAGGGTATAATAATAAGATTTTAACATTTAAAACCCATACAATTCATATCAATGATTATAATCATATGTCTTGGCATAAATCATGCTAGTTTATATGACATGAATTATAACGGAATCAAAGAATATAAACCATGAAAGCTTAACCTAAGCATAAGACATTTATTTGTGTCATACACATAAGTGTAGAAAATAATTTACTTAGTAGTTGAGGCTCCTTAAGAATGATATCAAAGTTTAATGGGTTCACTCCCTAAACCATCATAGTAGTTAAGGTTCACTCAAAAGACTACCATAGTGGAAAAAGTCCCTTATTGAACCAAGTTCACTCCCCATTCCATTCCTATTTATCTCATGATATTTAAATCTTTACCCAATTCATTAGAGTGAGATATATGTACCAACCATAACATAATGAAAATAATACGTATGTGTTCCATAATATTATAAATCATTTATCATATTAGAACCCATTAAAAGAAATGGGTTTTATAAACAATTCATCATAGCAAGAACTATGGATAAGAAATGGGTTTCATAAACATCATGTCATCATATTCATAAACCATACATAGAAAAAATAAGGAAGTTATCCTTGTATTATATCCATAGTAATATATAATTGAAATCAAGGGTTTTTTCTTTTATGAATAGTAATACCCTTAAAAGGGCATTAAAACATTTATGATGAAAATAACCTTTCAATTTTAAAATAATTTATTTTTTAAAAAAATGTACAAATATAATTAAAGTAATTTTATTTAAAAAGAATCATGTAAAATTATAAATTAAAATTAAATTAAAAATTATTCATCATGGTGGGAAATTTTTCTCATGCTGTATATGTTAGATAAACATTACATCTATACTTTTTTCAAAAAAGTCACAAAGTACCTCATTTGAAAAAAGACAAAAATATCCCTTTGAAATATTTTTTTTAAAATTCAAACATGGGTAACAATGAATTTAAAAATTCATAGGATAATAGTAAAAATATTCTCTAAATCATTTTTATAAAACATGGATATGAAAGAAAAATAATTTTCCACCGAAGATAAAAATGAAGTTTATTTTCCATAAAAACTTATTTTCAATCTCTTGAGTACATTGGGTGAAGAAAATGAAAGGAAACAATATATTTTTAAGAAATAACTAAATCAAAATAACATTATGGAGTATTTTGAGAGGTATATCATGTTATTTCATAATCATAACTTAATCATAAACAATCTTGGTAAATAATGAGACCGCAACATAAAATTCTTGTCTTGAGTTATCCTTGCTTAGAAATCACTCTAAACATCATTATAATAGATTTAAAACTTTTATACTTTTATAATAGAGTAATTTTAATGCATATAATATCATATATTATCTATTTATAAAATTTCAACACCACCTTTTATCAATAATTCATTATTAAAATCGTCATTTTAGGGTGTTAACTGTTTCATTTATCTTGAGTATTTCAGTTTAGTAGTTCAGGTCTTTATAAATTTATCTTGATTACATAATATCTTTAATATTAATCATGATATAATTATCATATATATTCATTATATATATATTTATAGTCATCCATTAAATTTATAGATAGAAAAATGAATTGTATAGTTTATGGAGACGGTAGGCCATACATACAAATGAATACTGGTTTCATTTTTTGACGGATTGAAGAAAAAAAGGTAAATATTAATTCAACTTTATAGGATTATAATTATATCATATATATCAAATATATATTCAAAAAATTATTAATCATTACCATTCAATTAAAATATAAATTAAAAAATAATCACACTACTTTGTGGAGGTGGTAGTCCACACAAGTGACATTATCATTTTCCAAAGAATTGGATGGTAAGAAGTTTGACATGATATTATAATTCCATAAGTATAATTATTTCATAAATATAATATATAAAATTTAAAATCATCATAATACCCATCCATAAATTATGTATATAAAAAATGAATTGTATCGCTATGTGGAGACTGTAAGTCGCACACATGCACGAGCAATACTTTCACTTATAATTTTATGCGAAGGAGGGTTCGTAATGGTGTTTTCATAATCATAATAAAATTTTAGAATATTAATAGCACTTAAGTTATTATTTTATGATAAATACCATATATTTATAGGAGTTAAAGAAGATTAGAAAAGAAAGTGATTGGTTAAGGCAATTACCACTTCTTTAAAATGACTCCATCATATCTCCTATAACGGGCACTAGGTTTGGCCTTTTGGGAATAATAGAATCTCAAGAATGTGTATAGAGAAGTTTATAAGATAATTTTACATATTTGTTTCAAGATATAAGGCTCAATGTTGTGTAAATAAGTGATGGTTGAGGTGCCCTTTTCTAATTGAGGTGAGAGGCACCTTTGGAATTTCCCAAAATATTAAATTATAATACATTTATTCTCAAGACAAGTATCTACCAATGAGAAGGTGTTAAAATATAAGTTAGGATAGGGTTTTAATCCCATAAACCAATATAATTTAGAGAATTTTTTATGTCATTTTAAACCTTATCATTTGGATTAACCCTTAGTTAACCAATTTCAATTTTAACCATGGTAACAAATTTTTCAATATTAAAGGGTTGATTTTTTTACTTAAAGGTGAAAATTATCCCATAAATGGAAAATTTATGAAATTGTAGACTTTATAATATCCACATAGTCTTATTTAATTATTTTTAATATTTTTAAATAATTTAATAAAATATTATTTTGATAAAATATCATTATTGTTAATTTTTACACTATTCATTGAGTCTCACTTAAAAGACATAAATAAAATGTTTGAATTATAATATAATATTTTAACAAAACAATAATATGTCTTATTTACTTACAAAATTTTAGGAATAATATAACTTACTTAAATTATATCAATTTTAATATTTTCAGAAATATTTATTTTATTTTTTATATTAATTGAATAAATACAATTTTGGCGCTGTGTAAGAATTTAAGATAATTATATAATACCTAAAAATCATAAATAAATTACCATAATTAATATAATATAATTATAAATAAAATTACTATTAATATATATTCATGACCAATTTTTTTCTTTATGTGAACACATAAAGGATACTTAACACTAAGAGAATGACATTTTGTAACTTTAGTTCATTTAAAAAATATATAAATCATTTTCATGGAAAATTTTCCATTAAACTAAAATATTTATATCCTAAGTATGTAATGGTATAATTCGATTCATTCAACAATAATTAGGACAAAAAATCATGTCCTTATCACTAATTTTTAACCTTGATTAACTAGATTTAGCCTTTACCTTGTTGATAAATTTTTCCATGGTTACTATTTATATTGACCAAAAATAAAAGTGGACAATTTATGAAATTTTAATCTATTGATTATAAATATTTAATTTAATTTATCTTATTTAAAACCTGAAAATGGTGTATTTTAATTTTAAAGTAAGTGTGAAAAATGTTACAAAAACTTCATTTTAGAAAAATTTATTTTTAAGTATAAAACTATATTTATTTATATACTAAGTCTTGGAAAATATTTCTTGAATGATTGAACCATTACATAAATTAAATAATATAAAAATCTCATTAAAATAATTCACCAATATGGATTAATTTTATTTATTATAATAAAATACATTGCGAGCATAAAAATAATTTTTTAAAAAAATCATTTTATTTTCAAATATTTTGTTATTTTTAATAATAATCATTTGATAACTAATTAGTCACTAAAGGGAACAGTAAGAAAAGGTGAACTGACTGGCCTTCTCTTTAGTTCCTTAAAAAATTCATCACATTCACCCATCCATAGGAACTTGGCTCCCTTCTTAGTTAACTTGGTGATTTGATTTGACATCCATGAAAAATTCTCTAAAAAGTATCGATAAATTCCGTACAAACCAAGAAAACTAAAGATCTCAGTCACAGTGGTAGGTTAGGTCCAATGTTCTATAACTTCTATCTTTGAAGGGTCTATTGATATACCCTCACTTGAGATTATATGACCCATGAATAAAACTTAATGAATCCAAAACTCACACATGGTAATTTTTTCATAAATATTATCCTTCCTTAGCCTCTTTAGCACAATTGTCAAAAGATCTTTATAAACTTTATTGATCTTTGAATAAATAAGAATATCATCAATAATTATTACCAAAAACTGATCATGTTAATCTCTAAAGAATCTATTCATTAATTCCATGAAGATAGCAAGGGAATTAGCAAGATCAAATGGAAACACTATAAATTAATAGTGTCCATACCATGTATGGAATGCTGTTTTTGAGTATACCCTTCATCCATACCCTCAAATAATGATATCCATAATGAAGATCAATTTAGAAAATCATTGACCTCCATGAAATTGAGAAAACAAGTCATCAATATGGGGTAAGTGATACTTATTATTTATTGCTATCTTATTAAGTTATTTATAATCAATGAAGAGTCACATTGATCCATATTTATTATTAAAAAAAAGGTGAACCCCAAGTTGATGTAATTGAAAAAATGAATCCCTTATCAAGATTCTCCTAGAGTTTTTTCTTCAATTATTGTAACTCAATCAGGTTTATTCTATACAGATTCTTGGAAATAGGTGTAGCACTAGGTATGAGTTATATTGAAAACTCAAATTCACGTTTTGGTGGAAGACTAAGAAATAATTTATGAAAGACATCAATAAACTCTTACACAATAGGAATATCTTCGATGTTGAGTCTCTCCCCAACCATCTACGATAAACACCCCTTTTGAATAGGAATCATGACCCCTAAGATGGAAGTAATTTCCATCTGAAGTTAATTTTTGTTATAACACTAATAAAAAATTATAGGTGGTTTAAAATATAAAATGTGAATTCCTTTCCTTAGAAATTGATGTGGTATTTATGCAAATAAATCCAATGCATGACAAAAATAACATCAAATTAAACTAGAATAATAATAATAATATTTAAAGGAAACACATTAGCAAATATTCTAACAAGAGAAGATTCATAAACATGGGATGTGATCATTGTAATAGGAATTTTTACTGCTAACTTAACATATAATTGTTGAGGTGGTACTATGATAACATTAGAAAAGTTTTTAGATATAATAGTGTGGGTAGATATATAATCAAATAAAATATTGGCAGTTCTAGAGTGGATACTAATTATACCTTTCACCATGTCATTATCGTACCCCTATTTAAAAATAGTGATCTCATGAGATTTAAATAAGTCTCTGATATTAAAAGGTTATTGAAATCAATCATAATCATTACACTTTGGGTTTGGGAACTGGTTAACATAATTTCCATACTCCTTTCATTTAATACACAAGAGTGTGGGTGTTTAATTCTATGGAGATTTTTCTCTATTCACATCATTATCTAATTTATTCCCCTCACATAAAAATTCAATGGCCTGATAACATTCCTTTCCATACTTGAAACATTTAAAAGTTCCCTTAAGATAGTTTATCCCATGTTTTCTTTCACACTTCAAGAATAAACAAAGGCCCATCTTCTTCTCTCTATGGTTTTTATAATTTCTTTAAAATTCATTTTTTCTTTTTTTATAAAAACCATGAGATTGATGGGTAACTCTAATATCTATATCCACCTTGAGAGAAAATAAAATTATTTATTCATATACACTGAAGTACCTTATGGATAGCACCCTTTAGAGACTTTGTTTTAAGACACTAAGGAATTTTTCAACCTTAATTTTAGATTGGATGATAATACCCAAATCATACCTTGCAAGCCTTGACAAAATTTCCTCATAAGTAAAAAAATTATAATCCGTAATCTGAAAATATAAGAATTATTTATCTATTTTCATATGAAGATCATGAGGAAGGTACTTATTGAAAAACAATATTTTAAATTCATCTCACTCTATAGATTACATTTATTCTTGTTATATCATGTTAATGATAAGATCCAACCACTCATTTGATTCACCTTTTAAATGATAAACAACCAGAGTAAATTTATCATGTTTTGAATAATGAAGAACAAAAAATTTCTTTTCAATTGTATTGATCCATTTCTCAACATCTAGTGGATCTATGGCCTCACTAAAAGAAGGTGGACGTTGCCTCATAAAGGACTCAATATAATTTTGTTCCCTCATTTTATTATTTGGAAGCACAACATGATTCATATCTTGAGAAAGTTGTTTTATAATTGAAACAATAATTTTTATTCCAAATCTTAAAACATTTAACTACTTAGGAGGTAAATCATTTCATTTTCCATCTCATTTAGAATTAACTCGATTCATTCAAGTTTTGACCATTATATAAAGCCAAAAATCATAGTTTGAAAAACAATAATCATGGTGAGAAACTCTATAATCATGAAAAATCATTTATAAGATGTCGAAATCATGACACATTTTTCTATGGAACCTTATTTTTAACTAGTTCATTCATTATCATTACCAAAACTTTAGGATTTTATCTTATACATAGACTTATACCTAGGGTTCTTACTAAAGTTTTATTATCCTAGTTTCCAAAGGTTAACTAAACCTTTCTATGATACCAACTATGGAGACCCATATATTTCATACATATATAATACATTTAAATAAATGAATATTATTTACATTACATAATAACCCATGCCATAATCATATAATTCTAGTATCTTCGGAAACATAAAAGCATAATAAATTATTTTATAAAATATATACAGTATCTTCCAATTATTTATTTATAACTAGAACCCTTATTTGAAATATCCTACTTAATACCTTTATTCATAACCTAGGGAGTAGAAACATAAGAAAGGGATGATCTAAGAGGATCAGTAAGGGTAAAAAAGGCATAAATCAATGATCATATAAAAATAGAATGAGAATATAGGTATATGAAAAAGATCTTAACATTTGAAACACAAAACCTACAGATCAAAGATCATATTCATAATTCTTAGAATAAATCTTGGTAGTTCATAAGACATGAATCATAATATAATCTAATAACATATACCATGAAATCCTAACATATGAACAATACATTGATTTATATCATACACATAAGCATAGAAAATCATTTCATTTGTATCCAATTATCATTTTCAAGGATATCATAATAGAATGGGTTCACTCTCCAATTCATCATAGTAGTCAAGGTTCAATCCCAAACCTATCATAGTGGACAAAGTCCGTTACCGAACTAGGTTCACTCCCCATTCTGGACCTTTTTATCTCATGAGATATCAATCTATACCCAATTCATTGGAAGGAGATGTAGGTACCACCCATCAAAAAATTAAAATAATAAACATGTTTTCCACAATATCATAAATAATTCATCATGTCTGAACTAATGAAATTAAAGGGTTTTCATAAACATTTCATCATATCATAACCCATGGAGAAGAAATGGGGTTCATAAATATTATTTCATCATATTCACAAAATATCTAGAGAAATAATAAGGGAAGTATAATCGAATCATATCCCTAGTAAATAATAAGTGAAATCAAGGGTTTAAATATTTAATTAACAAGTAATACCATAAAAAGATCATTAAAACGTTCTTGAGGAAAATAACCTTTCTATTTTGAAATCATTTATTTTAAACAAAATGATTAAATATAAAAGAATACATTTTATTTGAAAAAAACATGTAAAATTATAAAGTAATAATAAAATAAAAAAATCATCTTAATGGTGGGACAATCTGTTCATTTCTTATAATTTAAAAAACATTCCTTTCATAATTTTTTTGGAAAAGTAACAAAGTATATCATTTTAGAAAATGAAAGAAATATTACTTTCACACCATTTTTAAAAAGACTTACATTTATAAAAATGACTTTAAAAATCATAGTATAATAGTAAAAAAATCTTTAAAATAGTATTAGAAAACATTTATATAGAATAAAATGGATTTTTGATTGAAGAGAGAAATGAAGTTGATTTTCCTAAAAACTGTATTTTTTGTCTCTTGAGTACATAAGGTGAAGAAAATGAAAGGAAAATGTGTTTTAAATAAAAAAATTTAGGAAAATAAAATTCATGAGTATCGTGACAACTTGATCATAATATTTCATCATCATAACTTAATCATAATCAATCCTAATAAACTATGATATTGTAACATAAAACCCTTACCTCGAGTGTTTCTTGCTTAAAAATTACTATAGGATCCTATATAATAAAATAAAATTTATTATAATTATATAAAATATTCATTATCACACTTATAATACCATATATAATCCCTTTATAATGTTTCAAAACCTCATTTTATCAATAATTCCCTATTAAAATCGTCATTTCTGGGTGTAAACTATTTCGTTTATAATGAGTATTTTAGTTGACTATTTCATATCCTTGTACATTTATCTTTGTTACATAATTACCAAAATATTGGTAATGATATAAATATAATATAAATTCTTTGTAAACATATTTATAATCATCCATAGAAGTTATAGATAGAAAATTTAATTACACCTTTCATGGAGATGGTATGTCGTACGTACACATGACCATTTTTTTTCAATTTTCAACAGATGGAGATAAATAAACGTAAATATAAAATAATATTTATAAGATTATTATTATATAATATATATAATATATATTCATATAATATTTCCTCACTAAAATCCAAGTAAAATATAATTGAAAAATGAATCACATCGCTTCGTGGAGTTGGTAGTCCACAAGTACGCAGGAGCAACATTATTGTTTCATAAAGGATTGGATAGTAAAATGGTAGAGATGATATTATCATTGAATATGTATAATTATTTAATTAATATCATATAATCACATTAAACAAAAAAATATACCCATCATTAAAAGATGGGGATAAAAAGTTAATTGTATCGATACATTGAGATGGTTAGTCATGCGTACGCACGAGCGACACCTTCACTTCTCACTTGATGGGAAAGAGGGTGTATAATGGGTTTTTAATAATAATTATAAAATTACATAATATTTATGATATTTAATTTATTATTATATGACAATTACCATATATTTAGAGGAGTTAATGAATATTAGAAAAGAAAGTGATAAACTAATATGATTACCTATCCATTAAAACAATTCCTTTAGATATCCTCTTGGGAATACTAAAACCTCTAGAACATGGATATGGAATTTTAAAAGAGAATTTTTATGATTTTTTTTGATCTATAAGGCTCAATTTTGTGTAAATAAGTGAGGGATGAGGTTCCCTTTTATAAGTGAGGTGAGGGGTACTTTTTTAATTTTTCAAAAGAGAAAATTATAATAAACATATTCTCAAAAAACATACATAAAAATGGATAGGGATTTGAAGATAAGGTTTTATAGGGTTTAAATATCATCAAAAAAATATTTTTTAGACAAGTTTTTTGTCATTTAAATCCTTATCATTGTGATTAACCCCTATTTAATTTTAACTACACTAACAATATTTTCAATATTAAAGGGTTTTAGTTTTTACTTATAATGTAAAAACTAGCCCATAAATGGAAAATTTATGCAATTTTAGATTATATAATATCAAATTTGTCTTATTTCATTTTTTTTATTTTTAAATAATTTTATTAAATATTATTTTGAAAAAATATCATTATAATAAATTTTGACACTATTGTTTTAGTTTGGCTTAAAATAAATAAATAAAAAGTTGAAATTGAAATATATTAATTTAACACAATAGTAACATGTCATATTTACTTATAAAATTTGTTCAACACTATTAATTACTCAAATTATATCACTTTAAATATTTTCAAAATCATTTATTTTATTTTTTTATTAATTGGATAAATATTATTTTGGCGTTGTGTAAGCATTTAATGTAATTATTTAATACCTAAAAATTATAAATAAATTAAAATCATGAATATGATATAATTATATGAAAAACTACTATTAATATTCATTCATTACTAGTTTTCTCCCTATGTGAACACGTAAAAGATATCTAAAACTAAGAGAGTGGCATTTTGTAGCTTTCTTTGATTTAAATAAGATAAATCATTTTCATGGAAATGTTTCCATTAAAATAACAAATTTAGATCCTATGGTGATAATTATCGAGTTATATTAATCTAATAAGAATTATGATAACAAATTATGTCCTTATCAAAAAAAATAACCTAGATCAACCTGATTTACACTTTACCTAGTTGATAATTTTTACCAAGGTTACTATTCATATTGACAAAAAATAAAAGGAAATGTTTAAAAAATTTGAATCTATCGATTGTAAATATTTAAATAAATTTAAAAAATTTAATACCAGTAAATGGAGGAATTTAATTTTAAAGTAAGGGCACAAAATGTGATAAAAATTGCATTTAACCAAAATAAATTTTTATGCATGATACTTGATTTATTCTTATCTTATGATTTAAAAAATTTGATCAAGTAAATTATATAAAGGTTGATGAAAATAATTCAATAACAGTGATTAATTTAACTTAATATGATAAAATACATTGCACGCATAAAAAAAATATTTTTTTCCAAAAAAACATAACTTTTATTTTCAAATATATTTTTAATTATAATCTTTTGATAACTAATGAATTACTTTTATAATTTTGTGGACTATATTTTTTTTATAATGTTATTATTACTGTTCATACCTTTCAATCCAATGTCTTGGTGATAATGGACACATAATATTTTAATCATATTATGTGTTTTAGCTAAACTCATTGTTGTGTGTAATGAAAACTATTGAAAAAATAAAATTATTTAAAGACAAATATTACATATAAATTTCAGGGTATTACATTCTATCCCCATTAAAATAAATTTTAGCCTTAAAAATTCATCACTACAATACAAATTGATGAGGATACTTCTTCCTCATCACATTTTAAAGTTCCAATATAGCTTCCTAAAATTGGTGGTTTCTTTATAAAACATTGACTGGATGAGTGATATTATTTTGTAGAACTTTATCTCTACCATCTAGAATCTCTACTGATTGTTCTTCATAAGAAATATATTTCTCTAGTGGTATGACATATGAGTTCAGCACATGTGAAGGACTAGACATATACTTCCTCTTGATAGATATATTGTAGAGACCATGTTTTTGTATTATAAGACTTTAAAAATATCAAGAAGTCTTTTTGAACCCAGACACTGAGATGACATGTGATTTTGAGACCCAATGTGCCCATAATTAATTTTATAAAAATATTAAATATATTTTATATCACATGCACACAGGTTTTTTGAAAAAATGGGATATATCCTAAATAGAGTCTTGTATTGATAATATGATACCATGGTTGAATCCAAAATATTGGATTTACCCATGGAGTGACCTAAAATTGGATAGCATTGGACGTTGGGTTAAGGCAACCATTTGCTGGTTTGTTAAGTGAATTAATTAATTAAAATATTTAATTAATTTATTTAATATCTAAAAACCTGGTTCCCTCAGTAAGTATCATATTATGGAAAATCTATAGGGTTGGCTGTATAACCCTGGGATCATTTAAAGGAGGTTATACCACCTATCATTTGTGAATTGATATAGGATGATGATGAGCTTCCAGATCGAGACGAACCATGGCACATCGAACACAACAGATATTCCCCCATTGTGGGTGAGAACATTCTTCATGAATGATCGATAAAATATCAAGATAATACTCATCAATTTTTGATTCCTCCCTTATTATTAAAAGATTTTTCTTGATCGAAATTATATTATTTGATCTGCATTTAAATTGATCCATTGCATGATCCAGTGTATCAGATTTCAATTGTATATTCAATTTATCCCTTTTGTTCCATGTTTCTCATCCTAGATATCCCTAATCTATATTCATTGTCCAATAAAACATGGAAAATTATTGTTTCTATTTTTTAAAGTGGTTTTCTACTATTGTTCTTCATGATCTTCATCGTTGGCCGACATGGCCACAATTTGACATTTCCGGGCAGGATCAAGCATGATCAAACCCCCGAATTCATGACAGATTTGTGTGTGATGAATGGGTTGATTATTTTAGGATAAATAGAGACTATTTGTGGGTTATGGTTGATTATTCTCGTGGATTTAGAATCTGATATCGATTTACATTGAAGAGGGGCGCGCAAGGTGTGCGACAGACCACTATGGATCAACATATACCGATTTTCAACGACTGGAGGGATGAAATCGATGAACGAAGGACTTCTACCTATATTTCAAGTGAACTTAAGGTTCAATTTTTCATGACAGAATAAGATCTGGAATGTGTGGAGCATATCTAACTTTCTATGAAAACCCTGATCACACGGTGTGTGCTGGGATGAACACACGCCGTGTAGTGACCCATCTACGGTGACTATGGTTCCTAGTTAAGTTATGTATCACATGCCATGTTGGATAACCACACTCCATGTGACCCAATTCCAGTGTCTGGTTGTGTAATATAGGAGTAAATAAACATACACATGACTAAACACACACAATGTATGAGAATATGGGTAGTGTACATAGACACGACTAAGAAAACAAGGATCTTCCCCATTTGTCTGAGACACATCTTGAAGTATCCTTAAATGTTTTTTGGTACTACATTGCTAGAAATACATGTTCTAGAAACTAAACAGTGAGGAATAGGAGCGAGGCCACATGCCTTGTCGACCCATTACATGTCATGTACCTCCTTTTGAAGAAATTTCTACCTCTTGTATCTACTTAATTTAGACATGGATTTTATCCCATGAGTAGCCTATTCTAATTATGTTTATGAATAAAATCAGAATGGTGGGATTATTATTGGATTTTGATATATGATAAGAGATTTTCCTTGCATGATGATTCTGTAGGCGGTGCTCGATGACGACAATGATCAGACAAGGTCATCAGAGTGTAACCCACCTAAAAAGACAAGGAATGGGCTCTCTATCCCTAGAGTGGAACCCTCTTACCAAGTTAGGAAATGGGTACTCTATCTATCTACTTACTTCCACTTTCCTAATGAGTTTATGCATTGGTCCTCTATCTACTAAGTGACACCCTCTAGTGGAGTCAGGGTATGGGTCCTCTATCTACTGAGTGAAACCCTCCTTCAGATTCAGATCATGGGTCCACTATATATTGAGTGGAACCCTCCTAAAAAGTCAAGTAATGGGTGCACTATCTATAGAGTGGAACCCACCTATGGATTCAGGGCATGAGTCCTCTATCTACTGAGTGGAACACTCTTGTTGGATCAGGACATGGGTGAACTACCTATTGAGTGGCACCCTCTTGTTAGATTAGGGCTTGTATCCTCTACCTATGAAGAGAAATCCTCTTATTTTACTAGGTTATGGATCATATAATTAGGTATTATGTACCCTTGACAATGTGACATAGTAGTGATGTGTGTTTTAACATTGATACTTCTTCAGATAGACGTGCAAGATGTTGGGCATCATTGATGGACCTATTAGAACTATTGTAAATACTCTTTTCTTGGGATGGGGCTATGTGATAGGGATACCCATTTTATATTTTATGTGTTCCATTTCTAAGAATATATATATACATCCTTGTTATAGGATTTTTTTTCTTTCTATGGGATTATATATTTACTTATATTGTGTCTCCTATTACTTCCCCTTCAGCTTTTAGGATGTATTATTGGTTCTGTATATAGTCACAACTTCATAGGATTTACCAACACATGTCATGTATTATACAGATTATAGATAGATCAGTGTTAATTTTAGGGTAGCATAGGGATACCCTACTTTATTTGACCACATATGGTGGTCAAAGATGTTAGATATAGAGATGACCACTCTTAGTGTTAACTTTTACAGTAATTTTTCATTGGTACCTCTTTATAGTTGGGTGTGTATTTTTCCCCTTTACATTTTAGGTTACACTAGAATACTCTTTTATTCTCTATTGGTTGTTACATGCATGTTTGATATTATAAATTTTACTACACTTATATTTATTCCTCTACACATCTTCATGGAGATGGTTGGGTGTGTGAATATAGGTAAATTAGGGAAATTAATACAATATTAGTTTTGAATTTAGGAACTTGCCTCCATCCCATGGCCTATGGATGTGGTCTTGGAGTAGTTGAGGATTAGATATCTACTAGCTAGCCAAGCTCTAGTGGGTTGGGTCATGACAGATCTTTATCAGATATGGTTTGACCTTGGGACGATGATTGGTGTTTTTTCCCTAATGAGGTTTGGTTGGGAACTTAAGAGAATTGTCTCAAAGTGGCTCGAGTACAGATTTCAAGACAAGGAACCCATTTTTGGTGCAGCAGATGATGTATCCACTCACTAGAACTCTGAATACATGATTATTGACTCTGCATATTAGGATGTTAGTTGCAGAGAACTTTGGTACATACATCATATAAGATTGAGTCTTTGGACTATCCTTATTGAGTCAACTCCCCATATATATATATATATATGTGTGTGTGTGTGTGTGTGTGTGTGTTTGTGTGTGTTCTCATAAGACCATGGGAAGTCTTCATTAATTTTAGGATTCCTCTTTAAAGGCAGCAATCTAGGTTACCAATTTAGGATCATGATGATGCTATGAAGATTGATGTGGGCTCAGTTCAAAGGACATCATGCAATATCTTTCCTCCATGAGGGAAGGTAGAAACAACCTCATTGGTTGAGAAATACATTATAATAGAAGAGAAGGCTGAGAATGTGCGTAGATTTGGTGCACTCCATGAGTTCTAATTCCAAAGTCCACTAAGGTTCCGCAATGATCAAGATCCCCAGGTAGTAGAGGATTGGCTAGAGTCAGTGATACAAGTTTCAGACTTATTCAGAAAATAATTGGTCATGTGGTTATGATGGTCGCCATTATTTTCCATGTCATAGCTAAGAATTGGTGGAGTCTATTCACATAGATTCATTATGAGTCGAAACTCTCATGGACTAAATTTCAATAGTTGTTTCATGAGTATTACCCTCATGATTGCACTCAATTCAGATTAAAAAGATTTTGGAGCTGTAGTAAGGAGGGATGAAAGGTTATGAGTATGTTGTGAGGTTCACTAACCTTGCCTGATACTCCCTCGGCAAGATTTGGGATTTCTACTTCCATGTGAAGAAGTTTGAGTAGGGTCTTTGTAGAGATATTTGTATCAGTGTCATACCCATTTTCATTCCCATATATGTTAGAGTTTTAGAGTAGGAACAAGTGATGAATAACTTCTTGTCTGAGGGAAACCATGTATTTGGGGCTGGAAGTGGGTGTTATTGGGAAGAGTCATATGCATCAGCTAGCAGGCGCCGGTCAACAGGATCTCAACACCAGAGTTATTCTCAGGACCAGACTTGGGCATGTGATCTTATGACATAGGGATCGCGCATATGATCAGGGAATCCTAGAGAGGGGCATTGCTATTCTTGTGATTGTTGAAGTTTGGTGGAAATTTATTTCCCGAAATGACATGATGAGGAGGTAATATAGATAGTAGATGGACCGCCATGGTAATGGAATCACCATGATCATTGTTCTCCCAAGCATGGATAGGGAAGCCCCCAAAGAGGTGGAGCTAGAAGAGGAGCAGGTGGGGATCTAGGAGGAGGACATGTGGGTAATGAATGATATTACGAGAAACTCCCACCACCACCACTAGGAAGACCATGTCATTCTTTGGGATATAGTGGTCGAGGCTGTGGACAGTTGGAGGCTATAGAGGTATATGACTCAATAGCACACAAGATAATTATAGGTATGATCTATGTTTATTCTAATGTTACTTATGTACCAGTAGAAATATGTGTGAATATTTCCTTCATATCATTACTCTGGTTGCAAGAGTTGGGGATCCCAGTTTAGGTCCTAGTCCAGCAACTTTTCCTTTAGGTTCTTACAGGGAACGTTTCTTCAATACTATTCATCTGATGGTAGTGAAATCCATCTCTTGGTGGAGATAGTTTCTCCTAGGACCTTTTGGTCATCATGATGAGAACTTAGGAAATTATATTGGGTATGGAATATTTTTCGATAGTTTGAGCCCATATTTATTATAACCGAAGATGAGCCAGATTACTATTGAAAGATGGGATGAGATTCTCCTTTATGGGAGAGATATCTCATGCCAAGATGAGTGAGTTTTTAAAGAAGGAGGATGTAACACAACACCCATCAGTTGGAGATTTTATCCCTTTGAGTAGTAGGCTCTTCAGTTATCTATATTTATTTAGTCATGGAGGATTATATGGATGTATTCCCTGAGGATGATCTGATGCTATGTTTGGGGTAAGAGATAGATTTTTTATCAAATTGCATCCTAGGACTACTCTAATATCTTATAAAACATATTATATGGGCCTGGCTGAGCACTAAGATCTATGATTATAGTTTTAGGACCTTTTATATAATAGTTTCATCAGACCCAGTGTGGACACCTTGGTAGCTCCAGTTTTTTTCATGAAAAACATAAAATGGGAGATTTCATATTTTTTTAGATTATCATCACCTGAACTAGCCTAAAACAAAGAGAAAGTACCCCTTGCTGAGTATTAATGAAAACTTTGATCAGTTGTGAGGTGTGAGATGGTTTTTAAAGATTGATCTCATGTTCGACTACTACCTGTTGAGAGTTCATAAGGATGATATTACAAATATAAAATTCTGATGTCACTATGAACACTTTGAGTTCCTGGTGATGCCCTTCGATGTGATGAATGTCCCCAATATGTTTATGGAGTTGATAAATTGGATCTTCCAACCATACATGAATGATTTATTGTTGTCTTCATTGAATACATACTCATATACTCTGCATCAGAGGAGGAGGGTACAAATCTTCTTAAATCAATGGTGTTGAACCCTCTTCTTATATAGTGAGTGAGGGAGGATTAGTTGGGTGATATAGACTATGAGTTCCTACATGAATAGATATCCTTATAAGATTAACCAGATGTAATTTATGAAGTAGTGAATCACATCATCCTTTTCTAGGGACAAACAGTGGTCCCAATCACAATGTGGGAGGAGGTTATGAGAGAGTTTCACATGTATCCTTTGGTTTTACATACCAATATAAATAATATGTATAGATTCCTTTAATTGTAGTTTTTGTGGGCTAGCATGAAGTGGAGTATGGTTGAGTTTTTCTCTCGGTGCCTCACATGTCAGTGGGTAAAGGCTAAGAACTTGGTTCCCGCAGGTTTTTTATAGCCTCTTGATATCTAGGAGTGAAAATGGGACAATATATCCATGGAATTTGTGATAGGGTTTCCACAAAGAGTGAGAGGCCATGATTCGAATTGGGTGACAGTTGACAGACTTTAAATGTTAGCAGACTTCCTTAATGTCAAGGAGAAAAGTTCGGCGAAGTGTTTGGGGTTGTTTTTCATGTGAGAGATCATCTTCCATCATGGGTTTAACTCAATTATTATCACTAACCATGATGATAGATTTATGTCATTATTGTGTTGAGGACCCCAAGATCCATTTGGGACCCAGAAGAGGATGAGTACATCCTTTCACCCCCAGATAGATGACCATATCGAGTTCACTATCTAGGTGTTGGAGGATATACTTAGGGATAATGTTCTTGACCTTTTCTAGATATATAAGGATCAATTACCCTTTTAGAGTTTTCTTATAATAATAACTACCACTCTAATATTATTATGACACCTTTCAAGGCCCTATACGTAAGACCCTGTAGGTCACCCTTATGCTGGATTGAGATTGGTGAGACATATCTTGCTGATCCAAAGATGGTGCATGTAACGATGGAGAAGGTCTAGGTGATCCATGAGTGGATGAGGAAAACTCGGAGTAAGAAAATATATTATGAATACCGATATCATAGGCCCTTGGAGTTCAAGCAGGGAGAACATTTCTTCCTAATAGTCTCCCTATGATGGAGAATGAAGAGATTCAGTTAGAGAGGCAAGATATCCTCAAGGTTTATTAGGCTATTTGAGATATTGCATAGGCTTAGTGAGATTTCCTACCACATCACATTTCCACATAGTTAGAGAAGGTCCATGATGTCTTCCATGTGTCACAACTAAAGAGATACATGCATGATCCCATGCATGTTATTATCTTGGGAGAGATAGACATCGATAATGGATCTACCTTCACAGAGAACCTATTGGAAATCAAGGATCGGTGGGAGATGATCCTACATGGATGGACCATTCTTTTTATTTGTGTGATGTGGAAGCATGAGAGTATTCATGATAGCTCCTGGGAGTGGGATAGCCAGATTCGGACATAGTATCCCCACATTTTTTCTTAGTTTTTTTCTTTTCGAGGATAAAAATATTGATGGTGGGAATACGTTATTTACCATTTTTTACTTTTAATACTTTGAAACATATCAAGGAATATTTTTGGATCCAAGAAATGAGGTAATATGTGATTTTGAGGGCTGAAATTCCCAAAATTAAGTTTATAAAAATATTAAATATATTTTATATAACGTGAATATATTTTTTCAAACATAATAAAATATCTCCTAAAAATAGTCTTGTATTGAAAATATGATAACAACTTTGAATTTGGAGTGTGATATTTACCCTAGGAGTGTCCTAAAATTGTGTAGTGTGTGACATTTGAATAAGGTGACCATTGGTAGGTACATTAAGTGAATCAATTAATTAAAATATTTATTTAATTAATTTAATGTCTAATAATATAATTTACTATATAAGTATAATGTTATGAAAAATAACCATGGTTAGACACATAACCCTAGGATCATTGAGAGGAGGTTCCACAACATGTCATTGGAAAATTGAGATAAGACAATGATGAGATTTTGGATCCAGGTGAATCAAGGCACAGAAAATTCAACAAATCTTCCCCCATCATTGGTGAAAATGTTCTTCATCAACGATCCATAAAATATCATGGTATGAATCACCATTTTCGTATTCCAACCTTATGATTAAAAGATTCATCATGATCAAAATTCTATTCTTTGATCTTCATTTAAGTCGAGCCTTTTCATGAGTCTATGTATCAGATTGAAATTATTTATTCAATCTATCCCTATTGTGACATGTTTCTCATCCTGAATATCCAATATATATATATATTTTTGATAATAATCATTATATAATGATTATTTAACCTTTTTTATGTTCTTTTCCTCCATCATTATTTTGGATCTTTATCGTTTTCCTATAGGGCCACAGTTTAACATTGCGGGTGGGGGGGTTTAATGCGATGAAGCCCCAAGATTTGTGAAAGACACATGTGAGAGGAATGATGATTTTAGGATAGATTGTGATTCTTTTAGAGAGATGGGTGATGATTCCCATGGATATGAATTTAGAACCTAGTATTGATCGACAATGACATGAGGTGCACAGGGCATGCGAAAGACCACCAGGTTTAATAGATAAAAATTTATGGCCACCAGAGGGCTGGAATCGATGAATAGAGGCCTTCCCCTTTGATTTCAGGAAAACATCATGCAAGATTCAATGTGTAAGATGGTGATCTGAAATACATGGAGCAGAACTATGTTTTTACAGAAATACCAACTATATAACATGTATTGGGATGAATAAACATTGTGTAGTGACCTAGTTGTGATAGATAGGGTTCATAGGAAATCTAAGAATCACACTCTATGTGAGAAAACCACACATCATGTGACCCAGTGTTAGAAGCACGATGTGTACTTCGAGAGTACACATACATGGACATGACCTAGAACATGCCGTGTACATGCACATGGTTAGTGTAGGTGGAAAAAATCATGAGAACACAACTCGACCTCAGGAGGATGAGATACACCATGTAGCATCCTTATACATAGTTTGGTACTAAATTGATAAGATGTCATGTTCTTGAGAGGACATGGATACAAATAAAATTTGGGACACATTCCTTATAGATTCTTTACACATCGTATATGTACTATTGAGGAATCTTTGACCAGTCAAATCTATTTCATTTGGACTCATATTTTGGCCTCTCAGTAGCCTATGCAGAATATTTTTCTTGTAGAGTGATATAGTGGATTTTATTGTGGATTTTGAGATGCGATGTGAAATGTTATGAGTGTGATTATTTAAGAGGAACTTGATGATGAAATTGATTAGACAAGATCATCATAGTGACACCCTTCTACGAAGTCAGGTCATGGGTCCTTTATCAATAGAGTGAGACCCTCCTATGAAGTCAGGGCATGGTTACTCTATCTATCTACTTAGTGGCACCCTCCTTTGGAGTCAGGAAATGGATCCTCTATCCACTTAGTGGAACCCTCCTATAGATATAGGGAATGAGTCCTCTATCTACTGAGTGGCATTCTCCTTGGGATTCGGGGAATGAGTCCTCTATCTATTTATTGGAACCCTCCTATGGAGTTATGGAATGGGTTCTCTATCTATTGAGTGGTACCCTCCTATAGAGTTAGGGAATGGGTCCTCTATCTATCGAGTCCTACCCTCCT
Source organism: Viscum album (assembly GCA_963277665.1). Classification (NCBI taxonomy): domain Eukaryota; kingdom Viridiplantae; phylum Streptophyta; class Magnoliopsida; order Santalales; family Viscaceae; genus Viscum; species Viscum album. The sequence goes on along the minus strand of OY728119.1, from coordinate 161,937,022 downwards.
ATAGAGTTTGGGAATAGGTGCTCTATCAATAGAGTAGAAACCTCCTACAGAGTCAGGGCATGGGTCCTCTAACTAATGAGTGGAAAACTCTCATTGGATCAGGATACAGGTCCTCAACTTACTAAGTGAAACCCTCCTATTCGACCAAGGAATGATCCCTCTACATACAGAGTGGAACCATCCAATTATACCATAGAATGGGTCCTCTACTTAGATTTTGTGTCCCCTCTACTATGTGGCATGGTGGAAAGGTGTGTCTAGACATAGATACATCTTTGGAAAGACAGACATGATGATGGGAATTATTGACAAACCTCTTGGAAATATTTTCATGAATATTTTCCTAGTATGGGTCTATGAGAGGGAGATCCCATTTCCCACTCATATAAGTTTCTTTTCTGAGAATATATTCACATCTTTGTTTTTGGATTTAATTTATTTCAGTGGATTGAGATGTTTACTTATATTGTTTATCCTATGGCTTTCCCTCCATATTTCGAGACATCCTACTGGGTATGAACATATTCACCACTAAATGGGATTTTACCACATGTTTCATGTCTTATGAAGGTGACAGACAGGTCGAAGGTGATTTCATAGAAGCATAGGGATACCCTGGATCATTTCACCATTTGAGATGGTTAGGGTTTGGAAATATGGAGTTGGGATCTCTCATTATTTACTTGTCCATTTATTGTTAGTTTGGAACATATTTCTGGTTGGGTGTGTATTTCCCCCTTTAATTTTTATATTACAATGTCATACACATGTATTCCATAAATGTTGTTACATGCATGGTTTATATTATAGATGTTACAATCTTTTGTATTTATTCCTCTAAACTTCTACATGAAGATGGTTGGGTGTGTGAAAATAGGTACTTTAGGAAAAGGAATCCTATATTATTTATACCTTCTAGTTCTTCTTGCCTTCCTCAGGCCTATGGAGGTGGGATTGGGGTAGTTTAATCTCATTTCTCCACCATCCAAGCTAGCTCAAATGGGTCAAGTCATAACATACATGGAACACATCATGGAATTGATAGATTTGATGTAAGAACCAATCAATAAGATACAATATCAATAATCACTATAATTTCAAAAGGAATAATATACCTAGGCCTTAGATTTACCTTTTTCCAAATCTCATCACCCTCTTTTAGGGAGATATTATTAGGAAAAACTTATCACTAACTTCAAACTCTAGATATTTTTTATGATTGTCACCATAAACTTTTCACCATCTCTGAGCTTCTCTTATGTTTTGTTCAATGGTTATAAACTTCTATACAATTTAATCATCTAGATCAGGTACCAATAGTTTTATTTATCTAACTTTATTCTAGAAGTTGGAGTTCCTCACTTCCTATTATAGATAGCTTCATAAGGATTCATCTAAATGCTTGAGTGAAAGCTATTGTTGTATGAAAATCCAACCAAAGGAAGGTGTTGATCCAAACCAAATTTGAAATCTATAGAGAAAGATCTCAACATTTATTTATAGAGTTTGAATGGTCCTTTTATACTGACCATTTTTTTGAGGAAGATAAAAAATGATGAAACTTAACTCCGTATCTAGATCCTACTAAATAATTCTCCAAATCTTCTTGGTAAGCCTTGGATCTCGATCAGATATAACCGATAGTAGTATACCATGAAATCTTACCACTTACTTATTGTATAACCGAGTAAATTGATCAATAGATAAATCTTATATAATATAAATGAATTGTACAGGGTTTTTAATTTGATCAATTATAACCCAAATAGTTTTATCCCATTTAGATATTTAAGGGAGTCAGAAACCAAAATCTATGGTGATTTTTTCCCATTTATATTCTTGTGTGGTTAGTGGTTATTATATTTGTTTGTTCTAGCTGTAGCAGAAGCATGCAGTGGGGGAGATATATTAAAATTCATTTTATTAATCATTTTTCAAAACCAAGAGTGAGGATCCTTCACATCAAATTTATAATTAATTTTTAAATATTAGAATAAATAAAATAATCAGGCTTAGGAACTTTATTCTTTGGTGAGTATTGATCATCTGAAAAGACCCTTTTGGATTACCTTCATTGTGATGTGAGGATCCAAGGATAGAATTCATCTATAGGTGATCCAAACGTGATCCTAACATTTTTGAGAAACACCACTCGATCTTCGAATGCTAGAACAATGATTCAAATGTCTTGTGTTAGTTCTTGATTGGCCATTCTTAGGTCTTGAAAAATATCTCCCGAGGAAATATCTCTTATAATTATTATTATTTAGAGGGAGTGAGATGAAGGATTCAAGACAGAATTCATTATTTGAAAATAATTCTATATTCTCAATTTTTGAATGCTCTACACAATAGTCATGGACGTTTTTTTTACAGAGTTTGGATTTAGGTTAAAATATTATTTAATTGAATACCAGTCATTTTATAACATTTATTACCTTTAATAAAACCCATGCTATATGATAATATTATAATTTTTTTAGAGTATGCAACTTTCACAATAAAAAATATTATTTAACCAGCTTGTTAAATAATTTTTTCCACCAGGCATGGTATTGGTTTTTTCAAACTCCTATTGAATTTATTGAACACCCAAATAAAATTTTAATTCATAAATAAAATTTCATTCACATATCATAGAATAAATATTTATTAAATATTAAATTAAATAAACAAATGTATTTTTATTCACATACCCGTGAATAAATATTTACTTAATTTATGGGATCAATATAACATAATTAAAATTATTCCTTGATCATGAGAATAATATTTCTTCCATAAATTAAACTCAAATAGAATTTAATCATGATAAAAATAAATACATAGTGTGTGACCCTCTAGGATTATTTCTCATTGGTATTGGGAAGGATTTCCTAAAGTCTAAGATTAATATCTTGCAATAGGTTAAAGTCGCTAAAGAGAAAGAACTTAATGTCACAACTTCAAAAACCACATATGAATGATCCCTATGTAACATAATCCCTTTTTCACAATATCTCATCAAGAAGGTTTCATGATGGTTTCATTAACTTATTTACTCGATACGTCTTCGTTTGACTAACTGAAATAAACACATCCTTACCCCATGGACATAGAATTCAATGTGATGGTTCTATTACAATAAAATAGACGAGATATTAGCTTCCATAAATATGTAATAGAAAAATATTTCCTCTAATTATACATTTATGATATGTTAATTGTGACACACCCAGCACACCCTACTTCCCGTCAACATATGTCATGATAGTTTGGGTTTGTAAATTTATGTGCATGAGTCATGACATACAATAATGACAATATTAAAGTCTATGGACCATTACACACAATCAAAAAATAAGAATATCTGATGACACCAAAACATAAGAAATTCTTACTGGCCGATCTGTTATTATAATCTCCCACCATCGAGATTACCAAATGAAAACTTGATGGGAAGATGCCTAATCTACTTATGATCACTCACACCTGACAGAATAAATAATATGTGTCCCATCATAGTAAGTTATCCAACCATAGAACTATATTAAATTATATTGTCATAGCACTTCAAGGTTCTCATCATATGGGGAACTTCTATGACCTTATAAACATGATAAATACTCTAGGATATTATTACATTATATAAATGCATAAAAAATTATCAATAGGTAATAATCCATTAGATTAATATGAAATACATCAAATATACATGTAACTAAAGTACAATCATTGGTATTTTGAAACCAACTCTAACAAACTCCCACTTAGACAAGCGAGAACTACCTAAAACTTTTAGTTTGGTATACCTCACATGATAATCATGTTTTTTGAGTAAAGGATTTTGTCAAGGGGTCCTCCATGTTGTATTCCAGGGAAGTAATGCTCACTAAAACCTTACCTATATGAGAAATTTTTTTCAAGATATTATAGTGGTGAAGTATTTTCTTTGTCTATTTATGTGACCTTGGCTCTTTTGCGTGATCCACCATTGTAGTATTATCACAATTAAGTGTGATATGATCTTTAAATCTAGGTACCACATTAGGTTTTTGGATGAAATTTCACATCCATACTGAATCCTTAGCTATCTAATAATCCACAATATACTCAAACACAACTGTAGAATCTATGACCATAGCCTACATTGAGCTCTTACAGCTCACAAAACCTCCATTCATTGTGAATATGTATCCCGTGTGTGACTTCATGTCATCTTGATCATTTTGGAAACTATCATATGCATATCCTATGATGAATAGTTCTACATTTCTTCCATAGAATAAGAATATATCTTTAATACTTCTCGGACACATGAATAATATTGACTACCATCCAATGGAGGTCACCTTGATCAGATATATATCTACCCACAACACTTAATGCACAGGAAAAATCTAGCCTAGTATATAGAATAACCTAAATGAATGAACCAATCATTAACCTGTGTGGAATAATTTCAATTCTGTTTCATTCCTCATTTGTATGGGGACACATTTCCCTAGAATAGTGAATGCCATGTGCCCCTAGAAACAATCTCCTCATGGATTTTTCCATACTAAATCTTTTTAGTATCTTGTTAATATATATATATTGAATTAGGTATAGTATCTTAGATCTATCATGATGGATCTTGATTCCAAGAATATATTCTACTTCATCCAAGTCCATCATGAAGAATCATTTATTCAACCATTTCTTAATAGACTATAAGACTGGTATTTCATTTACTATGAGTAATATGTCATCAACATATTATATTAAGAAAATTACTACTATAACACTAAACCATTTGTAGACACAAGGATCACAATAATAATTTATGAAACCAAATTTCATTATGGATTTATCAAAATTAATTTTCTATAACTGATATTCTAGATTTAATCCATAAATGGAATTTTGAAATTTTTATAACTTATTAGCATCCTTTTGAGCCACAAACCATTCTGGTTGTGTCATATATACATCTTCCTAAAAGTTACCATTAAGAAAGGATGTTTTGAAATACATTTTAAAAATCTCATAGTCAAAGTAAGATGTAAGGGAAATAATAATTATGATGTATTTCATCATTATAGCTGGTTGAAAGGTTTCTTCATAGTCAATTCCTTAACATTTAAACCCTTTTTTAACTAGTCATTCCTTATAGGTAATAAATTTTCATTCCATGTGTAGTTTATTTTTGGATACCAATTTTAAACCAAAGGGATTTACATCCATTGGAGGGTGTAACAGAATATAGACTTGGGTTTGGTATATGGAATCTATTTTAGAATTCATTTATTCTTTCAACTAGACAACTTATTTGCTACATACTACTTTCTTATAGGTTAGAGGATCATTATTATTAACTAACAATGAGTGACCATCCTCAATGACTAGAAAAACTTAAAGTAATGAATATATAACCTTACTTATACTCCTACGTAGTACTTTTGTCTCTAGAAAAGTTTCTTCCTCTATGGGGCTTTGTGGAATCTATCCCTACACAAAATCTTGTGTGTTTAGATCCTCGACTTCGTCAAAGTCTATCTTGTTACCACTATATCTTTAAGAGATGTGATACATCTCAAAGAATATGTAATTTTTTCCACTATAAACATTTTGCCTGAGGGGTCATATAGGTAATACCCCCTTGTTTCCTTTGGGTATCCTATTATGGTACACTTTCTTTCTAAGGGTACAATATTGTTACTAGAAGAGGCATTAACAAAGGCTTCGCTTCCCCACACATGTAAATTTGATAACATGGTTTTCTTCCACTCCCAAATCCATATGGAAAACCATTTATTGAATTAGTTAGTACATGGTTTACTATATGTGTTTTGGTTTATAATTCAAATCCCCAAAAGGATAATGGAAGTCTTTTATGACTGATCAATAATCTCATCATGTCTAAAAAGGTGTAGTTACTCCTTTAGATTATGAAATTACAATAAGTTTTATAAGGATGACTGATTTGGGATAAGATCCCAAAATCCTTTTTGTAATTAATGAAGTCTTGATTAATATATTATACACCAAAGTCTGAGTAGAGTTTCTTAATATTTTTATCAATATGGTTCTCAAATTCATTCTTGTATTTATTATATTTATCAAAATAATCGGACTTATACCTCATAAAGTACACATATCCATATATACTAAAATCATCAGTAAAATTTATAAAGTAAAATTACACACCCCTTTCTTCAAAAGGAAATGGTCCACACACATCGGTATGAACTAATTCAGGATGATCTTTAGCCCTTTCACATTTCCAATTAAATGGGGATTTGGTCATTTTTCCTTGTAAACATGCATGACATACACCAAGTGGTTTTAGTTTAAAAGAATATAAATATCCATATTAATATAATTTAGTCAAGGAATTTTCATTTATATGACCTCACTACAACCAAATAAGGCTATAGAAATGTTTTGGAACTATGGATATAGGCCTAAAACCGTGGCTATAGGTTATAACCACGATTTTATGAACTGTGGATTGTATTGGCATGAATATAGGGCTATATATATTTCTCAAACCATGGCAACAACCTTATATCCATGGTTTGAAAACTATTGAAGAAGCTTAGGTCACGCAATAGCTATATCTGTGGTTTAAAATCATGGCTATAGGTCTCCTCATTCTATAAACAAGAACGGTTCATCAAGTGATAGCTGTTGAGAGGAATTTATTTTATAGATAAAAGGATTATGGAATGTATTATACCTTGCCCTATGATTGTTATTAGTTAAATTTTGATGATTTTTAATATGTAAGGAATTGAGATAGAAAAATTCAAATACAACACCACGCATGGGTGTAATTAAAGGCCCATACCACACTTGGCTTCCTGGTGGACACACCCCCTCCCCCCTTACACCCCACATGCACCATCACCTACCCCTTTCAACCCCTTCCCCTCCCCCCATTCATACCCCTTGCACCCCATTCCCATAACCCTAACCCCTTCACACCCCCTTCACCATCCCTTGTACACCCCTACCCCCTTCCCCCTCCCCTAGCATACCCCCTACACACCCCCTATACCCCCATGCACACCCCTACCCACACCTACACACCCCCTACACCCTCTCCTGCCCCTTACAACAGAACCCAGCATACCCCCAACACACCCCTTCCACCCCCTCTACCCTCCCCCTACCCCTTGAAACAAAACCCATTACAACCTCTGCCCCTTCCCCATCCCCTTCCCTAGCACACCCCCTACCCACCCCTGCCCCCAACACACCCCCTTCCCACCCCATGAAACCATGCACCCCCCTCGTGAACCCCGCTGCACGGACACCCCCTTGAACCACCCTAAACACCCCTTGCACCCCCTGTATGGATTAACTCATCAATTGGTTGATAGATCAATCTTTGATAGTTACTATTGTTGTTGTAGAGCCTTTAGACAAAGAGCCTAGAATTTAAGGTTTAATATGTTACTACCATAGAATTATATTGATGTAAAGGTATTATAAGAACTTTATAAAGGTAAAGAGAGAATCTATGGGCTAGTCAAGTTGATACTAAGCTACGTAAAGGTTATTCACGACCTACATAAAGGGAAAACTAAATAAAATGAGACTATATCAAGGTAATTTGTTGTGACCTTTGTAAAGTTCATATGAGAAATATGATGGCTATGTAAGGTTCATCTATGATTTTCAATAACTATATAAAGTTAATTTTTGTATTACACCAGATGTGTCAAGGTAACTGTGATCCATGATGAAGAGATGTAAACCATTTCATAGGGTCCTGTGAAATGAAAATGTAGCCACACCATAGTTAATTACTAAGGGGTGTATGATCATGGGTTATACATGATGTGACTCTTTGGGGCATAATTCTGAGTATAGAACCTGGTGTATGGAACCGTGTGCTACTGGGTTTTGGTGAGATTGAGTAGGATCATGGGTAAGAACCTGTGAGAGGGTTCTTGGCCGATCACTCTCCATTAGGTGATGAAGATTGAGCTTTAATGTCAATTTTTGAGGAAAGGTCTTCGTATATGAGGGTGGGTGTGAATTGGATACAAGAATTTCTCAGGTGAGATGTGGTCTAGTGAATGAATTGTGTGTGGGTTTATTGATAATGGTTCAAGTTATGGATGAAACTTAGTTGTGATGCAATATTAATTCTTTGGTGATATGTTTTAAGTCTTGATATCCCATGTTTTTGGAATTTGGTAGGGGTATTGTCAGTGAGTTTTTCTGATAGAAACCATTTGGATCATCGGTTGAGTAGTGGTGTATGAGAATCCATAGGGTGGGGAGTGCACTATTTACTATCATTGGATGGCATGGATGATCTATGGTGATCTTAGAGTGGGGGGAAATAGATATTTCATATTGGAATTTAGGGATGAGAGGGTTGGACACATCTAATCATTTCATTTAGTGATGGATAGAATAGGGGCTTTAGAGACTAGGTGTTTAGTTTGGAAGGTCAATGATAATGGTACTCTTATTGTGCGGAGAATCATATCAGTTGTGGGTGAGTGACCCTCATTTCATATGGGTCATTATTGAAACTAATAGAAAAATAACCTATAACAATGATTTGGAACCATTGGTATAGGTCTCGAAACCATTGTCATATCCCATACCAATGGTTTGGAGGACTATTGGCTGGTTTGGCATTGGGATAGGTCAATACTTATGGTTCTGGGAAAGTTGTTGGTATAGGAATATACCAACAGTTTTATCAAACCATTAGTAAGGTCATATGAAATACCTATACCAACAGTTTATAAAACCGTTGGTATAGGTAATTAAAAAAAACCCATCTTGGTTTTGATCCCAGTACCTCTTGTTTATGAACATAATTTCACACACATATATATATATATGTACATTCAGAATTATTTTAACTTTTGATTTATTTAATTTTATTTGACAAAATATTCCATAAAAAATATGGGTACCTATACCAACTATTCTCAAAACCATTGGTCTATATACTAATGGTTTTGAAAAATGTTTGTATAGGTTCTTTGATTTTTTGAGCAATACCAATTTTTTTGGGGAAACTGTTGGCAGAGGTTGGACCTATACCAACAGTTTGGACAAACTATTTGTATAAGGTCACTATAATGGTCCTATACCAATAGTTTTGTCCCAAACCATTGGTATAGGCCCTATTTCTAGTAGTGTGAAGTGATGCTGATCATTGAACGAACGAGGTGAAAAAGTGATGCTAGTGTGTGAGAAGATCCTATATTTTTTTGTTCCTTGGGTAAACTAGATTTGAAGTTTAGATGTGGTGTTGAGTGGAGTTAGTGAATTGGAACCAGGATCAGGGTAGTTTTTGAGTCATCTGAGGGTGAATCAGATCAGAGGTGAGTCAGTGCATAGAGTGGGATCATGATGGAAGTAGCATATAGTTGGGGATCCAACCCTAAAATTACACTAGGAGTCTGTTATCAGACTTAGGTGTAGGCATTATATAATCTCATGACACCTCAAGAGGTGAAGTCATCTTGATTGAGATATCTGATAGAACACCAGTGGGTGAAATAAATAATCTTAATGAAAATTCATCTAGAGGATAATAGACTGGTAGTTTTCATGGGGCTGGTTGCAGTGATATAAAAAACGCATTGAGATCATTTTTCAAAATCTAGTTACCAGGTTTATAGACCATTGGAAGACCATTCTCAGTTGAAAATTCATATGGTTATGAGCACCATGATATTTAGTTAACCTTCACGATAATATTAGTATGGTTGGGATAACCATAAGCTTTAGGATGAATCATTTGAAGACACTAAGGAGTGTCTAGATATATGGGTGTGGTGAGGTACTTATAAGTGTTAGCGTTGGAAGTGAGTGAGTGGCTCGACATCTGGTGCAAAGCATGCCTTAATGTTTGGATTTGTGTAACAGAAACATGTTTAGAATTAAGATATGAAGAATAGCGGGTTGTTAGGGAATTTAAAACCATATTAGTTTATGAGTCATTTTTTGATGAATACCATGATGATAAGTGTTAAGGTGGGGAATTTGTAATTCCCCATAGATTCCAGATTCATTATTTTTGGATTGTCTTTTTAATAGGATGCATGTGTTTTTTTCTTAAATTGGAATTTGGGTCAAGAATATAAACATTATATGTTCCTAAATTCTATTTATGGATTTGGTTTAAGTCCACTATTAGTACCTTTAGGGTTTGGGTGGAAGTTGGTGGAGGTTCAGGGTGAAAAATAACTGAAATTTAAGCTATTGTATGCTTTCATGCTGTGACCCATTGGGTTTATGCCTTGAATGGGGTTGGTTGAGGTGTGAACCCCATATATCAAACATTTATGGTTGTGAACCTCATTTCAAGACATGAAATTCCTAGGGGTAGGGAATCATGATGTGAAACCCCTAGTCACACCCTGAATCATGCCTAGGTGGATTTATTTTAATAGGTTAAATTAAGTCTTTTTCTGGGTCAAGTGTTTCATGATATAAGAAATATGTAGAGCTTAGTAGAGTACATTTTAAGTGGTTCCTCCCCTCCCACATCCCTCCTTCATCACCATTAGGTTGGACTATTTTTAGATTCATTTTTATTGATGTTCGAGGTATAATCATTTATTCTTTACACTATTTGTGTTTTCCATTGGTTTTTAATAATTGTTATTCAGTTTTATCTAGTTTTTAGTGTACATTCCACCAGAGCATGGTGGAATTGACATAAGATCTTGGGGATTTCATGTGTGGAATCTAGAAGAGGACTTAATAAGGGTTTTTCATATTTTCTATCATTGTTTTAGATGAGTTAAGCCACTACCCTAATGTATTTAATGTTTTTGATGAAATTAGATGAAATTTATGGCTGGATGAGTACTGGTGGTTATTTATTTCACTCAAGTTGGTATTGGGGGTATGCTATGGATATTCTAGGAGTTGTTGGACAAGAATTTGGGATATTTTGGTGTGATGGTGACACTTGATCACTTGAACATTGAACCTTGAAATAAGTATGGGGAAATCAAAGAGAACTAATGAAGGTGGTTCAAGAAGTTCAAAGCAAACTATTTACATAGGCACTAAGTGGTGAATTATTCCTAGTAAGGTAGTTGATTTTATCTAGTTCAATTTCACAATGATGTTTTTGATGAAAGTGCCAAGTTTTCATGGTCGATTGTTTGTGTTTGATGAAATAAAAACAAATATTTTCATTAAGTTTTAGATTTTTATGAGAATTATTAGTTCATGTTTTCTCAAAATTAGGACACCATCATCTCTAAAGTGAAGGAAATTTCATTTTATACTATTGAGTTGGCTGAAATTTTCTTCTTGTCTATGTTTAAGGCTTAGGGAAATCATGTAAAACAGGTGAAAATGTCATTTCAAAGAGCCGCAAAAAAATTTCATAGCATATACATATTAAATAATAATAAAAACATGTTTTTAAAATAATCAAGAAATTATAGAATTCAAATTAAATGATTAGGCAGAGGGAACCTACCTCAATCTCAAGGCATGCTTCTTTTGACAACAAAAACTAGAATCATCCTTTTTTTCCCACTTGCATGCATATGCAACTTTACATATATATAATGACACCTTACCCCTATGTACATGTTTTCTTATCCAAAAATGCACAAGGGGGTCCATATATATATGTTTATACTTTCATACACCCCTTTACACTTACACATATATGGATTTTTTATATCTATATATAAGCACACCTATCCCCAATATATATATATTCATACTACAATGAGTGAATATATATAAATGGGGAACTTATATATGTATATTCCTACCTATTCATACACATGTAAACCTTTGTCTACAAAAACTATAATCCACATCAATGAGATCCAAAAAACACTAAAAAAATATAAAGAACCCAAAAATTACAAAAGACCTATTTAAAATTTAGACGAAGAATAAAAACTGAATAAACCTTAACCAAATCTGATGCTGAACTCATTGTCTTTGATGGCAGTGGATAGAACCAACCTCATCCTAAGAAACCACCTATAAGGAAATAGTGGGAAAATGAGATATAATTAATTATTATATATATGTGATCAATGATGATAAATGATACAATGATTCATAACCATTAATGAACAATCAATATTCAAATTGATATGCACATATACTAAATAACAAGATCATCAATAAAGGATTTTTTTTTGAAATTCCCTCATCATCTGAGTAGACAAATCTTTATTTAATTTTGAATGTAATGAAAATTCATTTTTTCAATTCCCACATCATCTTGGTCATTCCCCCCTACACAACCCCCACTCCCCTAGAAGTAGCCCCCTCCCCCACCCCCTGTACTACCCCCTCCCCCCCAGCAGTAGCACAACCCCCCTCCCCCTATAGCCCCCATCTACCACCCCTCTCCCACCCCCTGCACAACCCCTCCCCATGTAGTGGCTCCACCTGCACACAGCCCATCCCCCTGTAGTAGCCCCACCTACCCACTTCCTCCACTCCTACCCCTCGCGCATCCCCCCCACTCCCCCTATAGTAGCTCCCCCTCCCCCACCCCCTGTATAGCCCCTCCCACCTTCAGTAGCACAACCCACCTCCCCCTCTCCCCCAACCCCCTGCACAACCCCCCTCCCCCTACCATAGCACAACCCCCTCTCCCACCTGTATCCCCCACCTCCCACCCCCACTCCCCCACCCCTCCTCATATAGTATCCCCACCTGCACATAGACCCTACCCCTTGTAGTAGCACCACCCACCCACATCCCCCACCCTCCCCCCTTCATAGCTCCCCACTCCCCCTGCAGTAGCCCCCTCCCCCCCTGTATAGCCTCTCCCTATAACGACCCAAAGTCTTTCAATGAAAATTCCCTTCATAAAATTATTTCATAAAATCACATGAATGCAAAACATAATGAACTACTTAGTGATAAGTGACCTTTAAACATATGTTTTTCACTTCTGTGTTTGGAATTTTGAAAATCCAACATACACGATTGTGTTCAAGAGGATTTTTGGAGTCTGATAGAACAAACTTATTTTTTGGGGTGAATAGTAACATACCCTTATGAATAGTAAAATGAATAGTAATATGAACCTTATGAATAGTAAATAATATTATTATTTTATTTTATTAAGGAAATAATATAATTAGATCTTAATTAATTTTTCAATGAGAAAATAAAACTAAGTACTCATTTAAGATTGTTATTTTTAGAATTAACTATGACATTATTTAAAAATTAAATTAATAAATTTTAGAAAATTAATTTTGAAAAATGGACTTCATTTTTGAATTGTACACATCAAAAAATGGTTAGGGTAAATTTTTGGTATTTTTCTGAAAAACTCGAATTTGTGATGAATAGTGAAATACGGTAAAATACCGTATATACAATTTAACAGTTAAATAGACTATTCATGACATCACAAGTGATGAAAGGCCACTTGTTTCGAACTCACATGGACATATTACTATTAGGGGTCACATGAAATAATAATATTGGTTGTATTGAGGGAAATAATAAAATAATGAATTAAATATTCAAAATTTACCCCTCCCCTCCACTATAAAAACTACCCTTCACACCCTCATTCCCTCACACCTATAAAGCTCCAAGCCTTCTATAAACTCTACCCAAACATCCTAACTAGCCCCTCACCCACGTCCAGAAGATACTGGTCTCATCAAAAGGCCAAGCATAGGCCCTTAAGGAGGTTCTCAAGAGAAGGATTCAAGAGGTAATTTCTCTCCCTCTTCTCCTTTAATTTCCTTTCATATTCAAGTTCATTTCTTGATCTCTCCCCACCTATCTTCACCCAAATGGTATTGAAACTCCAGTATTATAAAAATACTAGAATTTTATGATGCTAATGAGATATTATATCATCCAACCTCCCTTTCCCTATTTCTTTTATTTTATTAAAGAGAATGTTGTTCGTGAGGTGTTAATTTATCACCTTCAAGAACAACATGTTTTCTTCTTCCATTTCAACCTTCAGATCTGGTCATGAAACCATTTTTATGGTTGAAACATACTATTTTATATGTATTATTTCCTATTTAGTGTTATGTAATGGGCTTATGAACATATTACTAAGTGAGAATTTAAAACAAGTTTGTTGTGATCGAAAAACCGCCCAAATTAACCCAAACAATCATCATTTAGTTCTTATCTAATGATTAATCCACATGGATCTAATATAATTCTTTATAATATCATTAACAGTAATTTAATATCATTTATAACATGTAATATCAGTTCTGGATGATTACCCATGTTCTACCCGAACATCAATTTAAGAATACAGGTGAACCACTCAAGAAAACCATAAAAACAATCATTCCCGAACAATGTTTCTAAACTCTATAACTCATTCAAAGGTGCATAAAATCACATAGTGAAACCATAATGAACCCTATTAATGTATAAAAGGTTATTTAATTTCTAATTAATTAATATAATGTCATTATACCAGACATTAAAGAGAAGGAAACATATAGATACAAGGTAAGGGGAAATCTCGAACTCAATTTTCTTCCTTCGGGTTCTCCTTATTTCACTCCATTTTGTTATGGTTACTCCTTAAAGATAATTTATTCTTAATTATTTTACCTTTTCTAGGATATAGATGTTTTATAATGATGTTTATTTCTAACAAAATGTTTTCCAAAATAACTCTTCTTTTAAGAACTCAACTTTTACCTCTCATTCATGGTTGATGGTTCTTATATCAAGTATGTTATTCCCTCTTTATTTTGGGAACCCAAAGCTTATGAATGTATTATTATGAACTGAAACCCATTACTTTACATGGGTTAGTTTTTTTCACTTTTTATATGTGTTCTATGTGTCAATCATGATAATGATAATGTTATGATGTGACGGGTGCACCCGAAATTATATAGCGCAATATGAATGTTTCAATGTGACGGGTGCGCCCGGAATTATACAGCACTCCAATGCATTGGGTAAAGTGATTAATCTCATGAGTATATGTGAAATGATTTCTAAACAAGATGCTATCTTGGTTCATAAGTATGTGTGGTAGTTAACCACTAAAACATGATGTTTCATATTTATGCATTGCCACATTTCAAGTCTTTTATTTATGCTCCTATCATGTTCATGATCTTTTGCCTATGTCATGATTATAATCACCACATGCTATATTCTTATTATCTATCCTCTTCATGGGAATTTATCTCACCCCTTTTTATGTATGTCCTTAGGTGTCCACATGTACTAAGGAGAGGACAAGTGCCAATAAGAATCTAGATAAGAAGAAATTAATAAAGTTTTATGCTTGATGTTGTAATTGTTATGTACGGTTCTAGTTTGCCCAAGACACTAAACCATTGTATACTCTATGTGTAATATTATTATGTTGTTTATCTTTAAAATGAGGTAATAGTAATTTAAGAAAAGTTTGGGATTCTATAGTTTGTATCAGAGGTAAGGTTTAGTTAATTTGGGAATTAGGATTAGTGAACCCTAGAGAAAACATCTAGCATGAGACTAAGTACAAGTAGGAACACAATAAAATCTACATAGGGATCCCATATGTTATGTTTTTGGTATAAATTGTTTAAATGAATAAGTTATTCATATCTTGTTTACTTATATTTTGTTCTAACCTTTTCTATTTTAGAAAATGGTGGGAAGTAGGAGAAATCAGGCCAACAACTCATGCGGGGGCCAATGAAACGATTTCCTGAATGACATCCCCAATGATTTGGGAGGTGGAGTTCAAAACTTCACGGTGATTCTTACCCAATTATCTCAGGTTATGAACAATAACCATAATAATGGGGAATGTCATCCTTCACCAAAGAGGGATAAAATGGCTATCGAATGTTTTATGCAGCAATGACCACCGGCGTTTAGTGGATCTTCTGATCCACTAGTTTCGGAACAGTGGGTTAACTCCATAGAGAAGATCTTTTCTATTCTTCACTATTCTGAGATGGATAAGGTTACCCTAGCCGTTTATCTTCTAGATGGAGAAGCTGATCAATGGTGGGCTTTGATTAAAAACACCAAACCAAGGGTGGAAATTTAAGAGATGGAATGGGAAGACTTTAAGATAATGTTTCTTAATAAGTACTTCCCACGAACTCTTCGCACGAATTTGGAGAGAGAATTTATAGAGCTCAATAAAAAAGAAAGAGAATATGTGACAACCTATGAAGCGAATTTCACAAGGATTGAAAGGTACGCTTCGGTGTTTTTTATCAACAATGATATCAAAATTGATAGATTCTTCAATGGATTAAAACCACACCTTCGAAAGGCACTTGCAATTAAAGACTTTTGGAGTTATGAAGAAGTTGTTCGATGTGCTCTCAAATTGGATATGGAGTTTGGAGAATGTTCCCATGGCTATGGTGATAAGAAAAGAAAGATGGAGTTTCAAGATAGTGGATCTAATGACAAAGGTGGGAAGAAAAATCAATGACCCACATGCCAAAAATGTGGGAAGTTGCACCATGGGAACTACCTCAAAGGGACGGGGAAATGCTTCAAGTGTGGGAAAGAAGGAAACCATGCTCAAGAGTGTCAAAAAGACACGAAAATGAAGGATAATGTAGCCGATGGAAGGAGATAACCACTCATGGTTCAATGCTACAACTGTAGGGATCTAGGGCACTATGTAAACCAGTGCACTAAACCTCGAGTTCTTGAGGGTAATCAGCGTCAACAACCACCAAAGCCAAAGGAACAAGGGAAGGCTTATGCCATCACTACTGCGGGGGTGGATAATGATAATTAAGTCGTATAAGGTACAATTCCTATTCACTCAAGAATGGAAAAAGTATTCTTTTATTCTGGTTATAAGCATTCCTTTATATCTTGCAAGTTTTCTAGAACTATAGAATCGACGCCCCGAAACCTTGATGTAGAGATATCTGTAAAAACAAAAAGTGGTGCAATCATTGAAATATAAGTGTTTGACTCTTCTCCTGTTGGCGTATGTGGGAAGATTCTTCCGGAAAATATCGTAATACTTCCCTTGGTGGAATTCGAAGCTATAATGGGAATGGATTGGCTCTCGTCATATAGAGCACATATCAACTGTCAGGAAAAGGAAATATCTTTTCATATTCTGAACCATTCTAGGATCATCTACAAATTCAAGGAAGATCATGAATACCCTTTGAAAAATCCTTCAATGGTGTGGGTGTTGACTCCCTATGAAGAAGCATACCTCGCCCAAATGGTTGAGTCGAAGGAAAGTGCCAACCTTGAAGAAATTCCCATCATGAGGGAATACCGTGATGTATTTCCCAAAGAGTTACCTGGAATTCTCCTGAATCGTGATGTTGAGTTATCAATTGAACTCATACTTGGAGCTAATACTATCTCGAATTTTCCCTATAGGATGGATCCTATCGAACTGGATGTGTTAAAGAAGTAGCTACAAGAGCATCTAGACAAAGGGTTCATACGCCATAGTGCATCACCTTGGGGTGCACCAGTGCTCTTTGTGAAGAAGAATGATGGAACAATGGGGTTGTGTATTGATTATTGGGAACTCAACAAGATCACCATAAAGAACAAGTATCCTCTTCGAATGATTGATGACTTGTTCGATTAGTTAAGAGGATCTCAATACTTTTCAAAGGTGGATCTTCGTTCTGGATATCATCAGGTAAAGGTGAAGAAGGAAGATATTCAGAAGACTACCTTCTGTACAAGGTATGGGTACTATGAGTTTTTGGTGATGCCCTTCAGACTTACTAATTCCCCTTCAATCTTCATGGATTCGATGAATAGTGTATTTAGACATTACCTTGAAAATATTGTTGTAGTGTTTATCGATGATATTATCATCTACTCCAAGAGAAAGGAGGAACATGAAGAACATATAAGACTTCTTTTGGTGACATTGAGAAAGGAGAAGTTGTACACCATGTTCAGGAAGTGTGACTTTTGGATGAAGTAAGCCACGTTCTTGGGAAATGTGATCACAAGTGAGGGAAGTTTTGTGGATCCTTAAAAGACAAAGGCGATTTAGGAATGGCCCATGCCCTCTAGTGTCACAAAAATCCGTAGTTTTCTTGGATTAGTTGGGTACTACCGATGTTTTCTGAGAAACTCTTCACGATTGTCAATCCCGCTAACTAAGTTAACAAGGAAAGGGGTAAAGTATGTCTGGATGGTAGAATGTGAGGGAAACTTCAAGGAGCTAATGAGAAGGCTGATCACCGCACCTGTACTCACACTACCAAAAAGTGGAGAAAGTTTTGTGATATACAGAGATTCTTATAAGAAAGGCTTGGGTTGTGTACTCATGATAAATGATAATGTGATAGCCAATTCCTCACAAAAGTTGAAGATCGATGAGCATAACAACCCGACGCATGATCTAGAGTTGGAATCCATGATTTTTGCATTGAAAATCTAGCGGCACTACCTTTATGGTGAGAAGTGTGACATATACATCGAACATAAGAGTCTAAAGTATATATTCACAAAAAAGGAGCTCAACATGCGTCAAAGGAGATGGTTAGAGATAATCAAGGATTACAATTGCTCTATTCATTATCATCCTGGAAAGGTGAACAAGGTAGCTGATGCTCTAAGCAGAAAAGAACCTGCGACACTATCCATGATGCAGATTGAGAAACACCCCATCTTCATGGATATGCAAAGAATGGATTTGGAAATCATAAGGGTAGGGGATACATCCTACCTTTCCCAAATGATTGTGCAACCCTCCATCCAGTAGAATATTAAAGAAGCACAAAGGGATAATGTGGAGATACAAAAGAGGGTGAATGCAGTAAAAGAAGGGAAGATGCAAGACTTCCATAATGACGATGATGGTGTGATTAAGTTTCGAATGTGGCTATGTGTGCCTTCATCACACAGGATAAAGAATGAGCTATTGAACAATGCACATAGCTCAACTTTCTCTATCCATCCTGGGAGTACCAATATGTACCGTGATCTCCGGGAACACTTCTGGTGGGATAACATGATGAAGGAGATTGCAGAATATATATCAAGGTGCTTGGTATGTCAGCAAGTTAAAGCAGAGCGAAAAAAGTCCAAAGGTATGATACATCCATTTCCTATACCCATGTGGAAATGGGAAAATGTTACTATGGACTTTGTCACGGATCTCCCAAAGACGTCAAAGGGAAATAATGCGATATGGGTTGTGGTTGACCGAATCACCAAGACTGCCCATTTTATCACTATTCAAGAATATATCTCTCTTGAACAACTTGCAAAGATATATGTGAAGGAAGTGGTGAGACTGCACGATGTTCCACTCTCAATTGTCTCTGACTGTGATATGAGGTTCACATCTAAATTCTGGAGGAGCCTTCAACATGATTTGAGTAATTAATTAAATTTCAGCACGACCTATCACCCCCAAACTGATGGCCAATCTGAAAGGACTATTTAGATGCTTGAAGATATTCTTAGAGCCTGCACTCTAGAATTAAAAGGTGGATGGGATCAACATCTCCCATTGGTTGAGTTCTCATACAAAAATATCTTCCACTAGAGTATTCAGATGTCTTCATATGAAGCTCTGTTAGGAAAGCGATGTAGAACTCCAACCTGCTGAGATGAAGTTGGAGAAAGAAATCTACTTGGACTTGATCTTGTTCATGATATGACAGAGAAGGATCAAGTCATCCAGAAACACATCAAAGATGCTAAAATTCGGCAAAAGAGCTATGATGACAACCATTGAAGGGACTTCGAGTTTGACGTTGGAGATAATATCTTCCTACGAATATCTCCATGGAATAGAGTCATGTGATTTGTGAAGAAAGGGAAGCTAAGCCCAAGGTACATTGGCCCCTTTGAGATCCTTGACCGCATAGAAGACATGGCCTATCGTCTTTCACTTCCACTGAATATGGATCAAGTTCATGATGTTTTTCACATATCAATCCTGAGGAAGTACGTATCTAATCCCTCACACATACAAAACTCAGAGGTGGTGCAGTTAGAAGATGGCCTCTCATATGAGGAGAAGCCGGTAAAGATTCTGGACTGATGTGATAAGGTTCTACGCAACAAGACAACCCACATTGTCAAAGTGTTGTGGAGGAACCACAAGTTTGAGGAAGCAACTTGGGAACCATAAGAGGGGATGACAGAGAAGTACCCTCACCTGTATATGTAAAATGAAATTTCGAGGGTGAAATTTCTTAAGGGGGGAAAAATGTAACGAACCAAAGTTTTTCAATGAAAATTCCCTTCATAAAATTATGTCATAAAATCCCATAAATGCACAACATAATGAACTACTAGGTGATAAGTGACCTTTCAACATAAGTTTGTCACTTCTGTGTTTGGAATTTTGAAAATCCGACATACACAGTTGTGTTCAAGATGATTTTTGGAGTCTAATAGAACAAAATTGTTTTTTCAGTGAATAGTAACATACCCTTATGAATAGTAAAATGAATAGTAATATGACCCTTATGAATAGTAAATAATAATATTATTTTATTTTCTTAAGGAAATAAGATAATGATATCTTAATTAATTTTTCAATGAGAAATAAAGCTAAGTGCACCTTAATTATTGTTATTTTTCAAATTAACTATGATTTTATTTAAAAATTAAATTAATAATATTTATAAAATTAATTTTAAAAATTGGAATTCATTTTTAAATTCTACACTTTGAAAAATGGTTAGGGTAAATTTTTGGTATTTTTATTAAAAACTCGAATTTTTAGGAATAGTGAAATACGGTAAAATACTGTATATACAATTTAACAGTTATATACAGTATTCATGACATCAAAAGTTATTCAAGGCCACTTGGTTCAAAATCAAATGAACTTATTACTATTAGGGGTCACATGAAACAATTCTATTGGTTTTCTTGAGAGAAATAATAAAATAATGAATTAAATATTCAAAATTTACCCCTCCCCTCCACTATAAAAACCACCCTTCACACCCTCATTCCCTCACACCTCTCAAGCTCCAAGACTTATCTAAAATCTATCCAAACATCCTCCCTAGACCCTCCCCCACGTCCAAGAGATTCTGGTATCATCAAAATACCAAGCTTAGGCCCTTAAAGAGGTTCTCAAGAGAAGGATTCAAGAGGTAATTTCTCTCCCTCATCTCCTTTAATGTCCTTTCATCTTCAAGTTCATTTCTTGATCGCTCCCCACCTATCTTCACCAAAATAGTATTGTAACTCAATTATTATACATATAATGGAATTTTATGATGCTAATGGGATATTATATCATCCAAACTCCCTTTCCCTCTTTATTTTATTTTATTAAAGAGAACGTTGTTCGTGAGGTGTTAATTTATCACCTTCAAGAACGACATGTTTTCTTCTTCCATTTCTACCTTCAGATCGGGTCATGAAACCATTTTTATGGTTGAAACAGAATATTTTATATTTATCATATCCTATTTAAAGTCCTGGAACTAACTTATGAACATATTACTAAGTGATAAATTAAAACAAGTTTGTTGTGATCGAAAAACCACCCAAATTAACCCAAACAATCATCATTTAATTCTTATCTAATGATTCATCCACATGGATCTAATATAATTCATTATAAGATCATTAAAACTCCTGTAATATCATTAATAACATGTAATATTAGTTCTGGATGATTAGCCATGTTCTACCCGAACATCAATTTAAGAATACAAGTGAACCACTCAAGAAAACCATAAAAACAAACATTCCCAAACAATGTTTCTAAACACTATAACTCATTAAAAGGCACATAAAATCACATAATGAAACCAGAATGAACCATATTAATCTATAAAAGGTTATTTAATTTCTAATTAATCAATATAATGTCATTATACATGACATTAAAGACAAGGAATCATTTAGATACAAGGTAAGGGGAAATCTCAAACTCAATTTTCATCCTTCGGGTTCTCCTTCTTTCACTCCATTTTGATATGGTTACTCCTTAAAGATCATTTATCCATAATTATTTTACCTTTTATGTTATATACATGTTTTCTAATGAAGTTTATGTCTAACCAAATGTTTTACAAAATAACTCTTCTTTTGAGAACTCAACTTTTACCTCTCATTCATGGTTGATGGTTCTTGTATCAAGTATGTTGTTCCCTCTTTCTTTTAGGAACCCAAATCTTATGAATGTATTATTATGAGATGAAACCCATTCATTTAAATGGGTTAGTTATCTTCACTTTTGATATGTGTTCTATGTGGCAATCATGATAATGATAATGTTATGACGTGATGGGTGCGCCCAGAATTATATAGCACAATATGAATGTTTCAAAGTGATGGGTGCGCCTGGAATTATACAGCGCTCCAATGCATTGGGTAAAGTGATGAATCTCATGAGTATATGTGGAATGATGTGTGAAAAGGATGCTATCTTGGTTCACAAGTATGTGTGGTAGTTAACCACTAAAACATGATGTTTCATTTTTATGCATTGCCACATTTCAAGTCTTTTATTTATGTTCTTATCATGTTCATGATCTTTTGCCTATGTCATGATTATGCTCACGCCATGCTATATTCTTCTTATCTTTTCTATTACTGGGATTTTATATCACCCCTTTTGATGTATATACTTAGGTGGATACATGTACTAAGGAGGGGACAAGTGCCAATAAGAAGCTATAGAAGAAGAAATTAATAAATTTTTATGGTTGATGTTGTAATTTTTATGTACGGTCCTAGTTTTCCCAAGACACTAAAACTTTTGATCATCTATGTGTAATACTATTTTTTTGTTTATCTTTAAAATGATGTAATAGTAATTTAAGAAAAGGCTAGGTTTCTATACTCACCCTATAGTAGCACAACCCCCACCCCCACTCACCTTACAGTAGCCCCACCTCCTACCAACCTCCTGCATAGCACCCACACCCTCCCCCTGCAGTAGCACAACCCCCTATCCCACATTCAGCCCCCCCCCCCTCCCCCACCCCCCCCCCCCCCCCCCCCCCCCGCACAGTCCGCTCCACCAGCAGTATCCCCACTTACACACATCCCCCTCCCCTGCAGTATCCCCACCTACCCACTTCCATGTTCCTATGTGAAAATAAAACACCCCATATGGCCTATCCTCTTCCAGGTTTCTTATAAGTACAATATAAACCCCTGGGATAATATAAATTTCCTATGGAAATAACCAACCTATGCACACCAATTTACTATAACACACATCCAAACCTTCTACTTAGTTACTCATGGTTCGTATGATATCAATAAATGAAGGTGGGAAGAATAAATGAATCACAAGATCACACCATAAATCAAAATTTTATGAAAAATCAATAAACCTCATCTCAACTCCACATCCTACCATGAAATAGCCCCTTTCATATCCATTCATAGTAATTATCAATAATAAATATCTTTTCTTGATCCATAATCCAGAAGAAGAATAATATAAACCAGGGGGATCAATACTTGGGGTATCCATAACATTAAGAAAACTCATTTATAATGTACCAAACAAACTGTAAAAAATATTCCTAGGATTATAAAACTTTTCATTTCTATATAAAATATCAATTTAGGATAAATTATTTATAAACCATTTTAAAATGACTTTTTCCTATAAAAATTCCATAAAACATAGAAAACAACAGTAAAGACCATGAAAGTAATAAAATAACTAAAAATGAGGGACAAAACCATTATTTTTATAAATCAATCCTTTGAACCACACAAATAACCCCACTTGAAAACTTAGTAGGTGTAAAACACCATTTTAAAATACTTAAATTCATTTGAAAGATCCACTCAAGAATTTTCACAAACACTTGGCATGAAGTAACTCCATGCCATGAATAAAAACCATTTGAAAACAATTTAGAACCCCTCATGGGTAAGACCTATAGGTATATTTGTTAAATAATAACATTTAAAAACTTTCAAGATACCCATGGAATGAAATATAAACAAACTGAATTGAAACACCTTCCTCAATCCCAGATGAAACAAGTCCCAACATGTCACCTTCAGGATAGGAAGAAAAACTGATCAAGGAGATGACCTATACAAACCCATGGAAACCAAAACCCCTTGATTAGAACTTAATTGAACCCTAAATTAATCCACCATTTAGAATTCATCTAAAATAGTTAAATAAAGGATAGACACACCCATGAGAGAAAACATCACTGAAACAACCATATTTCCGCTATTCATAAAAGGAAATGATAAGATTCTACCAAACATAGGAAATCATGAATGACCATCTCAAATACATAAAGTAATAAGTTTCTCAAAAAACATCTGAGAGGTCACTAGAATAGGTCACTAATCAAACACATCCCATATGAATAGGAGGAACACTACAATCATGAACATGACTCATCATATAATAACATGGATCTATCCCTGATTCAAAAAACTATAAGGAAGGTAATTTTCTTCTAAAGTCCTATAACACATACTCATGGTGATCCTAATAGAAAATGACAACAAGGTAGAAATCACGGTCTAATAGGAAACCAATTACTTATCCCTATTACCCTAGCACGTTCCCTAGGAATCCCCATATTATCCATCAAAAAAATACATCCCATGGTCCAAACCATGAATTAACAATAATGATCATCCTAAACCAATGAGGCATGAGGATCCCAAAATAAAAACTGCTGACATAAGAACAATCCACAAGGTAACCAAAAGGATACAAACATGAACATATATATAAAATTAGATACAAACCATAACACACAATAAGATTTATTAATATTGAAAAAGAAAAATGAAATAGTTATTATATTCCAAGATTAAATAATTTCCCCTTGTTGATTTCTCCACTCATCCATATTTTATTAGTCACTAGTTTCTAATTAATTATTTAATCAACTTTACTAAATATTACTATAATTTCCATGTTAATCATTTTATTTTGTTAATTATCCAATTTAATAATTCAATTAATTATATATTTATTTATATTCTACTTCTAGGGAATAACCTACGCTTAAAACTCCTTGTATAATCTCTTAAGTTATTTCTAAACATTTATAAGAAAAATAAAGGGAACAATTGTTCTAATCAATAAAAAAAATATATCCAAAATGGAAACCTTAATAATAATACCATAAGATCACTCTATTAACTGATACTTACTACTCTTCTAGAACCAAAATTACTTCTCTATAACCCTCACTCATTTTAACAATATTAATCATAACAAAACATGTCATTTTACATAGTTTGTTTCCATTAATATAAATTCTAGATTTATATTCATTATTAACATCATATTTTATCACATTTCTTACATAAAATCTAGAATTTATTTATTATAATAAGTGGAAACACATGAAAATATGAAACTATATATTATAATAAATTCAAGGTAGTAACCTTTAATAAATGTTTTAACTAGTTGTATTTATTCATTCCCATTGTTCACTACCATTTTATATCCTATAATTCTTTTCTATTATTACCACAATATCATCATTTAGTCACTACCATTGGAATGATAAGTCAAGGTGGCCATATCAACACAAAAAAACTACAAACACAAAGATTTTTCATCATAATATCAATAATAATTTCATTATTACATGAATAAACCATAGAAATAACACATCTATGAAGCATACCCCATTCTTCTATATTATCATTTCCATTCCATATTCTCTTCCTATAATTTATATACAATATATATACCAATTACAATATGAAATAATATAAAACATGTTTCTCATGGTCAATATATAATCAACAAATAGAATATAAAGGAACTCATATTCATCTTCTATTTATCATTCCATTCCATTTTCCCTATTATTTTCATTTCCAAAACACTTCTCAAATTTGATTTCTATATACTCCCATTTCTCATGGATGAACACATATTAAAATATCCAAAACTAATGCTTCTTAATCCATATAACAATGATACAGACACAAAAACATTTTACGTAGGAATTTAAAGGAGAAAGAATAACTAGAAAAATATTACATAAATTAAACATACATTTTATAAATAAAAATGAATAAGTGAAATTAAATACTCTATTCCCTTGAATCAAAAAAATTCCAAAGTTTATATTTTTATGTTAAAATGAATTAAGGAAATTGTAACCCCTCTATATGAACTATATCATCTTCACTAAGCCCAAGGAGAAAGTATAGTCATAAGTTGATCTCTAAAGTTTGGGAAAGGTTGATTCTTAATTTTTTGGTACCTTTCAAGAATACAAAAGAAATAAATATAAAACCACTACCTAAATAAAAATCTTGAAAAAGGTTTATAATGTTCCACAATTTGTTAAGAACATAATATTTCAGAGGACAAGAGAAAAAATTTAAATCCCCTACCTCAATAAACGTGGAATTTACTATTATTGAGGAAGCTAAGAGTGCACATCAAAGAATTTATAATGGTTTCCCACCATCCTGTTTCGTATCAATTGTTATCCCATAACCCAATAGCTCCATGTATCCATGATACTTTTGAATATCATCAAAAAAATTGGTACAAATCATAGATACTTTTGGTGGGGAGTTTTCGGGGGAGGCATATGGGAGGGTGTTGGGGGTTCCAAACTTAGAATTATGGGTGTTGAGGATTGTGGGGGAGAGCAATCAGAAAGGAAGGTAGGAGGTGGGGAGGTCGCTCGGAGCAACTTCGCTAGAGGAGGAAGTTCTTGGGGAGGAGGGTTGTAGTGAGGAGGCATTATGGGTATTGAAGGTTGTCGAGGAGAGGTGTTGCTGAGGGCGTTAGGGGTGTCATCCTCAGCATTAGGGGTGTTGAGAGTTGTGGGTAAGAGCTTCTAGGAAGGAAGAGAGGAGGTGAGAAGGCCACTCAAAGCATCTTCACCAGAGGAGGAGGGTCACGATGAGTATGTGTTGGGGAGGGCATTGGGGGTGTTGAGGGTGTGTGGGGAAGAGATATTGAGAGGAAGGGAAGAAGTTAAAGGCATATTATGATACTTCCAAAAAACCATGAAAAAATTTTAGGCTCTAGCCATGAGTTTTGTAGCCTGTGGATATATAGGTTTGGCTATAGACTGGTTTTCCAGTAGTGTCTAGCTAGTGATTCAAGAGTTGGGTGTGCTATGAGTCATGTGAATTAACTTTGTTATCAATTTCTATTACTTGATTCATGTAATCCAACACACAAAGACTTTTAATTAAATCTTACTTACCATAACAAATTTTATCTTTATTAAATAAGAAAAAATTATGTCCAAATTTGAAAAAAAATCCAAATGTATCAATTCTGGATACAGATATAATATTTTTGGTAATAGATGGAAAATTATATGAACCTTTAAAAACCTATATCATTCTGGTCGATGATGTGAGGTGATATTCCCTGATAGCTACAATAGTGATTTTAACTCCCTTGGATTCTCATATATTTACCTCCCTTATTTCAATATTTCTAAATATAATTGTTTCCTATATTTGAATACAAATGTGATCACCACAAGTTGTATATAACACCAAATTTTTATAAATAAATAAATTTAGCTCAATAACAAATGCACTAGAAGATTCCCTTTTCTTCTTTGGATGGGTGTATTTTTTCTTCTAGTGGCACTTCTTTCCTCATTCAATATAGAAAATATCTAATTCCCTTGCTTTCCCCTTGATCTTACTCTTCTTGGATGGGACTGACGAAGCTTTGGGATTAAATCTCTTCACTTTACATTTTTGTTTTTTCAACATAAGGATGGAAGGAGTTTCATGATACATATCATTATCTACTTGGTGAAGAAAAGTCAAAATATCTGGAAGATATTTCTCAATGTTGATCATATTAAAATTTACAAAAAAAAACTAGAGAATCTCCTAGGGAGTTATTACATAATGATATTAGTGCACATTTCTTTGATGAGTTTAAACCCTATAACCTATAGGCACTCAATGTAGCCAATGTGATTAACTACATGAGGCCTATTTGGGGCACCATCCACAATCTTACTCCAAAATAGAACCTCATAAATCTCAAACTATTCCTATCTAGATCTCTCTTGGTAAAGACCTTGTAAGTTCTCAGGTGTTCTATGCACATCCATATTTTAATGATATTTTATGAGTTCACTAGAAATTAATGAAATCACCAAAAATTTATCATAGACTGCTTCACTCAAATGCTTTTCATAGATAAGGAACACTTCATCACTCACCAACTTAGCATTAAGATATGGCATTGATGATTCTAATAAGTAATATTTCCATTAATGACATAGAATAACCCAAAGGAATTTAAACCACTCTTGGAATTTATAGTTTCTTTAACATTCTAGTGGTAAGGATCCATATTCCCCTTTTTATAACCCCCAAAAGGGTTGGTTAAGCTACTTAAAGGTATTCAGGTAAGAAAGTGTTTTCCAACTATGGGCTTGCAACTCCTTGATCCGTTGATTGGATTCAACAATCCTAAAATCCTAGATTGGATTTTCTTAACACTTGCCTCCAAATTACACCATATATAACAAGGTCTACACATCTTGATGTAAAATGGTTAATTCAACCCAAAACCTTCCTAAGAACTCCCCTTATACAAGTAAGTTTCCCATCAAGGGTTATTCAAAAACATAGTTCTATTGATTTTTGTCCCTAATCAAGTAAAAGAAGGATTAGTTGGACTTAATGTTAGGTTAAGTGATTTTATACATAAATTTTACCTTATTTTACACTTTACATGTATTCATGATATTAATTGGATATTACATAATTAATTAAACATTCTAGATAAAAAATTTATGCATAATTGAATTTTTAAATTTTTTCTAGGAAAATTAATTCATTTATTTATGTGACCATGACCTTGAATCCATAAAATAAATCATTACATAGAAATAAATAAATAGATAATTAAATAACCCATTCATGAGCTTTATCTAATGGTTGATTTAATGAACATACATTAAGTCAACCTTTTACCTTGGATAAATAACTTTATTTTCCGTTTATGTCATGAGTTACAACATTCCACATTTACACCTATGTATCCCATGAGTTGGCATCATTATTGTTTCATCTTGAACTGCCTCCACACACCTTGGGATACTATATTAATTACATGTATTTATGAATCACATGCAGGTGAGGGGAAGCAAAGGATTTTTTAAAAGGGGATGAAATAATATCCTTGGGCATACAGGTTCTACATAATAATTGAGGGAAGGGTGAATCACAAGCCATTATATTTAATTTTATAATAAATAATTGAAAACCCATGTAATAATTAAATTAAAACATCCAATTCATACACATGTCTTGTTCAATCTCATGAATAGTCATACCTGTAATGAATACTCAAAAGTAACTGACTAGTATTCATTTCTTTATTCGTTCTTTATTATTAAGATAAGCGTGAATGTATTAATTAATTAATTAATTAACTCCCTTTCATCTTAATGATAATAAAAACTTAATTAGAGATACCCAAAATTTATTTCATTCATGGAAAATAAACAGCATTCCCGATAATGAAATATTTATTATAATAAATGAATTGAGCATTTAAAAAATCTTTAAGACCATTATTAAATTTCCAAACACACAATATGTTTTAATTAATAAATTATCGTTTCAATGATTATATATTCAATTTCATTTAATTTAATTCTTCGATTAATTGGGAGACTACATGGTGTGTACAATCCAACCATACTCTATGTACCTTGGTTCTCGTGTATCCAAGTCACACACCTAAAGATTTGGCATGTTAACTTGGATATATTACACAACATGTACATGTCAGCAACACTCCATGTATTCACATTCCATTTTCAACATTGTCTTGGTCAACACATGATGCACAATTAATGAATCATCTGTAATTAATTGATTGACACATCCATGTACAATGCTCATGGGTACATGACATATGCTCCAAATACACACCATGTAACCAAGTTTTTTCGGCCAAAGATTTGGTACTTCTTGATGGAATCTCCAGTCATTATTTATTTTTTATTACAAATTTATGAAAAGGAAACATCAAAACAAAACATGATTAATATTTCAATAACATGTTAATTCAAATCAGTTTAAATAATGAATAAAAAAATGAAAATCTTACCGAAATTTCATGTAGATCAATAATCAAATAAATAATTATAAATTTAAATGTGACCTCTCTGATACTAGTTGTTAGTTTCAGGTGTAACAAAGTGTGTAGTGGTGGGAAATATATTAAAAATTATTTTAATAATCATTTCCTAAAACCAAGAATGTGGATATTTCACATCAAATCTATAATTAATTTATTTAATATTTGAATAAATAAAATACTTGGGCTTAGGAAATTTCTTCATTGGTGAATTTTGATCATCCGAAAATACCTTTTCAGATTACCTTCATTGTGATGTGTGGATCCAAGAATAGAATCTCTTTAGTGGTGATCCACATGTGCTCTTATGATCTCGGATAAACACCACTCGATCTCCTGGTGATAGTGCAGAGAGTTGAGTGCCTTGCATTGTTTGTTCTTGATCACTCATTCTTTGGTCGTGAAGAAATCTTTCTTTCACTTATCATTCTTGAGAGGGAGAGAGGAGGAATTGTGAGAGGATTCATTAGGCAAAAAAAATCTCTATTCTCAAATTTTGAATTATCTACACAATAGACATAGCTGTTGATTTATAATTGTTGGATTTAGGTTAAAATATTATTCAATTTCATGATAGCCATTTAATAAATTTTTTTTACCTTTAATAAACCATATTCCACATAATAATAATAATTATAATAATAATAATAATATTTTTTTGTGTGCACCAAATTTCATAAAAAATATATTATTTAACCGGTTTATTAATTAATATTCGTCACCAAACACGTTTTTGGTCCATTTGAAATACTCTTGTATTTATTGAACACCCAAATAAAGATATTAATCATAAATAAATATTTCGTTCACATAGCAGAAAATAAATATTTATTAAATATTTATTAAAACAAATTAATATATTTATATTTAGATACCGACGAATAAATATTTATTTAATTTATGTGATCAATATAACTTGAATAAAATTATTACTAAAACTTGAGAATAATATTAATTCCATTAATTAAACAAAAATAGATTTTAATAGAGATCCACAAGAATACTTAGTGTGTGACCCTCTACGATTCTTTCAAATTTGCATTATGAGGGCTTTCCAGAAGTCCTATATTACTATCTAGAAACTAGTCAAGGAACCCAAGAGAAATAATATAATGTCACAACATAAAAAAGAACATACGAACACTCACTGTATAATATAACCCCTTTCTCACTATATCTCATCAAGCAGGTTTCACGACAGTGTCATCATCCTTTTTACTCGATACATCTTTTCATGACTGTCTAAAATAAATGCGTCTTTACACCATGGCCATTGAATTTAATATGAAATTTATATTCGAATAAAAGGGTTGATATATCATCTTACATAAATATGAAAGGGAAAAATCCTTCCCCGACTTATCCATTAATGACATGTCAATCATGAAACACCCAACATACCCTACTTCCTACCAAGATATGGAATGATTGTTTTGGTCAGTAAATCTAAGTGTGCGGGTCATGACATGCACATACAAAACAATTGTTTTTGAATTTTCAAAAGAATCACTTTTTGGTTGAGTGAGAACCTTACAAGCCAACCCAAAAACCTCCATGAAAAAGACACCTAAGAGATATGACCAAGTATCCCCATCCAAGACTGTCCTACCCGAAAAGGCATTAAGGGACTACACCGGGCCTCAAGAACTTGTCCCTTCACTGCCTTTCACATGCCCCATCATCACTCCCATCACCTCTAAGACGTAGAAATGTACTCCACCACTACCATGCCATAATCTAATGGAGGTGAGTGCTGGAGAAAAAAACACCATCGGGTCCCATCCACTGCACCATGAACCTATATATCACCTCGACAGCCAACTCGAGCCATGAAAATAATGCAACATTATCCCATCGTCATACCTCAGCATCCTAACATCCATGGTATTCTACCTTGACAGATTCCAATGAATGATAACATCAAACAAAAAAAGAGAAAAGAAAATATAGAAAAAAATTTAACGCCAGAACCATGATGGAGGATGACCGAAGGGGAGATATTCATCAGTAGCACTCTAGAACTACAGATCATCCGAGAGGGGGAGAAGGACTGGTAAGGGGACACTGCCTGCTCTGATATTTCTAGAGTCCACATCCTATGATTGTGTAATAAATTGGAAAAAATAATATGGAACTTTAGGTTCTGACCCCAATGCAACCAGTTTCCACCAAATAGGAATGAGAAACGAAGGAGAGAACGAGCTGCATTATCAAACAAAAATGGTTAAGTCCATCACGGGAGTGGGAGAGAAGACCAAAAAACCAGATTCATCAGAGGAGGTTTAATAAAATTGAACACTGACAGAGCTTCGGAGGACATGATAGCCCATGAACCATGGAGCGGTCAACACCATACTACGCACCACCACATGAACCAACCCTTGACCGTTCCATGCTCGAAGTAGTAAGAAGGGGGGGGGAGAAGAGAAATGGATAGAAGAAACCCTAAACCACCGAGAGTGGCAGAAGGTAAAACCCTAGATCTCCATGGGGGAGCTCTCGTGCGATACCACTTACAGACTCACGGTTCATGCCATATATTAATGATAATATTAAAGTCTAAGGAAAATTATACATGCTAACATATAGGAATATACGATAACACAAAAATATATATAATTACTGTTGGTGGGTCTATTCAAGTAATCTCCCATCTTGTAGATTACCAAGTGCTAACTTAATGATAAGAGTCTCATCCTCTTATGAGAACTCACACCTGACGGTCTAAATACTATGTTCCCCATTATAGTATATTATTCAACCACATAACTATATTAAGAATATTTTTATAGCATTTCTAGGTTCTCAACATAGTGTGGAACTGATTTAACTTTATCAATGATACAAATACTATGTGAAATTATTGCATTAAATCCAGGTAGAAATAATGAAAAATATTTAAAAATATTTTCAATTAATAGTAAATACATAAAATATTCTTATAATAAAAGTACAATTAGTTGGTCCCATGAAAAAAAATCTAAAAATACCTCATTATAATTTTGTCTCACGTGTTTAACTTGAGGATATACTAAGCATTGAGAAACATACTTTGAAATATCTATCTTCATGCAATCCCACCCGAAATATTCTTTCAAATATATAAACATCTTCATAATTCTAGGATGAATAGAGAATAAAGAATCACAAGATTCATCCATTAGCTCCTTCTTCAAATATGGTACCAAAGGCACACATACATGATTCTAGAAACTTATTATTCCCTGACAATCAAGGTTTAACTCAAGAACATTTATCAATTTATTTTGACGGTTTACATATACCTTATAAACCTCTTTAATCTTCACATGGATAAATGGTTGAACACTCATTTGATAAAGATAATATATCTCACTTTCCTTCAATATTTTAAGATCCATCCTTTGTAAGTCTAGATATATAACATCTTTTGTGAACCTCATCATTGATAAGATAGCACAATCCTTTCGATTCAGGGAATCATCCACCATGTTCGCTTTCCAAGGGTGGTAATGTATTGTGAAGTAATAATATATAATCAGCTCCTATCATCTTATTTGTTGCATGTTCAACTCTCTTTTAGTGAAAATATACATCAATCATTTATAATTGGTATACATGTTAAACATTTCTCCATAGTGATAATGCCTCTATATATTTAATGTTAAAATTACTACAGCTAAATCCAAATCATGAGTTGGATAATTTTTCTCATAGACCTTAAATTATCTTGAGGAATAATCTATAAACATATCATTATATATGAGGATGCATATTAGTTCATTCATTGATGAATTACTATAGATTGAAAACCCTTATCCACTCTAGGGTAGTGTAAGAAAATGTGTGTTGACTAGCCTTCTCTTTATTTCATTAAAACATTCCTCACATTCATTAATACATAGGAACTTGTCTCCCTTATGAGTTAAATTTGTGGATGGATTCGATAGTTGTGAAAAATTCTACAAAAAGCGTCAATAATATCCATATAAACCAAGAAAACTATGGATCTCAGTCATAGTGCTTTGTTTGGTCCAATTATCCAAAACATTTATCTTATAAGGGTTTACTAATATACCCTCACTTGAGATTATATGACCTAAGAATGAAACTTTCAGAAGCCAAAATTCACACTTGGTAAATTTTTCATAAAGCTTCTCTTTAATTAGGGTCTTCATCACAAATCTCAAATGATATTCATGATCTTCCTAACTATTATAATAAACAATTATATCATCTATAAATAATACCATAAACTAATAAAGTTAATCTCTAAATACTCTATTCATTAAATTGATGAATACTGTGTGAGAATTAGTAAGACTAGATAGAATAACTATAAATTTATAGTGTGCATACCATATATGGAATACTATTTTGGGTACAC
Source organism: Viscum album (assembly GCA_963277665.1). Lineage (NCBI taxonomy): Eukaryota > Viridiplantae > Streptophyta > Magnoliopsida > Santalales > Viscaceae > Viscum > Viscum album. The sequence goes on along the minus strand of OY728119.1, from coordinate 161,902,667 downwards.
CCTCCTTCGTGAACCTCAATTAAGGATATCCAAAATGAAGATCAATCTTGGAAAATTATTTAGCTTGATGTAGTTGATAAATAAAGTCATGAATACAGGGTCAAGGATACTTGTTCTTCATAATGATCTTGGTAGGTTCTTGATAATCGATGTAGAGTATCATTGATCCATTTCTATTCTTAAAAAATACAATATCTACACCACAAGGTGATACAATTCTCTGAATAAATTCATTGTCATGATTCTCCTAGAGTTTATTATTCAATTCTTACACCTTAATCAGGGCCATTCTATATGGATTCTTAGAAATGGGTGTAGCACCAGGTAAGAGTTATATTGAAAAATCAACCTCATAATTTATTGTATGACAATGAATAAAATTAAAAAATACATAAATAAACTTCCAAACAATATTAATATATTTTATGTTTATTTTCTACCCAACAATATGAGATAAACACCCCTTTTGAATAGGAATCATGACTCAAATGATGGATGAAATTTCCATCAAGAGTTAATTTTATTCATCGCACTGATAAACAATCATAGTTTAGCATAAAATATCAAATGTAACATCCATTCCTCAACAATTTAAGTTGTATTTACGTAAATAAATCCAATAAATTCCCAAAAACATTCCCAAAAAACATTAACATATAATTAACATATAATTTTTGAGGAATAATGATAAGATTTTTAGAAAAAACATTCCCAAAAACTTCAATCGAAAAAAATAGAAGAGTTAGGATGCGATCATCATAATATTAGGGGTTTTTTCTACTAAATTAACATATAATTTTTGAGGTGGTACTATGATAACCTTAAAAAATTATTTATATATAAAAAAGTGGGTAGATCGAGAATCAAATAAGGAATTAACATTTCTAGAGTGGATGTTATGTGTACCTTTTATCATGTCATTACTTTAAACTTTATTAGAAATAGTGATCATATAATATTTCCATTTATCTATGGTCTTATGAGGTATTTGAAATTGATCATCATCATTAAGATTTGGATTTGGGCACTAGTTAGCATAATTTCCATACTCCTTGAATTTAAAATATAGGAGTGTTTCTGGGGAATTATATGGAGATTTTTATCTATTCACATCATTAGCTAACTTATTTCTATCACTTCAGAATTTGATGGCCTAATGAACTTTCTTTACACACTTAGAACATTTACTAATTCCCTTAAGACAATTTACCCATGTTTCTTTCCAAAACTTGATCATAAAGGAAGGATTACATTCTTCTCTCTATTATTTTTAGAATCTCCTTTGAATAAATTTTTATTTTCTTATCCAAACCATGAGATTGATGGGTAACTTTAATATACATCTCCACCTTAAGAGAACGTTGAATTATTTACTCATTACTAATGAATCCAATTTTGACTAACACCCTTTGGATACTTGGTTGTAATCTTATGAATAATTTTCAAAACTTTATTTTTGGTTAGATGATAATACTGGAAGCATACCTCACAAGTCCTATGAAATTTTCCTCATAACTACCAAAACTTTCATCATCCTTCTTCTTTAAATAAAAGAATTATTTCTCTATTTTCATATAAATAATATGAGGAATGTACTTATTAAAAAGTACTATATTAAATTTATCCCACTCCATAGAATCAATTTCTTCTTGTACTCTCATGTCCATGAAAAGATTCCACCACTAATCTGCTTTGACTTCCAAACAATAAACAATCAGAATAACTTTCTCATGTTCCAAAAAACAAAGAATGGAAAATATATTTTCCATGGTACATATCCATTTCTTAGAAATTGTGAACCTATGGACCCACTAAAATAAATTGGGTGTTTCCTAGTGATGTACTGAATAAAATATTGTTCTTTTCTTTTATAATTTGGTAGCTCAACATGATTCCTAGCTTGATAAATTTTTGTGATCACAGAAACAATATTTTTCATTCCTTCTCCCATAACATTCGATTTCTGTGGAGAAAAATAATTTAATTTTCCATCACATTAAACATTAAAATGATTCCTACAGGTTTTATCCATTGAATAAAATGAAATATTATAGTGTGAATCACAATAATCATGGTGAGAGACCACATAATCATGAAAAATTATTTATAATAAGTCTAAATAATGAAACCATGTTATATAAAACCTTAGGTATAACCTAAGATATTCAATATCTTTACCAAAACATTAGGATTTATTCGATACTTAGAATTATCCCTATGGTTATTAGTAGAGTTTTCTCATCTTAGTTTTCAATGATAACCTAAATCTTTCTCTGATACCAACTATATAGACCCATATATTTCAAACATATATATTACATCTAAATAAATGAATATTCCTTAGATAACATAACAAACCATTCCATAATCGTATAGTTCTTGTATCTTTTGAAGCTTTGAATCATAAGAAAATCATTGGTAAAATATCTACATCATATCCCACTTATTTTGTTATAAATATCACCCTTATTATATATTTAATACTAAATATATTTCTTCATAACCTAGGGAATGAAAACATAAAAAAGGGAAATCTCAAACACTCACTAAGGGTAATCAAGGGAAATATCAATGTTCACATAAGCATAAAATGAGGATATGGGTATAAGAACATGATATTAACATTTTAAAACCATAGCCTATATATATCAAATATCATAATATTAAGTCATGGAATAAATCTTGGCAGTTCATAAGATGTAAATCATAAGGGAATCAAAGATCATAAACCATGAAATCTTAATATAGGCCTAAAACACTATTTTTAGCATAAAAATAAGCATAAAAATTAATTTCCTCAATATTATAATCTCATTTACAAGGCTATAACAGTGGAATGAGTTCACTCCCCAAACCATCATAGTAGTCAAGGTTCACTCCCAAGACTATCAGAGTGGAAAGATTCCCTTACTGGACTAGGTTCAATCCTCATTCCATACCTATTTATCTCATAAGATATCAATCTGTATCTAATGCATTAGAGGGAGATATAGGTCCCACCCATCAAATAATTATAATCATAAATATGGGTTCTATATGATCATAAACCATTCATCATATTAGAACCCATTAAAATAAATGTGTTTCATAAACATTTCATCAAAGCATAACCCATGGAAAGGAAATGTGTTTCATAAATACTGTTTCATCATACTCATAAACCATCCAATGGATAATAATGATGGTATAATTACATCATATCCCTATTAAAGTGGAATTGAAATCAAGGGATACAGTCTTTGATGGATAGTAATACTATTAAAATATCATTAAAACATTCATGATGAAAATAACCTTTCTAGTTTGAAATAATTTATTAAAAAAACCATGCAAACATAAAGGAAACAATTTTCCTCAAAAAGAACCATGTAAAATTTTAAAGGAATATTCAATGACAAAATAGTTATTATGGTGGGAAAATCCATTCATGATGCATAAGTTAAAAAACATTCCTTCCATATTTTTTTGGAAAAGTCACCAAGTACATCGTTTGGAAAATAGAAAGAAAGATTCATTTCAAACCATTTTTTAAAAAGTCAAATATGGATAAAAATGACTTTATAAACTATAGGATAATATTAAAAACCATATTTGAAATAGTTTTGGAAAACATGGATGTGGATGAAAAAGGCTTTTTGACCTAAGAAATAAATGAAGTCAATTTTCCTTAAAAACACATTTTTAGTCAATTGAGTACATAAGGTGATAAAATGAAATGAAAATATATATTTTAATGAAATAAATATAGGAAAAGAAAATTAAAGAGTGTCTTGGGATTTAGATCATAATATATCATCATCATAACTTAATAACAAACAATCCTAATAAATAATGAGATTATAACATAAAACTATTACCTCAAGTTAAAGTTTCTTCAAAATCACTCTAACCTCCTGTATAATAAATTAAAATTTATTATAAATTTATAACATAGTAATATTCATACTTATAATATCATATATGACCCCTTTATAACATTTAAACACCCCAATTTGTCAATAATTCCTTATTAAAATCATTATTTCCAGGTCTTAACTGTTTTATTTATCATGAGTATTTCAACTTTGTAATTCTGATAATTGTACATTTATCTTTGTTAAATTATATTAAAAATATTAATCATGATATATATATATCATATATATTAATTATATACATATTTATAGTCATCCATTGTAATACCCTAAGGTTTTAAAAATAAATTGAAATGCATGAAACACCGAGTCTCTATATAATGGCACTTTTTTAAGAAGATATCTATAAAATATCCATTAAGTATCATTTTTCCACTTTTATGATTTAAATTTCAGAAAACGGACATCTACCATTGCAATCAGTAAGCTATTTGGAGTCTGATAGAACCAACATGATTTTAGGTGAATAGTATCATACCCTTATGAATAGTAACATGAATGGTAATATGACCCTTATGAATAATAAATCATATTATTATTATTTTTCATAAAGTTATAGGATTATAAGATCTTTATTAATTTTTCAAGGTGTTATAAATTGAGTTATAGTTTTAAAATTGTTATTTTTTGAATAAATTATGATTATATTTAAAAATTAAATTAATAATATTTATAAAATTATTATCAAAAAATGTATTTCATTTTGTAATTATACATGTCAAAAAATGGTTAGGGTGAATTTTTGGGATTTTTCTGAAATACATAAATTTTTGGTAAACAGTGAAATTCAATAATTATAAAATATGATAAATAAATAAATTTATACATCAAGCTTGAGTCATGGATAATGTAAATGAACATTGGTTCAAACTCAGATTCACTTATTACTATTTTGCGTCACATGATTAATTAATATTCATAGTATTGAGAAAAAATATTAAACTAATGATTAAAATAATGGAAAACCCCTCCTCTCCACCACTATAAATACATCCCTCACCCCCTCTTCCTCTCACACCTATCAATATTTTTAAATTTATAAATTATTCCCAATACATTTTATAAGGCTCTTCCCCATTTCCAATACCTACTTATTTCACCAAATGTCTGAAACCAAAGGCCTTAACGAGGATCTTAAGGAGAAAAGATCAAGAGGTAAAAATCCTCTTTCATTTTCTTGTGTTTTCTTTTCAATTCTTTTATTTTCTTATAATATATTATCCTACCCTTATAAAATAGGAATTAAAGATCCACTATTATATATATTATGTATTTTTATCATTTTTGTGAAAACATTCGTCATCATGATTCTTCTCCTATTCCTCTTATACTAAAAATAAAAACACCATATGTGATGTGTTGATTTACCGACATCGTGGACGATGAGACTTCAATTTCCTTTACATATATAAAATATTTTTGTAAGACCATTTTAATGGTTGAAAAATATTTTAAATTTTATTATATGACTTATCTTATGTTTTTTAATTAAAATATATACATAATATTATGTTATACAATGAAACTAGTTCGTGATTATCAAAGAACCTCCAAAATGATCTAAACGAATATCACTAATGAATTATCCTCATACCATATAAAAAATTATTTATGGAATAATTCAATATTATGGAAAAATATTAACAACGTTTCATTCTACTTCTATAATTTCACTTCCATTAGACAAGAAAATCCTTTACGAACCGACCATATAAATCATGTAAATCATGTACCCAAAATAACATAAAAAACACAATATTAATAATTAATGGGCGAAATGATGTTATAAATTGATCATATAAGGACTTATAAACTTGAATATGTTTCTGTTTTATATTAATAACACTTTTTAATCATTATACATGAGTTTTAAACAAGTTGGAAGTAAGATGAACCCGATGTAAAGGGATTCTTAACCCAATTTCCATTAATTGGGTTAACCTTTCACTTCATTAATTATGTGATATTAAAATTATTTCTCTGATTAATTTTTTTTATATTATGTGTATTTATAGTATATATACATATTTTATCCACTATATTAATTCTCACTTCAATTATATGATATTTTATGGGTTTTTTTAAAATCCTCTTTTAAATTTCTATTTAAAAAATTCAAAAGCATGGTTTTTATGAAATTATTCTTGTTTTATGCTTAAATTATGGTTCTAGGGAATTTTTTATAATTAAGGGTGGGAAATATATATCAATCTAATGCCTTTGGTATGTGTATGTTGGAGGTCAGTCGTATGGTTACTCCAAATGTAACTGGGATGCTTACACCATAAGGTAGCCATGGGGGTTATATTGTAAGGTATTCGTGAGGGTTAGAATATAAGTATGAAATGACACAACATACACTTATGGTTAATTTATGTTCTATAATTTTTAATGGAAATATGATGGTTCACAAAGTAAGAATATATGGGTGAGAAGTATTCCATATGAAAATGATTTCATATGTTTACAATTATTCATGGACTAATGAGTTCTTTCCTTATTTTTATATCCCTTAATGAGATTTTTTTATCATCCCATGTTTTTAAATGTTTTAGATAGGTTATAAGGACGTGTATGAGAAAGAATGAATTCATGTTTAATGTTATGAAGATTTTTCTATGAAATCATGTTGTTGTTTTGTGATAAAATTTTATATTTTGGATGAAATGGATACTATTTTAATGGTACCCACTTTGTATGATTTTGGGTTTATATGTATGAGTTATGTCCCATCTTTATAAAAACCTAAACCTAAAATATATTTTGGAATGTAAAGAATTAGAATCTAGTTTACATATCTAGATTATGTAATGTTTATGGTCGGGTCCTTATAGTTGGTATCAGAGCACAATTTAGATAATGTTAGGAGTTAGTATGTTGTTAATAGAAGACCGTAAATAAAGTTTACCTTATTTTTACATTGAATATAATTTAACGATTACCATGTTTCTTAATCTATGATATGTCTGTTCAAAATGGTTTTCTGTATAACAAATAGGGAAGCTGAAGTTGGAAGGAACTGAGAGGTTGATATCTATCCAATTCCGCAAGTAGGAATAATGTGAATTGGAACTGAGAAGTTTGTGATAGTAATGGATCAATTGAAGTATACAATAAATATTAGTGGGGCCCATTAAAGATAACAACTTGAGCTATCACAAAGGAACATGATGGTTGTGGGACATTTTACGAGGCAACACCATCCTTCTTTCAATGGATCTTCTGAACCTATAGTGGATGAAGGATGGATTAAAACCCTTGAAAAGATATTTGATGTTATGGGATGTTCAGATAGTCAAAAGTTTAGTCTTTCCATTTATCATTTTTATGGTGAAGCTGATCAGTGGTGGTCAATGGTAAAGAATATCAGGGATAGAGGGGATATTGAATCCTTAGAGTGCGATGAATTTATAAGTCTTTTCCTTGAAAAATATTTTATAAGGTGGTATAACTTAGGATGAAGAAGATTTCATTAAATTGAGGTAAATAGAGTAATATTTGGTGGTAGTTTATGAAAAAAATTCACCCAACTAGTGAGGTATGCTCCAAATATTATTCAAGATATTGATAGCAGAATCAACTATTTTTACTCAGGAATGAATCCAAGTTATTAAAGGGAATTGGATTCCTATATGTTCAAAAGTTATTAAAAACTTGTCCGATGGGCTGAGAGGGTAGAAATGGAGTTCACTGATGATCATGTGTACTTTGAGAATAGAGATAAGAAGAGTGATAGATGGAAAGTGATGGGTAAGAATCAATCAAAGAAATCTGATGCTAAGAAAGTTTATTTTCATGTTTGGGAAAAGCATGGTAAAAAGTACCCTGGGGAATGCCTTGCTAAAACTGAGAAGTGTTTTCGATGCAGTAAGTTTGGAAATATGGACTGAGATTTAAATGAAAATGACCACAATATTATTTCTGATAAGAAAACCATAAAGTGTTTCAAATGTAGTGAGATGGTTCATTATGTAAATTCCTGACCAAAGAAAGATATGAGTGATGGAAAGTAGCCAGACTATAAGTATAAAGGTGTAGTGAGATCCTTTGCAACTACGTCAGTAGATGTCGAGCCATCCAATTGAGTGGTATCAGGTATCTTTTTTATTTACTCATATTTTTCTAAAGTATTTTTTGATACAGGGTTTACATATTCCTTTATTTCTGATAAATTTTTAGTAAATTAAAATTCTCACCCCATGAAATGATACTAGAACTTATAGTTAAAACAGAAGGTGGAAATTTTACTATAAAAAGGTAATTTAAGAATCTTCCTATTGTTATCTTTGGAATTAAATTATCTTCAATCTTTTTTGTTTTTTCCTTAGTAGAGTATGATGTCATTATGGGTATGGATTGGCATTCTATTTATCATTCTAAGATTTATTGTAGTACTAAATAAGTTTTTTTTGAAAGAGTTTCCTTTTTTATACAAGAATGAACCCATATAATTGATAACATACCAGGAAGCTAAGAAACTATTGAAAGATGGAAATGAAATTTATCTATCTCATATTTTTGAAAAAAAGGGAACTGTACAGATTAATGATGTGTCAGTGGTAAATGAATACCTTGATGTTTTTCCTAATGAGTTATCTAGTGTTATACCAGATCAGAAATTTAAATTCAAAATTGACTTAGTTCTTGATTCCAAGCCAATTTCAAAGAACCCTTATCAAATGGATCAAATGGAAATTTTAGATATGAAAAATATATTGTAGGATTTATTAGATAAAGGATTCATCTGACCAATCACATTACCACGGGGTACTCTTATCTTATTTGTTAAAAAGAAAAATGGTTTGATGAGACTTTTCCTTGATTATAGATCCTTGAATATCATCACTATTAAAAAATATTATCCTTTTCCTCACATCGATTACTTATTTGATCATCTCTAGGGAGATCAATATTTTTCCAAGATTGACTTGAGATCTGGGTACCATCAGCTAAAGGTGAAAGAGAATTACATTCCAAAAATAGTGTTTTGAAATAGATATGGTCATTATGAATTTGTTGTTATTTCGTTTGTCTTAAATAATGAACCTACTATGTTCATGGATATTATAAATAGAATATTTCATGAGTTCTTTGATAATTTTGTGGTTGTGTTTATTAATTTCTTTCAGGTATATTCTAGATGTAAATAATGGCATCAAAAACATTTAAGGGTGGTTTTGAAAACATTAAAATAAAAGAAATTTTATAGAAAATTATGCAAGTTTGAATTTTGGTTGCAACAAATTTCCTTGCTTGGTCACATTTTTTCTAAATATGGTATAACTATTGATACTTCTAAAACAAAAGTTGTTAAATAATGACCAAGAGCCACAAATATAACTAAGATTCATAGTTTTATTGGTTTTTAAGGCTATTACCAGGGTTTTTTTGGAAACTTTTCTTAGTTATCTAGTCCAATGACTAAGTTAACTTGAAAAGTAGTTAAATTCAACTAGAAAAAAATAATGCGATGACTTCTTTTAGGAATTAAAAAGAAGATTGTTGAATGCTCCATTTCTAAACCTGTCTTCCAGAAATGGTGATTTTTTCATCTACAATGATTCTTCAGTAAAGGTATTTGGTTGTTTTCTAATGAAAAATGATCAGGTAATTTATTATGCTTCAAGACAAATAAAACATCATGAGTTAAATTATTCCATAGATTATTTTGAATTATCTATTGTGATTTTTTATTTTAAAATTTAGAGGAATCATTTATACGGAGTCAGATATGAAATATATATTGATCAAAAAAGTCTGAAGTATATATTCAATCAAAAGGAATTAAATATTAGGAATATAAGATACCTTTAATTGATTAAGGATTATGATTTCATGATCAATTATCATCCTAGAAAATAAAACAATGTGTAATAATCTTTGATTCGAAAAAATCATGCATCATTAACTATGTTACAGCTAGAACAAGACCATTTGATTAATGATTTAATGAATTTTGGGTTTGAAGTTGTTGGTGTAGGAAATAATTCTGTTTTTCTTCAGGTTTTAGTGTAGTCATCTTTTTCACACAAAATTTCGTAAGTGTTGAAGGAATACATGGAGTTATAGAAAGAGGTAGAATTGGTTAAAATGGGTAAGTTTCCCAAATTTAACATCAATAAATATTGTGTTATAAGATTTGGAAATAAATTATGTGCGCCTGGTGATTCTCTACCCAAAACATAATTGTTGTGAGAAGATCATAGTTCTCCATTTTTAGTTCATCCTTATAGTAAATATATGTATAGAGAGCTTAAGATTTATTATGGGTGGGATTTAATGAAAATATATATTACATATTTTATAGTGAAATGTTTGACATGTCAACAAGTTAATTTAGAGTGAATGTTGCTGAAGGGGTTACTTCAAAATTTACCAGTGTCAGAGTAGAAATGGGAAAATATATCCATGGACTTTGTTATGGTACTAACAACTATTTCTTGAGGTAATAATGCAATCTAGATTATTGTTGATCAACTGACTAAATCTTATCATTTCATTCCTATTCAAGATACTATGTTTTTAGATAAGCTTTCTTGGCTGTACATAAAAGAGATTTTTTGGTTACATAGAGTTCCTCTTTACAATATATATGGCCATGATCTCAGGTTCACATCTAACTTTTAGAAAGGCCTTCAGAAGTCTTTGGAAATAGAATACAATTTCAGTACAAATTTTCATCCTCAATTAGATTGGTAGTCAGAAAGGACAATTCAGACTTTGGAGGATATTCTTTGAGCTTATTCAATGTATTACTAGGGAATTTGGCATTAAAATATTTATTTAGTTGAGTTTTATTATAATAATGATTTTCATTCAAGTATACAGATGAAACCATTTGAGGCATTATATGGGAAGTAGTGTCAAAATCCCACTTTTGGGATGAAGTTGGGGAAATGAAGTTGAAAGGACCAGGACTAGTAGAGGAAGAGGTAGATATAGTGAAGATGATCAGAAAACACATGAAGAAATATCAGAGTAGGTAGAAAAGTTATGCAGATAACAGGAGGAAAGACTTTTCTTTTGAGTTAGGTGATCATGTTTTTTAGAATCTCATCCTAGAAAAGTGTTATGCATTTTGGTATGAAAGGAAAGATGAGTCCATGGTTTATTGGACCTTATGAAATATTAGATAAATTTGGTCTAGTTGCCTACAAAGTAGCTTTACCCAAGATTTTTTCTCAGGTAGACAATGTTTTTCATGTTTTGATGTTGAGAAATTATGTTCCAGATTCTTCACATGTTTTGATCCCTAAATCAGTTCAGATAGAAGAGAACCTTTCTTATAAAGATAAAATTGTTTAGATTCTTGATCAAAGAGGAAAAGTATTGTGGAAGAAGTTATTCTACGAGGTAAAGGATTTATGGAGAAACCACATGGTTGAATAAGCAACATGAGAATATGAAAATACTGTGATGGAAAGGTACACTCACATGTTTAATAAGTAAATAAAATTTTGAGGACACAATTTCCAGAAGGTGGGGAGAATGTAACACCCAAAGGTTTTAAAAATAAATTTAAATTCATGAAACACTGAGTCTCTATATAATGAAACTTTTTTTAAGGTTATAGTTATAAACATTCCATTAAATATAATTTTTCCGCTTATATGATTTGTATTTGAAAAAATGGATATCTACGATTTCGATTAGTAAGCTATATGGAGTCTGATAGAACAAACTTGATTTTTGGTGAATAGAACATACCCTTATGAATAATAATATGACCCTTATGAATATTAAAACATATTATTATTTATTTTCTTAAGTATATAATATATTGAGACCTTGATTAGATTTTCAAGGTGATATAAAACGAGTTATAGTTTTAAAATTGTTATTTTTTGAATAAATTATGATTTTATTTTAAAATAAAATTAATCATATTTAGAAAATTATTTTAAAAAAATGGATTTCATTTTTTCATTACACACATCAAAAAATGGTTAGGGTGAATTTTTGGGATTTTTATAAAATAATTCATTTTTTGGAGAATAGTGAAATTCGATTATTACAAAATATGCTAAATAAATGAATTTCGGCCTCATGCTTGAGTCATGGATGATGTAAATTGCCATTGGATTGAACTCACATTAACTTATTACTTTTATTGGCCACATTAATCAATATTATTCATAGTCTTGAGCAAACATATTAAACTAATGATTAAAATAATGGAAAACCCCTCCTCTCCTCCACAATAAATACCACCCTCACCCCTCTCTCCCTCTCACACCTCTCAAGCTTTGAGAATTGTCTAAATTCTTCCCAATACCCTTAACAAGCTTCTTACACACCACTAAGACCTTTTTATCTCCCCAAAAGACCAAAAAATTCCTTAAGGGGGATCTCAAGGAGAAGAGATCAAGAGGTAAACATCCTCTTTCATTTTCTTGAGGTTTCTTTCCAATTATTTTCCTTTCTCATACTACATTAATCTCCCCTTTCCCAAGAGGCATGAAATATTCAGTATTATATATATTATTAATTTATTATCATGTTTATGGAAAAATTACTCATCATTATTCCTCTCCTCCTCCTCTTATATTAAACATAAAAACACCGTCCATGATGTGTCGATTTACCGACATCGTGGATGATGCATATTAAATTTCATTTGCTTACTTAAAATCTTGTTGTAAAAACCTTTCAATGGTTGAAAAATATTTTAAGTCATATTATATGACCTCTCTTATGTTCTATAATTAACATATATAAATAATATTATGTTATATAATGAAACTAGTTCGTAATTATCAAAGAACCGCCCAAATGATCTCAAAATATATCACTAATTATTTATCTAATGATTTATCCCCATAACATGTAACCAAAATAATTTATGGAGTCATTAGATATTATGAAAACATATTAAAACTAATTTAGTCCAATTTTTTAATTTTTCTTCCATTCTACAAGAAAATCCTTTACGAACCGACTATGGAAATCATGTAAATCACGTACCCAAAACAATGGAATGAACAAAATATTAATAACTAATGGGTGAAATGATGTTATAAAATGATTGTATAAGGTGTTATTACATGAATATGTTTCGGTAAGATATTAATAACAATTTTTCAACCATTATAAATGAGGTTTAAAGAAGGTTCAAGTAAGAAGAGCCCAAGGTAAGGTAATTCTTAACCCAATTTCCATTCTTTGGTTTAACCTTCTACTTCATTAATTATGTTGTATTAAAATTATTTGTGTGATGAATTTTGTTTATATTTTATTTAATTATGTTTATTTATAGTATATATTTGTATTCCATCTACTATTAATTTTCACTTCAATTATATGACATATGTAAGGGGATTTTCTTTTAAAATCCTATTTTTAAATTCTATTTACAAAATTTAAAAGCAATGTTTCTATGAAATTATTCATGTTTTTTTATTATATTATGGTTCTTGGGAATTGTTTATGATGAATGGTGGGAATTATATCTCCATCCAATGCATTGGGTATGTGTAAGTTGATGTTTGGTCCTATCGTTACTCCAAATGCTACTGCGATGGTTACACCATGAGGTAGTCATGAGGGTTACATTGTAAGGTAGTAGTGAGGGTTAAAAATCATAAGGTAGCCATGAGGGTTAAAATATAAGTAAGTAATGACTAAATATAACCTTATGGATACTATATATTTTTAATTTTTTTAGTAAAATTTCATGTTTCACAATGTAATTATATATGGGTGGGAAGTAAGTCTTTGTAAAAATGATTTCATATGTTTATAAGTATTCATAGAATAAGGATTTATTTCCTTTTTTTATATCCCTTACTGATATTTTTATGCCCATAACATGTTTTTAAATGTTTTTCAGAGGATATAAGGATTTTTAAGACAAATAATGGAGTCAAGTTAAATGTTATGAATATTTTTCATAGAAATCATGTTGTTGTTTTGTGTTAAGAAGCATATGTTTTGGAACAAATGTATATTGTTTTAATGGTACCCACATTGTATTCTCTTGGGTCGATATGTATGAGTTATGTCCTATATATATAAAACTATAAACTAAAAGGATCTTTGAGAATGAAAATAAGTTAAATCTAGTTGTAATATCTAGATTATGTAATGGGTAAGATTCGTTCCTTATATCCATATATGATAAAAATATAAAAATGAATTACAATGTTTTTGGAGAGTGTAGGTATTACGTATGCATGAATATTGTTTTCATTTTTCAAGGGATAGAACAAAATAAACATAAATATTTATTCAAATTTATAGAATTATAATTATATCATATATATCATATATATTCATCAATTTATTCCTCAATACCATTCTAGTAAAATATAAATGAAAAACAAATCACATCACTTTGTGGTGGTGGTAGTCCACATGTACACATGAGTGATGTTATTGTTTCCCAAAGGACTGGTTGGGAAGAATGTAGACATGATATTATCATAAATGAAGTATAATTATGTCATAAATATCATACATAAACATTAAAACCATCATAATTACCATCCCTAAAAGATACTAATGAAAAATTAATTGTATTGATAAGTGGAGATGGTAAGTCGTACGTATGCACGAGAGAAACTTTCACTTCTCATTTGTTGGGAAATAGGGTGTATAATTGTGTTTTCATAATAATAATAATATTTTATAATATTTATGATACTTATTTAATTATTTTAGGATATATACAATCGATTTATTGGGGGTAAAGAAGAGTATAAGAGAAAGTGATCGATTGAGACAATTACTTCTGCTTTGAAATGATTACTTTAGGTATCCTCTAAAGGGATATAGGATTTATCATTTAGAAAGAAAATAACATATAGAATATTTCTTTGGAAGTTTATAATATAACTTGTTAGAGTTTTTGCGATCTATAAGGCTCAATGTGGTGTAAATAAGTGAGGGAGGAGGTTCCCTTTTATAATTGAGGTGAGGGGAACTTTTCAAATTTATCAAAAGATAAAATTATAAGATGTTCAATCACAAGAACAATGACTCAAAATGGATTTTAATTATAATATAAAGTAGTATTGGTTTGATATCACATCAAAAAATTGAATCTATACAAGTTTTATATCATTTAAATCCATATCATTTTGATTAACCACTAGTTAACAAATTTTAATTTTAAGAAGAGTAACAACATTTTCAATATTAAAGGGTTGCAATTTTTACTTGTAAGGTAACAATTGTCCCATAAATGGAAAATATATGAAATTTTAGACTATATAGTATTCATATTTTCTTAATTAAATATTTTTAAAAAAAAATTAAATAATTTAATAAGATATTATTTCGATAAAATATCATTATTCTTAGTTTTTGATACTATTAATTTAGTTTTACTTAAAATAAATAAATAAAAAGTTCTAATATGAATATAATCTAGTAAAATTATAGTAATATTTTATATTTTCTTTTAAAATTCATGTAACATTATAACTTACTCAAATTATATAACTTTTTATATTTTCAAAATCATTTTTATTGATTGAATAAATAATGTTTTGACGATGTGTAAGATTTTAAGGTAATTATATAATACCTAAAAATTATAAATAAATTAAAATCAAGAATATAGTATTATTATCAAAAAATTAATATTAATATTCATTAATAACTATTTTTTGTCCCTATGTGAACACATAAATGATATTTAAAACTAAGAGAGTGACATTTTGTAACTTTCTTTGATTAAAATAATATATAAATAATTTTTATGAAAAAGTGTCCCTTAAAATAATAAATTTTGAGCCTAAGGTGATAAGGTTTGGATTCTATTCATATAATAATAATTATGTTAAAAAATTATGGCCCTATCTGTAATTTTTAGGCTAGATTACCCTGATTTACCCTTTACTTAAATGATAAATTTTACCATAGTTACTGTTCATATTGAAAAAGAGTAAAAGGGCCATATTTACCAAATTTTATCCTTTTTATTAAATATATGTAATTAATTTTATCTAATTTAATACCATTAAATGAAGGAATTTAATTTTAAAGTCTGAAAAATGCGAGAAAAGCTATATTTTTGAAAAATATATTTTTAAGCATAAAACTAGATTTATTCTTATCACATGCCTAGAATTTTTTTTGGAAATATTAAAAAAATTTATAATGTAAATAATATATAAATTTAATTAAAATAATTCACCAATTGGGAATAATGTAATTTATTAATATAGAATACATTGGGCTAATAAAAATATTTTTTCCAAAAAAACATCTCTTTTTATTTTAATTTTTTTTATTCTTAATTATAATCATTTGATAACTAATGAATTAATTTTATAAATGTGTATAATTTATGTTTTTCATAATTTAATTATTACTATTAGTAACCGCCAATCTGATGAATAGGTGATAATGGAGACATGATATTTTAATAATAATTTGTTGTTTATTTAAATTCATTGTCGCGTGTAATGCAAGCTACCAAAGAAATAAAAATATTTAAAGAAAATTATTTCTTAAAAATATCATGATGTTACATTATATCCCCATTAAACTAAATTTTACCCTCTAAATTCATCACTCGAATAAAAATAAAACAGGATACTTCTGCCTCATTATATACTCAAGTTACCACATAGCTTCCTCAAATTGGTGGTTTCACTATAAAAGTTTGACTAGGTGAGTGGTCTTGTATTGTAGAACATTCTATCTATAATCCAAAATATCTACTGGTTTTTATTCATAAGAAATATTTTTCAAAAGTAGTACGAACTATGAGTTCTGTACATGTAATGGATAATATATGTACTTTCTCATGCGAGATACATTATAGAGACTTTATTTTTTCCTTGTAAAACTTTTAAATATTTTAAGGAATATTTCAGAGCTAGGAACTGAGATGGTGCCTGATTATGAGGCCTAGTGGGTCCAGAATTAATTTTTTTTTAAAATTTAAATATATTTTATATCACACACGAATAATTTTTTATAAACAATGTTATATCTCCTACATAGAGTCTCATATAAAAAATCTAAGAACATGGTTGAATTTTTAGTGTGGGATTTACTATAGGTTCGACCTAAAATTAGTCAGTGTGAGATGTTTGGATAAGGTAACAATTGGAGGGTACATTAAGTGAATTAATTAATTAAAATATTTATTTAGTTCATTTAATTTCTAAAAACCTAATTCCCTCAATAATTATCCTTATATGGGAAATCTATATGGTTATCCACATAAACCTGGGATCATTTATAGGTGGTTCAACCAACCATCATTGGTGAATTGAGATCAGACGATGATGAGATTTATGATATTAATGAATCAAGCCACAACAAACACAACATATACACCCCCATTGTTAGCAAGCACCTTCTTTAATAATGATCGATATAAAAAAGGGTTTCATAAATATTTTATCATCATATTCATAAACCATTTGGAGAAATAACAAGTATCATAAAATTCGATCATATCCCTAGTAAAGCATAACAAAAATCAAGGGTTTCTATCTTTTATGAATAGTAATACCATTAAAAGTTCATTAAAACATTATTGATAAAAACAACATTTTAATTTTGGAATCAATTATTAAAAAACTGTGAAAATATAAAGGAAAAAATTTTATTCAAAAAAATCATGTATACTTGTAAATTAGGCTTCAAATAAAAAATTATTCATGATGGTGGGAAATTTTATTAATGTATTATATGTTCAAAAAACATTCCTTCCATTCTTTTGTTGGAAATGTCACAAAGTACATCATTTGGGAAAAGAAAAAAAATATTCCTTTCAACCTATTTTTTAAAAAGTAAAACATGGGTAAAATCGACTTTAAAAAATCATAGGATAACAGTAAAAACCTTCTTTTAAACTTTTTTAGAAAACATGGATGAAGGAAAAAAAATTTTGAGTAAAGAGAGAAATTAAGTTGATTTTCCTTAAAGACATATTTTCTATCTCTTAAGCACATAAGGTGAGGAAAATGAAAGGAAAAAATTTATTTTAAATAAATAACCAAAGGAAATTAAACTTCATGAGTATATTGAGAGGTAGATCATAATATTTTATCATCATAACTTAATCATAAACAATCCCAATAAAAAATGATATTGTATCATAATACCTTTACCTCGAGTTTTGCTTGCCTTGAAATCAATATAAAATACTATATAATAAATTTATATTTATTATAATTAAATAATAGATTCATTTTTATACTTAATATATCATATATGATCTCTTTATAATATTTCAATACCCCCTTTTATAAATAATTCCTTCTTAAAATCATCATTTCCGAGTGTCTGTTTCATTTTCCAGGAGTATTTTTGTTCCGTAGTTTTGATACTTGTACATTTATCTTTGTTTCATAATCAAGAAAATATTAATAAAGAAAAAAAATATAATATATATTCACTATATACTTATTTATATCCATTAATAAAAGTTAAAGATATAAAAATTAATTACCGCATTCATGGAAATGGTAGGTATATATGAAAAAAATAAAGGTAAAAATTAATTAAAATTTCTAGGATTATTATTATATCATATATATAATATATATTCATAAAATATTCCAAATTAACATCCATGTAAAATATAAATGAAAAATTAATCGCATATCTTCGTGGAGGTGGTAGTCCACACGTAAGCACGAGCGACATTATCATTTCCCAAATGATTGGATAGTAAGAAGGTAGACATGATATTATCATTAAATAAGTATAATTACGTAAAATATATTTTATATAAATACTAAACCCATCATAATACCCATACTTAAATGTTTTTGATAAAAAAGAATCGTAAAGATACATGAAGATGGTAAGTCGTACGTACACATGAGTGATACTTTCACTTATCGTTTGATGGGAAAGATGGTGTAAAATGGTGTTTTTATAATAATAATAAAATTTAAGAATATTTATTATACTAAATTTATTATTTTATGTTAAATACCATCATGAATGTAATTTCCTTATGCACAAAATAACAATTATTATTCCTTAATAATTAGTCTTTGTCCTAATGTGAACACATAAGGGATATTTAAAATTAAGAAAGAGACATTTTGTGTCTTTATTTGATTTAAATAATATATAAATCATTTCCTTGTAAAGTGTCTATTAAATTGATAAATTTTGAGTCTAAGGTGGTAATGATTTAATTCTATTCATCCAATAATTACCAGGATAAAAAATTATGGCCTTATCATTGTTTTTAACCTATATTAATTAGATTTACCCTTTACTGATGTGATAAATTTTTACATGGTTACTATTAATATTAACCAAAAATAATAGGGGACTATTTAAAAAATATGAACCTCCTTGATCTAAATATAAAATTCATTTTATCAAATTTAATACCTATAAATGAATGAAATTAATTTTAAATTAACTGTGAAAAACACACAAAAACTATATTTTAGAAAAATTAATTTTTTGCATAAAAATAGATTTATTTTTATCTTGTGACTTTAAAAATATTTTTTGAAATTTTAAAATATTTTAGGAAGTAAATAATATATAAATTTAAATTTAATGATTCATCAATATGTATTAATTTATTTTATTTATATAAAATATAATTAGTGCATAAAAAATTTTCAGAAAAAAACATCACTTTTATTTTCAAATAATTTTTGTTTTTAATTATAATAATTTGATAAATAATGAATAAATTATATAAATTTGTAGACCACATATTTTTCATAATTTATTTATTACTATTCATACCCACTAATCCAATGGCTAAGAGATAATGAACACATAATATTTTTATAACATTACATGGTTTGTTTAAACTTGTTGTTGCGTGTAATATAGGCTATCAAAGAAATAAAATTATTTAAAGAGAAATAATTCAAAAAAATATTGGGGTGTTACACCAATGGTTAGAGTGAGGCATGAAATGTTCATTTAAGAATGTATACAAGATTTATCAGATAGAATGTTTAATAAAGTTTAAAATCAGGTGATTCATTGTTGTTTATAATGTTTCTAACATCATGAGTGCTAAAATTTATCATGATCCAAGCTTGAGTCATGAGGAGGAGAATGATAATTGGGTGTTCAAAATTAATTATAATAAGTTTTGTGAAGATGAACGAACATATGTTATTGGCCAAAGGTTTGACTTAGAAAACTTTAATGTTTAAAGGTTAGGAATATATGATGTTCTGACGGTGAAAAATGTCATTAGCCATACTTTTTTTAAGATTGATGACCATAGTTATAGTGAATGATGCTAATTCCGTAAAAATTATATATGTTCATTTGAGATAAGGATGTGAATTTTTCTATCTGATTGGGAATCTAGAAGTCATTAGATTGAGTACACAAGATTAACATTTTTTAAATTCATCAGATAAAGGAATGTTAACAGAAGCTTAGGATGTATAGGTGTTTGATAGAGCTCTATGAATTTATTAGAAAATTATTTCTACAATGTGTTCATTTGAAAAAAAATTCAGGTGAATCCATCAATTAAAGGTTTTAAAAGTAGTTAATTAGACGAAATAAGAGTCTTATGAATGTTTTAAAGAGGTTCTTATGAAGTTGTGTAGGAACAATGGTCTGAGATTCATCAGCCAATAGAATGTTATGAAGACTTAATAGAAATATGTTCAAAGGGATTTATGAATTTTGGTAAATATACTAAATGTGATAATGTTAAGTTTATCAATCAGAATTTCAATAATTATGAACTAAAGACCATGATTATCATTGAATTTATAGAAAGGTTTTATGAAGTTCAATGATACCAGGTCAAAGGAATGTTCCTAAAATTTTGGGTATTTTATTATAGTCAAACTATGGTTGTTTTCAAGTGGGATATTAAATGGTTTGAGCAGGAAATTTTACCATAAATTTTGTTCCTCACCCTAAAAACTAATTGGAAATATTCCAATATAACGGGGGTTTGTGAACCGAGAATATGTGTTTATTTTTTTAGTAGATGTGAGAAGTACTACCAAAGTGAAGAGATGATTAGAAGAATAGGATATAGAGGCATAAATATGACACATACCACACAGAGATTCCTAGAAATTGGAATCAGATGAACGCTGTGCATAAGATATTGATAAAATAGGATGAAGAAGTACTAGATGAATAGTTTGTCGAGGTGATCTGACGAACATGCCATCATATTTGTACCAGTCTACAGAAGAGACACTTTATGGACACATCAGACAATGTATATCAGATGAAATTACTAGATTAACTGCTATCATATGGAGCAAGGTTCTTTCTCACTGTTTTTAAAGAAATAGAATAGGAATAAGAAGTAATGAAAAGAAGGAAAATGGTGTATAAAGTTCAAGTATCACAATGACAACAAACTGAATACTATTGGTGAATTTTCATATAGTTGTTGTAAACATTTTGTAATATTATTTATTTTTACAAGGAGAAAACGAAATATCAATTGAATATTGTTCTATATGAGTGAAAGGATATAAATTTCTTTCTATAACCACATAAATTATTTTTTTCTAGTGGTTTTTGTGGTCTTGAATTACATTCAAATAATTCTAAGTACAAGATACTCTTATTAAGTAGAAAATATTATAAATATCTATATTTCTATGGTTATGCTTATTTTATTTTTTTTCTAGTAGAGAAATTTCCCAATAAGTGAAGGTAATGGATATTTCTAATGTAAGAAAACATAAAACAAGAAGATCACCAATTTACCCCTCTCCCTCTGAGTGATCACATAGACCTTGATTGGTCCTTTCCAAAAAATTACATATTTATTTATGTGTAGATGATCTATTATGATCCTTACTTAAATCTCCCTTCTTCCTCTTCTAATATCAGACAAGATAATCCTATTTATATGATGATTGATCTATATCTAGTTTACAATAACAACTTCTTCTTTTTTCTATATGAATATAATTCCAAAATTGGAATTATCTTATTAAGATTCAACTAGATTTAGAAATGTTTCTCCTTATTCATATATAATTCTACTCCACAAAAAAACAAACTATATTCAATTATATAAATATTATATGGATCACTTTATCCTTATTATGAACCAGGAATGTCAGTGTTATCTAGGATCTCTATTACTCTTACTACTCTCATGGACTCGAATATAGCATTGATGTTATTCTCTATTTTTTTGATACGGTAATGGAACTATATCCTTAAAACCGATTCACTCAGTTTATGTACAAGAACATTCCATACATATCAATGATGGAGATCAAACCAAGTATCCATTATTCTTTAATATTCAACAACTTATCCCATGAAATAAAATCTTATTTTAAATTTAAATAAAACATCCCAAATATATAACTATAATTTTGATATTCCGAATTTAATATAGTTTTTATATTTTTCTTCATATTTTAATTTTCCAGTCATGAATGATTTAACTGTAATCAAAGATTCGATCCACACAAACCAAGGATATCTATCTTGATACCTTATATTAAAATACCCAACATCATAATATGACTTTATCATTTATATCAAAAAAAATATTTGTACAACTATTTCCATATTAAACCCCCATTTAAATCCTTCAATTATTAGTAAATCATTTTCTAATTCTCAAAAAATAACCCATATAACATATTCTTGAAAAACCTCTATCAAGATTCTGGAATTCATCAATAATTCAGGTCGCACAATTTTCTTCTAGATCCAATTAAGAAGAAACTCATTTAGTTATCTAGGTGAAACACTCAATGAAAATGCCTTTAACCAAGTCACCATGGTTAGTAAAACACTTGAGTCCTCTAAAGTGTTGGGAAAAAAATGATTGTCCCATCAGTGTAGTGATAATCATGAGATAAAATAAAGTGAAAATGTACAAATAATTTTACAATAGATGTAACATGGAAAACCCCCCAAAATAAAAGGGGTAAAAATGAATGGTCCAATAAAAGGATCACTATGGGTAAAAGTGGGTACACACTCCCTCACTATTATAAAAATAAAACACTAAAAATATATCTCTTGAACAATGGGGAAGTAAAACACACAAATAACACACAAATTGATGAATAATTGATGATGATATTGCCAATCAAATTGAATCTGGAATCACTGGTGAAGTTCTCCATTTATAGGTCGCTACCAGCCCTACCCAACACCTCATACTTTATTCTTCTTATAGAGGTTTGGTGGGGTTTTGACACCAAAAATATACCATGACCTTCCCATCTTTGACAAAGTAGGTGGGAAATGCTGTCAATGGGAAAAAAATATCCGACACAAATCCCATGTGGATATTTTATTAAGAACTAATAAAATCTAAACACATTGTTTCTATTATCCAAACATGTTACTCGTGTCTATGTGAGGACACTCTAGGATCTGCACTATCTGAATTTATTAGATTCAACCACTATAAATTTGAATTCTACTAGATTTTCATTAGTGTGAATTTTCTAAATGACCACACTTCCTTCCTCTAGCAGATTTCAAAAAATGTGATAATGTAACCCAATGTGCTTCATCTTGGAATGAAAATATGGATTCCATGAAATTTGCAATGTGCTCTAACTATCACAAAAAATGTAATATAATCCTTTATATTACTGAGCTCCTCCAACAACCTTCTCATCCAAATCAACTCTTTGAAAGCATGTGTAGCTTCAAAGTACTCTGCCTCCATCGTGGATAACACTACAACTAACTTTAACTTTGTAATACATCTTACAAATCCTCATGGAAGAGTAAACACATAACTAGTAGTGGATTTTCTCCAGTCAGAATCACCTAAAAATTTTGAATCAACAAATACTCTGATAGTGAAATATCATCCTCCATAACATAATGTAGTATCAGAGGTCCCCTTGATGTATCTCATGATCCTATTCACTATGCTCCAGTGATCCCATCCTAGATTCACCATGTACTGACTAAATTCCCCCACTACATGTGAAATGTCTAGTCTTCTACAAACCCTAGTAAATATTGGACTACCCACTACTAATCCATATAGTGTTAGAGACATCTACATCCTCTCTGATTCACTGATAGGACTCATCGTAGAGGATAACATGAAATTAATAGGAAGTGGGGTAGAGATTGGCTTATAGTATTTCATAGTAAATCATTTCAAGAATTTTTGTAGGTAACTATTCTATGACAGTCAAATCATTCCATTATTTCTATCGCAATAAATCTCCATCCCTAGAATATTTTTTTCTATTCCCAAGTCCTTTATATAAAACTCCCTAGAAAATTGTGCCTTTATCTTTTAGTTCTGATCTTTTTTGGGCCTACGACCAACATTTCAACCTTATGCAATAGAAGAATAAGGAAATCATTAATATATAAACCCTAAAATATGAACAAGGATGTGAATGAAGTATGTTGTATCCAAGGATCATGATATAGGAATAAAATATCTTGTACTAACACCTTGGCTCTTGCTTGGGACCATATAAATATTTTTCCATCCGGTAAACCCTGTTCTTTTTCCTTTATTCTAAAAAATATTCTGGCTGGAGCATATAAATCTATTCCTCATTGTCACCATAGAGAAAATAATTCTTCACATCCATCTACTCTAGATGTAAAATTTATATGGCACACATAACCATTAATATCCGAATAGTCTCTAGTCTAACAAAAGGATAAAATACTTCAATGGAATCAATACCTTCCTTTTGAGAATATCCTTTGACCACTATCCTTTCAAGATATCTTTCCACCTGGTTTTTTCTATCCTACTTAATCTTAAAGACCCATTTGTTTCTGGTAGAATTCCCTCCATGAGGTAATGGAACAATATCACAAGTTTTTTTCTTATGTAGGGCTTCAAGTTCTTCATGCATCACCACCATCCATGAGGATAAATATGGACTCTCAGTCACCTCCAAAAAATAAGATATCTCTCTATCCATATTCAATAAGAAGTCTGTAATATTGATCTCAGTGACATAGTATGAGTGCTATACTGGTGCTATTTTCTCTTGAGTTTACTGTCATGGTCTATCCTCAATCGATACTTGATCATTATGCCCTGGTAATTCCTTAGAGGAACTAGTACTTCCTTTTATTTTTCCTCCACTTAGACTATTTTAATTTCTATATTCTCTTTCTCTATGTCTCTATCAACTATTTTTTCCACCTTATTTTTTTCAAAAATGAAATCTCTATTGATGATAAGTTTGAGGGAAGTGGGTTACCACAAATGATACCCCTTAACACCATCAGTGTATCCCAAGATGATACATTTCCTAGATCTTGAATGCAACTTTAATCTTTCCTGGTAATTAAATATTGAATATATGAAACTTTCAAAATAATGTAACCATGAATAGTTAGTGGGTTCACCAGTCACATCTCCATCAATTTCTTCATATCATTCTCAATTTAAGGAGATCGGTTGATTACATAACATGTTGTATTTACCGCTTCTTCCCAAAATGTTTTGGTAATTCCTATAGTCATAAACATTTCCCTTGTTCTATCCACATGGTTCTTTTCATCCACTCTTCCAATCCATTATACTGATGAGTGTATTCCACCTTGAACTATATCTTGATGCCTTCCTATTAAAAAAAGTATCAAAATATATATTCTCCACCATTTCTAGTGCTCAAACACTTCATATTCTTTACAGATTCAAGTGCCTTTTATGATTTGACTATTCTAAAGACTTCAAAAGCATCCATTTTCTACTTGATTGGGTACACCCAATATATTTAGAAATAATCATCAATGATAGATATAAAGTAATATTCTCTTCCCATAGATATAAATAGTGTTTTCCAAATGTCAGAATGGATTAACTCCAATATCTCTTTGCTTATTTTTTTGATGTATCAAACATTAACATGTGTTTATTTCACAAAAAATGATCAGAAAATGGTGAGGATGCCCTTGTAAGCCCACTAAACAACTTCTAATTAGCAATAATCTTCAGGACTCATTCTGACATATGGCCAATATTCTAATCCCATAACATCATTAATGATTCCACTAAGGTAGTTCATGAAACAACTATTTCTGCCTCCTTGTATGTTTCACTCATAATCACATATAGGTTCTTTGAGATCTTCTACACATTCGTTTCCACAAGCGCACCCTTCACAATTATCATCACTCCAGTCTTAGTGTGAGTCTTTCATCGGATATAATAAAACTATCTCTAAGAAAATATGTTCTTCTTATCCCTTCACATGGAGTACTCCTTGGATGGTTCAAACAATACCATCATGAATCTTCAATTTGATGATAATGACTCCAATGATCTTCTAGGTATTATTATTCCCCATGTACAAAAGTCCTTCCAGAATGGTTTCATACTGATCATACCATTCTTTCCATGATTTTGTGTGTGATGTTTCTCCTAAGTCTACTATCCATGAATCATTGAGATGTTTTATGCTTCTAGAAGTCATCACCCCTTCACTGACTATTATTTCTCCACTTCTATAATTACTTTACCCATTTCCCTGAGAGTTCATTTCACTACTCTTATTATTCAAAATATCCTTCTTGAGGTGACCATTCTTACCATAATCATAACAAGTGAAATTATTTTTCTTTCTTCTTGATTTAGACTAAGCACGATTTTGGCTCCCATTGGAACCATGATCTATAAACCTTACTCACTTTTGGGCCTCTGCTCGGTGAAAATTTCCCTATTTGTTCAAATAATTATTATGCCAAATTTATTCTTCAAGAATCACAACTACAATATCATTGAAGAGAATCATATCTGTTGGGATATTGTTGATGAGGTTGATGATGAGTTCATCATATGAATCTAAAAAACTCTGGAGTAAAAAAAATTTTACGTTCATTATCCACAATTTTATAGACCAATATCATGAGATGTAAAAATAGGGTATTCATGGTGTTTATGTGGTCTAACATTAATGATATATTCTCCATTCGAATAGTGTAAAATTTATTATTTAAGGAAATTTTCTTTTGTAGTGACTTGGCCTCGTATAACTTCATTAGAGTATCCCATATTTCCTTAACCTTATTTTTCTTCATAATGCTTGATAGGACCCCATTTTCTAAAGAAAAGTGGATGTTGGTAATATAATTCCCATCTATTTCATTATATTTCTCCCCATCACACCCATCAATTTTTCTCCAATTTTTCATAGGAAATTTTCATTTCAAAGTACTGCATGCATCTTCATTTAACACACTTGAAAATTATTCTTGTTAAAAATATCGATCTTGAATTTCTCTTCCATCTGAACACACCATCCGTATATAACCTCTCATGTTTCACAAAAATGTATTTAATTATATTTATAAATTTTTCCTGATGTGAAAGATCAACCAGAGTCACAATAACAGAGCATACTCAAGGTTATGAGAATTATTAATGCAAAAAAGTGAATAATACCATTCTAGAATCTTGTTATGATACCACTTTTTGGG
Organism: Viscum album; assembly: GCA_963277665.1. NCBI lineage: Eukaryota > Viridiplantae > Streptophyta > Magnoliopsida > Santalales > Viscaceae > Viscum > Viscum album. The sequence goes on along the minus strand of OY728119.1, from coordinate 161,875,422 downwards.
ATAAAAAATGATTTGAACACTGATGTATGGATAATCATGAGATAAAATAAAGTGATTTTTTTGAAATAAATGGACACTATAAGTAATGTGGAAAACACACCAAAATGAAAGGGGTTGAAACCCATGGAAAAATAGAAGGATACATATGGGTAAAAGTGGGCACACACTCCCTCACTATTACAAGAAGAAAACCCTCATAATATCTCTGTTTAATAATGTGTAAATAAACCTCAAAAATATTTCTCAAACTATGGAATAATTGATGATTATATTTCTGGTGAGGATGATGCTAGAATCGCTGGGAGGAAGCTCTCCATTTATAGGTTATTTCTAGCCCTACCTAGAACCTCCGACTGCCTTCTCCCGCTATAGTTTTACAAGGGTTTGGACACTAACCACCTACCACCACCACCCACTATTTAACATATTAGGGGGGTATTCTGTCAATGGAAAAAAAACCAGACACAAAACACCTAAACCTAAACTTCATGATTTATACAGGTGATCACATAAAAGAAAAATGACTTCCTCTATGAAATGTTAAAAACATTTTTCTATTTTTTAATGAATACAAACATGGTGTTCTTCTCTATGGTGTGTTAGATTATCATCTTGAACTTAAGTTATAATAAAGCCTCAAATTTTTAATGTTCTTTAACTATCATGATCAATTTAGTGTAGAGGATATGTGCATTAAATCCATCCTAGATGATTGAGGATGTCGGTTCTTGATATATTCATTCACATATGTTAGTAGAATAGTTTGATCTAGAACACAAAGAACCATTAAATTTGTCTCTATTTCATCTTATATAGAGGCCTAGTGACCCATGTGTAGAAATTTCATAACCCTTATAGAGATCATGTTTCTACCTTACATTTATCCTTACTGTTTTCCAATGACCATTACATTGATACTAAATCACCTTTACATAGGTCATCCATTACATGTACATATGTAATCATCTTAAATAAACCATATTTATTGTTTACCATTACATAGCCTCTAAACTCTACTCAAATTAGTTTAAGAACTTATAAAGTATACCAACCACTACTTAAATACATCTCATGAACATGATCATTATCCTTAATCATACACTATTTCAATTTATCTTGAATACATAAATTAAATATTGTACCTTCATTTTCCCATTATTTATTTACTGACAACAACATCAACGGTTGATAAAAATACTGCACAATCCAAACTATTTTAGTTTCATCATTCAACCCCTTTGGATTTTGTTTTCAATATTATCATGAATCCAACCTTCATGATTTAATGAATAAAAACTTCATGATCTTATCACTTTTTTCCTCTAAGGATATGGATTCTTGTTTCTTGATTTTCTCCCACTTTGATATCAAAATTAATTGGGCCTCTTCTAATCACAAAATCTTCTATCCCCCTTTAAAAATAAAGATGAAAATGGTTTCTTTACCTCTATATTTATCTTTTCATCCTTACTCAATTTTGACAATAAATGACCTCTTTAAATAGAATACATAGGAAATTATTTGCTGTATCTTATTCTAAAAAAACCATTATCTAGATGTTGCCTTCATGTTCAATCTCTATATTCATAAACTCCTTGGGGGTATCTCCAATATCTTTACCCCCCCCCCCCACACTAATAAAATTATTTCACTTGATAAACAATGTAAATTTTCATATTTTTATAACTCTTGGGTAATTTTAGCAATAGTCCTTGTTCCAATTGTTTGACATACAAATTCTATATTTAATAACTTTAACCTTTAAGAAATTTCTTCCAACCATATCTGGAATTTCCTTCAATGACTCCAGTAAGGGAATTTACCAATTGGAATTGATTCATTAACAAATCCTATAAGAATACTGATCCAAAACTAGATGTCAAAAACAATAGTCTAGGCGAAAAATCTCAAACTTTCCATGTGAGTCATCTCTTTCAATAAACAAAAACAACTAGATTTTTCTTTACATTATATCATCTTGTGAACATAGTCATGATCACACAAAACCATTAGTATATAAACAATGAGATATAAAATGTATAAGATATACCACCTATTACATTTGTTTCACCTTTGTTCCTAGGGATTCATCACTTCCATATGAGGCTTAACAACCTTTTGAGAATTCATCATAGACTCCCACTAAATATCGTCATCACTTCACACAAAATATTGAAATGATCTTCCAAATGGGGAACCACATCATTGGTAGTATTCTCTTCATCCAAGAGCTTCACGGAATCCTAAAAACAATTAGCTAATGCCACTTTTTTTAGTACAAAAAAAATAAACATAAAAATCATGAATGTTGATTCTTCACCACATCTCTACCCTATTCTTCTTGATGATCTAATACCAAAAAAAATATGTCTTGGTTCCATTTTTTGATCACCATATATGGATTGATACCATTGGAATGTTCAGTTGATAATTTTGTCTTCACTTTAGATTTTTATTAGGATTTTTTCTATTTTCACTCTTTCATTAATCCATGAAAATTACTGATTGATCTTTGAAGCACAAAGTGGTTTCTCAACACAACTGGTTTAGTGAACCTAGATATTGATACATATTTTATTTAATCTTGATGTACATATATTATTTTCAGTTTATTCTCACTGAGCATCCATCTATCATCGAGCATCCATATCATTATAATGCATCAAACAAAATAGAGGGATATTAGTTATCCAAACTTCTTCCAAGCCTTTCCGGTTGTTATTTTTATAATACTACTTATACAAATTTCATTCTAAATGTTCTTTATGGGATTAGTTATCTTCTATGGCTTGGGTTATTAATCAATTGTGGTAATAATCCCACTTATATAAGTTTCTTCTTTTTATGAAACACTGATTCATCTGTTTTCATACTTCCTCTACCATTAGAGGGATATTCCACCAATATTCACTTCTTTCCTTATGGGCTGTCCTGTGAAACCACTAAGGAATGATTTTTCATTCTTCAATAGTTATAATATTCACCTCAAACCTTTTCATCATTGGTGAGTATCTCCTTGAAATTATTTTATTATTACTCATAGTTGGAATAACTTCCTCCCTTTTCTTTATTCTATATACTTTATTATTCTCTTTAAAAGAGGTTATTAGTGAGTATAGTAGGATAGGTGATTGATTCACATTCCATTTAGTATCATTCTTATCTCTAAAATAGTGTATTCGTTTTTCATATTAGAATATTCTTTTATAGTGTAAGAATTATCCATGTATTCCATGGGAATGGGGGAATTCTTTGGGTTTCTTTCAGTTGTAACATCTAACCAAATTTATATGGTTAAAGAATATAAAACATCTCCCATTAAGTGCTTACATAATGTATTCATGATTTGGTTGAGATGTAGATGCAACCATTCTCCTTCCACCATTGATCCCTAGGGATTCTAGACACAAAATCATGGTGTTCCTCAATCTTCTTTAGTAGTAGCATGTTGAAGCTACCTATCTTTGTGAAACTTTTCTTCTATACTTTACAATAATACACTTTTTACATATATATATTTTAATAGAATTATATTTAATTAAATATTACATGCCAATAATTCTTTTCCTTTTTCTAGTTGAGGCTTCCATAGGAGGGATCTCTATATTTACATTAGAGGTTCTAAACTTCTTCTTTTCATTCTTGATCCTCTCATCATTCTCCTTCAATTAAGATACAATTTTCTACAATTCTAAGTTGGATTCTATTCCTGACTATCTCCTTTCATCTATTTGATTGTTGAGGGAGATAATACAAGCTTCCAATTATTTTTCTATTTCCATTTTCCTTTTGTTTTCTTATGACACATCTCTTAGTAACTCACTTTGATCTTTCATTTTTGAATTCATTTACTTAATGTAAAAAATAAAGTCCAATTTCAATATCTTCAAAATCATACTCTCCATGTGTAGATATTCAATAAATGCTAGATTTACATCATTCATAATCTCCCATTGATCCATATTATAACACAAGTATTGGATCCTATATTGATTTATGTGTAAGAATTGTTCAGATTGATGAATTTATTCCATTTCTACTTATTCAATGGAATCTTCATCCACAGTAACTTCTATGATGGATTATGAAATTCATTATTTTTAAGTATTTTCAAAAAGTAGTTTTATAAATAAATTTATCAATAAAATCATAATTTTCAACACAGTTGGAGAGTCGGTATTTATCAGATCCTTCTTCTTGGTTCTCTTCTTCTTTATTTGTTTTAATAATTCATTGTTCTCCAACCTTGGTCTCTGGTTCCTCCTCTTCAAAATTCTTGTTGTATTCTTCATAAGTTTGTTACACAAATATCTCTCCTCTCATTGATTTTCAAAAAAATGATTTCAAGAGTATTCCACATCTTGAATGCATTATCATATTGATTGGTCTTCTTGTAGATTTCATTAGAAAAAGATAAAATTAGGATTTTCATTGTCTAGGAATGAAAAAATCCCTCATTAATACGTTTCCATATAGATCTTATTCTTGTGTTAGTAGGAACATTTTCAAACTATCATTCTTACACTATCTTTCCCCAAATGATAAAACATATATGAAAATTAAATTAGGCACACAGATGAGATTTTACTTAGTTTATCCAAATGGTATAATCCAAGGAGTACACACTATAATTCTCTACATTAGGGATATTATAATGGATTTAGAAAAGGAACTCTACCAATCCAAGGTGCAATTCCTCTTATATACTCTGACACATTACTTATGTCAAAATGGTAATTTTATAGACTTAAGTATCTATTACATAATTTATAGACATTATGGTGTCTTAAGGTTCATCATTGGTGATTTAAACACATTACATTTTTTTATCTTAGCATGGGTCGTATGTTATTCTCTTTTCTTGTTTCTCCCTTCATACTATTCTAATATATGATGATAGAATCACCTTTATATGAGGATTACATTAAATATTATATAGTTTATAGAAATACATTCTCTTTAATTTCATCTGAATATAATTACATAATTTGAATTATCCTCTTAAGCTTCAACCATATGTGGTAGTGTTGTTCCTTCTTCTTCTCTAAGCCTACTCCTCAAAAACTATATAGGGTGAAAACCAAATCCCATATTGATTTCTGCAAATGATGATAGTTCACATATATTCTTTGATGGAAAATTCCTCCCAAAACTCATGCCTTTTAAGATTGAACCCTAAAAGGGATTTTTTGTTGGTCTTGGAAGACCTGGGGATAGAGAAAATAGATCCTAAAAAGTGGTATCGAAGCCATTGTGTAGCATAAGTGTGATGTGGATGGATCTAAAAACAAATTTTAGAATGATATTGTGCTCAGGTTGAAGCATTTTGATCCATGGTTCCTTGTATCTAATGTCTTGTTTATAATAGTTGTCATGTGGAAAGTCCCGATGATGATAAAATGGAAATGAAAGATGGTTGGATCTAGTGGATTATCGTTAAATGGGAGAACCAATTTCCTAGTATTTGATTTTAGGGGAGGATTTTTGGGTTCAAACCCAATCCCACATCATTTTACACAATAGATGATAGATCACATATAAGATTGGATGAGAAATTACTCCTTAAAACCATGGATTTTAGGATAGAACCCCAAAAAGGATTTAGTGTTGGGCTTGGAAGTCCTAGGGATGGAGGAAATTGATCCTGACAAACTAAACAAGATTCCACAATAGAATTATTATATGAATCACCTTATCATTCCTCTACATAAGATATGGAAATTAACATCAATATATCTATTCTTATTCTTCCTCTATTAGACTCAAATATAGCATTGAGGTTCTTATCTGTTTTTCTGATATGACAATGGAACTCATCCCTTAAAACAACTTCATGTTATTTATATTCAATAATGTTTAACTCCATACACATCAAACAATGATGGAAATAACTCAAGGTGTTCATTGTTTTCAGGATTCTGACACTTGTCTCATGTGACAACAACTTGTGTTAAATTCAAATAAAACTTCCCAAATATATCTCTGTAATTATCATATTCTAACTTCATTATAGTTTCCATATTTTTATTCTTGTTCTAGTTTTCTATGAATGGAAACATTAACTATAGTCAAATACTCAATCCAAATAATACATGGATAAATTTCTTCATACCTTCTATATAAATATCCAACATCACATTATGAAATTATCATTTAAATCCCAAAATATCTCTACACATATATTTCTATCTTAAACCTCCTTTAAAAACAATCATTTATTTAATTTAACATCATAATTATTTTTTTTTAATTTTGGACACATACCTATTTAATTATATTATCAAATAATCATTATTCGATAATTATGGTCACTAAGACACTATTCATATATCTAAGAAGAAAGGCCCCAAGGGGATGAATGATCAATAATATTCAAAATTCATTAATTAAACAAACTATAATTACAAGGAAAATAAGGCTCTTCACTTAATCCAAAGAAATGACATAATAGCTACCACCTTACACTACTTCCTCATAAATAACTGAAATAATAAACTAACACAATTATAATATTAACATCAATCCACCTGTGCCACATCAACTGACCATCACATGTTTTTAGTTTAAAAAATAACAAGGGTTTCAATATTTAAAAAAACAATAGTATTAAGAATATTATTACAATGGATATAAATCAATAGAAATTAATATTTCTAAAAAATATATGCAAGTTAAAAATTATGCATGGTTTGAACACATTTATAATTATATATTAATTCTAACATTAATCATTTTATCTTTCCATTTTGATTATATATTTTAATTCTGAATAGGTTTGAACAAACATTAAATATAATAAAACATCAATAAAGAAACATTAATTATCTTAATAACATGTAAAAAACAATGCTTACCTTTTTAAGTAGTTATTAAAGATATAATAAACTCAAAATATTCTTAATCCTTCTTATCATAACAGATTTAAGATTTTTATTCAGTTTATAAATGCATACTATATGCAATGAAGCATGAAGAATATATTTTATGTAAACACTTAAATATCATTAAGGTATTATTTAAGGGTTATTTTAGAGGTAAAGGGAATATGTATGGGTCATATCTATAGAAAATCTAGTATATAAGGGCCAGTATCTATAGCTTTAGTTTTTCCCATGCATAAGGGTTAATTCCATAATTTTCTAAAAAATCATATTAAAACATAAAAATCTCAAAATAACTTAAAATTAAAATAGATTAGATTTAAACCTTCTCAAACCACTAAAATAACCAGAAAATATATCACACTTATACAAGACTCAGGAAATGATAAAGGAAGGGTTGGGAAAAACCCAGAACCTTGCGCCTTCATAAAGTAACAAAAATAAAAATTTAGTCCACAATATTAGTGAAATTTAAATTTTTGGATATAGGAGATGGGTGATTGAAATTTGGAACTCTCTATGGCTACTAATAGTGACTAAAAATGGAGGTTGTTGTAAACTTTCTCAAAATTACACCAATTTTCCTCATGCCCCCATTCCATTCCCTACACCCGACACCGATTCACCCCAACAATACCCTTTTCATATACAAATCACCTCTTATGACCCACCCCTCCATCAATGACCCCATACATTCCATAAAAAACCATCCCTTATACCTATTCCTCCACCTCTATATGAAATACCCACTAAATTCAACCTACCCCACACACCAACACATCTGATTCACACCCACCTTCTAGAAGTAACATCCCATGAAAATAATGAATTTCCAACCCCCATGATATAACCTCAATTTTCCAACGGAGTCCCCTCCTCTATGTAAAACTCTTGGATAACATATCTCCTTTCCCACAACTCATTATAACAACCCATTTCTCTATGAAACACCTGTGGGTTTACTAAGTCATCTTTGGCAGAAAATACTGGAATTCCATTACCCTAGAATGAAAGTGCCTCCCTTCCCTCAAGTATAGATATACTCTTCAATATTTAATATTAAACCATTTCATGGATTGAATAATTTTTATTAAATTAGTTTCTTTAGGTAATTTGAATGTTATGGATTTATTGTAGACTATTTTGGGATATAAAGTTTTGGATGAAATCCCGGAATGGCATAATATTTTCATTGATATTTTTTAATTACTTATTACTTTTTGTTTATTTAGAATGTTTTGTATCTATTAATATATAATTTAACGTATCTTCTTTGGGTGATAATTTTTTTTGACAAACGTGATATATATTCCATGATTATATAAGTTTTTTGCTATAATTCCCTAGCCTGGTGTCTCTCAATAGTGCTCAAGACGAGGTCACTACATGTCATCAATCTTTCCTCCCTATATACTAGAGATTTCCAACTAGTGATGAAGGCCTAAGACATTGTGGAGACTATTACCGTGGTATCATAATGATCAATAACAATACATAACCAAACAACATCTACATCAGAGTATACAAAATCAGTAAACAAACCTAATAATACACATGATGTAGTCCTACAAAATATACCCCAATCGCTCAATAAGATGATCCCATATACAAAAAAACCACTAAAAAAGTATTCAAATCAGCCTTAATCCATCCTTGGGACCCACCCCAATATATAAATACCCATTTAGCTATCCTAGACTGATCCACCACACATCATGTTCGTCAACTTGAAAGAGAATATAAGATATGCACGTGCACTAGAGTGACCTTTCTGGGTGTGAGAATATAACACTTCAAGGTCTCTCCAAACACCCCTACTAGAAGTTTTCATACACGTTTTGATTCATGAGGATAATAAATATAGTAAATAAAAATTCTCTTCAGGTCTTCATGTGCTAATTAGTCTACTATGATACCCAAAGAGATAAACATGCCCATCAGACCATCACGTACTAACTAGGACACCATGATGCCCATCCATACCTTATTCAATGCCATACCATAATCTAGTCATCTCCCACCATCATCCATAACACAACCCAAATCCAAGGACTCAGGGTAGGGTGTCATCCAAGTCATAATTTTTACATGAAGCGGTAGGGTAGGGTCCTTCATCTAAGGTTCAGACTCACCTTCTCACTCAAGGTGGTCCTGTGTACAATATTCAACCTATAACATCTCACTCATAGAATATTATATCCATCTAAACTCATATAACACCTATAACCTATATCACTTATGAAAATCAAATTTTTTTTGGTCACGTTTAACCATCTCACTCATGGATGGCCCATCATGCTCAAGTCATCCATCTCACTCAAGGATGACATAACCTCATCCTAGCACAACCATGTCATACAAAGACAACTCAATCCAACTGTATCACTCATGACCAAAATTTATACACACAATAGTTATTTACATATCACTAATGTAAGTCCTTACTATGTTTTCTCACTCATGGTGAGGCCATGTCTTAGGACTCATCTCCTGTTATGATGAATCTTTAGCCTATATCAAACACATTCAATAGTTCATGGAGTCCAACACACAACTCTTCATCTCATCACAACTAGGCATATCCCTCATTTATCCTCTCACAACACAACACATCTCATCTCACCCATCATGGAATCCACTAGGGTCTTCTAGATCAATATTTGTTTCATATTGTCAACCCTAGGTCATGTTCATCACCCTTACGTGAAACTATATCCTATATGATCATCCTGACCTTTTCACAACGAGGTGTGGTCTAATTCCCGTATAAAACTCCCTTGGCATACCAAATCCATGTCCTGAACAACTCCCATGATCATCCTTGGGGTTTCTTCACACATATTCTAAGGGATATCCCTTAACTCAACACTTAGAGGAAATCCTTATATATCAAATATGCCAAGTCCTATAGGACATACACCACAAATATCACACATAATGACTCTTCTACACCCTAAAGAGATATTTCTTAGTCACTCATGATATGTATAGTTGTCTCTCCCATCGTCACTTTCCCCAAACTCTTCATACCTATCCATTATCCCTAAGACCTAAACCTAAGCTATCTCATATCTCATCTCACATCTACAGACCTCATAGAGTTCACTTTTTAGCCTTATTATCAATTTTTACCTTCGAAGTATAGTCTCTAGGAGATCTTTATTTACCTAGAGTGACAAAGAGTAGTTGGTCTCATATTAGGAGTTTCAATACCACCCCGTCATTTCATATAAGAACGTTACCAGTCCTTATTCCCTATTCCCAAACCCATGAAATTATACAGGAATGGACACACATAAATAAAAAATGCATATGAAATTGAATTATAGGGTCCACCTTCCTAGAAGATAGAGTTAACACCTAGGAAAGCTCCACCAATCATATCCACACTTATAAGAAAATATCTCAAACCAAGTGACATAAATAATTAATTATAAACATTTATAGTTAATTATTTATTTTTTAAACAGAGGAATAATGGTCGAACAAATCATCGAGCATTTTAACATCATATAAACCTCAACCAACCACACCTAGAATCTCTACAGGGTTCCCCTAGAACTATCCAGAGAAAAATACTTAACCATTAGAACCTAATAAATCTCTAATTTCATCCAATTTATTAAAAAATATAAATAATTTAGGTCAGTGGTTTACCTTAACTGAAACAGTGGAAGATGGCGTGTGTTCATCTCCTTGGGACCACCACTAACCATCGTACATGAGAGCCCCTTAAAATCTAGATGATTTAACCATGAACTGGTGAAATTTTCACTAAATCACTAGCTAAATCCAAACAAAAATCAGTGGCTATCAACAAGAGGAAATAACAAAGGAATAAATAGAGAATCTTGCCTTAAAATGTCATCTAAATGAATAAAAAATCATCCCCTATAAATGGTGTGAAAGGTGGAATTAAGGGAGAGAGAATTGGTTATAAATGGCCTTCTCCAAACTCCCTAAACCTCTAAATCATGAGTCACCTAGTTTCAAAATATAAAAAATTACCCCCTTTAAGAAAAAAATCTAGTTGTGAACTATTCACAGCATGAGTCAGGGGGTTCATAGTGTGAATTACCTTTTCTCGACACATCTATATCATGAACACCTAGTTCAAAAAATTATGTGTTTGAGGTAGATGGATTATCCCCTCATCCTACCCTATCCATGATGTGAACTATGGTACACAGTATGAAGTTGAGGAATTTCATCTCCTAGGTCATCCCGAACCTTCTCCGACTTCAACCCAAGCACCCAAACAACCAATTGAGCCTCATTCCTCATCCAAAACCATCTCTGGGAGATGCTCCAACACTCAAATTCATAATCATATCCCAATTTGTGGAATGAACCCTATTCCAAATTGAAGATTAAAACTCTCTCCAAAACATAATTTCCCAGAAATACGTGGGGTGTTACATATTCAATGGATAAATATTACATGTCTACATTGATTAAATGTTATATACGAATAATAATTATATGTATCTAAATAAATACTACTTTTTATTTAAATTATTCTATAGATATCTCAACCCAAATATTTTATGAAAATAAATGTTATGTGATAATAAATATCATTGAACCTATTTCTAAATGTTTTAGGGACATGAAATATAAATGTTTTTAATTTTTATATAAATGAATTTTCTCTTTTAAATATGTTATTTAATATAGGAATATGTATTTTTTCAATGGATAAATGTATCTTGCTTACATAGAATAAATGTTCTGTGAAAATATATTTTTTTAAATTGAACAATTATAATAGATACAAAATATTACGAAGGGAAAACACAAACAGAAATTTTTATTATGTTAAATAAAAAAATATTTATTTAAAAATTAAAGGATAAAATACTCAAGAAACACATGGACATCACGATGTGAGAATACACTTTTATGTTATTATTATCACAACACATGAACATATGTTATAATAATCATGACACATGATTATCTTGATTATCATGATTATCTTGACACCTGATTATCATGATTATAAGTTATTATTGTCATGTATAACACATAATTTTCATGACCCATGATTATTAGTTATGATTTTTTTATTATTCCAATTTTATTGAACAATTTTTTTCATTTTTTATGTTCGAAAAATGTTATTTTCATGACACATTGATAAATTTATAATCATTGAAACCTATGATATGTGTGAAAAATCATGAATTAAAAATTAAATGTTTTTTGTATTATTTTAAATCTTTTTTCTAATTTTTTTATAAAAAATGAATATAATTTTCTTTTTCCAATTCAAGATAAGTATTGTAATAATAAATTTATATATATATATATTTTCTTAGAAATTATGTTACATATGAGAATAATGATTATAAAATTTTATTACACATATTGTTTTCATTTAAATCCATAATCCATCTTTTATATTATTATCATAATTTAGTTTTAATGTTTTTCATAATAACACAAAATTCATGGTAATTTTAAATAATATGAAAATTATATAAATAAAAAAAATATAGATTAAATTTCATGGATTTGGAAACATATTCATATGTTATTGAATTTCTTTTCAATGTAATTATTCTCAAAATTATTTTTTATAAGAATAATAGATTTGTAATATTTTATTCATTTATTTTTTTGATAAAATTAATATTTTGACATTAAATGTTTGAAATTATACTTTTGGTAAATATATTGTTAAAGTAACCATATTTTTATAAATTTAATTTTATGAAATATATTTTTAATTATGAACTCTTATATCATGCATATATTTTTGTAAAAAATTTGTATGGTAATTTCTATTATTATATATGAATTAATTTATTATACTTTTTAAAATATATTTTTTAATATATATTTTCTAATTAATAACTCACGTATCAAGGGAATCATTTTGAAAAAAATTATAAAAACATATAATTGGTATTATAAAATATTTAATTAATTATATTTTGTTGTATATAATTTTGTGATAATTTTATTGTTTAAACATACTTTAATATTCATGTATGAAAATTTGATTAATTTCAATAATTTTAATGTTTTCAATAAGTTATTTAGATTAAAAAAATAGTGGGTTACAATGTTTTGATATTTTATCTTTGTTATTTGTATTTTAATTACATAATACATTAATGTGTTTTAAAATTGATTATATATAGCTATTAATATATTTATAATGTGTAGTATGCTATTTTAATATTTAAACATTGATTATATGTATGTAGGAATTTTATAGTTTTTTATTAAAATATTGTCTATAAATTTCAATTATTTATCATTTATAGATATGGATATGGATAAAAGATATATTTTTTAACTAGATAAATTTTACACTAAATATTATGAGAGGATTAAGAAATTTATCAATTTCACTAGTGGATTTTAAAGAAATTTGTTTATTTTATCATACAGAAAATATGTAATCATACATCTCTTAAAATGAGATACCATTAAAGAATATCTATTTCTAAATGAATTTTTGAAAAACTATAAGACATGGCATCATTATGGGGAAATATTTTTTCCCTGTTACCGATTATAATTTATTCATATGGATTCTGATATGAGAATAATTAATGTGATGAACTTAACACTTGGTGATATAATAAGTAAGTTTCAACCTAAAGAGAATAATGTGATGAATGATGATATTGAAGGGAGTATTCCATATTCTTGTGTAGATGGTGAAGCATCAAAATTATTGATGATTCACATACTAAATTATATCATAGATGCACTAAATTCAATAAAGTTTCATTCTTTATTGAATAGTTTCACCTGGATACCTTGAATAAGTGGAAAACACCTCTATTTATTTGTTTGTAGTATTTTTAAAGAAGGTAATTCCTTATGAAGTGAAGATTAAAAATTCATACTCTCAATCCCACAAGTTTACCAACAACATTGGTTTCACATATGCGACCACTAAAGCATATTAGAAAAATTATATATTTTTTAGAAAAGATAATTCATGACTCAATACGTATATTTGTTAACTCATCCTAGTGGAAGGATAAAAACAATAATCAAGGTAGTCAGATTCTTCCCAACATGGTGTTGAATCGAGGGAAATAGATCGATGCTAAGTAGATGTGTTACTTCCCACTAAAACCAAGGTTAAATTGATTATTCATTTCAGCTGAAATTATTAAACTGATTATGTGGCAGTCATGGAGAAACAAAGTGGATGATAATTTAACTCACTCAGAACATTATTTAGCATGAAAAGAGTTTGATCAAATATAATTAGAATTTTCTCGAGATATTTTTAATGTTCTACTGGGTTTGACAACATATAGTTTATAACCCATTCAAGTGTATGGTTAGTGTGACATATAGTACATGGAAATTGGTGTTGGTTCCATACATCCTTCAACCATGGTTATGTATGAATCAACCATTTTTGTTAATTTTTAATCTTATTGATGGACCAAGAGGGAAAAATGATAAAATTGATGTTTACATATAACCGTTTATTGATGAGCTATAAGAATTTTGGAAAGTTGGTGTAATTAATTTTTATTAGATAGTTAATGAAATGTTTAGACTCTAAACTGCTTTTTTATGGAAAATTACTCAATTCCATAGTTTATGATAACTTATCAGCTTAAAGTATAAAATGGGAATTCACCCACACTTAAAATAAAAGTAATAAATTGACTTTGAATAAGAATAATAGAAAGTGGACATACCTTGGTCACAAATTCCTTCTTCCTAAATTTCACAATTTCAGAAAATATAGTGTGTTGTTTGAAAGGAATAAAGAGCATAAACCAAAACCGGAAATAATGTCTTGGGTTTAAATTATAGCTCAAATTGACTAAGAAATAATTCACACAGTGTATAATTTTAAGGATTTATTGTCTCCTACATCGTTGTACATTCCTCATGAAAATAGAAAACAAAATCATAATTATAATATATAAAGTATTTTCTTTAAATTTCCTTTTAAAAAGGATAACATTTTCGGAAAAAATTTCACTTTATTTACATTGAGAAAAATGTTCATGATAAGATATTGTGAACCATTTTTATAATCAATGGGAAATTATAGGAAAATTCCAATGGTCGACATGATTTACAATAAATAGGATTGTGAAAACCTTTATATTTAAATTTTTGTGAGGGTAATAGGGAATAAATTTCTATTACATAGTATAAAATGAGTAAAAATATAAAGATACATTTATATTAATTTTGAAGACCATCAAGGTGCTTGATAATTATTCTTCTAATATTTCCATGAATGTGAATTTGGTGGTAAAAACTTTGCATGGGTTAAAAAATGAGGATAACCATAATTTAGTTCAATAATTAATCCTAATTTTAATTCCTAATTGTTTTCCTACCCTTTTTTCCACTTTTAATCAATTTTGTTTAATTGTTTTAGAAAACTTTATTAAAGGAATTTTCATACAAGTGATTTCAAAAAGATACATGAACAGATTTTGCTTATAATATATCACTTGAAGAAACTATTTCTGCCTTATTTTTTAATATCATGGGGCACTTGATAGTTTATTTAACAAGTGGATTCATTATTGGAAGTCCCATACAATTCATGTTGATATATCAAAAACACAAATACATGAATATATTAAAAAGGAATGTATGCAATAGAGATTATCTAAAAGATTAGATTACAAAGGGTTATTTGATGGATGAATGCACCAATTTTATTGTTTCTTGTATTTATGTGGTTTAAAACAATTTAGTTAAAACTTACCATATTGAAAAAGTTCTAATTAAATAAAAGACAACATTTTTTATGGAAAATGAATAGTGGGTTGAAGATCATCGATACGTATTGTTAATACTTAGTTGATTATATAGTTAGTTGTGTTGTTCATATATTATGAATCATATTTACCAATTTAATTTTTTCCTTATATTTTAATGTGTTTTAATTTTGGATACATATGACTGAGTTGAAATGGGAAATACCCCATTCCACAAACCATCAAATCCATCAACTTCATTTCAAAACATTTCAGGAGCGGTTCAAGACTCACATATATATATAATTGATTTAATATTTCTATAATGTATCTTAGGTGTATTTTGACAGTCTTATATCCATTGAATTCTGTGAAATTTATAGATTCACAAGATGTGTGAATCAAGTTCTCATATAGTGACAGAAGAACTCAACCAACCACCAGATGAACTATTTATTATAGATCATTGTTATAAGAATTTTGATATTAATAAATATCAATTTCATATTACTGATGTTGATGTGAATTGAGAAATGAAACAAAAATGTATTGGTTCTCCATTCTTTGATGCATGTTATTTCTATAGACTGTTGAGGGATATTATTTAGGTTATTTATGACTTTGAATATATATATCCATATATATATTATTGTGGTGTGACTGGATCGATTCGGTTCATGGAAAAAATTAGACAATTTATAATTTACAATGGTCAAATTTAACAATATGTTTTGTAATGATGACCATGTAAGAAATGATCCCTTTATACTCTGATTGTAGGGTGACAAGGCTTTCTTTGTTAGAACTAATTCAAATTGGGATATTTTTGGGAAACTTTCTAGAATGGGGGTTTTAATGATTGAATGGGAGGAACCAAATATTGGTTCCTTTATTAAAAAAACACTATACCAAATCAATATATTTGTATGATAAGAAGATATATAATGGTCCAGGGAGACAATTAATGGAGATACGATAGATTCCCATGATCAATAAAAGATTGACTATATTTTTGTTCAAGTTACATATTAAAAAGCATAACCTTTTTCAAAATATTTATGAAGTATATGTATAAAAATTTATTTATGTAAATTTATTTTTTTGAAATGCAGATATGTCAAAGGAATATCATGGAGCTTTATTTGGTTTTGTTGGTATATATGTTTTCATTTTTATGTCAATTTATTGTAATGGATTTTTAGTATGTTCTATTAATGGTTTATATTTTTTAGTTAAAAAACAAATATTTTTTACTAAATTATGAATTTATGTTAAGTGGGATCTAGTGGGTATTATAGAATACATAGGGGTCTTGATAAAGGAGTTTGATCTATAGACTTTGGTACCTAGCTAGATGTGTTATTTGATGACACCTTTCATCCTGTTGGAGAGGGTAAGGGTGAACTGATTCACTGATTGGGGAATATGATAAAAGAACCCCTTAGATTCCATCCAAGGTTTCATGAGTGGAATTTATCCCCCCATAATATGATTGAAATTTTATGGAGGAAGGTTTAGGTAATTTTACAATTTAATTTTTCATGGAGTTTTTTATTATTATCGTAGCTATTGAAATTTTTTATAAAAATAAAGGATAATTTGAATTCATGTCTTGATGAGTTTTGGGAAGTGTTCATTGAAAATTTATGAAAGTTATGAAATCATTCCAAGGTATTGGTGAAGAGATATAACTTATTACCATTTTCAGGTGTGCCAAACATCATACAACGAGTCCATGTTAGCGTTCTTTCCACATACTGGCAGGAATTGGGTACATTTCGGTCGAGTGAGGAGGTGATGATAAAATTAATTTATTTTAAAATATAAATAATTTTAATTTTTCAAAATATATTAAACAAATACATTGAATATAGATTTATTATATTACTCATTTAAATAATTGACCACTGTAGGGAATACCATCCAAACTTGTCCCATAATACATGTCATAGATTAAATATAATTTAAGTTAAGAATTAATTTATCATTCATATATTTAAAATATAATTGTGCAATATGATTATAAATATGTATTTTTTTTATTATATTTATTTTATATTTACCTTTTTTACTTTGATAATTCACCCAATATTTTTCTCCCTAGTATAGTAAAATAATTATGCCTCTCCATGGATGTGGGGATTATTCCCAAACCACATAAATCCGATTTTCTATTTCTCTTCTTTGTGTTCTTTTGGGATTTTATACCATTAATATTATTCTATAAATTTGACTATAATTTGTTTTTCTTAGTGTTTTCATATCAAGCATTTCTTGGGGTGTGTTGGTAAAAGTTACTCTTTGACCAATGACACATGTTTCCCATGACGTATAGTTCTTTGAGTGAAGGAAATTGTTGCATGTAGAGATGCAGGGATGAGCTCACAGGTTGAGGTAAATTTTGTTTTAAAGAATTTAGAGAAAAATATGGTTGATCAGTTTCAGAATCTATTAGCAGAGTATGAGGAGAGATTATCAAAAATGTCGGCACGTATATATGAGGTGATGTCACAATATCTTATTTCTGGCACACATATGTCGAAAACACTGGTAAAAGGAAAATAAGTTAATTTATATATATTTTAGGCTCTATACACAGCTATCGACCATCATCGTGAGTCCATGGGTGATCCAAATATGGATTCACCATATGCATGAGGTATTTTTCATTTGTTTATTATTATTTAACATATTATTTTTGATGTATAATTAAAATTTGTTTTCTATTTATAAAGATATTATAGAAATAAAAAAATGTCTCACATTGCGTTTTCATAGTAATAACTTAAGAGACAATCCTAAATTTTCATTAAATCAAAGTTATAATGAGTTTTGAAATGTAGGAACTGATGAAACATCAATTCGAGATGACATTTCCTCAGGATGACTGAAAACGCCTTAGGTTTTTAAAACACACAATCATGTGTATTGCAGTCAAAACCGTAGAAAATGACCTCAAATTGATGCAAAATCATAGAAAACTATTAATGGAATTATTTTTGATGTTTATTAATAGATTAAATGTTAATTAAATGTGAGGTGAGATAAAAAATTGATCTAATAAATAGTTTTGAAAGATTTGACAGTATTTAGAAATGTGTGTTAGGCATTCAAAACCAAGAATATAACTAGTAATTAGTGAGAAACCATAAGGGAAAAAGAATAAAATGATTTTTTAAATGTGGTAACTAATGATGTTGTAATATAATTTATTATTTTCCTAGGATGAAAAAAAACTATTTTCATAATTTTAAAACATTAAAATGTGTGTGTAATATTTAAAACCATAAAAAACCTCATATTGATGTTAAATTATAAAAAAAATTTCTTTACATTATTTTTTATGTGCATGGGTAAATGAAAATTCAATTTTATGGAGGGTGTGCTCATACTAACTGAATAAGTAGTTTTTAATGATTTTAAAACCTTTAAAAACATGTGTTAGGGGGCCAAAACCTAGAAAACAACCAATGATTTCTATGAAGTCATATGAAAAAATCCTTATAATTATTTTTGAAATGTTGGAACTGATTGAGCACAATCCAAGTTATAGATTTCCCAGGATGACTGAAAATGCCATTTTAGTGTTTTAAAATACTAAATTATATTTTTAAGTGTCAAAACCCATAGAAAACAACCATAAATTAATGTGAAATAAAAGGAAAAATATATTTTTATTATTTGTTACATGTAAAGGATACACATAAATTAGTTATGTGGTGTTCTCCGATTAACCTAATAAGTATTTATTAAGATTTAATAGTCTTTGAAAACATGTGTCTGTTGGTTAAAACCAAGTAAATGAAGTCCAATTTCCTGGAAATCATCAAAAAAACAATAGAATGATTTATGAAATATAGAAAATGAAAGTTCTTCGATCTGAGTTTCGATTTTCCCAAGATGATAAAAAATTCATTTTTAGTGTTTTAAAACATTAAACATGTGTGTAATAGAAAAACCCCTAGAAAAAACCTTGTATTGAAGTTAAATCATAGGAAAACTATTTTTGAATTATTTATGATGAGTATAAGTACATGATAATTCAATCTGATATGGAGTGTGGTCGAAAAGACTGAATAAATAGTTTTAATGAATTAAAGTCATTAAAAAGGACCATTAGGGGTCCAAAACTATAAAAATGACCTTTGGTTACCATAAAATCATATGAAAATAAATCCGTAATGATTTTGACATGTAGGATCTGAAGGAATGTCAATATTATTTTTTCTTTTCCAGGTATGATCAAAATCACCTTCTAGCATTTTGAAATAGTAAAACATGCATGTAGTTGTCAAAAACATAAAACAAAACAACCTCTTATTGACATGAAATCAATGTAAATATTTCTATGAATTATTTTTTATGTGTAATAGTGGATTACACATCAATCTGATGTGTTATGTGCTCAGACTGACTGAATAAATAGTTTTTAAAGACATAAGAATCATTAAAATGTGTGTTGGGGGGGGGTCAAAAACAAGATTATAACATAATATTTCTATTAAATCATAAGAAACCAATCTTATAATAATTTTTAAAATATAGGAACTAATTGTACGTTTATTTGAGTCATCATTTTCCCTGGCTAAGTGAAAACATATTTTTAGTGTTTTAAAACACTAAAACATACGTGTAATGGTTAAAACCATAGAAAAAAACCATAAAAAGATTTTTAATTAAAGTAAAATAATATTTTAACTATTAATGACATGTGTGAGTATAAAAAAGTCAATTTTATATATTACGTGCTTATATTGAAAAAATAAATAGTTCTTATAGATTTTATAGTCTTTAAAAGCACATGTTAGGTAGGTAAAAACCAAGAAAATGACCAATTATTCCCTTGAAAATTTTTTAAACCAACCATAGAATGAATTTTGAAGTTTATGAATTGATGGAATGTCAATTTTAGTTGTTTTATGCTCGATATAACCAAAAACACCATTTTTATTTTAAAACATTAAAACAGGCATGTAAATGTCAAAATCATATAAAATAACCATAGATTGAAATGAAATCATATGAAAATTATTTTCAAATTATTTTTTATGTGTATGAGAAGACAACACATCAATATAATGTGCGGTGTGCTCAAACTAACCAAATAAACATTTTTTTAAGAATTGATTGGCTTTGAAAACATGCACTCGAGGGTCAAAATCAAAAAAAACTTTTGATTTCCATGAAATCATAGTTAAAAAACCATAGAATTACTTTTGAAATTTAATAACTTATAATGTATCAATCCATGTTACCATTTTCCCTAGTTGATTTAAAATTTATTTTTACTGTTTTAAAACACTAAAACATATAGTTAATGTAAAAAACCGTAAACATTTACCTTAGATTAAAGGGAAATAATATAAAACTATAATTCAATTATTTTTTATGTTTATTTTTATAAATCACATAAATTTGATATATGGTGTGCTTAGACTGGCCGAATAAGTAGTTTATTTAGTTTTAAAAATTTCAAAAATGCATGTTAGGGGTTAAAACTAAGAAAAAAAAATTAGGAATTCTATGAAATCATAAGAAAATAACCTTATAATTATTAGTGAAATTTAGAAACAAACGGGGCATCAATCCTACTTTTCATTTTCACAAGATGACTAAAATGAATTTTTAGTGTTTTAAAACACTAAAATGTGTACGTAATGATAAAAAATAAAGAAAACTATATTATATTGATGTTAAATCATTGTAAAAATATTTTTGAATTATTTATGTTATTTATGAGTTGATGACACATCTATCTAACATGAAATGTTCTTGGACTAACCAAATAAGTAGTTTTTAAAAAAATTATAGTCTTTGAAAACATGTCTTCGAGGGTCAAAACCTTGTAAACAACCTCTAATTATTGTTAAATCATAATAAAATAATGTTAGAATGGTTTTTGAAACATAGGAACTAAATACATGTAAATTCTAAAATTCATTTTTGGGGGGTGATAGAAAACATATTTTCCCTGTTTTAAAACACAAAAACACATGTGTTACGATCAAGACAATTACAAAAAACCACAATTTATGTGAAATAATAAAAAAATATCTTTTTATTATTTTTTATTTTTGTGAGCAGATAATACATCAATATGACATGAGATATGTTGGGACTGACCAAATAAGAAGATATAAAAATTTAACAATATTAAAAAACATGCATCATGGGGCCAAATCCAGGATAACGACCTTTGATTAGGGTGATGTCACTGGAAAAAATTATAGAATTATTTTTGAAATGTAAGAATACATTATGTGCCAATCCAAGTTTTAGTTTGTACAAGATGACCAAAAAAATCCTTTTATTCTTTTTAAAACACTAAAAATAGTGTCTAATATTTAAAAACATATAAAAATTCCTCAAATTGATGTGAAAACTGGGGAAACTGTCTTTGAATTATTTGTGACAAGAAAAAGAGGATGATGCATAAATATGATGTGTGGTGTGCTTGGATTGACCAAATAAGTTTTTTTAAAGATTTTATAGACTTTAAAAACATGTGTTATGTGGTCAAGACCAAGAAAACAACCTCCAATTATTTGAAATAATTGACAAAATCCTTAGAATTATTTTTGAAATATTGGAATTAGTGACATTTTTATCTAAATTTCTTTTTTCCTGAGATGTCAAAAAATGCCCTTTTAATGATTTAAAATATTAAAACATAAATTTAACACTCAATAGAATAAAAAAATATCATATTAAAGTGGAATCATTGAAAATATGAAAACTAATTGTGATGTTTATGAGAAGATGACACGTCGATCTGATACGTGGTCTGCCTAGACTAACTGTGTCACGACCCATCCTCCGGGGCCCGTGTTGTGACTACCCCAAGCCAACCTTCTCTAAGCCATGGGCTAGAGACTAGAACTAAAAGGTGTATTCCCTAAAACATCAAGGCATGGCCTCTAAACCTGTACAAATAGACAGTCTGAGAACACAACAAGAAGAAACTATGACATAAACTACTATAGTAAAAAGGAGTATTGGAAGTAAAAGGGGCCGGAATACAAGCCCAAATGAAAGTATGAGTATAACTGAAAGTACAAATACAACTAAAAGGAAAAATACAACTAAAAAGTGGAAAATAGCTACTATGTCATCCTATGAGGATCCCACCTAAAGGGTAGGTACATATCACCTCTTCAGCACTCCACATCCAATCGTCTCCTCCGTGTACCGCCTAGTCCTAGCTCCCTAAATCATTAACCCAGATGCTCATCATCTTCACAAGACACAATAAGGTGTGGGTGAATCCCGTGCAGGGTTGATTGTAATGATACTCAGAAGGAAGCCCGAGACCCCTAAAGGTCTCACATAATTCCACAAGGAAAACCACAAGTATTGATATCAATCACAAAGAAAAAATTAATAGACACAACTCAATTAGATTCTCAGCTCAAACCGGGTATACAACTCAGAGAAATAGGATATGATGCTGACCCACACAGGATCACTATGAATGCTGATAGCCAGCCAAGGATTCTCAAGGCCTAGGAACAAGTAACAATCTTAGTCACAACATCGAACACCTCGGCTACTAGATAAATCCTCCACTATCTAGTACAATGGGCTTGTCGCATAACATAGAGGCTCATCGCACTAACCTTGAACTGTTGAGGTACTTCTCCCCATCGCGTACCGTGGGTCTGTTCGGTCACACAGAGCCGCTCCCCAACCGTGTCCTGCTGAGGTACTCCTCCCCATCGCATACCATGACCTCTCCCCACCATGGCCTACTGAGGTACTCCTCCTAATTGCCTACTGTGGTCATCAAGTCACTCTGAGTCGAAAAGTCAGCAGTCGTCAGGTCTCAGCCAGTAGCAGGGTTCCGTACATAGCGCGTTTGGGAGAATCGCTCCCCATGAAATCTGTAGTATTTAAACCAAAACGAAGTCTCACAAACTTGTAACCTGATGACTTTTCATGTCACAAGGGTTCCAATGAAATAGATGGTATGTCAACCGAATTCCCGGTATGTGCGTTATTGGAATTTTAGTGCCGATGGCCTTGTTGGATTCGGGTGAGATCCAACCCAGCCATACTTCATGTTTCTCAAAAACTCTAATGGAGTAATCAAAAAGGATTGTCTCACTCCATGTATCCCAATGCCATAGACAGTTCTTCAAATGGACATATGGTTCTCTAGATAAGGCCCTTTAAGTGTTTCTAGGACCAGTTGGGCTCTGGTCCTGTCCGAATCGGTAGGACCAACCTAGCCCGACCAGGTCTAGGCTGGGCCATGGCGCACTCGGCCCACTAGTCTGAGGTCTATCCAGGACAAAAAAAAGTGGCATCCCATAAGGGAGGCCCGACCCATGTAGGGAGGGGCCCGCAAAGTGGCAGCCCGGCCTATTAGGCGGCGGCTGATTGGAGGGTGGTCCGGGCATGAACGACGCAGCCCGTGGTGCTTCCGCCTAGCAGCTCAGGGGAGATGCTCCCCCGAGATCCCAAAAGACCAAATTTTGTTCGGCCTTTAATGGAGTGGCGCCACGTAGGCACCGCAGAACCCGTCGGAGGTATGTGTTCCACCTTCTCCATAGTGGCTTCGGTCGTGGTCTCCTATTCACTGGTGTTGTACGATGGCGCGCCGCCCTTCCCTTTCGCACCCGGCCAACGAGCCGACCACCCTCTCTTTATGTCACGGTTGACGATCCCTGATCCCATTGCACACCAGCGGCACGCGACGGTGTGCCACACATCCTCCGCGTTCGGCTGGTGTTGGAATCTCCGATGTCCTCTGCGGCTTCAAGCCATGGCCTCCTCTAGCAGTGTGCGTTGGTGTGTCGCCTCCTTCATAGCTGGTTGGTGTTGCCGCGCCGGTGGTCTTCCACGAAAGGCGCAAGGGTAAAAAACTTGCGGAGGGTTCGGGCTGGGTTCGTTAGGCTCGTGTCGTCCACGTTATCTGATGATCAAAGGGAGGATAAAATGGGTTTAATAATTTCTTGTATTAAACAAAAAACAAAACCCCACAAGGATACCCCGTAACAACCTACCGCAAAACTAATGATTCACAGATCAATTCGTAAGTCGGTTTACCCACATTATTTTTTTAATTTTTAAGAATAGGGAAGCGGGAATATTTTAAGGAAACATAAACATATAAAACCCCTACTTCAAATCATCAGAGAAATTCCCACGCCTGAAGCTGGCTCGAGGTTTTTCATTCCCACAACAGGCTTCTAACGACGTCGCTCTCACATCATCCTTGGGTTCATGGTTCAGTGTCACCCATCACCTCCCACTGGGATCAGATCCATCTTCTAAGGGTCCAGTATCATGGTGCTTCTATATCACTTTGTTTCTTGGAAAGTTGTGCCAATACCCCTCCCCAAGCACCATATTTATTGGAGAGGGGAGTGTAAGTAACGACATTAGAATTTAATGGGGATCATCAATTAGGAAGATTCTTAATTCCCCAACAACGTTGTTATATAGATTTTGCATGTCAAGGCATTTATTGGCTTGACATGTCGCTGGCCCCACCCCTTTACTTGTCCGTTGGAGGATATGAAATAAAAAAATAAAATTATTTCATTTCATTTCTTTTAAAAAGTCAAAAAACATAACATTTTCTCCTGACATACTATGGTCAATGTAAATCCTCCAGTAAGAGAATCCTGATGCTGCAGATTCAACGGTGCCCTCATATTTTTAATCTAAGCAACAGTTTAGAAGATAGAAAATACCGCTCATGCATTTACTGAACATACCAGAAAAAAAGATCAATAAATTATTATTTTTCACCCTCGATCTGTGCCAGTCGAGGTTAGGCTCTTCCTAATGATTAAATTCCCCAAAGAATCTAACGATACTATCATATTTTTAATCTGAGTTACTGTTTAGAAGGTATAGATTTCGCAATAAAATAATTACCACTTAATTATTTTATTTACAGCCAAAAACTAACTTTCACTAGTGGCCCATGCCAACCAATGTTAGTATCAGCCTAAGGAATGCATACCCTCAAGAGTTCAGCAGTGGTCTCAGATTTTTAATCCGAGTTACTTCTCTTGAGTTATAAGAATTTGAAAAATAAAATAATTTAATTTACAATTATTCCATTTTTGGGTTTTCTCAAAGGAGGCCCATGTTGACTAAACCTAAGTTGCGCCTAGGGTAAACCCGCCGTCATTAGCGCAACATTGCCCTCATATTTCTGATATGGGAAACTATTTAATATTTATTCCACTTTTTCATAAAAACTGATTATGTATGCTATTTAAAGTTTAACAAAACATCTATGGATCATTCTGGGCACTCTAGGCCTCAGAATCATGCGACCTCAAATTTTTCAGTCTTGAAATAACTTCATATAATTAAAAACATTACATTGAAAAAATCCGGGTCTTTACATTCTCCCCACCAAAGGGATTTTCATCCCTGAAAGATACAAAATAGACTAAGAAAAAAATGGGGGTACTGAGCATGTATCTAAGACACCCACACCCATGTCCTCTCCTAGAGGTTCCTATGCTACCAGTGAATGCGCACTAGAAGTATCGACCGCTCATGAAGGGCACACTCCTATTGATCCTCATTCTCTACTGTAACCTTTGTAAATATCACCCCATCATCTAAGGGAATATCTCTATGGTCTATGATGTGAGATGAGTCATGTATATATCTCCTTTGCTGGGATACGTGGAAAATTTCATGGACCTTCTCCAACTACGGTCAAAGTGCCAAGTGGTATGTCATCGTTCATATCCTCTGAACTATTAAAAATGGCCCGATAAACCTCGGTGATAACTTGCGGTCCCGACCAAATATCTATAGTCCTTGTCGAGGAGAGACTCGCAGGAAAACGTGATCCCCCTCTTGGAACTCTAGAGGTCTCCGTCTTCTATTGGTATATGGTTTTTGTCTACTCTGTGTAGTCCTCAACCACTCCTGGATGGTATGCGTATTCTCAGTGCTAGCTCGTACCAACTCTGGACCCATAAGTGCGGACTCCCCTGGGTCTATCCAGCATAGATATTATATTCAAGGTCAGCTGTATAGGGCCACGAATGGTGTTATACTGACGATGGAGTGATAATTGTTGTTGTATGTGAACTCTACCAAGGGGAAGTGATCATCCCAACTATGGCCAAAATCTAGGATGCATGTAGGTAGCATGTCCTCCAGCATCTGAATGGTCCTCTCCATCTAACCATCTATCTGAGGATGAAAGGTAGTGCTCAAATGCAGTTGAGTCTCGAATTCCTCCTGTAAACCCTTCCACAACCAGGGTGTGAAACGTGCATCATGGTCAGAGATGATCATTGATGGCACCCCCTAAAGTCGCACAATCAATTACATGTAGAGGCGTCCCAAGCCCTCTACTGATCCCTTCTATCAAATAGGTAGGAAGTGGGATGACTTGGTGAGTCAGTCAACGATCACCCAGATAAAATCATGTCCCCTAGACATTCGTGGAAGCCCTGTCACAAAGTCCATGGAGATCCCATCCCACTTCCACTTTGGCACCTCTAGTGGATGAGCTAAGCCTTCTGGAACGTGATGCTCGACCTTCACTTGCAGAAAAGTGAGGCATCATAAAACAAACTCTGCTACTACCTTCTTTATCCCTGGACAATAGTGTTGACCCCGGAGGTCCCGGCACATCTTCACCAAAACAGGATGTACCGCCAGAGGGGACGTATGGAACTCCCTCAACAAACCATCCTGTAGCACCACTAGTACCATGGTACGTCATCTTTAGAGGATTAAATGCTACCCACCTTCAGAACATCCATCACGTGCTTGCCCTGAGGATATTTGAGCACGTTGAGCCTCACAGTTGTTGTCCCCAAGCTGTGCCTCCCTAACTCACTAAAGGAGTGGGGGAGTGACTTTCATATATTGGAGGTTTTCTACTCCATCTCTATCCATAAAGGATATCTGCAATGTGGATAGCTGCTCTGTCACCTCACTCAGCAACTACAGACCAGACCTTCTATTGAGTGCATCTACTACCATGTTCCCCTTCCCATGAGTATATACTATCTCAAAGTCATAGTCTTGGAGGAACTCTATCCATTTCCACTGTCTCAGGTTTAGGTCCTTTTGATAGAAGATATACCTGATACTCTTGTGATCATAGTGGATTGTAAAACATTCGACCATCACGTAATGTCGCCACATCTTCAAAGCGAGGACCACTGCTACAAACTCCAAGTCATGGGTGGTGTAGTTCTGCTCATGTTATCTTAGCTATCACAAGCCATAAGAAATCACTGCTCGCTCCTGCATCAGCACTCACCAAATCCAATTTCTTGATGCATCGCAATAGACTACATACCCAACACCCTCTTCTGGAATCCTCAAGATGGGGGCACTCTTCAGTCTCCAACTCGACTCCTGGAAACTCTGGTGGAATCCCTCCATCAATACGAAGGGATTACCCTTCTTTGTTAATGGTGATAAGGGTGCCACAACTCTGGAAAAGTCAGGCACAAACCTTTGGTAGTACCTAGCCATCCCCAGGAAACTCTGCACCTCCATCAAGCTTCTGGGTGTCTCCCAAACAAGAATAACCTCTATCTTCATTGGATCCACTGCTACTCTAGCCTATGAGATAATGTGTCCTAGAAAGTGGACCTCTCATATCCAGAACTAGAACTTTGAGAGTTTACTATAAAGATAGTTCTCTCAGAGTGTATCTTAAACTACCTACATATGATAGGAATTCTCCTCCTCCTTCACTAAGTATACCAAGATTTCATCGATGAACACCACCATGAAGTGATCTAGGTATGGCAGAAAGATCCTGTTTATGAGTCCCATGAAAACTGCTGGGGCGTTGGTCACACCGAAATTCATAACCAAGAACTCATAATGGAAATACCAGCATCTAAAGGTTTTCTTCTAAACATCCTCATCTCGTATCTTGAGCTGATTATAGCCTGATTTGAGGTCTATCTTCAAAAACCAATGAGCTCCCTTCAGCTGATCAAAAAGATCATCAATCCATAGAGGTGGATACTTTTTCTTATCGATCACCCGGTTCAAGCACCAGTAGTCCATACAGAGTCTCAAACTCTCATATTCCTTCTTGGCGAACAGAATCAGGGTTTCCCATGGAGAAACACTAGTTCTTATGAACCCCTTTCCCTAAAATTCCCCTAACTATACATGAAACTCACAAATATTCGTGGGAGCCATCCGATATGCTGGTGTTGATATCAATGCTATCCTAGAGTACAGGTTGATGTAGAAGTCTACTTATCTTCATGGAGGTTGTCCTGAAACGTCCTTAGGAAAGACATCGGCATATTGGTACACCACTAAAGGATAGTTCGGACTCTCAACATCAGTTGCTCTGAGGGTAAGCCTAGCCTACTGATGAGTAATCGGTTGCACCCTCTTCTGGGTAACTCCATCATGTGCTTCAATGGTTCCCTTCTTGCTGGTGAAGAAAAAACTGGTCCCATCTCTACGGACACACCACACTTTTCTCCTAATAAAGTCAATCTAAGAATGGACTATGGATAACCAGTCCATACCCAAGATGACGTCATAAGACCTTGACGCCACTACAAGGAGATCCCAGCCTAAGCTTTCACCTCCTAGAGTAATCTTACACTACTGGAACCAGTGTGTAATCGTCGAATCTGCTCCCGTAGGAGAATCTAGCTGTAAGGATCAATACAATGGCTTCAACAGAATCACGGAGCTCCAAACGAGGGTCTTGGTAATAAAAGAGTAACTGGAACATGTGTTTATAAGTACTACAGCTAAGGTGGAGTAGATATAGATCATACCTCTAATAATATCTGGAGCACCGTGGTCATAGGCCTTAGCTACCAAGAGCTGAGATCATCCATGTCCTCCTGCTCCCTATGGTCGGGGTGGACCGCATGGTAGTGGTGGTGGAAGAACCTTGAAACGATTCCCACCACCTGTTGCTCGGCCAACTCCTCTGCCACGTCCACCACCCTGCGGACCTCCTTGCTCAAACCTCTGCCTCTGCCTCAGAGGTCCCTTGACTGTCTTCTAGTCGTCCGTACAGTGGGTCAGGCATTAGCGAGCTATGTGAACCTGCCCACCGCATGTGTAACACTACGTTTCCATCACCTGTCTTCCTCTGCCTCGTGAACCTCACACCTCTGACCTTGTGTCCTGGGGTTGTTTTCCAAAAGGTCTGGTCCAGTTGGACCTTTGTACCATCTGCCTATTTTCTAATGCAAGCGACTCTACTACCTGACGTTCGGTGGTGGCTCTCGCTGTGGATACATGCTTAGCTAGGAATCTCTCCACCAATAGCGCTCGCTCTAGAACCCCAACATGAGTTGGTATGATAACTATTACTATCGATTCTTTGATCTCCCGTAGGATACCTTGCTCAATGGTCTGGGCCCAAAAGAAGGGGTCTTGTACCATGTTGGTGGAGTAGCAGGAGAGATCAGTGAACCTCGCGGAGTACTGGGCCACTGTTATGTTTCCCCGCTATAAGTGCATCAACTTTTATATACGCATAGAGCATATGTTCACTGGGAAGAACTCTACCCTAAAAATTCCATCAATGTCCACCCAGATAAGGGTTGCCTCATCGCGTATCTAGAGAATCCGGCTCCACCATCTCCCCACTAATTCCTAAAAAAGGCTCGCTTCTTGGAGCACCATAAAATTAGCTGGTGTCCCAACCTAGCAGAAAACTCTGGCCATAGCCTCCATCCAGTCCTTAGCCGCATGTGGGCTCATCTTTCCTCAGAACCTTGGATCCCTCTACAACTGGAACTCATGAAATGTGCTCAGTTAGTGTGCATCCTCTACTGGTGGAGCTGGTTGTAACGATGGCCCAACGAGTAGTGGTGCTGCTGGTACACCACCCAAAGGTTCCAATGCCATAAGAGGGGCATGCACTAAGTCCTTATCGATCTGTGGTCCATCATCACATACTCTCTCAGGAATCCCCGCTGGCTGTCTATGTGGCAGTATTCTGAATGAAGAAAGGTGTTCAATGTTCAATAAGTTATACCTGGTAAGCTGACTCAAGAGATCAAAAAAGTAAAATTTTCCAAACACATGCAATCAGTGTTTTCGTTCACTAAGTCGGAAATCCAAATTCAGGGTCCTGGTGTATGGATACATCAGTCGCCTTAACAACACTAGACTCCCCGAACTAAAAACAGCACTCATAAAACTTAACACTATTGCTTCATAGAAAAGATCAGAGTCCTAGTTCTTCGGTAGAACCAAACTCCTCTGATACCACTTTGCCACAAACTGTCCTCCGGGGCCTGTGCCGTGACTACGCCAATCCCACCTTCCATAGGCCTGGGGTTGGTGACTAGCACTGAAAGGTATATTCCCTAAAATGGGAAGGTGTTTCCATTAAACCTGTACAAACACAAAGTCCGAGAACACAACCAGAAGCAACCGTGATGTAAACTACTCTAGTAAAAAAGAAGTGATGAAAGTAAAAGGGGCAGGAATACAAGCCCAACTGAAAGTAAGAGTACAACTGAAATTAAAAATACCACTGAAAGGAACAATACAACTAAAAAAGGTAAAATAGTTACTGAGTCCTCCACTGAGGATCCTACCCGAAGGGTAGGTATAGATCACCTCCTCAGCAATCCACGTCCACTTGTCTCCTCCGCGTACCGCCTAGTCCTGGATCCCTCAAGCCTCATCTTAGCTGCTTGTTGTCTATATAATAAACAACAAGGTGCAGGAGAATCCCATGCAGGGGTGAGTATAATGATACTCAATAGGGACCCCAAGACCCCTGAAGGTCTCTCAAAATTCCATAATGAAACCAAAAGTATTGATCTCAATCACAAATAAAAAAGCAATAGACATAGATCAATTAGTGTCTTAGCTCAAATAAGGTATACAACTCAGAGAAACAGGATATGATGCTGAACCACATAGGATCTCTATGAATGATAATAGATAGCCATGTATTCTCTAGGCATAGGAATAAGTAACATTCCCAGTCACAACGTCAAACACCTCAAGTGCTAGAGAACTCCTCCTCTATCGAGTATAGTGGGCCTGCTGCATCACACAGAGGCACTTCCCACTAACCTTGAACTATTGATGTACTCCTCTCCATCACATATTGTGGGTCTGACGGGTCACACAGAGTCGCTCCCCCACCATGGCCTGCCGAGGTACTCCTCTCCATCACTCACCGTGGTCACTCCCCACCATGTCATGCTGGGGTACTCCTCCCCATCGCGTACTGTGGCCTTCAAGTCACTTGGAGTCCAAATTCAGCAGTCGTTAGGTCTCAGCCAGTCGCAGGGTTCCGTATGTAGCGCGCTTGGTAGAACCTCTCCCCAATCCATCATTCATATTTCAAATAGAAAAAATTCTCACAAAGAAGTAACTCGATGATATATCGTGTCACAAGGGTTACAACGCAATAGACGGCTCGTCAACCGGATGCCCGGTCTGTGCATTATTGGAATTTCAGTGCCGAGGGACCAGTTAGATTCTAGTGTGATCCAACCCATCTCTACTCCAAGTTTCTCAAAAACTCTAATGGGGTAAGTGAAAATGACTGTCTCGCTCAAAGGATCCCAATGCCACAGATAGTTCATTAAATGGTTATCTAGTTCTCTAGATAAGTCCCTTTAAGTGTTTTGGGGCCTGGTTGGGATTGGGTCTGGTCCGACCCGATCGGACCAACCCAGCCCACAAGGGCGGTCCGACCTGTAAAGACCCGTAATATTCAAGGGAATTTTTTTCTTAATTTTCTTTGGAATTTTACAAGAGCGCGGTTTCTGACGGCACCTGATTCCGAGGCCCGGTGTGCCCGGAATCAATTTCCGAAATTTGGATCGGGTACGTTCCGTGAACGAACAAGCAGGAATTTCTAACTTTTGAACCGGTGCCCGGAATCGAATTCCGAGGGCACCTATGAACTCGCAGCGCCGATATTCGCTTAAGGAGACCTTTTCCGAGGTTTCGTTTTATTCAGGATGAAAGTTAGTTTTGGGGGAAATTAGAAGAAGTTAAATAAATTGTGGAACACAATTTATTTTTAACTTTGTTGGTTATTTCCTCCCAAAGGGAGTTAGAGGTGGGACCCACATCCACATAACCTCCCTTGAGAGGATTAAGTGTGGTGGGGATCACACGAGCCCTAACTCTTCAAATTCCCTTAAACTCCCCAATAACTCCACTCTAATTAATTTTGACAACTTGTGTTATTAATTAAGATGAGTTACTTAATTTCAAACTTTTGAAATTCAAAGAGGATAGGATGTGTAAATAAAATAAGGCTTAGAATTATTTTATTTTGGTTAGTATCTTTTGCCACCTTGAGAGGATTGGGAATCATTCTTCATCTTCTTCAACCTTGACAAAGAATGCGAAGAACACTTAGGCTCCGACGAAGAACGTCGTCACCATAAGAAGAGAAAGACGTGTCGTCTCTTCTTTTCTTCGCAGCCGGTGTGTTTCCGAAGATCGACGACGCTGCTTCTTTCGATCTTCTTCCCGTGTCAACGAAAGGAGATGCCGCTTCCTTCTCGGGCTTTCTCCGTCAACTTACGAAGCTTCTCCAGCGACGCTACCTCTTCGGACGCACCTCGACGTCAACAGAATCGACGTTCGATACCCGCGACACACGACCTCCGCGGCGCTTGTCTTCCACAGCTTTTTGACGTGCTCCTCTATTAAAACTGAGGTAGGGGATTATTTGTTAATCAATTAAATTATTTTTCCGTTCTTGATTCTAGAATGTCGAACTTTGTGGTTAATCGACTAAAATGGTAACGTTTAACGAGAGGGGGCCGGACCGCACAAACACGGCCTAACCCCCTCCTATGTTCATGATTGTTTCTTTGTGAATGAAATGGGATGGCGTGGTGTCGTCGCACCACGCGAGAATCGCTCGGAAAGTATTGTGCGGCGCCGTCGCACTGCACCGTGGAATGAAATTCAAGAATGCGACGACGTCGCGCCGCGTTGAAGGAAATCGAAGGCGCCGCGGCCGGAGCGGGGCCGTGGCGGAGGGGCGCGGTGCCGTCGCACCGTGCCGGACGACAAGGGCCGCTGCCGGTTCCGGGCCACGGCGGAGCATGGTGACCGGCGACCAGCCGGGCTGCCGGTGTCGGAGCCAGAAATGGACCAGCCACTGCCGGTCCCGTTGAGGAGGAGCCGGCCGGCCAGGTCGGGCCGGCCGGAAATGGGGAAAGCTGGGGGAATTAAATTCCCCTGGCCAGCTTGAACGACCCCCCATTATTGAGGGGGGTCGCGGTTACACAAGGGGGGTAGGCGCCCCCCATTTTTCCAACAGCTCGGCCGAAGGCCGAGCTGGCAGCGCGCTGGGCGCGCTGCGCTGAGCCGGACCGGCGCCTAGCCGGTCTGCCAGGCCGGGCCGAGCCCGGCCGGGTCGGGCCGCGCCGGGCCGGGCCGGACCACACCGGGCCGCACCGCTCCGGGTCGGGCCGGGCCGTGCCAGGCCGGGCCGACCCTGTCCGGGGCGGGTCGACCCAGTTCGGGCCAACCGGGGGGGGTCTCGGGCCGGGTCGGCCCAGGCCCGAAACCCCCGTTACCGAACTATTTGGGTTGAAATACCCATAACTCAGGCTACGGACCTCCAAACGACGTGCCGTCAGTGGCCATGCGATCCTTGGATCTAGACGGTCGTTTCGGTATATTACACTCAAGGTTTTGGAATACTTTGAGTTCGGACGGGTTGGTTCGTACACGAAACCAACCAGGCCCTCGGAGCGGAAACGCTCATATATTGAGCTACGGACGTCCGATTGACGTGTCGTCAGCTTTTTTGGGTTCCTCTTAGTGAGACAGATCTTTTGGAATACTCCGCCCGAGGTTTGGACGCAGGTGGAGTACGGTCGGGTGGGTTTTGCCTTAAAAACCAACCAGGCCCCTGGGACGAAAAAGCCAATAACTCTCAGATCGGGCGTCTGATTGACACGCCGTCTATTGCGTTGAGTTCCTATTGACGATACTGAGCTTTTGGATACATCAACTCTAGAATTTGTGACAATTGATGTATCAGCCTCTCGGCTCGTGGAGCGGACCCTCCCGAACGAGCTTGCTGTGTGAGGGAACCCTAGAGCTGGCTGCGACTGCTACTGTGACTGCGACGATGATTGTACAGAGATCCTTAGTGGATTCGACGACGACAACTACAGCACTCAGCAATCCTGTGTGGATCAGTTCTACCGATCCTGTGTGGGTCTGATCCTGTGTGGGTCAGCACTCAGCGGTCCTGTGTGAACCAGCGCCTACAGATCCTGTGTGGGTTCGATCCTGTGTGGGTATTTGCGGGGGTTAGTACCTATCGATCCTTTGTGGGTCCGATGACTTAAATGGATCAGTGATCATCTCTATCGTCTTTCGAAGAAGTATACCTATGTGAGTTGAATCCTGTTTTCTTTCCTGTGTGGATTGTATTGTGCTATCCTGTGTGGATTATGTTTTGCTTTCCTGTGTGGAATACGTATACTTTCCTGTGTGGACTGGGTTGTACTTGGGCTCGGAGGTTGGAGAGTATTGGAATTGATGACTTAGGTATATGTATGGGAATATACCTAAGAAGTGTTGGTTGTTACTTCGTGATTGTATCTTTCCTTTTTGGTTTATCCTTTGTGGATTTTGGGAGACCTTCGGGGGTCTCGGGGTCCCTACTGAGTAGCTTATACTCACCCCTGCATGGGATATGCCCGCATTATGTTGTGTTGGTTGCAGACGACGGACAACGTTGATTGTGGTTGAGGCTCGCAGAGCAGGACAGTACCAGGAGGTGGACCACTGGGCGGGACGTGCTTGGAGCGGATGGCGGGACCCGAGGAGCAGTGGAGCTATCTGTACCCACCCTTCAGGTGGGATTTCCAGTGGATAGCTCGGTGTAGCGACTTTTACTTTACAGTTGTTGTTTTCCCTTTCGAGTTGTACTTTACTTTCGGTTTGGGTTTGTATACTGGCCCACTTTCTTTCCGCACTTTCAGTTGTACTCAGTTTTTACTTAGTGTTTACTTTTCCACTTGCTTACTCTATGGTGCTTGTTTACTTTACAAAGGCAATGCCTTCCCTTTTTACCGGGATTTACGCCTTGGTGCTAGTCTCCAGCCCCTAGCCTATGGAAGGAGGGCTTGGGGTAGTCACGACACGGGCCCCGAGGACGGGTCGTGAAAATTGGTATCAGAGGAGTTTGGTTCTACCGTGAACTATGATCTTTTCTATGTGAAGCAATAGTGTTTAGCGTATTGAGTGTGGTTATCAGTCCAGGGATTCCAGTGTTGGTGCGGCGGCCGATGTATCCGTACACCAGGACCCTGACTTCTGATTTCTGACTTAATGCATGAAAACATTGATTGCGTGTGTGTTTCAAGTTTTCTTTGTGATTACTTTGTATCAGCTCACCAGGTATACTGTTCTGACCGTGGCGCACCTGTTTCCTTTTCAGGATGGCCCCATGGAGGCATCCAGCTAGGGTTCCGAGAGTCGAGCGTGACGACAGCCCACCGAGCAACGAGGCCTCGGTGCAGGGCCCTTTGTCAGCAGTGGCACCAGCGGTAGCTCTACCTGTCGAGCCACTGATACTTCCAGCACCAGTTGCTGACAATGCACGTCGCCTCAGCGCACTGCATGAGTTCCAGCACCAGGGACCGCCCAGGTTCTATGGGGAGACGGACCCCCAAGCAGCCGTGGACCAGCTGGAGGCATTCGTACGAGTTTTCAGGCTAGTGAGGACACCAACAGACCTCATGGTGATCCTCGCTGCGAGCCTACTGCACGCAGCAGCGGGCCGATGGTGGAGCTTGATGCTCCAGGTGCACGATGAGGCATCTCTACACTAGACAGAATTTGAGAGCCTCTTCCACTCAGAGTTTGTCCTAGCCACCCTCCGTGCGGTGCGCATACAGGAGCTTCTTCAGCTGCGGTAGGGCAGCATCACGGTCGCTCAGTACTCGGCGAGATTTACCGATCTCTCGCGCTACTCGACCGACATGGCACGAGACCCATTATTCCGGGCCCGGACCTTTGAGCAGGGATTGAGACACGAGATCAGGGAATCGCTAATCTCCCTCAGCCTACCGACTCAGACGGGAGTACTGGAGCGGGCCCTTTTGATCGAGAGATTTCTTGCTGAGTCTACACCAGCGCCGAGACCCACTGCAGGGAGGCACGTGGCAGAGTCTTCTGCAGCAGGAAGTCGACGGATGACTCAGGGGTCCAGGCAGACTAGACCCTCAGGAAGACGACCTCAGGACACTGTCTCAGTAGTGTGGGGAACACAACACAGAGCTAGTCTTTTGAGAGGCAGACAGTGCTACTCGTGCGGCGGGCAGGACCACATGGCTCGTGACTGCCCGACCCGCCATGCCGAGGAGAAGCAGACGGTTGAGGGACCACCGAGGCAGAGGCAGAGGGTTGACCGTGGAGGTCCGCAGGGAGGAGGCGGATGAGGCAGGGGAGCTGGCCGAGCAGCAGGTGGTGGGCGACGCTTTGAGGCTTTACCACCACCACCACCAGGAGGTCCACCCCGACCACAAGGAGCTGGCGGGAAGAGACAGGCACAGCTCCAGGCAGTAGAGGCCTACGACCACGGTGCGCCCGAGATGATTCGAGGTACTATCTGTGTCTATTCCACCCTTGCTGTAGTACTTATAGACACAGGAGTGAGTCACTCTTTCATAGCCACTGCCCTTGTTCAGAATTCGGAGATTCTGACAGAGCTGTTGGCTCGATCCTTACGGCTAGAGACTCCTACGGGAGAAGACTCGACGATTACGCATTGGTGCTGGTAGTGTGAGCTTACTCTAGGAGGTGAGAGCTTCAGATGGGATCTTCTTGTTGCAGCGTTGAGGCCTTACGACATCATCTTGGGCATGGATTGGTTATCTACGGTCCATGAACAAATTGACTATTTTAGGCGCAAGGTGTGATGTGTACACATCGACGGGAGCAGGTTCACCTTCACCGGCGAGAAGGGGGACTTTGCATCACAGGATGGACTTCCGCGGAGGAGAGGAAAGACCATCACTCATCAGTTGGCTAGCATCATCCTAGGAGCAGTTGACGTGTGGAGTCCTGGATTTCCTACAGTGGTGGATCAGTTTGCGGATGTCTTCCCCGATGACGTTCCAGGGCTACCTCCTCACAGAGAGGTAGACTTTTATATTGACCTATACCCCGGGACAACTCCGATATCGACTCCAGCATATCGGATGGCCCCCACAGAGCTTCGAGAGCTATGGGTAATGTTGGAGGACTTGCAGGGCAAGGGGTTCATCCGACCCAGTGTTTCACCCTGGGCTTCCCCGATTTTGTTCACCAAGAAGGCGGATGGGAGATTGCGACTTTGTGTTGACTATCGTCGCCTGAACCAAGTGACAGTGAGGAACAAGTATCCGCTACTGAGGATTGATGACCTCTTTGATCGGGTCAAGGGAGCACAGTGGTTCTCGAAGATAGACCTCAGGTCAGGCTATCACCAGGTCAGAGTTAGAGACAAGGACGTGTAGAAGACGACCTTCAGATGTCAGTATGGCCACTATGAGTTCTTGGTTATGCCATTCGGCATAACCAATGCTCCAGCAGTGTTCATGGCCCTCATGAATAAGATCTTTCAGCCATACCTCGATCGATTTGTCGTGGTCTTCATCGATGACATTTTGATATACTCGACGACTAAGGAGGAGCACACCTACCACTTGCGGGTTGTACTAGACACACTCCGAGAGCACCATATTTATGGTAAGCTCTCGAAGTGCCAGTTCTGGATACGTGAGGTCCACTTCTTGGGACACGTCATCTCTGAGGCGGGAGTTGCAGTGGATCCTGCGAAGATCGAGGAAGTGTTAGCTTGGGAGCCACCCAGGAGCGTGACGGAGGTGAGGAGTCTCTTGGGACTAGCTGGATACTATCAGAGATTAGTGTCAGACTTCTCTAGAGTTTCAGCACCACTCTCAGCTTTGACGAAGAAGGGGAAACCCTTCGTGTGGTCAGACAGATGTCAACAGAGCTTCCAGGAGCTAAGACAGAGATTGACCAGCGCCCTTATCTTGAGGTTGCCTGAGGAGGGAGTAGGGTATGTAGTCTACTGCGATGCATCAGGGACCAGACTCGGTTGTGTCCTGATGCAGGAGCGGGCAGTGATCTCCTATGGATCACGTCAGTTGAGGCCGCATGAGCAGAACTACGCTACCCATGACCTGGAGTTAGCAGCAGCGGTCTTCGCTCTGAAGACATGGCGACACTACCTGATGGGCGAGCGCTTTACAGTCTTTTCTGATCATCAGAGTCTCAAGTATATCTTCTCACAGAAGGACCTGAACCTGAGACAGCGGCGATGGCTCGAGTTCCTCCTGGACTATGACTTTGAGATATTCTATACTCCTGGGAAGGGGAACGTAGTAGCCGATGCCCTCATCAGGAGGACGGGCATTCAGCTACTTGAGGAGGCGACGGAGAAGCTAGCCTCTTTGCAGATATCCTTCGTGGATAGAGATGGAGTAGCCTTCTTTCAGTCTCTTACAGTCACTCCTCCACTTCTACAGCGGGTCAGAGAGGCACAGCGTGGGGACGCTGATTGTGAGACACGGCGTGCACAGATATCCTCAGGACAGGCACCTGATGGTTTCTCCTTTGGAGCAGAGCACGACATCCTTTTCAGAGGACGTACCATGGTACCAGTTGCTTTACGGGAGGAGGTGCTGAGAGATTTTCACACATATCCCTTGGCGGTACATCCCGGAGTGGCGAAGATGTACCAGGATCTCAGACGACAGCACTGGTGGCCAGGCATGAAGAAGGCTGTGGCAGAGTTCGTTTCTCGATGCCTCACCTTCCAGCAGGTGAAGGCTGAGCATCAGGTACCAACAGGCTTGGTACAACCCTTGGAGGTTCCGGAGTGGAAGTGGGACGACATATCCATGGACTTCATGACTGGACTTCCACGCACTTCCAGAGGTCACGACTCCATCTGGGTGATTGTCGACCGACTCACCAAGTCGGCTCACTTCTTACCCATCAGAGATCAGGGCTCAGTGGAGAGCTTGGGATGCCTTTATATTCAGGAGATTTTTCAGCTTCACGGTGTGCCATCATCTATCGTCTCTGATCGAGATGCTCGCTTTACTTCCCGGCTATGCAAGGGATTGCAGGAGGCGTTCGGGACGCAGCTACGTCTGAGCACAGCCTTTCACCCTCAGACGGATGGTCAGACGGAGAGGACCATTCAGACTCTTGAGGACATGATCCGCGCATGTGTCCTCCACTTTGGTCATAGCTGGGAGGACCAACTACCCTTGGTTGAGTTTGCGTACAACAACTGCTACCACTCCACCTTCGGGATGGCACCATACGAGGCGTTGTACGACCGACCTTGCATATCTCCTTTGTGCTGGACAGACCCTGGGGAGTCATCACTTGTGGGACCAGAGATGGTCCAGGCCACGACAGAGAAGGTCCAGGTCATCCAGGAGCGGATGAGGACAGCTCAGAGCCGGCAGAAGTCATACGCTGACAGGAGGCGGAGGCCACTAGAGTTCGAGAATGGCGACCAAGTCTTCTTGCGTGTCTCACCTCGACATGGTTTACAGAGATTTGGCCGTGGCGGCAAGTTATCCCCGCTGGTTTACAGAGATTTGGTCGTGGCGGCAAGTTATCCCCGCGCTTCATCGGACCCTTCCAGGTCCTCAGAAGGATTGGCGAAGTGGCTTATTGCCTGGCTCTACCACCTCAGTTGCACCGAGTGCACGACGTCTTCCACGTATCTCAGCTGAGGAGATACGTGCACGACCCGACACACATCATTGACCATGGGGAGTTAGACATTGACGATGGGGTGAATTTTACGGAGGTCCCGGTGGAGATCGAGGATCGACAGGAGCGGGTCCTACTTGGATGGTCGATACCTCTTTTGCGCATCATATGGCAGCACGGGAACCTCCAGGAGAGAACTTGGGAGCGGGAGGCCCAGATGCGTGCTCAGTACCCTCATTTGTTTCCCTAGTTTTGATTTATCTTTACGGGGACGTAAAGCCCTGAGGTGGGAGTAATGTAAAGACCCGTAAAATTCAAGGGAAATTTTTTCTTAATTTTCATTGGATTTTTACAAGAGCTCGGTTTCTGACGGCACCGGATTCCGAGGCCCGGTGTGCCCGAAATCAATTTCCGAAATTTGGCTCGGGTACGTTCAGTGAACGAACGAGCAGGAATTTCTAACTTTTGAACCGGTGCCCGGAATCGCATTCCGAGGGCACCGATGAACTCGCAGCGCCAATATTCACTTAAGGAGACCTTTTCCGAGGTTGCGTTTTATTCGGGATGAAAGTTAGTTTTGGGGGAAATTAGAAGAAGTTAAATAAATTGTGGAACACAATTTATTTTTAACATTATTGGTTATTTCCTCCCAAAGGGAGTTAGAGGTGGGACCCACATCCACATAACCTCCCTTGAGAGGATTAAGTGTGGTGGGGCCCACACGAGCCCTAACTCTTCAACTTCCCTTAAACTCCCCAATAACTCCACTCTAATTAATTTTGACAACTTGTGTTATTAATTAAGATGAGTTACTTAATTTCAAACTTTTGAAATTCAAAGAGGATAGGATGTGTAAATAAAATAAGGCTTAGACTTATTTTATTTTGGTTAGTATCTTTTTCCACCTTGAGAGGATTGGGAATCATTCTTCATCTTCTTCAACCTTGACGAAGAACGCGAAGAACACTTAGGCTCCGACGAAGAACGTCGTCACCATAAGAAGAGAAAGACATGTCGTCTCTTCTTTTCTTCGCAGCTGGTGTGTTTCTGAAGATCGACGACGCCGCTTCTTTCGATCTTCTTCCCGTGTCAACGAAAGGAGATGCTGCTTCCTCCTCGGGCTTTCTCTGTCAGCTTACGAAGCTTCTCCTGCAACGCTACCTCTTCGGACGCACCTCGATGTCAACGGAATCGACGTTCGATACCCGCGACGCCCGACCTCCGCGACGCTTGTCTTTCGCGGCTTGTTGACGTGCTCCACTCTTAAAACCAAGGTAGGGGATTATTTTTTAATCTATTAAATTATTTTTCCGTTCTTGATTCTAGCATGTCGAACTTTGTGGTTAATCGACTAAAATGTTAACGTTTAACGAGAGGGGGCCGGACCGCACAAACACGGCCTAACCCCCTCCTATGTTCATGATTGTTTCTCTGTGAATGAAATGGGATGGCGTGGTGCCGTCGCACCATGCGAGAATTGCTCGGCAAGTATTGTGCGGCGCCGTCGCGCCGCGCTGTGGAAAGAAATTCAAGAACACGACGCTGTCGCGCCGCGTTGAAGGAAATCGAAGGCGCCGCGGCCGGAGCGGGGCCGCGGCGGAGGGGCGCGGTGCCGTCGCACCGTGCCAGACGACAAGGGTCGCGGCCGGTTCCGGGCCGCGGCGGAGCATGGTGACCGGCGGCCAGCCGGGCCGCTGGTGTCGGAGCCAGAAAGGGACCGGCCACTGCCGGTCCTGTTGAGGAGGAGCCGGCCGGCCAGGTCGGGCCGACCGGAAATGGGGAAAGCCGGGGGAATTAAATTCCCCCGGCCAGCTTGAACGGCCCCCCCCATTATTGAGGGGGGCCGCGGTTACACAAGGGGGACAGGCGCCCCCCGTTTTTTCAACAGCTCGGCCGAAGGCCGAGCTGGCAGCGCGCTGGGCGCGCTGCGCTGAGCCGGACCGGCGCCGGGCCAGTCTGCCGGGCCAGGCCGAGCCCAGCCGGGCCGGGCCGACCCTATCTGGGGCGGGTCGACCCGGTTCGGGCCAACCGGGGGGGTCTCGGGCCGGGTCGGCCTGGGCCCCAAACCCCCGTTACCGAACTGTTTGGGTTCAAATACCCATAACTCGGGCTACAGACCTCCAAACAACGTGCCGTCAGCGGAGATACAATCCTTGGATCGAGACTGTCATTTCAGTATATTGCACTCAAGTTTTCGTAATACTTTGTGTTCGGCGGGGTTGGTTCGTACACGAAACCAACCGGGACCTCAGAGCGGAAACGCTCATATCTTGAGCTACGGACGTCCAATTGACGTGTCGTCAGCTTTGTTGGGTTCCTCTT
Organism: Viscum album; assembly: GCA_963277665.1. Classification (NCBI taxonomy): domain Eukaryota; kingdom Viridiplantae; phylum Streptophyta; class Magnoliopsida; order Santalales; family Viscaceae; genus Viscum; species Viscum album. Next base: position 161,832,818 of record OY728119.1, on the reverse strand, counting down.
AGTGAGAAGGATCTTTTGGAATACTCTGCCCGAGGTTTGGACGTAGGTGGAGTACGGTCGGGTTGTTTTTGCCTTAAAAACCAACCGGGCCCCTGGGACGAAAAGGCCAATAACTCTCAGACCGGGCGTCCGATTGACGCGCCGTCTGTTGCGTTGAGTTCCTGTTGACGATACGGAGCTTTTGGATACATCAACTCTAGACTTTGTGACAGCTGATGTATCAGCCTCTCGGCTCATGGAGCGGACCCTCCCGAACGAGCTTGCTGTGTGCGGGAACCCTAGAGCTGGCTGCGACTGCTACTGTGACTGCGACGGCGACTGTGCAGAGATCCTCAGTGGATTCGACGACGACGACTACAGCACTCAGCGATCCTGTGTGGATCAGTGCTACCGATCCTGTGTGGGTCCGATCCTATGTGGGTCAGCGCTCAGCGGTCCTGTCTGAACCAGTTCCTACAGATCCTGTGTGGGTCTGATCCGGTGTGGGTCTTTGCGGGGGTTAGTACCTATCGATCCTTTGTGGGTCCGATGACTTAGATGGATCAGTGATCATCTCTATCGTCTTTCGAAGAAGTATACCTATGTGAGCTGAATCCTGTTTGCTTTCCTGTGTGGATTGTGTTGTGCTATCCTGTGTGGATTATGTTTTTCTTTCCTGTGTGGAATACATATACTTTCCTGTGTGGACTGGGTTGTACTTGGGCTCGTAGGTTGGAGTGTATTGGAATTGATGACTTAGGTATATGTATGGGTATATACCTAAGCAGTGTCGGTTGTTACTTCGTGATTGTATCTTTCCTTTGTGGTTTATCCTTTGTGGATTTTGGGAGACCTTCGGGGCTCTCGGGGTCCCTACTGAGTATCTTATACTCACCCCTGCATGGGCTATGCCCGCACTACGTTGTGTTGGTTGCAGACGACGGACAGCGTTGATCGTGGTTGAGGCTCGCAGAGCAGGACGGTACCTGGAGGTGGACCACTGGGCGGGACGTGCTCAGAGTGGACGGTGGGACCCGAGGAGCAGTGGAGCTATCTGTACTCACCCTTCAGGTGGGATTTCCAGTGGACAGCTCGGTGTAGCGGCTTTTACTTTACAGTTGTTGTTTTCCCTTTCGAGTTGTACTTTAATTTCGGTTTGGGTTTGTATACTGGCCCACTTTCTTTCCGCACTTTCAGTTGTACTCAGTTTTTACTTAGTGTTTACTTTTCCGCTTTCTTACTCTGTGGTGCTTGTTTACTTTACAAAGGCAATGCCTTCCCTTTTTACCGGGATTTACGCATTGGTGCTAGTCGCCAGCCCCTGGCCTATGGAAGACGGGCTTGGGGTAGTCACGACACGGGCCCCGAGGACGGGTCGTGACACGACCAGTGTAGGGAAGGGCCCACAAAAGGTCAGGCCAGCCCACGATGGGGCGTAGTTCGGCCCGCTAGGTGGCATCCAGACCCACGAGTGGCGGCTCGCTGGGCAGGCGGCCGGACCCACTTGCAGCGGCCCGCTGGAGCGCGACGAACCGTGTTTCCACCCGGAAGCTCGAGGGAGATGCTCCCCCGAGATCCTGAATAGCCAAAGGTCGTTTGGCCTTTAAAGTGGCAGTGCCATGTGGGCGTCGCCCGATCACTGTAGAACCCGTCGGAGGCACGGGTTCTGCCTCCTCCGTCGTGGATTCAGTCGCAGTCTTCTGCTCATAGGCGGCTCATGACGGTGCACCGACCTTCCTATCCGCGACCAGCTAACGACCTGACTGCCTTCTCCATCTGCCATGGTTGACGATCCACAACCCCTTTGCACACTGACTTTGTGCAATGGGACACCACGCCTCCTCTGTGGTCGGCCAGTGTCGGCCTCTCCGATGTTCTCCACGGCTTCATTCCATGACCTCCTCTAGTGGCGTGCTTTGGCATGTCACCTCCTTCATAGTCGGTTGGTGTCTCCATGTCGGTGGTCCTCCATGAAAGGTGAAAGGGTAACAAAGTTTCTGAGGGTTCGGGCCGAGTTCATTAAGCCCACACCCTCCATGTTAGCTCATGATCAAAGGGAGGATAAAATGGGTTTAACAATTTCTTGTATTAAACAACAAAAAAACCCCACAAGGATACCCTATTACATCTCCCACAAAATGAATGATTCTCAGATCAACCCGTTAGTTGGTTGACCCACTTTCTTTGTATAATTTTTAAGAATGGAGAAGAGGGAATAAGGAAACGTAAATGAATAAACACCCTACCTCGAATCATCAGATAAATGCCCGTGCTTGAAGGTGGGTCAGTTTTCTTCATTCCCGCAACAGGCTTCTAACGACGCCACTCGCATGTCACCCTCCGGTTTGTGGTTTGGTGTCACTAGTCACCTCCCTCTAGGATCGGCTTCTTCTTTTAAGGGTTTGGTGTCACTCTACTCCTTCAGCACTCTGTTGCTTGGCGAAGCTATGCCGATACCCCTCCCCAAACTTCATATATATAGAAGAGGGGGAAGGTAAGTAAGGATGTTATAAATTAATTGGGCTCATCAATTTAGAAGGTTCCTAATTCCCCAATGACATCATTATTTAGAGTTGGAAGGTCAATCCATTTATTGGCATGACACGTCACTGGCCCCACCACTTTACTTGTCCATTGGAGGATATGAAATAAAATATTAAAATTATTTCATTTCTTTTCTTTTAAAACATTGAAAAACACAACTTTTTCTCCGGACCTACTGTATTCAAAGTTAATCCTCCCTTAAGAAAATCCCAACACTGGAGATTCAACAGTGCCCTTATATTTTTAATCCGACCAATGATTCATAAGTTAGAAAACGTTGCTCATGCGTTTACTGAACATACCCAAAAAAAGTTCAATAAATTGCTAGCATTCACCCTCGACACATGTCGGTCAAGGTTAGGCTCCACCTAAAAAGAACATACCCCATCTCACCTAGTGGTACTCTCTGATTTTCAATACGAGTTACCATCTAGAAGTTATGTATTTTACAATAAAATAATTGCCACTTAATTATTTTATTTATGACCAAAAACCAACTTTAATTGGTGGCCCATGCCAGCCAATGTTAGTATCATCCTAAGGAAAGCATACCCTCACGCGTTCAGTGGTGGTCATGGATTTTCAATTCGAGTTACCTTTCATGAGTTTTAATCATTTGAAAAATAATGTAATTTTATTTAATTATTTTATTTACGGTTATTTCAGGTTTTCTCATAGGAGGCCCACGCCGACTAAACTTAAGTCACACATAGAGAAAACTTGCCATCCTAAGGGCAAAGATAACCCCATATTTTTAATCCGGGAAACTGTTTTAGAGTTATTACACTTTTTTGGAAAACTACTTACGCATGCTATTTAATGTTTAACAAAACTTCTACAGAACACTCTGGGCACTCTAGGCCTCAGAATCACAGGTCGTCAGATTTTTCAGTCTCAAAATAATTAGAAATAATTAAAAAAACAAAATTTACATGGAAAAAATCCGGGGCTTTACAGACGTAATATGTTATTTTTAAATGTTTAATAGTCTTTAAAAACATACTTCTAGGGGTAAACACTGTGAAAAAAAAACTCTAATTTCCAAGAAATCATAATACCACAACCTGAGAGTTATTTTTAAAATGAGGTAATTGATGATGTATCATTTTGAGATATCATAGAAAATTTTCTTTGAATTATTTGTGATGTTTACAATCCTATGAAATATCAATATGATGTGTGATGTGCTTGAACTGACCGAATAAGTAGATTTTAAAGATTTCATAGTTTTAAAAAACAATATTCAAGGGGTATAAATGAAGAATGAGATCACTAATTGTCATAAAATGATAATAATACAACCTTGGAATGAATTTTTGAACCATAAGTACAAACTATACATCAATTATAGTTTTTTCCCCAAGAATACTGAAAACATCTTTACAGTGTTTTAAAACACTAAACCATGTGTGTAACGGTCAACAACCTAACAAACTACCTAATATTGATGAAAAATCATAAAAAATATCATTTCTTTATTTTTGAATTGTACAAGCAATCCCATATTAATTTTATTTGTGGTGTACATGGATCGACTATATAATCTTTTTTTAAAGATTTGACAGTTGTTAAAAATGTGCAGTATAGAGTCAAAAACAAGAAAACAATCACATAATACTATAAAATAATAGGAAAAAAACATATAATTATTTTTAAAATATAGGAAATGAAGGTTCACTAAACCAATTTTTTGGTTTCATGGGATATTTGAAAACTCCATTTTAGTATACTAAAACACTAAAATGTTCATTTATTGATTACAACCATATAAAAATGTCTCATATTGGTGTGGAATCTGAGAAAAACTATCTTCAAATTATTATTTCCGTTATTGAGAAAAAACATCAATTCTTTTATGTGGTGTTTTTGGAATGACTGAATAAATTGTTTTTAAATATTTGATAGTTCTTTAACATGTGTGTTTAGAGGTCAAAACCAAAATAGTTACCTCTGGTTTCAGTGAAATCATAGAAAAAATAGTAGATTGTTTAAAAAAAATGTTGTCATTAACAGTGCATCAATCTGAGTTGGAATTTTATTTGGATGATTGAAAACACTTTTTTGTGTTTTAAAACATGAAAAACTGCTTTTAATTGTGAAAACCATATAAAACGAAATCATTTTTATGTGAAGTCATAAGAAAACTATCTTTTATTTTTTATGAAATGTTCGGGAAAATGACACATCAATCTGACTTGCGGTCTTTTCAGAATGACCTAATGAGAGGTTTTGAATAAAAAATGATCAGAAACTAATAAAATGTTGAAAATAAAATGACCAAAGATATTTTATTACACACAAATCATAACTTAAATAATATTTTGGAATTCAATTATTATATTTTTTTATTTTTTTATTATATGAACTTTTATTTTTAATTTAATTGATTTTTAGTTATTTGAGGTGATGGGTGAAGAGCTTGGAAAATGATTAGATGAGATTATTTGGGTGTTTAGGAAATTATATATTATGTTTACATATATTAAATTTTTTAATTATAGTTGTTTTTTTATTTTTTATTATAATTTTTCAAAGGTATTTGATTTAATTTTTTTAAAAAAAATTAATTGGCTATAGAAATTACCATTAGGTTCTCTACAATTTGTGGCCACACGACCTATAGCGACAGTCATTTGGTGGTAGCTATAGGGGGTACTTTTTTTAGTATTTGAAATAGATAGACACAAAACAAATATGAAATGTTAGCCACCAAACTGGAAATTTCCACCACCAAACTTCTTGAACACTAACGAGATACAGTGTCCACCATTTTTGATACACCAACCCACCACGAAACTAAACCACTCGATAAATAATTCCATTAACAAACTCCTCTACAACCATCCCTTAATTTTCATCACATTGTGTCAAAACCACCAGAGGCCATCACTACACCATCATTGTGCTACCTCTAAAAGAGAATAACACATCATTATACCTTTCCCAACTATATCCCTATGAGCTAAGAACTAAAGATAAAACCAAAAGAACCACACACTAATAATAAACAGGCTATGAGCAATGAGATCCACTACCACTTAGTTGTATCTTTGATCAAGAAAAAAAATATGTAGATAAAGGAGACACCCATTTTAACTTCTTTCACCATTTATATGATTTTTTCAAGAAAAATTGATCAGTGTTTATTAACATTAATGTATATCTTTATCCTTAAATTGAATAATTGAAATAATTTTTGACTAATGTGTAGAAAGATTTGATACAGAAACGTAAAAATTGTTCAAAATATGGAGCATCAAAAACATCCCTGGACTAGGAAAATTATTTGGGTAGAATACCCACAATGGTTTCACTTCTTAGGTTTATAATTTTGATTTCAAACCCTAATAATTACCTCATAATAAAAAATGGTGCTTCATGGGTAATCATCATTTTATTGATGCATCTTATAAATTCAAGTTTAGCATGACATAATTAAATGAAGAAATTTAGTCAATAAAGTCACTAAATGTGTAATCTAGTTTAAAAATATTTGGAAAATTAGTAAATGTTTAAACTAAATTGTATTTGGGCCAATGTAGTGGAGGAAAATGAGGATAAATTTTCTGATATAAGAGAAATAAAAAAAATCCCAGTTTAAGTAAATTTGGAAACAGATTCCCAATCTACCATTAAGGTTATGGGGTTTGGTGAACAGTGGGCTCTATCTGAGAGAGTTCCTTATTTAATATATTTATTAAGAAGGAGTTGTCTTGGAAAATGCCTTCTTAAATGCATTATATAGAAGGTGTTATTAACAATAGAACCTTCTTTAAAAAATTTATAAAGAAGGCATTTTTTATAAATATCTTTCTCTAGAAATGTTTTAAATAAGGTCCCCCCTTACATTGCACCCTCCCTTATATTTTTTTATTATTTTTATTTGTTTATATATATATATAAAACAAATAAATAAAAAATTCAACAACATTTAACATTTATTCTGCAGAATTTATCTACTATTTAATTTATAATATTACTATCATTAAAAAATCTGGAATTTTGACATAACTTCTCACCCATATCTCCCTTCTATAAGATGTATTATCATGTAAATCATTCTATATTTCTGATGTGTGATTTAGGTTCTCCATTTCATGCACAGAACATTATTCATTTTCATTGTGGGATTCTTGTTCTCCCTTTCCTGTGTGGAATTAATAATATATTATTATTAACCATTTTTATTCAATTAATATTAAATACGAGTTACTAATAAATAATAATTAAGTATTCATATTTACCACTATATATTAATAATGTACAAATTTATATTAATAATATTTGAAACAATACTAATTAATTACTAATTAATTACTACTAAAGTTTTTGTTGTGCAAATTATTTTGGGTTTATTATATTTATTAATGTTTTTTAAACATTCAACTTTTTCATATATTTTTAATCCATGTTTTATGTTTCATTTAGATTTGTCATATAGTTTATATTTTTTAGGCTTTCAAAGTCACATACTTGAAACATAAAAGTGTTTCAACTTGGTGACTTCAAAAGCCTATAAAATATAAACTATAAGATCAATATAAATGAAACATAAAATATGGATAAAACATATAATAAATATTTGAAAATAAAAATAATTTTTTAAGAAAATATATATAAAATATAAAATAGGGATTAAACAAAGAAAAAATAGTTGGAAATAAACATAATTTAATAAATATAACATTCCAATAATAATTTACATGAAAAAAACTTTATGGATTAGAAATATAACATTCACACATAAAAATATTTATGCACATAAAAGAAAGTATAAATAAAATCTATATAGAATTTAAAACACTAACTGTGAAAGAAAAAAATAATTGAAAATAAAAGGAATGCTAAAAAAATAATAAACATTTTTTTTAATTTCAATTAAAAATGTTTGCTGTAAAAATATATTATATGTACAAATGTTATGTTTTGAATAAATAATGTTTTGTGGTATTGAAATTATTTTTCATCAATGTTTTTTACATAATTATTTTATTTTCGATTATTATTTATATGTTTTTTTAATGATTAATTTTTTATTTATATTATATATATAATTTATAATTTATAGGCTTTCAAACTTGTCTACTTAAATATTCCCACATATTATATAGGTGACTTGGAAGCCTATAAAATATAAACTATAAGTATAATTTAAATGAAACATAAATTAGATATTAAACATATAAAAATTGTTGAAAAAAATATGAGTTTAATAAATATAACAAACAGAAAATAATTTACATGACAAAAACATTATGGATTAAAAAAATAACGTTTACCTTTCAAAAAAATTAGGGTTAAAAAATATAGTACAAATAGAATCTAAATGAAATTGAAAACATTGAATTTAAAAATCATAATTAATTGAAAATGAAATGAAAATCAACAAAATAAAAAATAAAAAATATTATGTTTTTTATTATTGTTAAAAAAATGTAATTACATTTGTAAAAAATAAAAATAATATTTTAAAATATTTTCAAGAATTATAACAACGATCATGAATAATAATATAAATGAAATAATTCTAAATGTAACTAATAAATTATTAAATAACATAATTTTAAAAAATATATTAATTAAAATTTAAATATATGAAATATAATTGTTAATAATAATATAATTATTAACAATTTATAATACAATTATTAATCATTTATAATAATCATAATATTAATAATATTAATTTTTTAAAAATAAATAGATTAATAAATAATTATTTTAAATTTTATATATAATCTAATTATTTATGTATTTGAGAATACTAAATAATAGTATAATTATTAGTGTTATTGAATATATATATTAGGATATTGGGAATAAAATTACAATAAACACACACACCACACACACGGAGACTGGAAAGGCAAGTCATAGCTCCCCCAAGGTATAACCCACCCATCAAGCCTTATTTATTTAGTACATGGACCGAAGGCCCAGTGGGCATGAAACCCATTATATAACATCCCCATCCTGAGTTCCACTAAATCAGTGCCCTGAGCTGGGTCATCAAATGACCTCAAGTGTGCTTCCTTGTATGCCAGAGGTTGCCGACTAGCAGAAAGGGTCTAGATTAGTCATGTGGGGAGACTATACCCTCTTTACTAGAGTAATTCACATCAGAACATAATATAAATAGCAGAAACAATAAGAAACAACCAATAGTATGCATAACCAAACATCTCCCAAAGTGGGTACAAACCGCAAGCAACAGTAAATATGTCATGTCAAGCTATAATGCCAAGTGAATCAAAACCCAAAATAAAGAAAAACATCGAAATACAAAAAATGGTTATGAATCCAAGTCTGGAACCTCATCCATGCATGTCCCATGTCCAACATAAATCCCTATCATAGGGCCATTTCCCTTGTCTTGTCCTACAAGCATAAAATCCACTCGGATTCTGAATGGTATCCCGAGAAGGGTGAGTGTACAACTTAGAAGGCCACCACCAAGATTGTCTAAAAATTATCAAGTCTAGAAGATAGTGCATGAAATTATAAATCAATGGAAAGTAAATGAAAGATAGTTTAGGGGATAATCATTAACCTTTCTCTACTTTTCTATCACTATTAGGAATATTGTTTCAAGTTCATTATGTACATCATCTCGTCATTTAGTTCATCATCAACATGTAATCCATGAATCATACATTCACCTTATTTACAAAATATTCATGTCATTTATCAATCCACATAATAGAATAAGTTATATCCCTATATCACTAGGGATGATCATATCATGTTGTCACCACACTTACCTTGGAGCCTCAACCCAAATATTCTCATTGAATACAATAATTCAGGACATAAAGCATCAGTCCGACTACCCAACCCATGCATTCCTATATAGGTTAGAGCATCTATCCAACCCCTACCAGTGGAAGGAGTGTTAGTACTTTATCCCAGAACCAAGCCATGTGCACATTCTTATTTATCCATTCATCACATTTATCCATATCACAACCAATACAATCAATAATGATAAAATTCATGAGTCGCAATAATTAACATTGGATTCAATGTTATTCCCTAGCCTATTCGCAATGCCATTGTACAATACAAAACCCAAAATCCTAACTCTCTTTCCCAAGTCTCATCCCCCAATATATATTCATCAATTCACAATCTATTACCATTCCCACATGTGAACATTTCACATACACCCATCATATTAAGGTTTTCAACATAATTCATTAGCCACAAGGAAAAATCCCTATTTAACTAATTTAACCCATTCTTATTAACTTGGTAATAATACCTTAATCCATTTATAAAAATAAGAAAATTCCTATAATTAAATTTCACTTCCATTCAACATTTCAACATGCTTATTAAGGGATCTACATTTTCACAAGGAAACCTTGATCATACTTAGCTAACTTCTAAGTATAGAATGTATCGGCGAACCCCATGGGTCACCCTAAAAAGCTCAAGTCGTCCTTCATGTGTCCCATGGGAACCATGTGGGTTTCTGTTCACCATTTAGACACATACCACACTAAATATCATCAAGGATATAAATCAAAACAATGGGTTACCAATAAATAAACCCAATCATACAAAAATTTAATACGAGACTATGTGATATAACTTGTAGACCACCTATCTTGGATTTTTTGGCAAAAACACCCCTAATCGGGGCCTTGGATCCTGATTCAACACCCCTTTGAAGCCTCAACCTAGATCTCAATATAAAAGAAGGTTTTTTGAGATTTGAAATGAGATAAGGAAGAAATGGGAACCCTAAGGAAAAGGAGAAGAATGAGGGATATTAGCCTTACCCAGATCATCGATTCACAACTGATGACACTCCAAATGACATACAGATGAGGGAAAATCAAACTTTGAATCTCTTGAGGGCTTTTTTTCAGTAGGGTTGCAAGGAGGAATAAAGGTGGAAATTCTGAGTTGGGGTTTAAAATCTCAAATGGAGTTTTTTGTAAATTTCTCATCATTACTAGGATGCATGGTTTACCCAACACAATTTCCTAGTCGTGCGCAAACCATGATAGAGATACTGTCCCCAAATCCCCCTTTTGAATGATTTCTTAAGTATTCTTCATGGTTGGATTAATTGTTTGATAACCATGAACAAACATCTATCCAAGTATGATTAGTTACCTGGGATGATCCACAAAGTTTTCAATAACCGTGCGCAAACTCTGTAACATGAACATAAAATCCTTTTCCTATATTTTCATGTCCCAAACCCAAAACACATTTATCCTTCTCATGAACATGTAAAACACTTATTTAGCTCAAATAAAGTCTTAAACTAAAACATAAAAAAGCATACCTTAAGACAGTTCATGGATCCTACAACCTCCCCACCTTAGGTTAACTCATCATTAAGACACTCTTCCTGAGATTGATTGAGTTATCAAAGAAAAGAGGCCAAGCCACTAGGCCAACATAAATGACTTTCGATCCCATGTTTGTTCTAGGAGATTTCCATGCTTCCATAGAATACAATCCAAAGGTACAAACATACCCTATAAAACCTTATCAATATGATCCAAAATAAAAACCAGATGCTCCTCAAAAGAATCATTTGGATCAATCTCAACATCATAAAAATTTATCACATGATATGGATACAGTTTATTCATCTGGAGTTGTGAAACATGAAAAAAATCAGGCATCCCACTGTACCATTGTGGAAGAGTTAATCGATAAGCCACCAGTATGATCCTCTCCACAATCTCAAATGGCCCACATACTTGGGAACCAACTTTCCTTACTTAAAAATTTGATGGAGACCCAACCTTGGTGACACCAGAAGAAACACACTATCAAAGACCAAGAAATCGAGAGATCTACAATGTTGATCTACAAATGACTTCTGCATACTCTGAGATGTCATCATGTTCTTCTTAATCAACCGAACCTTATTCAACGTCTTCTATACAATACTCTACCATAACAGCTCAGACTCCCTAGTTTCCAACTAAAAACCAATGATATACATGGCCTCCCATAGAGTGACTCAAAAGGCTCTATCTGAATTGTAGCTTAAAACTGTTGTTGTAAGAAAACTCAACAAGTGGCAAGTGCTTTTCCCATGAACCAACAAAATAAAGGACACAAGATCTAAACATATCCTCCAATACTTGTATCATACACTTAGAATTCCGTTCCATTTGTGGGTGATAAGCTATACTCAAATAAACATGGGTACCAAGAGCCTTCTCTAATCCTTTCTAGAATCACGATGTGAAACATGGATCATGATATGAAACAATGGTTCTCCGTACACCATGCAGCGGCACTATCTCTCGAACATATAACACACCCAACTAATCAGCTGCGTATGTTTCCTGGATCAGTAAGAAATGAGCCACTTTAGTCAATTGGTCTATAGTGACATATATTTCATTATTTTTATGAGGAATCCTCATAATACCCACTACGAAGTCCATCTTTACGTCATTCCACTTTTACTCTATAATGGGCAATGATTGTAACAAACCACCTGGACTCAGATGCTCATCCTTGACCTGTTGATAGGTAATGCATCGTGCCACCAAAACCACAACCTCTTTATTCATTCCCATTAACCAATACTACCAATGAATATCATGATACATTTTATTCATTATCAGATGCACTTCCCACCTCGATGCGTGTAACTCATGCATCAACTCTTCATGAAAACTCACTGGTACCACCACACAACCACTAATAGAGATGATTCCATCAACCCCAAATCCTGACAAGATGGTGTCTCCCAAAAATTAAGACTTTCGTTCCTGAAAAAATGCTTTGAATCCTCCATCTATCTCTCATCTACTTGGATCAAATGTGTGTAATAAATTGCTAACGATTCAATGGACATTTGTTAATGCCCATCCTACCCCTCTAGGTGAATCTTATCAAAAAAATCTATAATTTTCCTTTTATAGTTGGATTCCTGAACAACCTGATTCAGAGTCATCTGGATCAAAGAATCTGCAACAATATTTCCTTTTCTCGATGTGTAAACCAACCCAAAATCGATAGATTGTAGGTACTTGGCCCACCTTTGTTGCGGAGGTTTAAATCCCTCTAAGAGATGATATACTTTAAACTCTTATGATCAGAGAACACCATGAATCATTATCCCAACAAGTAGTTCCTCCAAAACTGTAAGGCATAAACTGCAGTAGCTAGATCAAGATCATGAGTATGGCAGTTCCTTTCATGTGGTCTCAACTGTCTCTATGCATAAGATAATACTCGATAATGATGCATCAACACTGCCCCATGTCCAACACTAGATAATTCATAGAACAAGTCATACATTCTACTAGGTTCAGGTAAGATTAGAACCAGTGCGATAGTAAATCTATTATTTAATTATAAAAAAGAAGTCTTTAATGCCTATGACCAATCAAACTCAACACCATTATTAGTTAAGATTGATAGTGGTGCTACCAAATTAGAGAAATCCTTAATGAAACCTTGGTAATAATCAACCAAACCTAGAAAACTATAGATATTAGAAAAATTCATAGGATTCTCCCAAGACATGAAAACTTTACCTTCTCTGGATCTACTGAATCACATGACTCAAAAATGATGTGTTCCAAGAAATTCACTTTATCAATCCAAAACTAACCATTTTGAAAGCTTGGTGTAAAGGCAATGTTCTATTTATATACTCAAGATGATGTCAAGATGTTTTGCATGATCATAAAGATTTTGTGAGTACACCAAGATGTCATCAAAAAAGACAACCATGAATTGGTGAAGATACAGGTAAAATATGTGGTTCATTAGTTCCATGATCATAGCTGGTGCATTAGTCATCCTGAATGACATCACCAAATAATCATAAAACCCATACCTACTATGGAATTATTTCTATGGTACGTAAGAAGGTCTCACTGTAAACTAATGGTATTTCGATGTCAAATCAATCTTCTAGAACACTATGGTGACCCTTAGTTAGTCAAACAAGACATCAATCATGGGATGTGGGTATCAGTTCTTAACCGTCATCTGATTTAACTTCCTTTAATCGACACATAACATCAACAACCCATCATCCTTCTTAGAAAATAACATAGGTGATCCCCATGGTGACGTGATGGGTCAAATGAATCCCTTCTACTCCACCTCTTCCAGTCTATACTTATAATCCTAGAGTTTTATTGAATCGATTCGATAAGGAGGAATGAAAATTAGTTCTTCCCCTCGTAGAAAATTGATTGTAAAATCAACATCTCTCTCTCAGGTGGTATCCCCGAGAATTCCTCAAGAAACACATCAAGAAACCAGTCCACCATAGGAGGATAGATATGTTTCTCCACTTCTCCATCATCAAGAATAATGAATTCCAAAAGGGATATGAGCTCTCTAAAATACTAACAAAATGGACCTGCACAACCTACGCATACATCCCACTCATCACGAAGGATATAAGTGTCTCCATCAGGAGACATAAACATTACTCGATGTTGATAAAAATTGATATGGGCTTGACACTCCACTAACTAATCCATACCTAAGATCAGGTCAAAACCTGACATCTCTAGAAAAAATAGTTCCTATAAGAAATGATATCCACCAACCTATAAGGAACAACCTTTACACAGCCTTATATTCTCAACTCCCCCCCCCCAATGGAGTATCAAGTGACCTAACTCTACACAAACTTTCCATAATTAGGCCTAGAACTACTATGAACTATTCAAAAATAAAATAATGTGTGGAACCTATGTTGAGTAGATAATTTGAATGCGTGGAAGCTACAAGAATCATACCTCGAATGGTATAAGGTCTAGCCTTTCCTTCTCCAAGTGTAGACTGAACTGCATGTATATGGACATTCCTTCTACCCTGGGATCCAACCTAAGTACCCTATGCTACACTGCCCTGCTGGTATGAATGGAATCTCCCTGAAGTTCCACATCCACCACCCCTAATAGTACGGCCTATGGAGCTCTAACTACCCACCTGATATGTGGTAATTGATCCCCTTCTTACACTCTACACTGATTTATATCCTCAAACACTTTCCCTCTATCGTGGGTTCGTGTAGAACCTCTCTACATAGCCCATTTTGACACATTCTCTACAATCAATATGTGTTCAGGAACACTAACTTTTCATGTGTCCTATCCTACCACACTAATAGAAGCAAACAAAATCACTAACCAATGAGAATGGTTCATTTTTCTAGTCATTTTATACACCACCGACATGGTGGAAATTCCCAAAATGGAACTTCCTACCATCAAAAGTCACGCCACTAGTTCACCCCACAAGAACCACATGTCTATTTTCAGAGGCCTCTTTGAGGTTTCCTTATGAGATGAGGGAAGCATCCATCACCTTAGAAATCCTATTAATCTAAAAAATATTCACCTGGGATCTAATCTCATGCTAGAGTCCATCCTGAAAGAGACTTGATATATCTTTCTCTAATACCACTTTGTAACATCCCCTACATCAAACTCATAAACTCCAAAACCTTCTCCTACGATAAAGATTCTAAGTAGTAATAATCAATAAAAGTTTCCTAAAAAATCTTTCAAATCATTCCATCTACTTGTTCAGTTAGATCTATGAAATCCCACCAATGCTTTTTTATGGACCTACAATATATATGCTACCAACTTAACTCACTTCTCCGAAGGAGTCTCCAAATGTTCAAGAATTGTATGGATTGACTCTATCCAGAACTCAACTGCCTCTATCCCACCCTCTTCAGTAAAGGACGGAGGGTGTTGCAGTTGAAACTCCCCAGTCAACTCAAATATACTTGGTGTGACCTACCTTGTGTCCCCTTCTTTTATCTGCACAAAATGAGAAAAGTTCTCACGAAACTGTTATTTCCTATCATCCTAAACCACTCAGTCTTCTTTATCCACTACTGTGGGAGAATTCTTGGAAACATCCTCTTCTCCCCGAATAGACACATGCCTTCATGGTAGAATTTCTATACAATGGAAAACATGAAATTTTTAGAGCACAATCATAAAACTTTCAAAATTTATAAGGAAAGAATTATCACTAGCCATAAACACACCATTTCGCATACACATTCCATTGGGATTTATTATATCTAAAACACCACCCTCAACCATCCTTCCTAAGGCAATGTCTAACATGGGATAACTAACTAACATGGTTAAAATACCTACCTTTTACTCCCTTTTAAAAACGATTTCTATATCCCAATTTACTACCACATCATTCCAATTCAATTACCTTTCTTTATCAAGCATTATTTTTTTAATTATTACTTAGAATTCTAATTTCCCTTTTTACCCATTTATATCATCATATTAGACAATATTTCACTACTTTCAAGAAAATCAAATGCATTCTACCAATTATGTCTTTCACACTCTTCCTACGTGTGTGTGTCTACTACGATGCATGTCAATTATATAAATAGGTTCCTAGAATGATACATGAATTCCCAACCTAGTTCCATTCTATCCACAAGAAAAATATCAAAAATCTATCACATCACACCACCTGTGATTCACCCAATGGTGAAATGTCCTAAAATGTAACAACACACAACAAGAACAATAATTGATGCCCTCAGTGACTTGGGTTTTTACCCGTTATTGGGTTAGCTACTCCCAATCATGAGCTCATTGCAAAGGCCCAACACTGATATAATCTTTTTTATACCATCCCAAAATTGTAAGAAAGATTAAACAAATCCTTTGATATCAATTTGTAATGTCCCCAACTTGGGTGACATTTAATTGGTATCCTGAGTTGGATCGTCACATGACCTCAAGCACACCTCCCTGTACACTAGAGGTTTCCAACTAGAAAAAAGGGTATATATTTTTCAGGTGGGGAGAATATAACCATATTACTAGAGTAATAAATAATAGAAAACAATATAAATAGTGAAAATAATAAGAAACAACCAATAAAATACATATCCAATGATCTTCCAAACTTGGTACAAACTAAAAGCAATAGTAAATATGTCATGTAATGCTACAATGTCAAGTGAATCAAAACCCAAAATAAAAAAAACCATTAGAATACCAAAAATGGCTCTGACTCTAAGTCTGTAACCTCATACATGTATGTACCATGTCCAACCCAAATCCCTAGCATTGGGTCCTTATCCTCGTCCTGACTTGCAAGTATGAAATTAGATTGGGTTCCCAATGGAGGCCTGAGTAGGGTGTGAGTACAACTCTGTAGGCCGCCACCAATAATGTCTATAAAATATCCAGTCTAAAAAATAGTTCCTGAAAGTATAAATAATTGGAAATTAAAGGAAATATAGTTCAAGGGATATTCATTAACCTTTCTCAAATTTTCCATTACAATTGTTAATTTTTTTCAATGTTCATTATGTACATCATCTCTTTATTTAGTTCATCATCAACATGTAATACATGAGTCCAACATTCACCTTATTCACCCAATATTCATGGAATTTATCATTCCACATAAGAGAACAAGTTAAGTCCCTATCTCACTTGGGATGAACATAACAAGTAATCACCACACTTAACTTAGAGCCTTAGTCCTAGTATTTTCATTAAATAAAACCATTGGGGGTATGAAGCATCAATCTGAATCCCCAACCCATTCATTCCTGGGTAGGTTTGACAAACAGTCTAACCCTACCAGTGGGAGGAGAATTAGTCCTTTATACCACCACCAAGACATGTGCACATGATTATTTATCGATTCACCACATTCATCCATATCATAACCAATTCAAACAATAAAGATAATGGTCATGAGTTAGAATAATTAATATGAGATTCAATGTTACGCCATAGCCCGTTTGAAATGCCATTGTACAATACACAACCCATTATCCCAACTATTTTCCCTAAGTCTCATCCCATTAACAATATTCATCAATTCAGAATCCATTACCATTCCCATGT
This sequence comes from Viscum album, assembly GCA_963277665.1. Taxonomy (NCBI): domain Eukaryota; kingdom Viridiplantae; phylum Streptophyta; class Magnoliopsida; order Santalales; family Viscaceae; genus Viscum; species Viscum album. The sequence continues at coordinate 161,815,428 of OY728119.1, read as the reverse complement.
GTCAACATTTCACATACACCCACCCTCTTAAGGATTTCAACATAATTCATTAGTCATAAGAAACAATCCCTATTTAACTAATTTAACCCATTTTTATTACCATGCCAACAATCCCTTATGCCATTGATAAGGATAAGTACATGCCTATAATTTATTTTCACTCCCATTAAATATTCCAAAATTCTTATCAAGGGATCTACATTGTCACAAGGCAACCTTTCTCATACATAGATAACTTCTTAGTCTGAAAAGTATCGGTGCACCCCATGGGTCTCCCTATAAAGGTGAAGTATTCCTCCATGTGTCCCATGTGAACCATGAGGGTTTCCATTCATCATTTAGACACCCACCACACCAAATCTCATTAACAATCAAAATCACAACAAGGGGTAACCAAGAAATAAACCCAAGCATGCACAAATCTCAAACGAGACTATGGGATATAACTTGTAGACCACCTAATTTGGATCCATTATAAAAAAAACACATAATAGGGGATTTGTACCAGATTAAACACCCCTTTGAATCCTAATCCTAGATCTCATCATAAAATAAGGGTTTTAGAGATTTAGGAGGAGATAAGGAATAAATGTGAACCCTAAACCTAAAAGAGAATAAAGAAGGGGTTGGCCATACCCGGATCTTCGATTCGTAATCGACGACACTCCAAATGATCTAGAGATGAGGGGGAATCCCCATTATAAGATCTTTGGAGCTTTTTTTATCACTAGGGTTGTAAGTTGGAAGAAAGGAGGAAATACCAAGTTGGGGTTTAAAATCACGTAATGGATTTTTTTGTAAATTTCTCAACTTTACTAGGTTGCATGGTTTACCAGTATGGTTTCCCAAAATATGCACAAACCGTGCAAGGGATACTATCCCAAATTCCCCCCTTTGCACAGTTTCATGAGGATTGAGTATAGTTAGCATAACCGTGAAATAACCATGTGCAAGGCTCTATCCAAGGCTGCACGGTTACCTGGGATGATCCGCATGGTTGTCACTAACTATGTGCAAACTGTGTAACATGCCCAAAAACTCATTTTCCTCCATTTTCATGTCCCTAACCCCTAGAACACCCCGAGAATTCTCATGAAGTTTGGAAAAAACTTATTTAACTAAAATAATGGAATGAAACAGAAACATAAACAAAATATATATTATGAAAGGTCCCATATCTTACACATTACATGGACCAAAGGCCCACAAACTGGCCCAAAAGCCCAAGGTAGCATCATGCCAGCATTATATTTCCTGCATCACCACCTTTCTTTGAACTGTATAAATCACCTCCTACCTGTTTCATGTCTCCATAACTGTCTACCAGTAGAGATTCACTCTCAGCTGGATTTGAACTCGGGTATGATGCAAGATTATGGGTAGCTTTTAGCACTTGGGCAATCCCCCAACTTCATGTTATTGATTATAAATATTCATTTAGTCTAAATGAATATATGAACATATTTATAAAAATAAAAATAATTTTATTATTATTATTTTATGACAATATGATTTGAATTTATTATATTATAAAAAGAAAATAATAATTATTTTAATTAAAAATATTTTTATATTTAATAATAATATTTTTATATTTTTTATATTTATGATTAATAATAATAATAATAGTTTATTTATTTTATATTAATTATATATATAAAAACCAAACATAGGAAAAATTAAATTTTAAAACATTTAAAAAAAGAAGGAAGGCATCGTCTCATACATCACCTTTTTATTAATGATTTTAAGGTGGGAACAGTTTTAGGTAGCGTCGATCCTACTATACTTATCCCCCAAAATTTAATAGTAGATTGGGAAAAGGCTTCCCGATCTACCTATTTTTTGAAATTTTATTTTTATTTTCATTATATATGGAAATTTTCTAGAAAATGAGAATATTTTTAAACATACTCTGGGAGGAATATATATAAAACAAAGTTTATGACAAAATAAGAATAAGAAGAATCTTGTAACCATTTTTTCAATGAAAATTAAGAAAAAATATATATTTATTTGAATGTAAAAAAAGTACTTGATGGATATTTAAGATACAATATATGGTGTGTTGACTGCACACCATGAAAGTTTATTGGATTGAAAATTCATGACTTACATAATATGATAAACTAGTTTCTACCCTTGGAATTGCATAAATTATTACCTAAAGAAGTAAATATTGTTAAAACAATGTTATTTCCATCTCTAGATAGCTTTGTGATAAAAATCTAAATACAATTGAGCTTGAAAACTTTCAAAAATAATTTTAATGACATGTATCAATTTGAATGTGTTAGTTTTCCATTCATTTTTCACTATGATGGATCATTTTTTTATTTAGTTAGTTGGTGAAACTAAACTTAGTGAACCAGTACATTATTAATGGATGTATTTGATTGAGAAGTGTTGTGACATCCCATGTTGTTGATTTTTTTGTTTTTTATTTAAATTGGAAGATGTGACCAATTTAAAATCTAATGTATATTTTGAATTTTCTTTATTTGATTAAATAATTTTGTTATGTATTTAAAAAGGGTATTTTTGTGAGAATAATATTAATATTATTGAGAGAAAATTTATTTATAATATTATTAGTAATTGTAACTATTGATATATGATCTGATGTGGTTCTTGTTGGGGTAATTTTTTAAGTGTGTTTATGTTTTTTTGAAAAACATTAGTGGAATTATTCAATTATTATTATTATTATTATTATTTGACTACAATTATAATAATAATATATTTTTTGGTTATGTAGTCGGTTTAAAATTCACAGACACACAAACCTATGTTTGTGTGTAATTATGAAATATTATGCATTGAATAATAGTTGGGATAATAATAATAATAATAACATTATTTTTTTATTTGTGTTAAAAATTGGGGAAGAGATGTATTTTTGAAAACAACTATTTTGATTAAATATATATGTGTAAAACATATAAATGGGTGTTATTATATTTATTATCAATTAATGATATTAATGGTAATAAAAATAATGATGATGAAATGATATTATTATTATTATTACTATTATCATTTTGGGTATTGTTGGATAATAATAATAGATGGAATTATTATTATAAAATGACCCATGTGTGTGTGTTTTAAATAAATAAATAAAAATATGTATGGGTTTAAGCAAGGGGTATGGTGGGGCACAGGGAAAGTGTTTGTGTGTTACTATTTGTAGTGGAATGAGAGGTAGCAATTTATGGTTTAAAAATTGAAAATGAAATATGAATTTATGTATAAAACTTGGAAGGGGTTTGATAAGATTCTAAAAAGAAAAATTGGGATGGTGTGAGGTTATGTATAATGATTATGTGGGGATGAATCTGGACGATTTTCTCTAATATTATTAAAAAAGAAAATAAAAAATAACGAAAAACGTAAATGGGAGTGTGGGGCCTGAATTCCCACCCAAGAAAGAAATATGTGGTCAGTTCCAATTTTTTAAATAATAATAATAATATTAGTGTAAAAAGAGTGAAATGATGTTATGATGAGTTAGTTTTGGGGAAGTGTAAATTCTATTAAGGCTAAATTTCATGAAAATATTCAATGAAAATGTTAGTAAAATTTAAAGCTGGTTAAATAGATCAACAACAACAAAAGTTATTGTGGAAAACTATGCATTGTAGAGGAATGAAAACCACAAAACAACTTTGATATTCCACAAATAATTAGAAATTTAAAAATTCATCCAATGTACAAACCTGAATTAAAATTATAGCTTATAAAAAACATATATGAAAGTCAAACCCCAATATGTCTTTATCATATCTCTAGAAATTATCTCAGTGATAAACAACACGCTCCAGTGAAAAACATCACCCCCTCAAAGATTGAATACATGGGTGTTGTTGCTCCACCTATTCAAACATCAAATAACATCACCAGTTTCTCACTACACACAAATCAGTGCACTTGGACAACTTCCACCTACTCACTCAAACCGTGTTACCACTAATATTCCAGAATTCATTACCTCAGAATTATGTCCCTGAATTCTTTTGTAAATACATCAATTACATATGTAATTAATACATTCATGATTCTCTTTTTTAGTACATTAGTTTTGATAAAATCTCTCTATTAATATAAGAAAGATTCCTCTATTAATGTTAAGAAGATATATTAATTAATTAAAATTTTCCCTCTCTAATAAACTGAATAAACCCTATCAATATCCCCATTCACTCCATAAAATGGGCGATAACATCCAAAAAATTTATTTGGAAATAAAACTAATTGGTGTCAAACCAACCATCATCCACTACAAAACATATCTTGATACCATTTCTCAACTTTTAAAGAAAACAAAGCACTCCCCCCATAAAAGAAATCGAAACACCAATATTTTCATCATACCTATATCTGAAGTGTACAGTTGAACATGATAAAAACTAGTTACATGTGGATCCCTCATAAAGGTTATTTCCACAAAATCTAGAGAACCTACATAAATAAATAACCCCCACTAAATATCTCTCATGTAGATAATATCACTTTAATCATTTAAAACTACTAGCACATCACCTCAATCTTTAACTTCAATTATTTCACCACTAGTGACATTCTTTTAGGAATAAAATTAGGTGTAAGACTTGAAATACTTGACCCAACCTACATCAATTTACAAACTCTATTATGCCATGTACATGTGCTATCAATTATTTCAAAAGTTTCTATAATTTTAACCTCAAATTTTAATTCCAAGATATTACCTATGATACCACTGTTAAAGGATATTCCCGATCATAGGACATAAAACGCTTATGGTGGAATTGTTAAAAACTTGATTAAATGATAGATTCAAAAAAATTAGAAAAGAACATAGAATTTTTGAACATGATAAAACCCTGCAATTATGTGGATGAAAAAAACCTATGGAAACTATGAAAAATCCATTAATAATAAGAGTGTGTAAGATTCATGTAAATTTATGAACTTGAATTTCAATTATAGCATAGAAGAACCTATGTGAAAACTGCACCTCGATATGCATCTCTCAACCCTATAAAATGTTTTCTAGTGACAAACACCACTCTTCCATCATAAAATGTCTCTAGTGAATATCCATATATGAAAACATCACAATTATGCGAAATAAAACCACTACCTTAAAGATATTTATCTGAACATGCATTATTTTTAATGTTGTGTTTGTCATCACTAACAATCCGAACATACTACCAGAAATGTGGTAGCCCATCACATCAGAGATCTATTGTCAATTATATATTTTTCATCACTGATGAGCCACACATGCTACCAAAAATTAGACAACACACCACATTGAAGATCTACCATTAAAAAAATGTTTATCATCACTGATGTGAAAAACATAACATATTTTATATGAAGCATCCCTCTCTATAGAACCCTGGAAGGAGGTGCACCTCTTTTAGGAGGTATTTATGGACGATCTGTCAGCTCATTTCTCTGACAATGCAAGTGGGATCTTAAGGCCTTCTCTCTGTTCACTAATCTAGACCACCTCCCTGAGTTTCCTCACATTCACCTTCATCCGAAAGTCTCAACCCTTTTTTGAGGTATCCCTTAACTTCATCTCTACCTCTAGGAGTCCTTTGAGGCATTATACTTCCATGGGATATCACGGATAGCTCATTTTTGGGTGAATCCCATCTCTAGATTGTTTTTACCACTTTTTCAATGACTCTTGGCCCCTACAAGACCGTATTGTTATTGGGATTCTGGATCATTTCCACTCCCTTCTTCAGTTTTCCAATGTTGATGATTTTTTTGTATTCTATAAGGGTATATGTTCCTATGAATTATACCATTTATTTATTCTATAGTGGATATATTACTTTAATTGAATGTGTTATTCCCCCATTTCGATGATTTGGGTGAGTTTCCCAGGTCTTCCCCTTCCTTTAGAAAGTCCTACTATTCTACAGATTCTTGGTAACTTCGTTTGGAGATTCTTGGAATTTTATGAATGATCTAGATCTTTGTTCCATCCTATTTCATCTCACATTTTTTAGGAAGTCAATGTCTCAAAGCTCCCCATCGAGGAAGTCTGGTTCGAGGTTAATGATGAACTATGCTGCCTCCAATCGGTGGATTTTGAGAATAGGTTTGATTTTTTTGTTTCATGAAATCGCATGGGACATCCTCAAAATGATTGTCGATTTACACCTAATAAATATTCAACTATGGTGGTTAGTAGCTTGGTACCCAATATGGAGCAATCTGTAGGTACCCTGGGTCTTTCTCTTCAGTAAAAGGGTGGGTCACCACTGTTTGTCCTAAATGAGTCTGGGATTCCTTTTTGTTTGAGGACCATGTTGGATGAGACTCTTCAATCTGACCTAGTGGAGGGGCGGCCTCTGTTCACTTCTTCTACTAATGTTGTTTTGTTCTCTCATATGTCGTTTGGTGAGGGTGTGGGTGAAAATTGTAGGATACTTCATATCCTATATCATCTCCCTCTACAATAGAGGGGAAAGGTGTACTATAGGTGGTCGACTGTGCGAATCTAGTGTTGGAGTCTTCCGGCTAGTGTGAATCCCCTAGCTTAGGACATCTTAATATTCATGCTATATACTGTGTGGCTCTAGTATGGGAGTATTCTGATCTTTTTGAACACCCTAACTTATGCCATATTTATAATTTCTTCCATATATTGGATGAATAGGATGTTGATGACTCTCATCAGGAGGGATGGCATGGGGTTATTCCTAAGTGGAGAAGAATAACAATGGTTCCATGGATCGGGTTGGCTTAGAGTCAGGTTCCGAAGGAACATTCTCCTTATTATAATCTGATGGAGAGATGGATTTTCACATGATTTGAGATGATACATCCAATTAATTATATGTTGATAGTATTGAATAGAATCATGGAAGATTCCTTTATAGTCCTTGGAGGAAGAACGAGTTGAAAGGCACCCGGGACTCAGGGAGTCATGTCGTGCTCCAGGAATAAAATCAAAAGGGCGTAAGGATTATTCTTACTCACACAATACAATAGAGATAAGATCAGAAAAAAATGCGAGGTCATTAAGACAACCCAATGAAAAGTGAACAGGCAGGGGCAGTCTCATGAGAAACACACCAATATCTAGGAGGCTAATCACTTGTTAGATGGTGATGTCCCTAAGGAACAAAAGAAAATAGAAATTTTTAATAAATCAAATGTACAAAACACAGATCCTATAAAAGACTCAAAAAGGAAGTCTAAAATTGTGGAAGTGGATTAATAATAATGCTTGGAACTTACTCTCTACTATAAAGAAGAAATTCATAGTGGATCCTTTCATATAAATGCTACAAAGAGTGAGGATAACTGTATATTTTAAAGAATTATAAAGATTGATATCAATGAGAAACAAAGTCTATGGATCAATAAATAAGATCTCATTTTAGAAAGAGGATTCAATGGAGAAAGATTAATATAGAGGAATATATTATGAAATGGGATAGTTTGGCCCAAAATTTTGAATAAATCATCACAGAAAACCCCAATACTAAGGTAACTAATTTATAATGTGGATTATAAAGTGATCAGTATGAATAATATTATCCTGGTCTTTAATTATTATTTTTTCATTCTTTCTGTGCTAAATGACTAACTGTTATCCTCTTGTGAGGTTTTCCACTTCTTTCATAAAAGTTTTTTTTGAAAAAAAAATTTAATTTTATGGAACCATCACTAATGATCCTTAAAATAACATCGACCAAGAGCCCTTGGACCAATTCTTGATACTCTCTCAAGCCATGTTACCACCCACATTTATAAATTTCCACTTATAAATTATTCCACTATATAATTTTATAAATACACCAAGTCTATATCTAATTAATGTATTCAACATTCCATTTTTCAATAAAACAATGTTTACAAAATGTTTCTTTTAGTGTTGAAAATACTTACTTTATTAATGGTGATAAAATATATCATTTAATTAAAATTTTATCTCTCTAATAAATGGGATGAATTCTATCATGTAGTTTATTAGTCTATCTCTCTCTATAAAATTTTATATCTTTCTACCTTCCATATATTATTCAATATTCATAAAAATGACAAACTATTGGTATTGTTGGATTCATGTCTATGGGTATAATGTAATCCTTATGAACAAGGTTAGTTTTGGTTCTAGATCTAATTTAAATTTTCTATCTGTAGTTTAATGATAATTTTCATTTTTTATGTTTAAAATGATTTTTTATTTTCATTTATTCTGTAAAGAATTCAATAAAATTTAAGTACTATGCCTCCTACACTCTTTGATGTTTAATAATGTAATTTTGTATGAATTGTGAATTGATTGTATGATTAAAAATTTTGTGTGAGTTTAATACCATGAGAAGTCAAATAGAGTATTTTAGTACATTACCCAATTGAGTTAGGTTTTTAATGTGATGATATTGGAAGAGTTTTTCCAAAATAAAAGAGAAATATATAAATAAAGTATTTTAGTCCACTACCAATCACTATTATAAATTGATGTAATCAAAACGTACCATTCACATTAGAGAACTTAAACAGCCATTTTTAGTGCAATCATCATGTATAACTTGATATATAAATTATACATAATAACAATATGCATAATATTCCAAAACATATATTAATATAAACAATATATGAATTTTTAGAAGTGATAAAAATGTTACAATCAAATAGTTATAGAATATATTAAAATTAAACACTGTTAAATAAATTTAAAATAACAATATTATTTATGAAATAATACATATATAGGTATTTTATTTTTCTGGGAACATTTCATGCTCTAAAATATGTTATATCCTTCCTTCAATGGCCTGAAGGACTTATATTTTTATTTATTTTTGGATAATACCCCTTTTAATTGGGTTGATAGGGATCCCTAACATCTCCTGAAGTCCCAAAGGCACATGTACCGGTAGGCCCAAAATAATAAAAAAAAACTATAAATTCTCCTCACCAGAATCTATGTCATTAGTGGTTCCTAAATCCCCACCTTGTATGTCTATACAGTTAGGATTTTCTCATGTAGAGATGGATAGTACTTGGTACCAATGAAATATTTCATACCCTCTCATCCTTCCCAACATGGTAATCTCTTATTTAGTGGCTGATAATGCTTTGAATCATCATATGGGGTTTGTTCCTATGTATTCTAATCTTTGATCTCTTTGTTTCCTCCGATTTACTTTCATGTTCCTCCATCCCCGCCCATCCCCGCTACTGAGATCCTACTACCATTAGGGTCAAGAACTATCGCACTGACATGTCGCCATTGTGGCTCCCATCACAGTCCGCCGTCAACCTCTGAACCACCATCACATGCCCCATATGATATGTGTTCTTCCGTTCCTACCATTTATGTTGCTGACCCAAGGATGATGAAACCCCCTTCCCCTACCAAGGACACCCATCAAGGATATGCTGTAAATGGCCTCTGTCTTCATATGATACGACCAGACCAAACCCCACCCAAATATCACCAATTTCGAGGCCATTAGTATTTGATCCTAGGATTCGATGTAGGATTATGGGGCTACCTTAACCACTAGGACAACCTTCAACTACTAACATATGTTAGATCACAATATTAGTTAATAAATAATATATATATATATATTGATCAAAATAAATAGTTAAACTTCATTCTAATATATATTGATCAAAATAGAGATATGTTTTGAACTAATATTAGTAATAAACAAATATTTTGATCTACATATATAGTTAAAGTTAATAAAAATTAGTTCTTAATAGTATATGTCAAACCTGAACTAAAACACATACATTCAATAAGTAATATTAATTTAGGACTAATGTGAAATTTTATTTTTTATGCGGAAAATAAAATACTACTTCTGATATATATTGATAATAATAAAATTTATAAATTCTTGTATAGAAATTACTTATCATATATGTTGGATCGTAGTAGGAGTTTAAAACTAAAATTTTTTCATCAACATATATAAATTACATATTTTCTAAAATGTATTGATTAGAATATATTTATCTTTTCAACGAATATTAGTTTTGAAGCTAATATTGTGATTAATACCTATTAGTTATGATAATTAAATATGACTTTTATCATATATTATTATTTAATTGATCTCTATGTGGTTCAATAAAATATTAAATGAATCTTACAGGGGAACATTTTAATCATTTCAAAGACTCAACTTCAAAGTTAATTAATGGATCCGATGTGGGAACTTCGTTTCAATATATAGTAGCTACTGACTCAAAATGACTAACTATATATTTTTAAAGGAATTATAATTTGAATAAAGTATAAAGTTATTATTATTTCATTTGTGTGTAACTAGTTTTAGTATTTTTATAGTTTTTATTGAAAATGTGTTTTTATATCAGACAGTTAAAAGTTTTTATTATTGAATTTTAGTGAAATCATCCATTTAACAACACTTATTGAAAAAATTGAAATAATTTTATAGTTAAATAATTAAAATAAAAAATAAATGTCATTTGTTTTGCTTTTTTAAAGAACACCTACCCTTTAATTCTTAAAATTGTGGAAATTGGATGCCAAAAATGAAATTGTTCATTTCAGAAGAATGAGAATCACACTTGTACCATGTTTTCTTCTTTTTCTTTATTAATCCTGTCAATATGTTCAACACTGAAAAAATGAATTTAACACCTAAAAATTCAAAAAAATTGAAATATCACAACATTTTGAAGATATTAAATTTAACCCTATGTAATTTAATAGCTCAAGGTTCGTTCCATAATACTTAATTAAAATTTTATATATATATTATCACTTATGATAACCAGATTTAAAAAATAAGTTGGGTTATTTCTATTTCTATAAAACACTGAAATTATAGGATTTATTTAAATATGTGGTAATAGAATTTTCTCAAAAATAAATCAATAAAAACTTATAAAGCTCTTACGATAAGTGAAAAGTGTTAAATATATTTTCAATAACTATTTTCAAATAGATCCATAATTAATCAATATTAATTTTTTTCATGAACATATAATGATCATTTTTATTTACCCTACAAATATAAAAAGATTCGATAGAATATAGATTTGTGTTCTCAACTGCATAAAATATTATCCTAACATTTTCAAAGTATTGATTAGAAACTAATGACTAAAAATTACAAGTTAGTGATCTTAAGGGATTCTGAACATCCACAAACTTAATAGAAAACAATTAAGAGTTCTATTCATAACTAAAATCAATCATATATATAAAATGTTATTAAAATTAAACATAACTGATTTGGATAGGCTATAAAATAATTTATATGTATAGACAAATTGATACTTACCATTAACATGTTTACAATTTTTATTCTTAAAAATAATATATTCACAAAAGAAAGGAACTTAATGAAAGGAATAAATTAAATACTAAACATGAGTCTTGCATTGTGAAAATGATTCATTTCTAAGGTTTAATATTCAATCATCTCATCAAACCTTATAAATTCACAAGAATATGTAGATAGAAAAAAATCCAGACCCAATAAATTATATATAGAATAATGTGCCACATGAAATAATTATAAAATAATTTTTTTGCAAATTAATATCAAATTTATCAAAACCTTATAAATGGCATGCTTGACAATAGAAAACTAAATAATATTTAATATTACAATCAAGAACTATTATACATAAATATAGTCACCTCTAACCATTCAATTTTTTACAAAAAATAATTGGAAAGGACTTTAAATTTTTATAGAAATTTGTGTGGAAAGGAATAATGAATGAGCTTTCATTGATGGTATACCAAAAAAGAATGAAATTAGAAAATATAATATTCATGGAAAATATATTTAAAAAATAAACCCAGTCAATTTATAAAATCACTTGAATAAAAACTTTACATTTATTGAATATTTTATGCATGCGAAGTGAAGAAAATTGAGAGTAAGTCTGTATTATTTGTAACCCCCCATGTCCCGATTACCTAGAATGAGAAAAAAAATTAACAATACATTTTTCAATAAATTTTACATTGAAAATGCACACTAAAATTAGATTCAGAAAACAAAACAGGGAATAAAATTTGAACATAGACCATAAAATTCACAGAGGGAAGAATCACTGAACTTAGATACAAAATAAAACTAGGGACACAAAATTAGGGTTACAGATGAGTAAGAACCATATAACTTAGAAACATAATTAAATAGGGTTGATAAACTTAGGGTTTCTATAATGGAAGATAATTGGGACTAAAAACTATGATCAAATAAAGAATAAATGTGGAAGGAATAATGAAAATAAAATTAGGTATGTAGAAATTTGGAGAGAACTTGTCATGAAAGAGGATTCATAGATTTATACAGATGATGAAATTTGAACATGATGTGATCCAATTTGATTCGAGCTATATAATTAGGGAACAAAGGAAATATATGAGAGAATTGATTCAGACTAAGCCATGACATAAGATATATAGGTGATAGTGGGTAGTGGGGGAGTATTGATGGTAGGGGAAATGATGGATAGAGGATGACGGTAGAAGGGGAATAGGGTTTGGTGTGAAAATTAGTGAGGAGAATGATGGAATCCCATGGTAAAATGGGAACCAAATTTTGGAGGAAAATGGGTGATCCATAGAGTTAATCATGTGTAAAAAAACTGTACTTTAATATAATAATTTATATGTGTGGAATTGTGAAAACACATTAAGAATGAATTAGGGGAGTTAATTATATGTTTTGGTGATTTTTTATAATGAAAACCTTAAAAAATAAAGTGACGTGAACATGAGGAAAATTTCATTCAGGAAAATGTAAAGTGATAATGATAGAGAGAATTATTTTTTAATAATAATTTTATTAATAAGTGGGTTTAAATGTATTAAAATGACGATTTTTATGTGAAACATGCATGTTGAAAATTATGTATTAAAGAAAAAAAGAGTGTTTCATATTAAAAGTGTTTTTATGTATTCTAGAAAAGTGAATGTGTTATTTTTATATAATAACTATGGGTTGATATATGATATGTTGTATTGAAAATATATTTGTGTTTGAGATATTTTGACACAATTATTTTATTCTGAAAAGTTACGTTAAGTGGATCACTTGCTGGGAGCCTTGGACTAGGCTATGACATGTGATTTTGATATGTGAACCATGGGTTTGGTATGGCCTTGTGTTAGGACCTAAGATTTATAATGTTCGATGTTTGTAGAATGAAACAAATTTGGTCCATGTGTTTCGTAAGGTATGGGTTTGATCCATATTTTGGTATGAAATCGATTGGATCCATATGCATTGTATGAGACAGATTTAAGCTATGTTTTTTGTATGCTATAGATTTAATCCATCTATTTGGAATAATAAAGAGTAGATTCATGTTTCTGGTGCATGTGTTTGTAATGTGATATGTTTTATCCATGTGTTTGTATACTTTTATCCACGTATAATATCATAGTTACAATGATATTGGTTATAACAAGGTGACTGACAAATTTTTTTTGTTAAAAAAATAAGGGAAAAACATATGGAGAAGTCAAGAGGGTCTAAAGTATCATAGGATAAGAGAATATTTATGCATATATATATTACATTCTATATATGAGTTCCAAAAGTATAAAAATTATTAGAGGATTGGATGAATTTCTTTTAGTATCTAGGTTATCCATCATTTTTCCCATCTCAATAAGTATGTAGAATCTCAAGATTCTATGTAAGATTATTTTTTCATTCCTAGATCATATAATCTAATAGACCAATGTATTGAATATAGAAAAATAATATCACTTCCCACATAATTGGTGATGTATTGGGTGGCCAACATAAGAAGACTGCAGGGTTTGGTGTTGCCAAAGATGACTGTGCCTTGGTAGGTGACCCAAAGAGGGGATCTGCTGTAGGGGTTTGGTGCCTTCCAGAGAAGATTTTAAGCTTTAGAATTTTAACCTTCTACACTTATTCAGCTATAAATATGGAAGCTTATATGTGTGATAAATCTTGAGAAATTTTTTAAACTACACATTCCCATTTAAATATGAAAAATCTATTTCCTTCCCTATGGATGTATGTCACCCCGACTAAACCATGTACAATTTTTGTGTGTCCCTATTTGTTATTTCTAATAATTGATCATTTGAATTTATCCATGATTCTCTATTATTTTTCACAATGCATTCCATTACCACTGGTGTCCATTTGACTTATAGTAAAAATTGTAATAGGCTCTATCCCTAACCACTGTGGTCTTTTCCTCTATAACCCCTCTATGTGATCATCAAAGCCACTTAAACTCTTGGGTGCTTGTTTTTGTGTCTAACCTATATGGATTAGATTTATCATTCTCCCTCGGTTTTTTGTTTTCATTAGTGGGGAGAAGTAAGAAGGAAATAGAAATAAGGGAGGGGAGGTATTGGATATAGAAAAAAGAATGGAAGACTAAACAAGCGAGGAGAGGTGTAATCGGTGAGGTGTGTGATACCAAATTAAAAATTGAAGGTACATATTTTTTTCTTTTTATTCAAGTGAAAGATAAAAAGAAAAAAGGATATATCAAATTTTTTCCAAATTGTGGAAGAGGGTGGCACAAAAAGATGAGTCTAGTTTTAAAAATGGGAATTAATATATTTATTTGGGGAAAAAAATTTGTGGGGTATTTTTTTGAGAATTTTTTTATTTACTATTTTAGGTCTGATTGAAGTGTTCAAGTAGACGATTTTAGCATTTTTGATCATTTTGAATTCATTCATACATCCTTTCTTTAAAGATTTTATTTTTTTATAAGGAATCCAAAACCCTAAATCAGTATGGTACTGACCAATAAGTCTATTAAAAATAAACATATTATGTTTTCAAGTACTTTTGGTCATATAAATATGGTGACCAACACCAAATTTTAGGTGGAGAAATTTAATGGACCAAATAACTTCAACATATAGAAATGTGAAGTTTATAATGTTCTAAGTTAACAAGAGTAAGATACCATTTGGGAATAAAATCCCATATATATATATATATATATATATATCTAATGGTGATTATAGGAGACTCAACCATTAATCCTATGGTACAACTCTATTTTTTTTTGGAAAAGATCATAAATAAAGTGTGATGTGAGAAACTTCATTGAATATTTTTTTGATGATTTAAGATAAATATTACATGGATAAAAGGATAAAAAACTATCTCTACATAAAAATGAAATTGTTTAGATTTAATTACAAGGAAGGTATATCCATGATTGATCACCTAGAATGTTTTAAACAAATACTGGTAGTTTTCCAAAGTTTTGAGGTAATGATTGAAGATGAAGATGAGAATACATTTTTTTTGAACTCTCTACTAGAGAGTTGTAATCACTATACTAAAAAAATTTTGTATGGTAATGATAAGGTATAATTTATTGATGTTCAAATTACATTGTTAATAATGAGTATAGGTGGAAGGAAAAGTATGACCATTGAGATTCTGCATCGGAGGCATTGATAAAAACTTGGGGGAGATCATCTGGAAGGATACATGAAGGATTCAGAAGAGATAAATCTTGATCTAAGTCAAAAGGAGAGTTAACCCATAGATATGTATATAAAAATGTGAGTGTTATTAGTGTCGTCAAAAAGTGGATTTTCCCAAAATTGGGAAACCAAAGGAGAATGTTGTATAGAATACTGAGGATTTTAAAGATACTGCTTTCCTCATTTCCTTGATGATCAACCATTCAGAAGGATGGATTCTTGATTAACTTTTTCAATTCATATGTGTCAGAATCAAGTTATTTTTCAATACTTAAGGAATATGATAAAGGTGTGGTGCTTATGTGAAATAACTACCATTTCCACATGAGAGGTATTTGAACCATACTTTTGAGGATGCATGATGGTAAAACTTGATGCCTTACAGATATAAGATATTGAACAGAATTAGAGACAAATCACATATCTCTTAGAGTCTTGGATATGATTGGTTATTAGATAACCATTGAAGACGAAATCATGAAATTAATTAATGGTGCACACCTTACAAAAAAAGGTATTCAAAAAGTTTATCTGTATTATTTGAATATTGATTTAGTTATTGGCTGACAACCACTTTTACAGGCCCACTATAGAACCGCACCACAACCACCACTGCACCACCGCTGCACCCGCATCACAATATAGCCACCTCCCATGCATCACACCCACCCAACCAAGTTAGAACACACAAACACTTTCACAAACACATCCCAAACCACACTTATTAAATTTTACAAATTAATCATTGAGGATTTCATTCAATTATACTTATTTATTTAATGGCGTTACCACACAATACATAATATCATGGGGCATCCAATTCATTAACCAGGTATACATAATTATCTATTTAAATTTTAAGTGTCTTCATCAATCACACAACATGAATTCCACAATTCACATCTTAAAAGAACAATAAAGGGCCCGCAATGACCATAATTTTTAGTGGGAATTTATCCCATATAATTCAAAAAATCTAAAATAATAATAACCAATCCACAAGATCATAATTCACATTCCCCTATCCCTTAAAATTTAATTTAATCCAATTCAATTATCTTACTTATGATAGATTAAACCCTATCCACATGGGATAATAATAATAAACCCACCCTTCATGACACACATAATGAGAAACAATGGAAAATCCTACTTTTAAGAAATAAGATTTATGAAAAATATTGCACTATAAATAGGGGTGTACACCCAGGAGGAAACAACCTTTAGTGAATAATTAAAACCAATACTGGATATAGGTCTATATGACTCCAAGTTAAAAAGGATTGGTAAACCCCCATATTATAGAATGTAATCCTGGAGGAATAGATTAAATGGGTTTTCTTTAAAATGAACATATATGAAACCAATGGGATTTGATACAGTTGAAATTGACTATTTAAGGAAGATCTAATAAAATCCTTTCAACATGAAAATTTCATTTGTAGAAATATAGGATATAATTATCATCCTTCAGAATGACTTTAAAATCAATTAATTAAGGATTTGAAATAATGTTTCTTCAAAGAAAATACTAAAAGGGGAAAATTGGAAATTTTCCAAAAACTGGATTCACTATAGATCCACCATTGATGATTTACTATCAATGATCTATCATTGGTTATCTATAACCAAGATGGTCTAAAATTTTATAATCTACCACAAGACATCTACCATTGGTGATCATCAACTAGAATGCTCTACAATTGGTGATCTACCGTTGGTGATCAACCGCCAGAATGACATTCAATTTGTGATATAATGAAAGAGATCTACCATTAGCGATCTTTAACTAGAATGATCTACCATTGGTGATATAACAATAGAGATCTAAAATTGGTGACCTTCCACCAAAATTATTTATCATCGGTGATCTACCACCAGAATGATCTGCCATCAGTGATCAACCACCAGAAACATACCATTGGTGATATACTTCCATAATGATATACCGTTGGTGATCTACGAATAGAGATCTAGTATGGATGATATACCACCATAATTATCTACTATTGGTGATCTACCGCTATAAATATATCATTGGTGATCTACCTCTTGAATGATCTACCATTGGTGATCTATCTTCAGGATCTACCATCATCCTTAGAAACACACCTTTTTCCTCCAAAACACATCAACCCCCCCCCCCCACTTTCTTCAAACAATACCTTTTCAATTTCCATGGGAACCTTAATCACTATATTTCCCACAAAGTAACTGGATAAAAGGTCTAGGATGATACATCAGATACCTCTCAAACTATTCTCACCGTAGAGAATTCAAAACCAACCCTGAAGGAAGGACAGAAAAGGTCCAAACAAACATCCCTTGAGATACCTCCCATGTCACACCCCGACCTGTGATTTTATTTTATTTTATTATTTATTTTTCTTTAAATTATTATTATTATTATTATTATTATTTTCGAGGTCTGGGGTGAGTCTCGGATGAGGTTTTTGGACTTTTGATAAAAAACGCACTTTTTGGGTGACATCACTGGACGCACGGGCAAAGCGAGATGCCGCGCGACTTCGCCCATGAAACTGCGTTGCGTTATCATTATTTTTATTATTATTAAATGGAAATGAATCCAATTATTATTTTTATTTTATTTTATTATTAATGGTTATTATTATTATTATTATTTATTTACCTTTTTTTGTTATACCCTTTTTTTATATATTTTTCTCTTTCTCTTTCTTCTTTCCTTCTTTATTTTCTTTTTTTCCCTCATGTTTGTCTTCCACGTGGCTTCTTCCCCCCTTTTTTCATATTTGGTTTCTTTCCCATGTCTCCCCTTCATCGTTCTCCTGCATGCAATCTCCTTCCTCTATCTACCTACTCACAATGCGCCCCCCTGCCTGCTCGACACCCAACTAGCCTTTGCTTCCTGCGCACGTCCCAGCCACCCGCACACAGCTCCTATTATGCCTCCGCCCAGTAGCCTGCAAAACACCCTACTGTGCTGCCTCACCCCCGCAAAGACCACCTCTTGCCTAGATTTTTCTGTTGCGCGACTCCCTGCCCCCTACACCCTCCATCTGGAAACAACCCAGCCCGCTTGGCTCCTACATTGCCGCATGCCCAGCACCGGTGACCCCCCCCCCCCCCCCCCCCCCTGCAACACCGGCCATCCCATCGCCCCTCCTTCCCTGCACGACGCCTCTCTCCCTCCCTCGTTGCAGCGCCCAGCCCGCCTGGCGGACCTCCTACCTGTTCTCCCTCTCCCCGCACTACCAGCCAGCCTTGTAACGAATCCCTCAGCTTGCCTCCCTCCTTGCTCCCTGCACCGCGACCCACTACTGCACTCTCTCTAATCGTTGTGCCAGCCAGGCTCCCCCCTAGCCATCCACCAGGCTGCCTCCTGTACCACCTTCCAGCACCTCCGCCTTGCCCCCTGCAGTGCCCCGGGTTGGCCATCGTTGTCCGACACCCCTAGCTCCTCCTGTCGTGGCAACTCAGTGCACCCCAACAAACCGCACATCTCCACCTTCGACCTGCACGCCCAGCACCCTCTTCTCCTACCAGGAAGCCCGCCGACCTCCTTTCTCTATCCGCTACCGCTAACCAACCCACACCCCAGCCACCCGCCGACTACATGCACTGAGGCCCCCAGCCTGCCACCCTCCTTGCACCAGTAGCGCACCCCCAACTATCCGACGAGTATCCCTTGCATCTTAACCCTCCGGCGTGCCCCGGCTTTGCACCCGCTATCCGGCCAGCCCCCGCCGGTGCGACGTGCACGTTTTCCTGGCCAGTGACCCTTATTTCCAGTGGGCATCACTACTTTCTGACTATCGCGCAACCCCTTTTCGGTCCCTCGATCATCTCGCGACGCATCGCAACCCCACAGTTGCTTCGATGAGGTCTGTCATCAGCCACACGAGTCTTTGCGCTGCCGTTGACGACATTGGTGACCTTTCCAGTGCACCGCGACACCGCGCCCGACCGTTCACCCTTTGGTGCGACCCTGTTGGTCAAACACAGCTCCATTACAAAGTGACGTTTGTGTTTCTTTTTCATTAGTTTATTGTAAGATTGTGTTTTTATTTATTTATTTATGTGGGTGTTACAGCACATCGGCGAGGTATTCTCGCAGTACTACAGACGACGTCAGCTTGCGCGTGCTTATGCGCCTGTGCGAGGCGCGACACACCAGCGTGTTCGAGCTGTGAGTTGAGGTAGGTCCCTCACTCCACTCACCTTTAGATTTAGAATTTATTAATTTCTTGATATATTATTCATTTTAATAAATAGGAAATAATAAAAGATAATTAAATTTTAAATGATTATTTGGTGTAAAAAGAGCCATTTATTTTATACACGACACCCGATATATTTTCATGAAGAACGGACACACAATTGTGAAAGAATGCCAGTTTGGGCTTTGAACATAATTCACGGAATTTCAAATGTGGTTCTGGTTTTAAAGATAAATGATTTCTTCTGAACAAGTGTTTCAGGTTTTCTTGAAAAACGAGGCTTTTCTTTAAAGTTGGTGAATTCCCATTTGGAACTTTAATAAAAATAAATTATTTTGGAAAACTCTCTTTGGGGTGAAACAGGAGTGACCTTTGGTGTATGTTCACTGAATATATTGTGTGTGATGTGGTGCTACTTGATTGACTTTGCTGACTCACCCGTTTTCCTTTTTATAGTATGTGTTGACATGAGAACCTGGCATAGTGAGTGAATCTTCTAAGAACGATTGTTGCACTAGTTTAGATTACGCACTGGCTATTGGCCCCATAGCTGGGGAATACCGAGTTATTGCTACTATGGGGATTGGGCCCCTTGGTTAGGCCATGTAGGGCTATGCCGAGCGTTAGGGCATTATGACGTCATCGAGTTAGGCCATGCCTTCAGGATGAGTCAAATGTATAGTATGTTCTGGATTTTTCACGATCTCCTAGGTTCGATCCATGTTTATTTTAGTGTTTTTTGTATGTGTTGGACGGTTGAGAGCTCTAGTTCAGTTGCTGGCTCATGTGTGCCACTTTTTCCATTGCGCTTGGTGTGTATTGTGTGTTATGTGTAGTTTTCCTTTTTGGAAAATAACTAAAGTTTGGTTTTCTAATTGTTCTAAAAAATGCTTTAAAATGAAATGCACATGTTCCTTACAAACATTAAAAATTGTTTTTAAATTAAAAAGGGCAATGAACTATTACTTTTTTAAAAATGAAAGTGTGTGTGAAAACTAATGTTTTATATAATTTAGTTCAAACCTAAAATTGATAAATTATTTATTTAAAGGTAGTGCATTGGGAATAGTTTTCGGGCACGCCTACTGAGTCTTAATACTCACACCTATAGTTTTGTTTCCTATTTTTAGCTTTTCTACAGGTTTGGTTCGATCTTGCTCGTTGTGGGCGAGAGTTGGTTATGGACTAGTGAGCGACTCTCGGAGTCGCGAGGAGTTTTAGTCGAGACCAGTTTTGTGTGCCTTGTTGGTCATGCTTTCTTTTTAGGGCCATTTATTTATTTTTCATTTTTCAAATTTTCCGCTACTTTATTTATTTTTATTGGTAAAAATCATTCCCACATGTACTCTAATGATGCCCCAGCACTTGTCCTCAACCCTGGAGGATCAGGAATGCCTTTCGGGTCATGTCACGGACTGAATCGGGTGATCGGTTCAGGGTCGACCTGGGTTGGTTCGTGACAAAATGGTATCAGAGGTGGTTGGATCTTGAGAAGACCTTGTTTTACAGAGCACCCATTGTTATTTGGGGTTTTGATGGTAGAGGGAGTAGAATTTTCAGGACTCGGGGCGTACAGATAGGAAGGACGTCATGAACCCTTGCTCGTTCCGTACCTCGGGTTACCATGGGATGTTTGGGTTGTTGAGTTTTTTTTTGATTTTTATGGTTTGTTTTGTATTGGGAAATGAAATGATAATTGGGAAAGTGACCTCCATGAGCTCGCACGGTCTGAAAATCCATGTGGAGCTGGGGACTTTACCCTATAATTCTCTCATTGACGGTGGTCTGACTGGCGTATGGCCACCAACCATATGGCCGAGTCACCCATCATCACTAGTTTCCCTCTAGTGAATCATTTGGGTTTTCATTCTTTCTGAAAATCGTTGAGAAAAGTGTTATTTTGGTATTTGAAATGACAATAACCATGTTTGACCCATATTCTTATTTTCTTGTTCCTTGGTGTTCACCCCCATGAAGGTTTGATGGATGCCAAAGGTGCATCTTCGGGTGGTGAATCCTTAGAAAATCCTCCAGTTGGTCAGTCCATGGACTACGTCCTTGAGTTTCGGAAGTTGAACCCTCCCTTCTTTTATGGGCAAGAGGATCCTCTTGAGGCAGAGGAGTGGCTAAGGAAGATTGAGAGGAACTTTTATTCTCTCACACCACCTGATTCGTTGAAGGTGAAGTTGGATACCTTTATGCTTGAAGGTCCAACCTGGAAGTGGTGGAGGTTCATGTCTCAAAACAAGCCTCGAGAAGATAACACTTTGGAATTCTTTAAGTTGTCATTCATCCAGCAATATTTCTCTGAGTTGACAAAGCTGAGGAAGATGATGGAGTTGTGCAGTCTCCAGCAAGGTGTCAGATCGGTGTTAGAATTCTTTCTTCATTTCCTGGACCTGGCTCCATATGAACCGGGGTATGATGGAAATGATCACGTTAAATCTCGTCATTTTGAGCTTGGATTACGTCATGAGCTGCAATCAAAGGTGAAAGAGTTCAATGTAATCACCTTTCTGGACATGGTGAGACAATATTTCCACGCCGAAGCTGAGTTAGCAAGAGGAATTGAGGTGACGAATCCTCCTCCAGCTTTGGGAAGCATTGCAGAAGATAGCGATAAGAAGATTGGGAAGTGACATGATGGTGGTGGAACTGGTATAGGAATAAAGAGGCCTTCAGACCTTTAAACATCTTCCTCACATCACAATTCCTTGATCTGTCACCAGTGCGGTAAGTGAGGGAACAAGAGGCCGATGTTCTTGAATGCTCCGAAACCTTGCCACACCTGTGGACATGTGGGCCACTTATAGTGATTCTGTCGAGGTGTTTCCAAGAAGCGCGCTGAAGCCAAACCTGGCTCATTGACAGTCAACTCATCCTGTCTGTAGGAGTAGGACGGTGTTTGGAGATCAGTTTCAGGTTTTCTCTTTATAGTGTTTCTTCTATGTAGTAGTCGTCACCTGCTCCGTTTTGTGGTATTTCTTTTATTTTAGTTGTAAGAATGGTTGTGGTTGAACCTCTTTGAAACCTTTGTTCTAATGGATGTGTGTTCGGTAAAATTCTAGTTCATGTGTCATGTTTGGGAAATTTTGAAGCCTTACTGCGAGGCAGGAGATGCTTCAATCAACATAGCTCTAGCCATAGGTCTCGGAGTGAAGCTCGTGCGTAGTCCGGTGAACCCCATCAGTGTATAATACATTGTTATAACCTCTGTCTTTGGTGTGTCATGGTTTGTGTTCTTCTAAGGAGGTGACATCATTAATGTAGCAGTGTCGAAACTCTTTTAATTATAACCTCTATCTTTGGTGTGGCATGGTTTGTGTTCTTCTAAGGAGGTGACATCATTAAGGTAGCAGTGTCGAAACTCTTTTAGTTGGGCCCTTCCCTCCCCCACTGTCATGCTGGGATTTTTGGTATGTGTGAAAATATTTCAAGTTCAGTTAGTTTCGCCAGTCCTAATGGTGGGGAGACCCATCACGGGTCTCATTGAACTCAGTTTGGCATGTTCCCTATGGTGGGGATTCCATTCGGGCCTCCTCACATTAGTATTGCAGTTTCGTTTTGGTGGTGTTTTAAAGTGTTTGTGTTTTGAGGATAAGTTACGTGTCATGGGAGTTCGGTGTTTGTTTGGATCGATCAACTGGAGGTGCCTAAACTTTTGGGGGTGAGTGACACTTAAGAATTGTTTTCTTGGGTCCAAGTCTTGTTGTGGCTTCCCGGGGACGGGAAGCGTTATGGTGGGGAGAATAGTCACACCCTGGCCTATGCTTTTATTTTATTTTATTATTTATTTGGCTTTAAATTATTATTATTATTTTTTTAGTCGAGGTTTTGGGTGAGTCCCGGATGAGGTTTCTGGACTTTTGATAAAAACCACACGTTTTGGGTGACGTCGCTGGACACACGGGTGAAGCGCGACGCCGCGCGGCTTCGCCCATGAAACTGCGTGGCATTATCATCATTTTTATTATTATTTAAATGAAATGAATCCAATTAATATTTTCATTTTATTTTATTATTAATTATTATTATTATTATTATTATTATTATTATTTATTTATTTATTTACCATATTATTATTATATCATATTTTATTTATTTATTTATTTATTTATTTTCTCTCTTTCTCTTTCTTCTTTCCTTCTTTCTTTTCTTTTTTCCCTTGTGTTTGTCTTCCACACGACTTCTTCCCCCCTTTTTTCAGATCTGGTTTCCTGCCCATGTCTCCCTTTCCTCTTTCTACTACATGCCATCTCCTTCCTCTATCTGCCTGCTCACAGTGCGCCCCCCAGCCTGCTCGACACCCAACTGGCCTCCGCTTCCTATGCGCGTCCCAGCCACCCACACGCTGCTCCTGTTCTGCCTCCGCCCAGCAGCCCGTGCAACACCCTACTGCGCTGCCTCACCCCCGCACGGACCACCTCCGGCCTCGCATTTCCTACAGGGAGACTCCCTCCCTCCAGCACCCACCAACCGGAAGCAACCCAGCCCGCTTGGCTCCTACAGTGCCACACGCCCAGCACCGGCGACCCCCCTGCAACATTGGCCATCCTGTCGCCCCTCCTTCCCTACACAATGTTTCTCTCCCTCCCTTGTTGTAGTGCCCATCCCGCCTGGTGGAAATCCTACTTGTTCTCCATCTCCCTGCACCGCCATCCAGCCTTGTAACACATCCCTCAACTTTCCTCCCTCCTTGATCCCTACAGCGCGACCCGCTGCTGCACTCTCGCCAGCCGCAGCGCCATCCAGGCACCCCCCTCACCATCTGCCGTGCTGCCTGCTGCACCACCTTCCAGCGCCTCTGCCTACCCCCTACAGTGCCCCAAGTTGGCATTCACTGTCTGGAGCCCCAAGCTCCTCCTGTAACAGCAACTCAGCGCACCCCATCAAACCGCACAGCTCCGCCTTCGGCCTGCGCACCCAGCACCCTCTTGTCCTACCGGCAAGCCCGCCGGCCCCCTTCCTCTGTCCGCCGCCACTAACCAGCCCAAACCCCATCCACCTGCTGACTACCTGCACCGAGCCCCCCCCGACCGTCCACCCTCCTTGCACCAGCAGCACACCCCCTACTAGCCGACGACTATCCCTTACATCTGCAAACTTCGGTGCGCCCCCACTATCTGGCCAGCCCCCACCGGAGCGATGTGCAGGTTTTCTTGGCCAACGACCCTTCTTTCCAGTGTGTGTCACTACCTTTTGACTGTCGCGCAACCCCTTTGTCGTCCCTAGATCAACGCGTGATGCATCGTAACC
Source organism: Viscum album (assembly GCA_963277665.1). Lineage (NCBI taxonomy): Eukaryota > Viridiplantae > Streptophyta > Magnoliopsida > Santalales > Viscaceae > Viscum > Viscum album. The sequence continues at coordinate 161,790,501 of OY728119.1, read as the reverse complement.
CCCCAGTTGCTTCGATCAGGTCTACCGTCAGCCGCGCGAGTCTTTGCGCTGCCATTGATGACTTTGGTGACCTTTCCCGTGCACTGAAACACCGCGCCCGACCATTCACCCTTTAGTGCGACCCTGTTGGTCAAACGCGGCTCCGCGCTAAGGTGATGTTTTTGTTGCTTTTTCATTGGTTTATTGTTAGTTTGTGTTTTTTTATTTATTCATGTGGTTGTTCCAGCACATCGGCGAGGTGTTTTCGCGGTACTGCAGGTGCTATCGGCTTGCATGGGCTTACACGCCTGTACGAGGCGCGACGCGCAAGCGTGTTCGAGATGTGAGTTGAGGTAGGTCCCCCACTACAATCACCTTTAGATTTAGAATTTATTTATTTCATGTTGTCTTATTAATTTTAATAAATAGGAAATAACATAAGATAATTAAATTTCAAATGATTATTTGGTGTAAAAAGAGCCGTTTATTTTATAAATGGCACCCAGAATATTTTCTTGATGAACGGACACCCAGTAGTGAAATAATGCCAATTTGGCCTTTAATCATAATTCACGGAATTTCAAATGTGGTTCTAGTTTTAAAGACAAATGATTTCTTCTGAACAAGTGTTTCGGGTTTTCTTGAGAAACAAGGTTTTTCTTTAAAGTTGGTGAAGGCCCATTTGGCACTTTAATAAAAATAAATTATTTTGGAAAAATCTCTTAAGGGTGACTCAAGAGTGACCTTTGGTGTATGTTGACTGCATATGTTGTGTGTGATGTTGTGATACTTGATTGACTTTGCTGACTCACCCCTTTTCCTTTTCATTGTATGTGTTGACATGGGAACCTAGCCTAGTGAGTGAATCTTCTGAGAATGATTGTTGCACTAGTTTAGATTATGCACTGGCTAGTGGCCCCATGGTAGGGGAATACTAAGTTATTGATGCTATGGAGATTGGGCCCCTCGGTTAGGCCATGTAGGGCTATACCGAGCGTTAGGGCATTATGACATCATCAAGTTAGGGCATGCCTTTAGGATGAGTCACATGCATAGTATGTTCTGGATTGCTCATGATGTCTTAGGTTCGATCCATGTTTCTTTTAGTATTTTTTTTTGTATTTGGTGGACAGTTGAGAGGTCTAGTTCAGTTGGTGGCCCATGTGTGCCACTTTTTGCATTGACCTTGGTGTGTGTTGTGTGTTATGTGTAGTTTTACTTTTTGGATAATAACTAAGGTTTGGTTTTCTAATTGTTTTCTAAAATGTTTTAAAATTCAATGCACCTATTCCTTACAAGCATTACATTTTTTTTAAATTAAAAAGGGTAATGGACTTTTACTTGTTTTAGGAATGAAAGTGTGTGTGAAAACTAATATTTTATATAATTCAGTTCAAACCTGAAATTGATAAATTCTTTATTTAATGGTAGTGCATTGGGAATAGTTTTTGGGCACGCCTACTGAGTTTTAATAATCATGCCTGTAGTTCTTTTCCTATTTTTAGCTTTGCTGCAGGTTTGGTTCGAGCTTGCTCGCCATGGGCGAGAGTTGGTTGTGGACTACTGAGCGAATCTCGGAGTCACGAGGAGTTTTGGTTGAGACTTGGTTAGTGTGTCTTGTTGGTCGTTCTTTCTTTTTAGGGTCATTTATTTATTTGGCGTTTTTCTACATTTCTGCCGGTTTATTTATTTTTATTGGTAATAATAATTCCCACTTGTCCTCTAATGATGCCCTGGTGCTTGTCGTCAGCCCGGGAGGATCGGGAACGCCTCCCGGGTCAGGTCACAGACCGAATCGGGTGATCGGTTCAGGGTCGACTTGGTTTGGTTAGGGACATCTCAAGTATCTCATTGCATCCTAAACACTACCACCAACCGCAATTTTCAACCCAATCATCCAAAACACCCCAAAAATATTTTACTACCCTAAAAATAAAAATTTAGAAATTCCATCCTCCATACCAAGATATTATCTGCTCTGAGTGGCACCAACTCACCCACACGAGTTTGATTTCTTCTTAGTATAATGCATCTTAATTAGGAATCAGGACCTACCATTTTAATAAATTGGAACCTTATCACACATCATACATCACACATCTTATTTATGGAAAAAACACCACTCATAAAATGTCATGGTCTATACATCACATCACAATAAAAAAAAGGAAAAGAAAAACTCAAAATAGCTCTGGGTACTAGGAAAACATCTATGTCACTTTGTCTAAAGTACTCTCTTCTAGGCCACTATGCCTCCACAAAAAAAACCTAAGGAATGGTATATCCAAATAATGCATTCTCTTGTTGATCATGAATCTCTACTGGCCACTAAACAAAAATTTATGTCATCCTTGATATCCAACTCTCCCCAGAAATGACATGGGAGTCATCTTAAGGATATAGATGAATATGAGAGACAAGGAAGACGTCATGGATCAAGTTCGGTCATGGTAGAAGTGAAAATAGTTAACCCACCATACCAACAAACCACAACACCTTGAAGGACCTAACAAACTAAGGATATATCTTACTCCCCTTATCGAACCATTGATGACCACGTTGAGGGGAAATATTCAAGAACACATGTTCTCTAGGATTTAACTCTAAGGGAATACTCCTATGATAAAAATATGACATATTCCTATCCTTCATAGCATTCATCCTCTCTATCTAACCAATTGAACCTTCTATATCATTCTTTTCACCATATTGGACCCATGAATAGCTGAATCCCTAACCTCTTACCAGTATAATGGAGAAGAAAATAGTTGCCAATACAAATCCCCAAACAATGCCACACTAATGGATGAGTGAAAACTATTATTATAAGAAAAATAAACCAAGGTAAAGTGTTGTGCCCATGATCCACCGAAATCTAAGATGCATGCTATCCTCAAATCCACCAACATTAGGATAGTGTTCTTTGTTTTTCTATCCGTATGAGGGTGGAAAGCATTTCCAAGGCAATACTGAGTGCCAAAATCATGTTGCAATACCATATAGACTTGAGAGGTAAAACATGCATCCCAATCAGAGACAATGGACCTTTTCACTCCATGAAGCCTCACCCCTCATCCATATACCTCTTAGACAAATCATTCACTGCGCTCGACTCCTTGATCACTAATAAGTGGATTGATTTATTCAACTGATCGATGATCACCCAAATAGCATCACAAAAACCCTAAGTTAGAGGTAACCCTATGATAAAATCTATTGAGGCATCATACTATTTACACTTCGGAACATCAAAAGTCTATAAAAAATTCTAGGAACATGATACTCTACCTTTACCTGTGGGAAAACCAAACACCTCACAATGAACTCCACCACCACCCATTTCATCCTGGGCCACCAAAAATGCATCCTCAAACAATAGTACCTCTTTAAAAATACATGGTGCACCACAAAAGTTGATCTATGAAACTCAAAAGGAATCCATTGTGCATCACTAAAAGAACAAACAACCGCCCATAAAACAACATATGTTTCCAACCATACTCTTTCTATCCCTCAATAGCATTGTTGTGACAAACATGATCACACATCAACTCTACCTATGAGTCTCCCCACTGAGACTCATCCACTTATCAAATCAGAGAAGACTACACCACTACTTGAAATAAGAAACCTCCTCCATTAACTACCTTTTCATATAGGTGTAGGGATTCTGACTCTTCCATCACTCTCCAAGCATCCATGAACTCCTAAACAATATCCTTCCATGAATTTCTACTAAATGAATCATACACAACATTCCCCTTTCCTAAGGTATAGGGGATCTCAAAATCATAACACTAAAAAAACTCCATCCACCTATACTATCATAGATTCAGATCATACTGATAAAAGATATACCTCAATCTCTTGTGATATGTGAAGAATTGAAAATATCTCCTTAATGAGGTAATATCCCCAAATATTTAGAGCAATCCCAATCATTGTATGCTCAAGATCATGGGAGACATAGTTACACTTGTGGGGATGCAACTTCTTTGACCCATAAGAGATCACCACTTTTTTTCATCAACATGCATCCCAATACCTAGAGGAAATCATCCCAAAACACACCTCAAACATCACACCCTCCTCAGGAAACTAAAAAACTGAAGCACTGTCCAACTTCTCCATTCAGGTAACCAGACACTACATGGCACAAATCTGTCTAAAAAAACATGGTCCTTCCTATTAATTGCTATCAATGAGGATAGAAATTGAGATAAATTAGGCACAAAACTCTTCTAATAACTTGAAAGTCCTAGGAAGATATAGACCTTTGGCACATTCTTAGGTTCTTCCAAGAAACAATTGCCTCGACCATTAATGGGTCTACTTCCAAACCATGCCAAGATACAACATTCCGGAAGAAATTCACCTCTCATGTCCAAAACATACACCTGGATAACTTTTTTTTAGAGTTAGTGGCATCAACGAACCTATAAAAAAATCTCTAAGATTTTTGACATGATCCTACTCTATCTTCGAGTAGATACATATTTCTTCTGTGTGAAAAACTATAAAATGGTCGAGGAATTCATGGAAAATAAAGTTTATGATCCCAATTAACATAGATTGTGTGTTAGTGACACTAAAGGGAATGAACCAAAACTCAATGTTCCCTTACCTAAATCTGAAGGAAATATTATGGAAATCCACATCCTTCACCCTCAAAAAGTGATATTCAGACCACATATCGATATTAGAGAACCAACTAGATCCCCTTAACAAGTCATAAATTTCATAGATCCTTGGAATAGGATAGTGATTCTTGATTTTCACATAGTTCAACCTCCAGTAGCATATGAACAACCTAAAACTACCAACCTCATTAGAAAATAACACTAGAGTGCCCCATAGTGACCCACTAGGTAGAATGAAACCCTTCTACATCAGATTGTCTATTTGAATCCTAAACTCTCTCAACATAGAAGGTTTCATCTGATAAGGATCCATCAAAATCGGAGAAGTACCAGGCTGTAAGTTTATCCCAAACTCTATGTCATGTCAAGAAGGTAGTTTCAAAAATTCCTCTAAGAAAACAACTAGATAGTCTTCTACATCCCTGGGAACAACCAAAAACGGATATTCTAATAAACATTATCTCATCAATGAAATATGGGGCTCCACACAACGACTGCCAACCATAAAACCCTAATCACCAACAAAAACCACATGTTTTCCATCCACATCTAAGTATATGAATCTTCTCTAGAAGCAGTCTATAATAGCACATATGGAATATAGAAAATAGATTCCTAGAATTAAATCATGTGGTAGTTTTTTTAGTAAGGAAAGATCCCCATGGGACTAATGTGGCCACATCATCATTCCACACCCCTGACACACATCAAACATGATGGTATAACCTTCGATTGTCATTGTCAACACCTAGGGAACAATAATCCCCTCTACATTTATTTTTAGAGAATATAATAGTGTGGGTGCAACAAAGGAGTGAGAATGTCCCAAATAAAAAATGGAACAAATAAGTATACATGAAAAACTAAGCATATCTCGAATGATCTTTTTTCCCTCAAGTGATGTTTTCTGTGCTACATGTAATTGAAAATACCAAGATCCTATACCACTATAATTAGGGATTCCTCCATGAACATGGTTAGGTTGAGGTACCTAAACTCAAGGAACATCCTGAGTTCATCCTCTACCCACCCCATCCACTTTGAGTATAGTATAGACCTGGTTCCCCCACTACTGAAATAGACTCATTGGTAAAAACTATTGAGACTGATACTGAACCTATCCAACACTACAAAACTAAGATCATGAATCCACTGGGCATTGATCCGAATGATGGCCACAAAACCCATAGAAAAACACATTGGTCTAAAGTCCTTAGGAAGAACACAAAAACCACTAGATCTGTAAGTTTGGAAGGAAAGCTGTAGGGATTGAATCCCATCTGGTCAAAACCTAAAAGGCCCTGGTACCTATGATCTACCACTAAAGACTCTAATTTTTGTGGAACCCTACTGGTTCCCCTCTCACATTAATCCTCCTTGCAATTACATCCACTTGATCACCTATGTCTTCTTCTGAACCACCAGATGTGTTTGAAAAGTAAAAGGAGTTATTGTATAATGGATCAAAGGAAAAAGTGCTTCCAAATGATGTCTCTCTGAAGAATCCTCATATGAAAAAAGGTTTAGGAAAAAATCATAATGTCCTTGAATTTGATCGCAATATCCTACATAGACATAATCCTATAATAAATTGATAGTAACTTCTACCTCTTCTTCCTTCATGCTGAAAAAAGTAACACTTTCCAAAACTCCTTCTAGAAGTCTTCCCATGAAACATATACCTCGTTACACTCACCAAGGAACAATATCCACCACTGTTATATAAGTCCTCAATACGACTAACTACCACGAGGACCCTAAACTCTACCAGGGCCTAGATCAAACTGATGTGATATCCAAATCCAATGGGTATCTCTCTATCTCCACATCAGAAACATTTCCATGATACTTCCCCAAATCCTACCATTGAAAATATTGAAACATCCTCTTCCACTGATAATCATCCTGAACTTGATCAACCCTCATGTGATCAACTGGGTTATCTTGTTGAACCTTCACTACCTGAGCTTCATGTAGATGATGACCATGATCAATAACTAAAAACGGAAACAACAATTTCTTAATCTTGACATAATTTTTTTTGGTTTAGATTCATTTTAATTTACTTTATTCATTTTAAAGTTCCCAAAATAACCCAAATCCATAAATGAACACAAGTCATCATGATGCATGTACCTATCCTATGTATCTACCCTATAAATAAGTCTACCTCGCCTGGTTATTCAATAAGCTCAGAGTCCATGACCTAATATCCCATGTCCTAGCCGATCTCCATAGCCTATTCCATGAGACATGGTAAACTGGAATAGTTTCCATACCAACCCACGAAATACTCACTCTGCCTAACTCCAAAATCCATCCTATCTATCAAACATAACCTTTTATACCACTCTATCATGACCCCCTTCTTCCAAAGATACTATAATGAGGGGAGAGATATAATGACCCCTGAGTCCCACCTCCAGTAGGACCAAGGTTTGTGACTAGAATCAAGGGTATAAAATTCTCTTGTATGGTAGTAATTACCCTAAATAATATAAATAAGATTATAAGATAAGATGAATCGACTACAATAAACTCCATTATATAATATACAATATATCCAAAAACCATCTTATAATACATGTTTAAATAAAACTGATACAGATAAATGTCTCTAAATTAAATACCCAAATGTAAATCTAAATCAACCGCACAACAACTATCCAATGATCTGAGCTAGTAATGCCCATCATGGTCCACCTAGTCTTCTTGGAAACCAAAAAATAGTTTTATATCTGTAGGTTGATCATACAATTATTCTCAGTAGGAAAACCGTAGTCTGTCATGAATATTTGAAAATAGCACACTAATGCACCTATAATAAAATAATGGAACCAAACAAAACCTATATAGGTATACTAACCAAACACATCCCCACCATGGATCCCTAGCTAAAAAATACACCCAATTATAACAAAATAATATGAATAATATTGATAAAGGGTATCCCACACCTCTTTACAATAAATTTTCCACTCTCACACCCCAACAACAGACATCCTGGAGATCCCACCACTTCCACATTACATTACATCACATCCAGCCCACGGACTCTTGGGCCATCAAACCACATCACATCCTGCCTTTAGACACCTGGTCCATTACATCAAATCACATCTCATAAGCAGTGTGTTTGGGTATCTTGAACATGAAGGAAATCAAGCACATTCCCTCCCCCTACCTTGCACTACACCCACTATAAGCCATCTCATCAAATCTAACTCAAAGACACCTAGACCATCACATAACATAACATATCATATAGAAAATTGGAAGTATTGAATTTTGGCCACCACAACCCATGCATGTCATTGATTCTTGTAAGAGGGAGTTGGGAATAGTGGGTAGCCACCCATCCATTCTCCAACCTGGATGTTGGAAAAAAAAAACCCCATATATATATATATATGGGTATTGGTACGTGGTGCATGATGTGGGTGGGAAACATATAAATAAATATGCAATGTATATACATATAGAGTCACTGCACAGAATCCCCATCCTAAGGCTTTACAAAAAAGGAATAATCCATCTCACAAGATGCTCCACTAATGATGCTAAGACTAAATGCACAAACCCACAAAAGAAAAACACAATAAATAAGTTACATTTTAATCCTTAATGGCCAATAATACACATTCTATGTTTTCTATTATGAACCCATTTCATTAATACATTCATCTTGTTTCATTTTTTGTGTCCATTATTTTATATATAACCATTAACCATTTAAATCACATATATCATCGTCAATTAATTTTTTAAACATGAAAATTTTAAAAAAATCATTATCAAGCATTTAATTAAATTACTAGTCATGATAAAAGTGTTACACATCATATCACTACAACAGATAACCTAACATCCACATACCAACAGGATGACATCTACTTTTGCATCCCCACAGCATAATAACACCACAACCACCATCACAACCCCATTGAACACACATCACAACATAGTCACTTATTAAGAATCCCACAAAAACAACCAAGACACAAAAAAAAATTCCACAAACATTTCACAAACCACACATATATAATTTTATAGACTAGGGAAAGGAATTTTCATTCAATTCCATTTATTTAATGAAGGGTGTGATCGAACAATCCATAAGAACCTAGGGCATCAAATTCATTAACTATGTATACAAGATTATCCAATTAACTTTTAAGTATCATAAACAATAAAAGAACCTGAATTCCAAAATTCACATCATAATAGTGTAATGACACCCAATAACCATTATTTTCAATGGTTATTTAGCCTATACAATTCAGAAAATATAAAACAATAAAAAGAATCCATAAGATCATACTTCACATTCCCCCACCTTATTAAATTTAATTTAAACCAAATCATTTATCTTCCTTAATATAGATGAAACCATATCCATAAGGGATAACAAAAATAAATAAATCCCATATTATACACATAATGATAAATTAATGAAAATCCTACTTTGAAGAAATAATATTAATATAAAATGCTGCATGAAATAGAGGGTGCGCACAAAAGAGGAACCTAACTTCAGGGAAGAATACAAACCAATACAGGAAACTGGGCCCCATGAATCCAAGGTAAAAAGGATCAGGATCCTCCCATCTCAAGATAAATTAATCTTGAAAGAACATTTGAAAGGTATTCCCTTTATAATAAATAGATCCAAAACGAGTGGGACTTTAGAGGATTTTAATTGACTATTTAAGGAGAATCTAATCAAATCCATGCAGTATGACAATTAAAAAGTATCCTCATTTTTTAAAAATAGTGGATATAATTAACCTACATAAAATGGATTTAAATCTTTTAATTAAGGATTTGAAACCATTTATCATCAGAGAAAATTCCAAAACATAATAATAGAATATTTATGGAAAACTGTATTCACTATAGACCTACCATTGGTGATCTACCACCATAGATCTTCCATTGGTGATATAACACCAAGATGATCTATCAATGGTGATCTACAAACAAAGATCTATCATTAGTGGTCTACCACAATAAGGACCTACCATTAGTGATCTACTGTTAGATATCTACCATTGGTGATCTACTGCCAGAATAATCTGCCGTTGGTGATCTACCACTAGAGATAAACCATTTGTGATCTACCTCCCGAATGATATACCATTGTTTATCTAACACCAGAGATATACCATTGGTGATATATCTCTATAATGATCTATTGATGATGATCTATTGCCAGAATGGTTTATCGTTGGTGATCTATCACCAAAGATCTATTATTGGCAATCTACTGCTAGAATAATTTACCATTGGTGATCTAGTGCTAGAGATACACCATTGGGTATCTACAAATAGAATGATATACCACTGTTTATATACCTCTAAATATATACAATTGGTTACCTTCCACCAGAATGATCAACCTTTGGTGATATATCGAGAGGATCTACCATCATCCCCAAAACACCCCTTTTTCCTCTAAAACACCTCAAAACTCCTCCCTTCTTTCACCCAACAACTATGGAATTTCCCAAGGAACCTCAAACACTACATTTATCACAAATTAATAGAATGGAAGATCCAATATGTTACAATAATATATGAAATCGGTAAGATTAGATACGGTTTTAATTGACCATTTTAGGTGGATTTCTTCGAATCCATTTTGTATGACCATTAAAATAGGATTTGCGTTTTTGTAAATATAAATTATAATATAATCCTTTAAAATTTCCTTATAATTAATTAATTATGTATATCAATCTATTTTTTAGTAAAGAAAAATTTCAAAAGGGAAAAACTAGAAATTTTTGGAAAACCAGATTCTCTATAGATCTATCGTTAGTGATCTACTACTAGAGATCTAACATTGGTGATCTACATCCCAGATAATCTACCAGTGATGATCTGCAACTAGAGATCCACTATTACTGATCTATCAGTAGATTGATCTACTGTTGTTGATATACCACCAGAGTGATCTATCATTGGTGATCTACCGCCAGAGATCTACCACTGGTTATATGCCACCAGAATGATATATTATTGGGGTTCTACCACCAGATATCTACCATTGCTGATATACCTCTAGAAAGATCTACCATTGGTGATCTTCTTCCAATATTATCTACTATTATTAATCTACCTCTATAGATCTACTGTTGGAGATCTATCACTAGAATGATCGACCATTGGTGATATACAACTAGAGATATATCGTTGGTGATCAATTGCCTAAGTGATCTACCACTAGTGATATACTACAAGATATTTACCATTGATGATCTACTACTAGAATAATCTACCATTAGTGATCTATAACCAAAAAACCATTTTTGGTGATCTATCACCAGAATATCTGCCATTGTTAATCTACTAATAGAATGATCTGCCATTGGTGACCTACCGGTGGAATGATCTACCACCAGAGATCTACCATTGGTGATCGAACACTAGAATTATATTCCATTGGTGATCTACTTCTAGAGATATACCATTTGTGATCTACCACTAGGATCTATAATCATCCGAAAAAAACCTCTTTTCCTTTTAAACACCTCAAAATTTATCCCTTCTTTCACCCAACACCCTTGGAAATTCCTCAGACTTGTTAATTCCCATATTTCTCAAAACATTAATGAGACATAATGTTTGTGAGATTAAATAAAATACCTCTCAAAATATTCTATCCATTAATAATTTAAAACGAAATTAGAAGGAAAGATATTAATGGCTCGAACAACCATCCCTCGAGATACCTCCCATAAATCTTGTTGTTACTGAAACACTTTATAAATGAAAGGAAAACACACTACCTCAAACAAATAAATCAATTAATACCATAATCCATGTCAAGATACTATCTTCTCTAGGCAACACTGACTCACCTTCATAGGTTTAATCACCTCTTAGTATACTTCCTCTCAATTAGGAATCGAGTCCTCCATTTTTTATTTGTTAAAACCTTATAACACATCACACATCACACATCACATTAAGGAAAAACAACACATCTAATAAAACATCAAGGTCCAAACATCACATCACAAGAAAAACAGAGTAAATAAAAACTCATAACAACTTTGGGTAATAGCAACACATTTGCATCTCTTTCTCCCAAGTACTCTCCTCCAAGCCACCATGTCTCCACAACACACAAACCAAAAGAATTATCCATCCACACCAAACATTATCTTGGTGATCCAGGATCTCTACTAGTTGCAACACAAATTTCACATCATATGTGATATCTAACTCTCCCATTCCAATGACATGGGATATATCTTGAAGATACCGATGAATTTGAGAGACATGGAAGATGTTTTGGATCTTGTATAGTCATGGTGGATGTGACAACTAGTAAGACACCTCACAAATGTGCCCCAAACCCTCAAATAGGCCAAAAAACTAGGGTGAGAGCTTACTCCACTTGTTAAACCTCCACTTCCCACATCAAGGGTAAATCCTTAAGAACACATGGTTTCCAAACTCTAACAATAAGGGCCTCCTACGATGATCAATATAAGACTTATGTTTGTCTTGCATTTCTTTTATCCTCTCTCGAACCAACTAAACCTTCTATGTCATGATCTTCACCATATTCGGTCAAAGAACTAATGGCTCCCCAACCTCTACCAAGAACAACAGAGAATGACAAGACCACCCATACAAATCATTGAATAGGACCATGATAATGGATGAGTTATAACTGTTATTATAAGAAAAATCAACCAAGGGAAAGTGTCATGCACACTATTCGCTAAAGTTTAAGATGAATTCCTGCAACATATCCACTAGCATATTGATGGTATTCTATGTCAGACTATCTATCAGAGGTTGGAATGTAGTGTTAGGGAACAACTAAGAGACAAAATAATGTTTTAATCCTCTCTAGAATCATTAGGTAATGCATGCATACCGATCAAAGATAATGGACCTCGAGACTCTATGTAGCTGCAATATATCATCCACATACCACTTGGCCAAATAATCCACTGCACCTGACTCACTGATTTCTAATAAGTGGCGTAATTTTGTCAACCAACCCATGATCAGCCAGAGAGCATCACATCCACCTTAATCTTGAGGAAACCTTGTGGTGAAATCCACAACGAAGTCATCCCATTTCCACGTGGAAACATCCTAAGGATGTAAAAAACATATAATAACATGGTGATTGACCATTACCTACTAAAAAACCAAGAAACTTTCTACAAACTCCACCATCACCCATTTCATTCCAAGACACCAAAATTGTATCCTCAAAACAAAGAACATCTTGGAAATTCCTAGGTGTACTACCAATTGTAATATATGAAACTCATGAAAGACTTAAACATGAATCACTAATAGAACAAAAAAATTCCCATGAAACAACATCTAGTTCTAACCATCCCTCTAGAGCATCATCATGGCCAATGTGATTGTGCATCACCTCTACCTCTGAGTCTCTATACGAAGACTCCTCCACTTTCTGCATCATAGAAGACTGCATTATCATTTGAAATAAGAAATATCTTACATCAATGACCCTTTATTCATAATATAGAGCTTACAACTCAACCATCACTCTCCAAGAACCCTTAGACTCCAAAAAAATACTTATACAACTTTATAATCAAATAATAAGCCAAATAATTCCCATTTCCTAGGGTGTAGGAGATCTCAAAATCACGATCATGAACAAACTCCATCCACCTCCACAATCACATATTCATATCGGACTGAGAAAATAAAATAACTTCTACTTGCTCAAGATCATCAGTGGAATACCTATACTCATGAGGATGTAACTACCTATAACCATAAGAGATCATTACCTTCTACAAAATCAACACACATCCCAATCCAAGACAAGAAGCATCCTAAACACCTCAAACATCATACCCTCCTCAAAAAACTGAAGCACTGGACAATTTACCCTTCAGGTAACCGAACACTACCTAACACTAAAAAATCCACACAAAATACTGATAATTCCAAGTAAATAATATCAATGGTGATGAAACATGAGATAAATCAGGTGGAAAACCATGATAATAACCTGAATGAACCAGAAATATTTGGACCTATACCAAATTATTAGTTGATGCCTAAGAAACTACTTACTTGAACTTTAATGGGTATAATACCACACCATGTTTAGACACCACATACCTGAGTAAATACAACTATCATGTCCAAAATCTAATCCTAGAAATATTTCCATAGATTTGATGGTGTCAAAGAACCTATAAAATAGCTCCAAGAAGCTCGAAATTCTCCTACTCTAACTTTGAGTGGATCAACATGTCATTGATGATAACAAAAATGAACTGGACCAGGAATTCATGAAACCCAGTGTTTAGGATCCCCAGGAATATAGTTGGTGTGTTAGTGATATTGAAGGGAATGACCATGAAATCAATGTTCTTGAACCTATATCTTAAGCTAGTTTTTTTTATATCCCAATCCTTCACCCTCAATTGATGATATACAACATATAAAGTGATATTAGAGAACCAACTAGCTTCACTAAACTATTCAAAGAGATCATCAATACTCATAAGAGGATAGATATTCTTGATCTTCACTTGGATCAACCACCAATAGTCTACGCACAATCTCAAACTACCATATTTTTTCTTAGTGAATAACACTAGAGAACCCTAGAGTGACACACTAGGCTGGATGAAAACCTTCTACATAAGATAATCATTCTTAATCCTAAACTATCACAACTCAAAAAAATCCACCTGACAAGGATCCATTGAAATCATAGAACCACCAGGTTGTAAGTATATCCCAAACTCAACATCACGTCGAGCTGTTAGTGTCATTACATCTTCTATGAAAACATCTTGTAACTCCTTAAAACCCCTGGGAACACCCCAAACATAAGCTTATACTGATAGTTCTACCATAAAATAAGGAATGGGATTTACCCACTGACTTCAAACCTGATAACCCCACTTTGTAACGAAAAGCACATGCTGGACATACACATCCTAGAACACAACTCTGGTCAGGAAGAAATCGATAACATAAAATAAAAAATAAAACCAATAAATGCCTAAGATTTCATCATATGACTATACATATAGAAATAAAATATACTCATTGGACTAATGTATCCCCATCATCTGTCTACACCCTAGACACACATAAAAAAAGCCGGTATGGCCTCTAACTGATATAGAAAACACTAGGGGAATAAGAATCCTCTTACTTATAGTCATAGATCACAGGCTGGAGTGGGTGAAAGAAAGGAGTGTGAAGCTCTAAAATAAAACAAAGAAAATAAGGGTACATGAAAAATTGAGTGTAACTTGAATGATCTCCGGCCCCTTGGGTGCTTCTACCTATACTACATGCAACAAACCATGCCTATAACCACCACCTCTTTGATAATGACCTCCTCCATGACCATAATTAGGTAGAGGACCTAAAAATAAAGGAACATCCTAAGGTCAGCCTTTACCTTCCCTATCCACTATATTTTGAGCATAAACCCCTTTCCCTTACTGCTAAAATTGCCTCGCTGGTATCTCATTCCACTTCATAGCCTTCATGGTTAATGAAAGTAAGTCATCCCGGAACTCCTTCTAGAATTCGATCCATGAAACATATGCCTCCTTCCACTCAAAAGGTATAGTGTCCACCAATGAACCATAGATCCTCTCATATGAATAACTCTTAAGGGGACCCATTACTCCATTAAGGCCCAGATAAAACTAAAATTGATCTCCAAATTCTCTAGCAAGCTCTTTGTCTCCACATCAATCATACTTCTCCAAATCATTTCGTTGAAAAGATCATAATGTCCTCTACCACTGGTCATCATTCTCAACTAGATTAACCCTCCGATGATCAACTGAGTTAGCCTATTGAACCTCCACTACCTAAGAAACAAGAAAAACAAGACTAGAATCCATAGCTAAAATTGGAAAGAAATATTTCCTAAGCCCAGTAGTATGAAATTTTATATAGATTCATTTTAATTTACATTATTCATTTTAACCATCCCAAAATAATGAAAGTAAAACTGAAATAGAAGTCATTATGATGCATGTACCTATCCTAAGTATTTACAATGCAAACAATTCCACTACACTTGGTCATTCAACAAGCTCATAGTCCATGCAATGGATCATAGGGGGCCCAACAATCGCTTGTCCTAGCCGGTCTCCCTAGCCTATGACACACGCCATGATCAGTTGGAACTATTTCCATACCAACCCATGGAATTATCATTGTATGTAACTCTAAACTCCATAATATCTTTCAACCTTTATCATTTTATATATCTTTTTCATGACCCCTCTCTCTAAATATACAACATTAAGGGGTGAGAGATAATGACCCCTCAAGTCCCACCTCAAGTAGGCCCCGAGTTGGCCATCAACACCAAGGGTATTAAAATATCATGTATAAAAGGCATTACCATCGATAATATAAGTTGGATTATGAGATAAGATGAATCAAAATTAATAAAATACATGACATAATATAAAATAAATCCAAAAAACATCCTACGATGCACGTATAAATAAAAATAATACAAATAAAAGTCTCCAAAGTAAATACCCAAAAGTAATGCTAATGTAGTGACATAACAAATATCCAAAAGTCTAAGATATTAATTTCCAAAATAGTCTACAGAGTACACCTATAAAATTGAAAATTAGTTTATATACATTGGGTGAGAATACAAGTAACTCAATGGAAAAACCATGGTCTATCGTGCACATGTGAAAAGCGCATAATAATGCACCTGTGATCAAACAATGGAACCAAATAGTACCTATACAAGTATACTATCCAAACTAATCCTCACAATGGATCACAAAACAAATAACTCATTTATTTTATTCATTTATTAATAACGTTTTTCTACTCCCTTTAGTAAATTTTCATGTAAAAGTGCATAATTGGTGTGAAACAACCATGTTTTAATAAAAAATAATAATTTTTGAAAATTATTTGAATTAATCCAATAACGTCAGTTTATTATTTTAATCATAAATATCACACTAATGATCCAAATTTTGTGATTATTATTATTTATGGATATTTATTTTATTTGTAACATATCATTAGAAAGAATATTTGGCCAATTATGCCATTTAAATGCTCATATGGCCCACACAAGAAGGCTTAAAGAATCTGTGAAAAAATAGACTATCCATGATGCTTGAATTTATAGGCTCAATCCAGAAACCCAAATTTTACCAGAATCAATTTTTTTATTATACAAAGTAACCAAGCATAAAAATTTCATGGCCTAACTTCAAAAAAATGGCCCAAATGATGCTTTGCAGTCCATCCTACTATTCTGTCTAAAAATTACAATCAACACACATTTATTGAATTTTATCTGGATATGGAAATCCATTAGAGTTGATATTTTGTATTTTTAAATAAAATATAAAAGAGACATAAATTTTAGAATAAATAGTTTGTAATTGAGGTCATCCCCTATTCAAAAACCCATTTTCATTTTGGACTTTTAAAAAGTATAGATTGAAATGGACAGATTAATAATGTTTAATAAAACTGCTATAACACTGGATAATTAAATTCAATGGATGAAAAAATTTTAGGGTAGAATATCAAACTTCATATATACAACTTTGAAGAATAATATTTATCCAGATTTGTATTTCTGTAGTACCAAATTGGTGATTCAAGTGTAGGGGAGGTTTTAGAAAGCAAACAGTCCATCACCATGGTATATAAGTACATACCCCTACACTCCTTACAATTATTTGGCAATTCAGAACTCAAGGAGGAGTTTTTTCATGACTAGAACCTTGTAAAGGGCCTGATAGGACATTCCTTGACCTTTTTTCAATTATATGTACCTCTCAGCAACTTTAATTTTTGTGTTTCTTTGCATTTGTTTTCAATTGTATTTGCATAAGATGTTTTCAATTTCATTTCAATTTTAATGAATGTTTATTCTTAATATTATCTTTTAATCATCCACCCTATCTTATTAAATATTAATTTTCTTAAAATAGTTAAAATAAAGTTGAAACACCTTCCCTTATTTTTCTTTCTCATTGAACCTAAAGTGTGATTTTACCTCTCTTCACCTTTCATTTGTGTGTTCGGTGTATCACTCTTTTCATGCCCCTCTATTTTTATTTTATTTTAATCCCATCAACATAATCATTACAACCAGAATAATAACTATCTCAATGGATGAGTAAATATACCATTTGGGAAAGTCTTAATTTTGGGATATTAAGTGATTGAGGGCTTTTTCTCATTGGGTATGCTTTACATTAACATTGCGTATGTTGAACTTAAAATGTCATAGATTAGTGACATGTTTTTTAACATGTGGATTCCATGGATTATTGGAAGCATAGATACACTAAAATAAACAAGTTTTAATTGATATTATAACTTTATATATGTTATGTCTTTGATTAAATCATTAACACTAAGGTATTCCAATCAAAATTATCTAGTGAAATGGGTGTTAATTTAATGAAATATAAAGCAAAGATCAATGATATCATAAGCTTAAATACCAAATAATTATCTCAACAAAATATTTATAAAATTTTTTTATCAATAAAATATCATACATTAATCAATTTAATTAAGCACTACAAAAAAACTGCTCAATTAAAAAAAGACAATCACAAAAATAACTGACTATTAAAAAGTTCTATTGCTAAGGATTCAACCTAAGTTCCACTATACACATTAGAAGAGAAAAAAACCATTGAATTGTTGATAGGTGATAATCATCAATGTGGTATTTTTTTTATTAAAAAAACAAAAAATAAATAAATAAAAGTAACCAAAAAAATTCTGAAAAAACAACACAAAGAAAAACACTCCTTATCATAAAAATCATAAACAAAAAAACCACAAAGAAAAACCCACCTTCCTTGTCCTTATAAATTTTAGCTGAATGCCCCATAGCCTCCCAAACAATCCAAAAGATTTGTTTGACCTGCAAATTGAGTGAACTATTCTCCGACTTAGGATGAACATTAGGGATAATCAAATCACCCCCAAAACATTCCTTATCTAGCCAATTGAACTAGAAATGGCTAATCCAAGGGAACAAACCTCAAAGTAACTCACTACCCCTGATATGAATTACCAAGACATTGATATTTAAAATCCCAACATTGAGGATGATTTAAAACTCAATCAGGTTTGATTCATTTTCTTCCACATTTCCATAGGCTATCCGGTGAGGATCCACATCTTCATCTCAAAGAGTTCCAAGTGGGGTGCTCTACCATGAAGCCTCAATGGGTTTATGAAGAATAAATAAAACTTATAGAATTATATTTATCCTTATATGACTCTCCCATGTCATGGATATACTACCTCCCTCATAGTTCTATAAACTCATGGATTGATATGAAGCGTCTTTTTTTAGAAAAAATCATTCACGCTTCTCAAACCGCTTATATCCAAAAGAAAATAAGTGGTATCCATAAATTCTCAAATGAATCACTCAATGAGTATTGGTAGAGGTTAAAAAAGATTTTTTCAACATGAGCACACCATCAAATACCTAACAAACTCTTGATCCAATACTTCTATGAGGGTTTTTTGGCTATGGAGTGAAATGTAATTGATGCCTCATGTGGTAGTTCTATTGTTGATAAAACTTCTGCAGTTGCACAAGATCTCATAAGAAACAAGTATTCAAACACACAAAAATTCCATACTCAAGCACATTATGAAGTCAAACAAGTCAAAGAAAATAAATCCATAGAGCCTAATAAGATGATCGAGTGGATGAGTAAACTTATAGGTCTTGTGTATCAAGTAGTTGTGTCCTCCAAAGCCCCAACCTCATCTTCTCCACGATCTATGTTCCATGGGCCTATCAAAAACTATGGAATCTGTAGCTCATCAGCTCATTCAACCGAAAAATGTCCACAACTTCAAGATTATCCATTTGATTCTTCTTGTCCAACGGAGCTCAATTCAACATATGATCAGAGGAACACCAACCCTCAACAATCAGGTCAGTTCATTAGAAACTTCAACCTACCCCACTCTAAGCCATTATCTTCATCCTTTAACCTAGGCTTGAGGTATGGTTATCCCATTTCTCACGCCCCTCAATTCCCTCTTCAAAACCCAATCCAATTCCAATATGGTCAATGTTTTGGTAACTTCCAATAACCTTATCCTTTTCTTACAAACCTCAAAGGATCAATACCCCTATTTATCCTCCTTGATTTCACTATCCTAACGAGCCTTCATAATTCCCAACCCAATACAAGCACTTTCCAATGAACCAAAATAAAGGCAATCCAAATTCTGGAAAAGCATCCTCTTTTAAGAAACCATGGGAAAGTGAAGTGGAATATCTTTCCTCGTTCACCCATTATAGACTCAAAAACATTGAAACCCAAATTGGTCAACTTTCATCCAACCTAAGCCATCATAAACAGCCAAATTCCTCCCAAATCCTAGCACAACCATTAACTATCCCCAAGGGTAATGTTAGTGAAATTTCACTTAGATCAAGAAATAAAATTTCTATGCTACATGATGAGCCCTCCAACCATCCATTAAATGTTGGCATAGAAAATGAAATGGAAAAGAAAACAGAAAAGGAACATGAAGAAACTCCATCATCTCCTTCTATTCCTCTAAGGAACCAAATTACTTTTCCTCAAGCTGTTTTTAAGCCAAGAAATTCCTTTGAACCTGATCCTGAAATTCTCGACATGTTTAGATGTGTAGAATTGAACATAACCCTATTATATTTCATCCAAAAAATTCCAAATTATTAAATGTTTCATAAAGAGTTTGGTACCCATAAAAGATAACTTAATACCGTTGAGAATGTTTCAACCCAACTGTACATACCCATGAAGTGCAAAGATCTAGGGACATTTACTATTCCATACCAAATAGGGTGTTCCAACTTTGATGATACACTCATAGACCTAAGATCCTTGATAAATTTCATGACCAAATCTATATTCTCAAACATTGTTCTAGGTACCTTGCACCCAATATGAGTTTTCATCCATTTAGCTAATCAAAGCACAACTAGTCCTGAAAGAATAATTGAGGATGTCCTTATCTTAGTTAATGTTCTTATCTTCCTAGAAGATTTCTATGTCCTTAACATGGACATTGAGATGACCTCTTCTAAATCTCCCCTAATTCTAGGAATACCATTCCACCTGAAGAAAAAACTATAATTGAAGTCCATGTGGGAATCCTATCCATAAAATTTGGGGACTAACTAGTCAAGTTTAATATCATTCATGACCTAAAATACCCATCATAGGATCACTACACCTTCTCAATCCATGATTACGATGACACTTATTGAGAGTGGATTAACCCCCCATTTCATCAATTTAGTCTTCTTATAATGATATAGGATATTGTGATATTTTCATCATGATTATCCAAGTCATTAATGGGTAAGTTGATGTTTACCTTTCATTCATAAACTCCATCAATCTGGAGGATCTTGAAAACACTCTTGAATCCCTTCTCAACTCTGATATCTACTATTACACCTTGTAAAGTATAGAGGAAAATGAATTAGAACAAAAAAAATACCTTTACCTTTTCCAAAGTTTTCTATCCCACAAATGAAAGATGTGACTGGAATAAAACTTCTTCCTGCACACCTGAAATATGCATTCCTCTTCCATGATCACTTTTACCATGTCATTATCTATGCCACACTTACTAAAACTGAGGTGTCTGAACTTTTTCATGTATTAGAATAAAACAAAAAGGCCTAAGATTGGAACCTAGATTACATACAAGGAATTAAAAGTTCCATTTTCATGCATCACATCCATCTTGAGGAATCATCCAAACCAATCAAACAGCCACCAAGAAGACACAATCCACTCATCCTTGAGGTATCTAGGGAAGAGATTAAAATTATTCTTAAAGATAGTATTATAAACACAATGTTTGATAGTTAATGGGTTAGTCTAACTCAAGTGGTACCTAAGAAGGGTGGGATAACTGTTGTCACAGATGAACCTGGAGAAGGGGTAACAACTCGAGTGAAAAAATGGCATGTATGCATCGATTATCAGAAATTGAATGTTGAAACCTAAAAAAGATCACTACCTTATTCCATTACTTGATCAAGTCATATAACGATTATCCATAAAGTCACACTATTTCTTTATTTATGGATACACCAGTTACTTCCAAATCCTAATCGCACCTCAGAACCAAGAAATGACTACTTTCACATCCCCCTTTGGAACTTATGCATTTAAGAGAATGGATTTTGTCCTTTTCATTGATCTTTCAACTTTCATGAGGTGTATGATGAGTATAATTTCTGAATTCATTGAGCATTTAATGGAGGTATTCATGGATAACATTACCATTTAGGGCGATTCATTTGAATCATGCTTGCATTCACTCTCTCTAGTCCTTCAAAAGTGTGTCAAATGTAACCTTATGCTGAATTATGAAAAATTAAACTTCAAAGATACTAATGGGATTTTTCTAGGGAACATAGTTTCACAATAGGGTATTGATATTGATCCTACCAAAATTAAAGTGATCCAATCACTTCTTGAACCCACATCTGTTCAAGAAATATGTTGATTCTTTAGACATGATGGTTTCTATAAGTCATTCATCCATAACTTCATTAGGATTTCCTTCCCACTAACCCAGGTAATCCAAAATGATTTCACATTTACTTTTGATGAATCTTTTAGGAGAGACTTTTTTGAACTCAAATCTTTTCTTACATCTTTCCTGATAATCCAACCTCCAGACCCATCCTTACCATTTGAATTGATGTGTGATGATTCTAATAGGTCCATTTGGGCCGTTCTGGGTCAAAGAAGTGAAATGATTCCTCATTTCATATATTATGCCTCAAAATCATTGGATGAAACTCAATATCACTACATTGTGAATGAGAAGGAGATTTTAGCTGTGGTTTTTTCATTGGATAAATTCTGGCAGTATCTATTTGGTGACAAAAATCATCATTTTTATAGACCATTCATCTTAAAAGTTATTAATTAAGAAAATTAATACCAAAATGAGGCTAATAATTTGGATCTTGATTCTCCAAGATTTTGGGATTATAATTAAAGATAGACCTGGAAAAGAAAACCGTATGGATGATCACCTGATTAGAATTTCTAATTCTTCTCATTCAGAAATCATTGATCCCAAATTCCCCATTGATAACCTCTCATCTATCACTCCAAAATTACTATGGTATGACCAATTTTAAACTACTTTGTTGTTTGTGTTTTTCCTCAAAAAATTTCAAAAGAAAAAATAGTGAAGCTAAAAAGTGATTAATTTTTTTTTGGGAAGATACTAAAATTTGGAAAATTGGGGCTGACATGGAAATTAAGATATGTTTCAATGAATATGAATATTCCTCCATCTTGGAATTTTGTGACCTAATGCTTGGGGGTGGCCCTTTTGGAACACAAAGGACCACCTAAAAGGTCCTAGACTCCAGATTCTTCTAGCCTTCACTCTTCAAGGACTGACATGAGTAATATAAGTCATGTACCACTTTCCAAAAGTTTGGCACAATTTATAAAAATAAATAAATTCTCCAAAAGCCTTAAATTTTTGGTGATATATTTTTGGTTTGGGGAATTGATTTTATGGGACAATTTCCCCATTACAATAAATTATCATATATTATTCTTGTGTTTTATTATGTTTCTAGGTGGGTTGAGGCCAAAAACACTAGAAAGGATGATTCAAATACTATTAGTGAGCTCCTAAAAACCCACATCTTCCACCAGTTTGGAACACCACATGCCTTGAAAAGTGACTTAGAAACTCATTTCTATAATCGGACCATGAAGTCTCTTCTGAAAAATATTGGGGTTGTATATAAAACTTCAATTTCATATCATCCAAAAAAAATGGCATGGATGAAATTTCTAATAGTGATGTGAAAAGAGTGCTTGGGATAATTTTCAATCCCACCATAAAAGATTGGCAAAAAAGACATGGTGGAGAGCTTTGTTCTTATATAACTACTTATAAAACAAACATCAGGATGTCTCCATTTAAGCTAGTTTTTGGTAAAGCATGTCATTTACTAGTTAAAATTCAACATAAGTCATTTTGGGCTGTGAAAAAATGTAATTTTTATTGGAAAAAATCTGGCATGGAAATATTGTTACAGTTGACTGAATTGGAGGAGCTTCAACTTGATTCATATGAGAATTCTAATCTTTCCAAAGAAAAGGCCAATGTACTCCATGAAAAACACATCATACAAAGGGTATTTCATGAAGGTGAAAAGGCAATACTCTTAAATTATTTATTTTGACTTCACCCAGGTAAGCTTAATTCTCATTGGGAATGTCCTTTCATTATTAAACATTTTTACACATTTGGTGCGGTGAAAGTCAAAGAACCCTCTTAAAAAATTATATTCATGATTAACATACATCGGTTAAAGCATCATATTTTGAGGAAACATATCTCAAGAACCCCATTGATTTCCATCAGATCCCCAAATCCTATAGTTTACCCACCACTGGATTGAGATGGTGACCCACTAAATCAAAACCAGGGGACACAATTTTTATTTAAATCTTTCTCTCTTTCTCTCCCTCTCTTAAACTATTTTTATCTGTCTTATTTTTCATATCTTATTCTCATTTTTAGAATTTTATTCATTGAAATTTCCCCCCTCTTTCTTTTTTATGTGGGTATGTATTTAAAAAAACAAAAAAACTGAAAAATCTAAAAACAATATGTAAAAGGACTCATAATCACTCCCCATCCACTTTTAAATTTTTTTCCAACCATTTTTGGGTGTCAAAAGAAATATTTTTAACTCAATTTTTTTTATTTTCATCATAAATTTGGATAATGAATCTTGTGTCAAAACCAAAAACTTTTGAATGTTCAATTTTTTTTGGAAAATGATTCTTCCCCAACCGTGGAGAACAAAATTGGATTTCATGGTAAGGTAACCTATGAACATATTTTCATTTTGTGTGTGTTCACCCCCAATTATAAGTCTTTAGTTTTTTAACCATTGAGTTGTATTTTCTACTTTGGTGTACTAGAATATTATAGAGGCATTTTCTAAACCACATGATAATCACAATATCCAAATAGACTTCAATTAACCTTACATTAATCATCCTTTTGAAAGCACCTTCAATCCTATGAAAAAATTTTCTTTCATAGCCACACTACAAGACAAATACCTTGTCCCACACAAAATATAAATTGAATTATATTTCATAATTTATTGAAATTTAAGTGTGGGGGGATGTATTTTTTTTCGGGTGACATTTAATTTATTTTCAATGTGTTTTAATATGATTGAGGGAAATCATCCATTTTAGTGTGGAGGGATAGGTTTTCATTCAGTGTGTTTGGGGAATGAATTTTCATTTATGTAATTTATTAAATTTTATGGACATGTGTTAAAAAAAATTGGATTAATAAAACAAAAAATGGGTTGTATCTTGGATAGGTCAAAAATCACTCTTCATCAACCCTTGATCTTGTAATAACTATAAAATTAGTTTCATATAGAGAGCAATAATGGGTTGGGAGGTGAGTGTGATATCTTTTTTAAGTTCAACTTTTGATAAAAATGTAAAAAAACAGTAACACATATGTACTTGGGAGAAATTGTTTGTTTTTTAAATATTTCAAATTATCATCCCCTTAAAATTTTATTCCTATATTGTGTCTTTAATTACA
Source organism: Viscum album (assembly GCA_963277665.1). Lineage (NCBI taxonomy): Eukaryota > Viridiplantae > Streptophyta > Magnoliopsida > Santalales > Viscaceae > Viscum > Viscum album. Next base: position 161,765,224 of record OY728119.1, on the reverse strand, counting down.
CAATCATGCCCTTTTAAATATGTGTTTCCATTTCTTTCCATGTTTCATTTGAAAAAAGTGAATTGTTTTACCCCTGATGGAATTTTACCCCTCTTTTCCCATCTCTTGGACATTAAATTACTACCGTAGAAAAGCCATATAAAACTATATAAAAAGATATATTTCTTCTTTTATAATTTAGGATAGGGAATGGAAGTTTAGATCTCCTCCAAACTCTACAATTTTAACTTCTAGTTACTGAATGAGTGAACCTCCAGATACAATTTTTTATCATCTTCAGAGGAGTATGTTTTGAGTTCCTATATTTTCAATTTCTAATTTGAGTATTAAAAATTAACTGTATTTTTAATAGTTTTTCTTTAACAATTTGTTGTGGAATTCAATATGGATGAGTAAAATGGTCTTAACCTCCCCTGATTTGGGAAAACAAAATTTTAATATTTGTTGGTGAGTCCGAATGGTTTTGTTATGTTTTTATATATATTTAACATGAGGACAGATACAAGAATATATGTATGGGAGTTGATGTTATTCATATATTAATAACCTTTTGTATACTCCCTTTATTAAATTTTCATGTAAAAGTGAATAATTGGTGTGAAATACCCAAGTTTTATTAAAAAACATAAATTTTGATCATTATTTTAATTAATATAATTAATTCAGTTTAATTTTATAAATATTACTCTCATACTATGGATCCAAATTATGTTATTCATATTTTTAGGGTTCATTTTTCAATTTAAAACATATCATTAAAAAGAACATTTGGATAATTATTCATTTTAAATGGTCATATGGTCTACAAAAGATGGCCCAAAGAATCTATGAAAAAAACCGGACCATCCATGATCCATGAATTTATGATCTCAATAAAGAAACCCAAATTTGATAAGACTCCATAATTTTTTGTTTATTATTAAAAGGAACCATGTATACAAATTTCATGGCCCCACTACAACAAAAAGGGGCCCAAATGATGATTTCAATTCCATCCCACCATTCTGTCCAGGAATTAAAATCAGCACACATTTATTGAATTTTCTCCTAATATAGAATCCATTAGAGCTGAGATTTTGTAAAGTTAAATCAAAGATATTGTGGGATGAATTTTTATAATAAATGGTTTGGATTTTAGGGAATCTTAATATTCCAAACCCCATTCCCAATTTGGCCTTCGATAAAGTTTGGATTGAAATGGATAGATTAACAATCAAACTGCCATAACTTTGGATCCTTAATTCCAATGTACACAAAATTTTGAAGTAAGACTATGCACATTCATATATATAAATTTTAGTAAGACTATTTCTACCTATTTGGATATCTAAAGTATCAAATTGGAGAGAAAAATGGAGGGGTAGATTTGGAAAGTAAACAATCCAAATCCTTGGGCTATAAATACATATCCTCCTCTCTTTACAGAGTGTTGGAATTTCAGAACATAAGTAGAAGGTTTGGAATGAATTTATCCTTTCTAAGAGCCTATTAATAATTTCATTGTTCTTGTTTCAATAAGAGATATATCGCCTCCACTTTTATTTTTGAGTTCCATTGCGTTTGTTTTCAATTTTATTCACGTAATCTATTTTCAATTTCATTTCAATTTTAATGCACGTTTATTCTTCAGATTATATTTTAACCATCAAAACTATGTTATTAAATATTAATTCTCTGAAATTATTTTAAATCAAGTTGAAACCCCTTCCCTTCCTTCATTTTCTCATTCAATCTGAAGTGTGATTTTACCTCTCTTTACATTTTCTGTGTGTGTTTGGCACACTGATCTTTTCTTGTCATGTATTTTTTATTTTATTTTAAACCCATAAACAAAATAATTCCAACAATATTAATAAACATATCAATGGATGAGTGAATCTACCACAGAGGTGAGTCATAATTTTGGGATATTAAGTGATTGGGGGATTTTTCTCATTGAGTATTCTTTAGGTTAACATTGTGTATGTTGAACATAAAATTCCCTAGATTAATGAAATGTTTGGTTTAACATGTGGATTCCATGGTTTATTGGAACCATAAATATTCTACCATAAATAAGTTTTAATTGATATTAGAACCCAATTTATGTTAAGTCTTGGATTAAAACTTTAACACTTGGGTATTTCGATCAAAATTGTCTTGTGAAGTGGGTGTTAATTTAATGAAATATAAAGAAAATCTCAATGATATCATAAGCTTAAATCCCCAATAATGAACTCACACCAATATTTATAAAAGTGGTAAATAAATCAAACATTATCTAATAATGTATTTAATTAACCTATGCAAACAAACCCCCTCCCTTAAAAAAGAAAAATCACAAAAACAACTGACTATTAAAAAGTACCATCATCGAGGATTCGACCCGAGTGCCGCTATAAACATTTACAGAGAAATGTACCCTTGAATGATTGATATGCAATAATCAACCATGCTTCAAATGGAGTCTTTTCTAGGGTTGGTGCGTTAAGTAGTCGATGGTTTTTCATTTTTTGTAAAAAAACCCAAAAAAAAAGAAAAAAAATAACCAAAAAAATTCTGAAAAACAAAACACAAAGAAAATCCCCCTTTCTCATAAAAATCATAAACATTCAAAAAATAATAAAGAAAAACCCACCTTCCTTTTCCTTCCATTTTCTCTCAATTCTTCACAGCCTCCTAAACAATCCATCATATTTTTTTGACCCTGAAATAGAATAAACTATTCACCGACTTAAGAGAAACATTTGGGATGATTAAATCACCCCTGGACCATTATTTGTCCAACCAATTGAACGTGAAATGTTTAATACAATGGAACAAACCATAAAATAAATTATTCTCCTAATATTAATTACCAACCCATTTGGTATTGAATATCTCAAAATTTCGGTTGATTTTGAATTCAAATCAGGTTTAATTCATCTTCTACCTCATTTCCACGGGATAGCCAGTGAGGATCCACATCTTCATTTTAAAGAGTACCAAGTGGTGTGTTATACCATAAAACCACATGGGGGTTTTTAAAGAACAAATAAAACTTTGAGAATTCCCTTTATCCCTAACAGAATCAACCAAATCATGGCTCGACTACCTCTCTCCTGGTTATATGAACTCATAGATTGACATCAAGATTCTCTTTTTGGAAGATTTATTTCATTCTTCTTGTAATTATTATATCCAAAATGAAATTAGTGGTATCCATCAATTCCCCAATGAATCACTCCATGAGTACTGGTAGAGGTTTAAAAAGCTTGTGTATACCTTTCCGCACCATCAAATCCCTAACCAACTCTTGATCCAATAATTCTGTGACTGGTTATTGGATATGGAGTGAACTCTCATTCATGCAATGAGTGTCGGTGCTCTTGTAAATAAAACTCTTACAGTTTCGAGACATCTCATAATAAATATCGATGAAAATAAGCAACACTTCCATACTTGAGCAAATGATCAAATCAAAGAAGTCTAAGAGAATAAATTGATAGACGCAAATAAGATGACTGAGTGGATGACTGAACTTACAGGTCTTATGCATCAACTAGTTGTGGCCTCCAAAGCCCCAACTTCATATTCTTCACAATCTATTTTCCCTAGACCTATTAAAAACTATGGAATCTATATCTCATCAACTCATCCAACCGACACAGGTCCATAGCTTCAAGATGATCCATCTCATTCTTCTAGTTCAATGGAGATCAATGTAGAATATGCTAAGAGGGTCACCAACCCCCAGAAATCTAGTCAGTTTATTAAATACTCAAACAAATCCCACTCTGATCCCTTTTATTCTACCTTTAACCCAGGCTTGAGGTATGGAAATCTCATTTCTCATCCCCCTCAATTCCCTACTAAAAACCCAAAATAACTCCAATATTGTCAAGGTGTTGGTAACTTCCAAAAACCATTTCCATTTGATCAAAAACCTCAAAGAATTAATCCTCATATTGATCCTCCTAGATTCCATTATTCTAATGATCCTTTCCAATTACTAATCTAATACAAGCACTTTACAAAGAACCATATTCAAGGAAATTATAATTTGGGACAAGACTATTCTTCTAAGAAATCATGGGAAAGTGTAGTATAAGATTTTACCTCCTTCCCCTATTCTATTCTCAAAAACATTTAAACCCAAATTGGTGAACTTTAATTCCACCTAAGCTAGAAGCAACCACCAAATTCTTCCCAACTCCCAGCTCAACCATTACCCAACCACATTGGTAATGTATGTGCAATTTCACTTAGATCTAGAAATAAAATTTCTATGCCTCATGTAGAGTCCTATAACTCTTTTTAATTTTTTACATAGAAAATGAAAATAAAAAAGAAACTAGAAAAGGAATCTGAAGCCACTCCCACGCCTCCTTCCATTCCACTAAGGAACCCAATTCCTTTTCCTCAAACTGTTTCAAAACCTATAAAGTCATTCAAAACCAATCCTGAAATGATTGACATGTTTTGATGTATTGAACTAAATATACTCTCTTAGATGTCATAAGGAAAATTACAAAGTATGCCATGTTTATTAAAGATTTTTTATCCCATAATAGACAACTTAAGACCATTGAAAATGTTTGAACCAAGCAGTCCATACCCATGAAGTGAAAATATCCTGAGACATTTACCGTTCCATACCCAATAGGGAGTTCCAACTTTGATGATGCACTCATAGACCTAGGAGCCTCGATAAATTTTATGCCCAAATCTATCTTCTCAGACCTTGTTCTAGTTCCATTGCACCCAGCAGGTGTTTTCATCCAGTTAGCCAATAAATGCACAGTAGGTCTTAAGGGAATAATTGAGGATGTCCTTATCTAAGTTAAGGATCTTATCTTCCAAGCGATTTCTATATCGTTGACATGGATAGTGAGACAACCTATTTTTGATATCTACTAATTATAAGTAAGACCATTCCTCCTAACAACAAAAACCAAGATTGATGTCCATGCGGGCATCTTATCCATGGAATTTGGTGACCAACTAGTCAAGCTGAATATATTTCAAGCCATGTGATACCCATCATAGGAATAATATGACTTCTCAATCCATGATTCTGAGGACACCTTAAGAGTGTATTCACCACCATTTCACCATTTTCATCATGTTTTAATGATATAGAATATTTTGATATTCTCACTATAATTAACAAAGTCATTAATGGGGAAGTTGATGTTGAAATTTCATTCATAGACACTATCAATCTAGAGGATCTTGAAAACTCTATTAAATCCCATATCAACAATGATCTATACTATTCCACCTTGTAAAGTATTAAGGAAAATGAACCAGAACTAATTAAAATCCCTTCCCCTATTCCTGATTTTCTATACCAAAAATGAAAGATGAGACTAATTTGAAACCTCTACCTACACACCTAAAATATTAATTTCCTCTTCAGTGATCACTCTTATACTGCCATTATCTCTGTCACACTTTCTGAAACTAAGGATTCCAAACTTGATTAGGTGTTATATAAAAACAAAAATTCATTTTGTTGGAACTAAGATGAAATACCAGAAATTAACCATACTCTTTGCATGCATCACATTGATCTTGAGGAATCATCTAAACCAATCAGACAACCACAAATAAGACTCAATCGACTCATCCTTGATTTAGTTAGGGAGGATATTACCAAGCTTCTTCAAGATGGTATTATCTACCCAATTTCTGATAGTGAATGAGTTATTAAAATTCAAGTGGTACATAAGAAGGGTGGGATAACTATTTTTACAAATGAACATGTAGAGGTGGTCAAAAATTGAGCGGAAAACAAATGGCACGTACGTATCGATTATCAGAAATTGATTGCTAAAACAAAAAAAGATCACTACCCACTTCCATACCTTGATCAAATTCTAGAATTATTAGCCATAAAGTAACACTATATCTTTCTTGATGGATACAAAAGCTACTTCCAAATCCCAATCTCACCTCCGGATCAAGAAAAGGCTACTTTCTCTTGACCATTTGGAACATTTTCATATAGGATAATGCCTTTTGTCTTTTTCAATTCTCCTACAACATTCCATAGGTGTATGATGAGTATATTTTATGAATTCATTGAGCATTTAATGGAGGTATTCACAGATAACATTAACATTTATGGTGGGTCATTTGAATCCAGATTGCATTCACTCTATCTAGTTTTTAAAAATTCATTAAAATGTAACCTTGTGATAAATTATAAATATTTCTACTTCATATTTCCTAATGGGATTGTTCTAGGGAACATAGTTTCACAAGAGGGTATTGAAGTTGATCCTTCCAAAATTGAAGTGTTCCAATCACTTACTGAACCAACGTCTGTTCAATAAATCCAATCATTCCTTTTTCATGCTGGTATCTATCAGTGATTCATCCATAAATTCATTAGGATTTCCCTCTCACTCACTCAGCTACTCCAAAATTATGTCACATTTCTTTCAGATGAAGCTTACAAGAGAGCCTTTATTGAACACAATTCTATTTTTACATCTTCCCCAATAATCCATGCCCTAGATTGGTCCTTTCATTTTGAATTGATGTGCGATGATTCTGATATGGACATTAGGGAAATTCTTAGTCAAAGAATATAAAATATTCCGAATTTAATCTGTTATGCCTCAGAAACTTTGGATGAAACTAAATCTCACTACACTGTGATTGAGAAGGAGATTTTAGCTATGGTGTTTTCAATTGGATAAATTCCAGACACATCTCTTAGGTTCCAAAATAATAATTTTTACATACCATTCATATTTAAAGTTCTTACTTAAGAAAATTTATTCCAAACTGAGGCAAATAGGATGGATCTTGATGCTTATAGAGTTTGACATTGTGATTAAAGAGTGAACTGTAAAAGAAAATCCTATAATTGATCCCCTGAGTAGAATTTCTAATTATTATCATTCAGAAATCATTGATTCTGAATTCCCAACTGAGAACCACTCATAGATCGCTCCACAATTACCATGGTATTCCCCACAAGTAAACTACTTGGTTGCTGGTGTTTTTTCTGAAAACATTTCAGAATAACAAAAAGTGAAGGTAAAAATTGATTCAAAATTCTATTTTTTGGATGAAAATAATCATTGGAATAATAGGGATGATACGGTAATGAGGATATGTGTCGATGAAGATGAATATTCATCCATCTTTTATTTTTTTTCACTCAATGCCTAGTGGTGTCCATTTTGGACCACAAAGGACCTCTTGAAAGGGTACCGAATCTGAATTCTTTTGGACTTCACTCCTAAAGGACTCACATGAGTTCTGTAAATCATGTTCCACATTCCAAAATTATGGCACAATTTCTAAAAGAAATGAAATGCCTGAAAAGTCTTTAATTTTTTGTGATAACTTTGATGTTTGTGTGATCAATATCATGGAACCATTTCCCTCTTCCAATAGATTCTCATATATTATTCTTACGGTAAATTATGTTTCTAGGTGGGTTGAGGACAAAACCCCTAGAAAGGATTATTAACATACTATTATTGAGTTCTTAAAAACCCAAATGTTCAACTGGTTTGGAACACCATGTTCCATGATAAGTGAATTAGGAACACATTTTTGAAATCAGACCTCAAAATATCTTTTGAAAATTGATAGTGCTTTTACAATAAAATTACACTACATATCACCCCCAAAAAATAGCATGGATGAACTTTCTAATAGATAAGTGAAAAGAGTGCTTGGGAGAATTACAATACCCAACAGAAAATATTGGCCCGAAAGAATTGGTGAATCACTTTGGGTTTATCAAACTACTTATAAACCATCGATTGGGATATCTCCCTTTGGGTTAGATTTTAGTAAATCATTTCATTTTCCATTTGAAATTTTTCATAAGTCATTTTGGGCTATGAAAAAATTTAATTTTAATTGTGAAAACTCTAGTGAAGAATGATTTTTTAAAGTTGACTAAATTTGAGGACCTTCAACTTGTCTAATAGGAGAATTCCAATATTTACAAAGAAAATTCCAAGCCACTCCATGAAAAACACATCCTATGGAAGGTTTCTAAGGAAGGTGAAATGGTAATGCTCTTCAATTCTTGATTTCAACTTCACATAGGTAAGATTAATTCCCACTGCGAAGTTCCTTTCATTATAACTAATGATTACCCATTTGGTTCTGTACAAGTCCGACACCCCTAGTCCAAAAGGACATTCTTGGTTATTAGACATCAGTTAACGAATCACATTGAGAGGACACCGATTCCACAAACCACATTGATATCCATCGTATCCCTACCTCCTACAATTGACCCACCACATGATGGAGATGTGACCCACCAAATCCAAATAAGGGGGCACCTCTTTCCCTTTAACTTTCTATCCCTATCCCTCTCTTCCTCAATTTTCCTCTTTCTACATTTTCGTATCTTATTCTAATTTTCTTAATACATTCTTCATCGAAATTTTTCCTCTATTTATTTTTATGGGGTGTGTAGTTAAAAAAACACTAATAAAACTAAAAAAACAAAAAAATATAAAGAAAAGAGTCATAATCACTCACCATCCACTTTTGAAAAATTTTCCTACCATTTTGGGGAGTCAAAATGTAACATCCCGGATCCGGGTGCCATGCAACGGGTGACCCGAACCCGTTTCACCACGTGACCTCAAGCACATTTCCCCAAACGCCAGAGGCTGCCGACTAGCAGCGAGGGCCCAGGTCTGATAGTGGGGAAACTATACCCTCATTTGTCAAAGTGTAGCGCAGCGGAATACAAAATAAAACATACAACAAACAGCGGAAGCAGTAAACCATACACAACTGAAACAAAAAACAGCAGTGGGTATAACCAACAGTATATAAATAATGATGCTACATGTCTCAAGTTCTATGAAAACAGCCAAAACATGTTATACATCAATATAATACAACAAAGAGTAGAGTACAACAAAACAAAGCAAAACAGATGGCAGCGGCATCACGATCCTAGGCTCGGTCCCATGCCCTCCTACTCCACAACAACAGTCAAGTACATGTATATGAACTCTTTCCCCTATCTACACCTGCAGAAACGTAATCTGTCTGGGATGAAAAGCGTGACCCAAACAGGGTGTGAGAAATATATCTCAGTAGGCACCCACCAAAGGCCCGTGCCCAACTACGCGCTAACATGCAACAATAGTGTGAAGTGGTAAAATGAAATAAAGTAAGCAGTACAACAAAGTAACTAACATAATAGTTAAATTTCCATTTAATTATTCATTTAATCCATTTTATATAAGAAATCACCACAGTGCATTTCTAAGTAAACAACTAGTGTCCTCAGACACGTAAACTCCTACTCTCGGGTAATGAGTATCCAGCACAAGAATCTGCCCTCAGGCATAACAGAGTTTTCCCTCAGGCATAGGTAGTGTTGCCCACAAGCACGGAGTCAGCTGCCCATAGGCATGGAAGAAGTTACCCTCATGCTGAAATAACTACTACCCAAAGGCTAAATAGTGCAGTGCCCACAGGATAATCACAACAACGCCCTCTAGCTAAACAGGTAACCGGGCCATGCCCAATATGTCAAAATGTAGTAAAAAAGCAATTAATCTCAAGGCAATTCTATAACTACTACATTAAAGGCATACCCTCAGGTATCCTGGCCAAACGGCTAAACAGAGAAACACACCCCCGGGGTGGTTCTGGATCCAAGCATCGATCCCAACCAGTATTTTATTATCAAAATTTAATCACCTACACAATTCTAGGCATTAAATATAGCAACGGCCTCAGCCACACGACACCCCAACATGGGTTCATGGCACAAAAACGCACAAAACGCACGATAGTTGGAAAAATTAACACAAAGCCACCTACCTTATACGACAACGAACGATATACCCGAACGCCGACTCCTGAAACACCCAAGAACGACATAGATTGGACGAAGAACAAAACTTGCTTAACCTCAAATAACCTATGTTAGGAAAAGAATTGGTAAGAAACACTCCAGGATAAGAGATGGCTTACCCATGCGGTTCCAACGTGATTGTCCGAAGCGAAATCGGATTCTAGACGAACACCGGACGGATCCTCAAAGGTCCAGCATCCTCCTTTGGCTCCAAAATGGCTCAAATGCCTCCTCTACCAAATGAGGAGGATAATGCCTGTTTTATGCCGAAAAAACAAAGTACACGACATGTACTTCCAAGTACACGACGTGTTCTCCTTTCATTTAACTGTTCACCTGGCGGCATTCCGCTAGCGCGACATTGTTCACCTGCCGACAAGAGTACACGACATGTACTTCTGAGTACACGGCGTGTAATGCCGCCCAGTTGGAGGCTACTCCACTGCCTTACTTTTTGACCCGCCGACTGACTACATGGCGTGTAAAGGACCACTACACAGCATGTAGTCAGTTTCTACACCCTTTTTCGCCGGCAAGGCTACACGCCCTGTGTACTCATCCCAACACGGCCAGAAGTACACGACGTGTGGAAAAAGTACACAGCGTGTAGTTCCAAAATTTGGGATTTTTCCTCATTTTCCATATTTTATTAAAAACACTTAAGGAAAATAGAAAATAGGAAGCTCGTACCCCAAAGAGAAGAACCGAGTTCTTACAAACTTCCCCCTTATAGAAATTCGTCCCAGAATTTCCCTTCCAAGGGTGGAGAAGATATATCCATGATCAACTACGGACACTGAGCTTGTATGTCGGTCTCTCTCTCCCAGGTTTCGTCCTCCACTTCCCCATACTTCCATAACACCCGTAGAAGAGGAACTGACCGACCTCGGAGAACCTTGGTTCTCCTGTAAACGATACGAATCAGATGGTCCTCAAAGGATGCATCTGCCTCCAAATCAACCACCTCTAGCTGAAAGGTGTGAGACGTGCCTGAATGGTAGCGATGAAACTGAGATATATTGAAGATGTCGTGCATATCTTGGTACCGCTGCGGTAACCACAACCGATAAGCAACCAGCCCGACCCTCTAAAGAATCTCAAATGGTCCCACATACCGCGGTGAAAGTTTAACCTGTCTCCTGATCCGCTTGTGTCCCAGTCTCGGTGAAACACACATGAAAACCTGATCCCCAACCACAAACTCCAAAGGTCTCCTGTGACGATCAACATAAGACTTCTGAAGAGACTGCGTGGTAGCCATCCGCTTTTGAATCAACTGGACCTGCTCAGACGTCTCCTGTATGAGATGTGGTCCTAGCAAAGCTGCCTCACCTACCTCTAACCAGCACAAAGGTGATCGAAATGGCCTATCGTTTAACGCCTCATATGGTTCCATCTTAATAGTCACCTAAAAGCTTTTGTTATAGGAAAACTCGACTAAGCGTATATTATTATCCCAAAAGCACCCAAAGTCTAGTATGCATGCATGCAGCATGTCCTCTAGCACCTGTATCATACGCTCTAACTGGCCATCTATCTGAGGGTGGTATGCTGTGCTCAGAACCACCTGTGTACCCAGCGCCCTTTGAAAACTCTACCAGAAACTAGACGTAAAGAAGGAATCCCTATTTGAAATGATAGAACGAGGGACCCCATAAGATGTACGATCTCTCGGATATATAGTCTTCCGAGCTCGTCAACACCGAAGGTCTCCTTGATCGACAAAAAGTGAGGTACATTCGTGATTCTATCCACAACAACCCACACGGCATCATTTCCATGAGGTGACCTCAGCAACCCAGTCATGAAATCCATCACGACATCATCCCATTTCCACTCTAGAATGGGTAACTGCTTTAACAGTCTAGCTGGTCTCTGATGCTCCGCCTTCACCTGCTGACAAGTGGAACACCTCGTAACAAAACCAGCTACATCTCTCTTCATAACCAGCCACCAGTATTGACGCCTCAAGTCACGACACATCTTGGTAACCCTGGGATGAAATGCCCAAGATGAAGCATGAAACTCCTGCATCAGCTCTTCGTGTATATCCCCTAGAACCCATACTCATCCATGGAAACACAAAACCTCACCATCTCATATCTCCCATCCAAGAGAAGGGTCCCCACTTGCCAATGACTCCCGTAGAACTAGGATTTCTGAATCACATAGCTGCCTCATCCTCACTTTATCCAGGAGGGTAGAAGTCACAGCTAAAGAAGAAAGATAAGTCTGCCCCTGACTGTCATGCACCTGTAGATGCATCTCAGAGAACAAAGCCATAAGATCCCACTCACCACCGGCCTCCTGCACTGCCTGTATCTGAGTCTTCCTGCTTAGTGCATCAGCTACTGCATTACCTCTACCAGGTGTATTGGGAAACTCAAAATCGAAGGACTGTAGGTACTCAACCCACCTTCTCGGCCTCAGATTCAGGTCACGCTGAGTAAAGATATACTTGATTCTTTTTTGGTCAGTGAAAACCAAAGAATGCTCTCCCAACAGATAATGTCTCCAACAGCGCAACACATGCACAACTGCAGCCAACTCGAGATCATGCGTCGGGTAATTACTCTCATGTGGCCTCAACTGCTGAGAGCCGTACACCACAACTCGGCCGCCCTGCATCAACACTGCTACCAGCCCAATACCTGATGCATCACATTAAACTTTATATCTCTTCCCCTACTCTAGGAGTATCAAGATCTGTGCTGATGTCAACCTTCCTTTCAGGTCCTGAAAATATGCCTCGCAATCTTCCGACCAAACGAACTTCACACCCTTCTTAGTCAAGCCCTTCAACAGTGCTGCCAAGCAGGAGAAGTCCTATATAAAACACCTATGGTAACCAGCCAGACCTAAGAAACTCCGTATCTCAAACACATTCTTAGGCTTCTCCCAGGAAACTACTGCTCTCACCTTCTCTGGGTCTACTGAAACTCCTGCCTCTGAGATGATATGACATAGGAAGTGAATCTGGTCCATCCAAAAGTGGCACTTCGAGAGCTTAGCATATAGATGATTCTCTCTTAGTGTACTTAGTACGATCTCAAGATGGGTGGAATGGTCGTGTAGAGTGCGAGAGTACACCAAGATGTCATCCATGAATACTACCACAAAAGAATCAAGATACGGATGGAACACACGGTTCATCAGAGCCATGAAAACTGATGGCGCGTTCGTGAGTCTGAACGGCATAACCGTATACACATATAGACCATACCTAATCCTGAAAGCTTTGAGAGGTATATCAGATGGTCTAACACGTAGTTGATGATATCATGATCTCAGGTCAATCTTCGAGAACACTCGTGCTCCACGAAGCTGATCAAAAAGATCATCAATCCTTAATAAGGGATATCGGTTCTTAACCGTCAATTGGTTTAGCTTCCGATAATCCACGCAAAGTCTGAGGGTACCATCCTCTTTATTTGCAAAAGGACTAGTGAACCCCAAGGAGAAGTACTGGGTCGGATAAATCCCTTTTCCTGTACCTCCTCTAACTGCCTCTTGAGCTCCTGTAACTCAGGTGTAGCAATCCTATAAGGAGGAATGGACACCGGTGCTACTCCTGGCAGAAGCTCAATGGAGAAATCCACCTCTCTCTCTGGAGGTAGACCCAAAAAGTCCTCCGGGAAGACATCCCTGAAACGGTCAACAACTTTAGGGAAGTCCGTCTTACAAGTCCCCTGGTCATCCAGATATAATCTCACAATCTAGACTGTGACTCCACCCTGCCCACGATGCTCTGGTCCAGCTCGACTCCCCTGAACATCCCATTCGCCCTTGTATAGAAACTCTCCGCCCTCCGGTGATGTGAAACGCACCCTGCGACAATAGCAGTCTACAAAGGCTCGAAAGGGAACCAACCATTCCATCCCGAGAATGACATCGTATCTCCTCATATCTAATACATAGAGGTCCAAAAGTAAGTGACACCCACCAAAATATAGGGGGAACTCCTTACACTGATGCACACATGCCATTTTATTCGCCAATGGCACGTCTAGCGTCATGATATCTGAAGAAGTAGAAACACAGAGCTCAAGGATCTACACAACGGGTACATATATAAAACTATACGTAGAACCCCTATCAAAAAGTACTGAAGACAAGATAAAATATACTATAATAGTACCTCTGAATGTAGAAGGTCCGGGATCCTCCTCCTTCTGGGTCTGTTGCACTGCATATGCCTGCCCAGTGCTGCGGCCCTGCGACACAGCTTGGATACCCTAAGATGTCACGCCCTACTGCCTCTGAGATCCTAGAATCTGGCTACCATGGCCATGACAACCATCTCTGCCTGCACGCCCTGACGTGTTCCAATTCCCTGACTGGTAAGAAGCCACTAGTCCTACTTCTGCACGTGGAGTCTGCACAGAACCCCTCTCACTAGCCACTGGTGGAAACTCTCTACAAAAGCGCTACAGATGACCCATCTTACCGCAAGCTCGGCACTCCACTGGGTCTCATGGACACTACGACATCTTGTGCCCCTCTCTACCACACTGGTAGCACATAACCTGGCCACCTGAAGCATTCTTCTGATTGGTACTGCCGCCCTGAGGGAAGTACATCTGTCTCTTCCTCTTGCCAATAGAAATAGTACCAGTAACCGGTGCTGAACCGCCATGGACCACACCAATCAATTATCGTAGGTTCTTCTCTGTAATCAACACCTGGTTCACAATCATGTGTATAGTAGGAAACCTCAAAACATTCACCAATGCTCGGATGTCATACCGAAGACCATCCTCAAAACATCTATCTCTCAACATCTCATCACCCACCAGCACGGATGCAAAACCCTGAAGCTCTGTAAAACGAGCAGAATAGTCCATCACCGACATAGTTCCCTGCTACAGATTCATGAACTCTCAAGCTCTATCTTCCCTCAGCGTCTCGAGAAATAAGAAGTCATAGATGACTACATGAAAATCTTCCCATTCCATGTCCATGTGATGCTCTGTCTGGGTGGTATCATCCCACCACCTCTTGGCCGAATCATGCAGCATGTATGTGGCGAGCTTAACCCTCCGCCCTAGAGGCATCTCAAGATTCTCGAAAATAGTTTTCATCGATCCTATCCAAGACTCCACAGCCTGTGGTCTTCCATCCCTTGAAAATGTAGGTGGATGCTCCTGCTGGAAGATACGAGTAAGTTTAGCCATAGATGTGGCAGCTGACGGTGCTCCCTGAAAGGTCTGCATGAACCGCATAAAGCCTTCATGGAACTGCGCCTCTGTGCCTGTGTCCGGTATAACGGTTGGCGCCGCATCTAGCTCTGCTGGTGGATCAACTGGTAGCCCATGGCCCACCATTTCTGGAGTATTGTTTCCACCGCTCTCCTGGCGAACAACTCACGGTCGTATAGGTGGCATGACACTACATGGTCAAAATCACGCCTCATATTCAAGATTATTATGATTGAATAGCGAAGGAACCACAAAGGAAACAAGAGGAAGAAGGAATGAAAAAATGGGAAAAGCAAGACTACATGGCGTGTACACTTACTACATGGTGTGTACTTGACTTACCTTCCCATGCCCGGGTCCCTACACACGGCTAAGGCACCCGGCTTCCCCTGAACAAAAACTACACAGCGTGTAAAATATCTACACGACTTGTACGATGTTATTTTCCAACTACCCGTGTTGTCTGTAACACGACCGACTACTCGGCTTACAACTACATGGCATCTTACACCCGTACACGGCATGTAAAACACCCCGTTTCCCAGCCACATGAATAAAACCACATGGTATCTCCTTAGACAAGACCACACGGCGTGTCCCATAGGTACACGGCGTGTTCAAGGAGAGGTGACATCGGCTCGTGTTTGTTAGTTACACAACCGAGTCCCTAGGTCACACTACATGGCGTGTCCATCATTGACACGGCGTGTTCTGTACAGATGTTCACTGACCCGTGTTGTTTGTTACATGGATGGACTTCGGGTCACACTACATAGTGTGTACAAAAGTTACATGGCGTTTTTTTACCCAAGCCTTTCCCTACCCCGTGTTGTCGCCCACATGGTTTGTGACACAGGAAGAGACTACACGGCGTGTACTCAGGGTACACGATGTGTACTCAAAATTTTATTTTTCTTCTCGAATAGAAGAACATACACGGCGTGTATAAAAATACTACATCGCGTGTATACTGGGTTTCCAGACAGTATGCCTCAGAAACTTCCCCGGAACCCAGAAAACACAAAAAAACAACATCTAAGTGTCAAATTTCGACCCGTGAGGGCCCATACTCCCCACGAATCAAATTTTGACAGCTTATCTCTGTTGAAACATAATAAACAGTCAATAATCCACCAAATTCCGGTAAATGGGGGACCATACTCCCCAAAAATCAAAGATTGGCGTCCATTCTATGAAAAGCTCTCACAAAAATTACCCTATGAAACAACAGGTATTTATCAGTGCAGCTATCACTAGGACATGCTTTTCTAGCACATCAACTATCACAACAACATCCAATTTTCTAATGCTCCTACATGGCAAGGAAACTATACATGGCATGTGATTCTAGAATATGCCTAAATGATGCCTGAGATGGAATACCCTAATCTCATCAGGTTGCTTCTAAATAGAACCCATAGATAAAATATAAACAGCCCAATATCAAAGTGCATCACCCAACGGTGAAAACATATCAACCATAAAATTTAAAAATCAAAAGAATGAAAAATACGAGGTAAAATGGGTTTTCCCTATACATAGGTCAGCTACGCCCGGGCACATCTTATTACCAACTACCATTCCATCTTATCCTTGACTACGACTCCAAATAGTAAGTCAAAGAAAAGAAACCGCTCTAATACCACTTTGTAATGTATCAGATCCAGGTGCCACGCAACGGGTGCCCCGAACCCGGTTCGCCACGTGACCTCAAGCGCATTTCCCCAAACGCCAGAGGCTGCCAACTAGCAGCGGGGGCCCAGGTCTAATAGTGGGGAAACTATGCCCTCATTTTTCAATGTGTAGCGCAGCAGAATACAAAATAAAACAAACAACAAACAGCGGAAGTAGTAAACCATACATAACTGAAACAAACAACAGCAGTGGATATAACCAACAGTATATAAATAATGATGCTACATGTCTCAAGTTATATGAAAATAGCCAAAACATGTTATACATCAATACAATACAACAAAGAGCAGAGTACAACAAAACAAAGAAAAATAGTTGGCGGCGGCATTGCGAGCCTAGGCTCAGTCCCATGCCCTCATACTCCACAAAAATAGTCAAGTACCTATATAGGGACTCTTTCCCCTATCTACACCTATAGAAACATAATCTGTTTGGGACAAAAAGCATGACCCAAACAGGGTGTGAGAAATATATCTCAGTAGGCACCCACCAAAGGCCCGTTCCCAAATGCGTGCTAACATGCAACAATAATGTGTAATGGTAAAATGAAATAAAGTAAGTAGTACTACAAGGTAACTAACTTAACAGTTAAATTGCCATTTAATTATTCATTTAATCCATTTTATATAAGAAATCACCATAGTGCATTTCTAAGTAAACAACTAGTTTCCTCAGACAAGTAAACTCCTACCCTCAGGTAACGAGTATCCAACACAAGAATCTTCCCTTCGGCATAACAGAGTTTTCCCTCAGGCGTAGGTAGTGTCGCCCACAGGCATAGAGTCAGCTAACCACAGGCACGAAAGAAGTTGCCCTCAGGCCAAAATAAATACTGCCCACAGGCTAAATAGTGCAGTGCCCACAGGCTAATCACAACAAAACCCTCAGGATAAACAGGTAACCGGGCCATGCCCAACATGTCAAAATGCAGTAAACAAGCAATTCCTCTCATGTCAATTATACAACTACTACATTAAAGGCATACCCTCAGGTATCCTGGCCAAACAGCTAAATAGAGAAACACACCCCCGGGGTGGTTCCAGATCCAAGCAACGATCCCAACCAGCATTTTATTATCACAATTTAATCACCTATGCAATTCTAGGAATTAAATATAGCAATGGCCTCATACACAAGACACCCCAACATGGGTTTGTGGCACAAAAATGAAAAAAACACACGACAGTTGGAAAAATTAACACAAAGCCACCTACCTTATACACCAACGAACGATATACCTGAACGCTGACTCTAGAAATTCCAAAGAACGGTGTAGATCTGACGAAGAACAAAACTCTCTTAACCTCAAATAATATACGGTAGGAAAATAATTGGTAAGAAACACTTCAAGAGAAGAGAGGGATTACCCATGAAGTTCCAATGTGATCGTCTGAAGCAGAATCAGATTCCAGACGAACACCTAGTGGATCTTCAAAGGTCCACCCTCCTCATTTGGCTCCAAAACGGATCAAATGCCTCCTCTGTCAAATGAGGAGGCTACTTCCTATTTTAAGCCAAAAAAACAAAGTACACGGCGTGTACTTCCAAGTACACTGCATGTACTCCTTTCATTTAACTGTTCACCTGGAGGCTTTCCGCCAGTGTGACACTATTCACCTGCCAACAAGAGTACACAGCGTGTACTCCTGAGTACACGGCATGTACTGCCGCCCAGCTGGCGGCTGCTCCACCACCTTACTTTTTGACCTACCGACTGACTACACAGCGTGTAACGGACCACTACACGGTGTGTAGTCGGTTCCTACACCCTTTGTCACCGGCAAGGCTACACGCCCTGTGTACTCATCCCAACACGGCCAAAAGTACACATCATGTGGAAAAAGTACACGGCGTGTAGTTCCAAAATTTGGGATTTTTCCACATTTTCCATATTTTATTAAAAACACTTAAGGAAAAGAGAAAAGAGAAAGCACGTACCTCAAAGAGAAGAACCGGGTTCTTACACAAAAGACATGTTTTCATCTAAAAAATTTTGTATTTTCATCATAAATTTGGATAAATAATCTTGGGTCAAATGAAATCACTCTTGAATGCTGAATTTTTAATTGGAAAATGATTCTTCCCCAACTGTGATAAACAACATTATCTTTCATACCAAGGTCACCTATGACAATCATTTCATTTTTTGTGTTTTCACCCCCTATTTTGAGTCTTGATTTTTTGTCCCTTTGAGTTGAAATTCTATATTTCATGTGATTGAATATGATAGAGGAATTTTCTGAACCACATAAGAATCATAATAGCCAAATAGCCTCCCATTAACCATACATTAATCCTCCTTTTGAAATGCCCTTTGAGCCTATGAAATCCTTTTATTTGGTAGCCACATTACAAGCCTAATACCTTGTTCCACCCTATATCTACATGGAATTATATTACATAATTTTTTGAAATTTAAATGTGGGGGGATGGATTCCATTTTTGGTGTCATTTTCTTGATTTTCAATGTGTTGTCATATGCTTGAGGAAAATAATCCATTTTATTGTGGTGGGAGAGGTTATCATTAAGTGAGTTTTGGAAATTTATTTTATTTTTTTTAATTTTGTAAATATAACTAATAAGTGTAAAAAAATGAAATGAAAAATAAAAAAAGAGCAAAACAAAAAAAAACAGAAAAATGGGTTGTGTCTAGGGTAGGTCAAAAATCACTCTTTTTCAACCCTTTATCTTTTTATAACTATTAACATTTGTGTCTTGAGGAGTTCAAATATGGGTTGGTAGATGAGTTTTAGTTCTTTATCATGTTCAAATTTTGATATACAAATGTAAAAAAAGAAAACAAAGAAAAAAATAACACTAATGCCATTGGGAGAAGTTTTGTGTTTGGTAAATTTTTCATATTGTCATCCTCTTTAAACTTTTTGTATTTCTTCACACAATCATGACCACATAAAAATATGTTTCCATTTAATTAAATGTTTCATTTCAAAAAAATTGTACATTGTTTTACCCGTGTCAGTGCCTTACCCTGTTTTTCATTTCTCTTGGACATTAAATACCTACCATCCTAGAGCCACAAAAAAACCCCTAGAAAGACCTATTAATTCTTATGCACTTTAAGATTTGGAATGTAAGCTGAGAGATCCTTAAAACACTATGATTTTCACTTTTGGTTGGTGAATGATTGGACCTCAAGTAATAAAATTTTATCATCTTGAGAGGAGTAATTTTTTAGTTCCTATATTTTCAATTCCTCATTTGAACATGAAAAATGATTTATTGGAAATATTTTTTTGTGACAATTTTTGGTAGAATTCAATATATATGAGTAAAATGGTCTAAACCTCCCCTAATTGGTGAAAACAAACTTTTAATATTTGTTGGTGAGTGATAATTTTTTTGTTATGTTTTTATATTTGTTTAACATATAGACATGAAAAAAATCAAATTTTGGGGATTTTGAGGTTGTTTATTTAATAAATTTTTTTATCTAATCCCTTTAGTAAATTTTCATATATAAGTTCATAATTGGTGTGATATACCCATGTTTTAATACAAAACATAATTTTTGAGCATTATTTGAATTAATCCAATTGAATCAGTTTAATATTTTAATAATAACTATTATACTACTAATCAAAATAGTGTTATTATTATATCTTAGGTTTCATTATTCAATTTTCTATATATCATTAGAAGTAAATACTTGGATATATCTTCCATTTAAAAGGTTATATGATCCACACAATAAATCCCAAATAATCATTGAAAAAAACTGGACCATCGATGATGCTTGAATTCATATGATCCATGTTGAAACCCAAATTTGACAAGTCACCAAAATTTTTTGTTGATTATCCAAAGGAACTATGTATAAAAATTTCAAGTCCCAACTTCTATAAAAAGGGGGCCAAATTTTTCTTTAAATTCTATCCCACCATTCTATTTGGGAATGAAAATCAGCACACATTAATTAACCTTTCTACTGATATAGACCACCAATAGAGATTTTATTTTTTAGTTTGAAATAATAGATAATGGTGTAAAACTTTTTAAAATAAGTGGTTTAGATTTTAGGGTATCTTACTATACAAAAAAACTAGGATTGAAATGGACATATTAAAATTGATTAATCAAACCACCATAAATTTGGATACTTAAGTCAAATAGACACCATATTTTATGGTATACTTTAAACATTAATATGTACAACTTTGAAGCAGAGTATTTCTCCAAATTCTTCAATCTGAAGTATCAAATCAGAGATCTAATTAGAGGGGAAGATTTGGTATGAAAACAGTCCACCACCATGGGATATAAATACACCCCCTACTCTCCTTTAAATGTGTTCTAATTTCATAACATAAAGAGGAGGTTTTTAATGATAAATACTTTACAAGGTCCTGGTAGAAATTTCATATATCTTGTTTCAATAAGAGACACCTCTCCTCCACTTTTATTTTTGTGTTCCTCTGTGTTTGTTTTCAATTATATTAGCATAAGCTATTTAAATTTCGTCTCAATTTTAATGAAAGTTTCTAATTAATATTTTTTAATCATCCACCCTATATTAATAAATATTAATTCTATTAAAATAGTTTAAATCATGTTGAAACCCCTTCCCTTCTTTTACATTCTCATTCAATCTAAAGTGTGATTTTCCCTCTCTTCACCTTTCATGTGTGTGTTTTCCGCACCTCCCTTTTCTTGTCCCATTACATTTATATTATTTTAACCCCATAAAAATAAGAATTAAAACCATATTAATAAAAATATCAATGTATGGGTAAATCTACCAATTGGGTGAGTTATAATTTGGAGATATTAAGTGATTGAGAGATTTTGCTCGTTGAGTATTCTTTATGTTAACATTGTTCATGTTGAACTCAAAATGTCATAGATTAATGACATCTTTTTCTAACATGTGGATTCCATGGATAACTTTAACCATAAATAAACTACCTTAAACAAGTTTTAATTGAGATTAGAACCATAATTATATAAAGGCTTGCATTAAATCCCTAACACTTAGGTATTATGATCAAAATTACCTTGTGAAGTTGGTGTTAATTTAATGCAATAAAATGAAAAAATAAATGATATCATAAGCTTATATCCCCAATAATGAACTCACCCAAATATTTATAAATTTTTTAAATCAATCAAACGTCATCCATTAATCCATTTATTTAATTTATATAAAAATCCACCAAATTAAAAAGTGACAGATAAAAAAACAATTGTATATTAAAAATTACCATCACTAAGGATTTGACCAGAGTGATGCTATGCACATTATAAGAGCATCAGACCTTTGAATGATTGATAAGAGAAAATTTTCCATGTATCAAATGGCGTTGCTATCAGGGATTGTGCGTTAACTCAACATTAGTTTTTGGTTTTTGTAATAAAAACCCCAAAAAAGTAAAAACATTAACAAAAACAATATGATACATAACCCAAAGAAAAACCAGCCTTCTCATAAAAATCATAAACAAAAAAAAACCACAAAGAAAAACCCACCTTCCATGTCCTTCCAAATTTTCTCTGAATGCCCCATAGCCTTCCAGACAATCCATTGGAATTGTTTGACCCATAAATCGAGTGAACTCTTCACTGAATTAGGAGGAACATTAGGAATAATCAAATCACCCCTGAACCATTATTTGTCCAACCAATTGATCTAGAAATGGATAATCAAAGAGAAAAAACCTTAAAAGAAGTAGCTTCCCCCTGATATTAGTTTCCATGCCCTTTGTATTTAATATCTCAAAATTGAGGTCCATTTCAAACTCAAATCTGGTTTAATTCATCTTATACCACATTTAAATGGGCTAGCCTGTGAGGATCCATGTCTTCATCTCAAAGAGTTAAAAGTGGTGTGTTGTACTATAAATCATCAAGGGGTTTTTGAGGAACAAATCAAACTTTGAGCATTCCCTTTCTCCCTAGATGACTCTACGAGGTCAAGAATCTACTACCTCTTTCATTGATCTACAAACTCATGGATTTACATATAGTGTCTCTTTTTAGAAAAATTATTTAATGCTTCTCATACCACTTCTATCATAAAGTAAACAAGTGGTATCCATCAATTACCTATTGAATCACTCCATGAGTATCAGAAGAGGTTTAAAAATTTGGTGGGAACCTGTCCGCACCATCAAATCCATGAACACTTCCTGATCTAATACTTCCATTAGGGGTTACTATCTAAGGAGAGAACTCTTATTGATGCCGAAAGTGGCAGTTCTATTGTTGATAAAACTTCTGCATCTACAGAAGATCTAATAAGCAACATGGCTGCCAACATGCAACAATTCCATACTCGAGCACATGATCAATTTAGACAAGTCTAAGAGAATCAATCCATAGAGCTAAATAAGATGACCAAGAAGGTCACAGAACTTACAGGTCTTTTGTGTCAACTAGATGTTGCCTCTAAATTCACAACCTCATCTTCTCCATAATCTATGTTCCCTAGACCTATCAAAACTGTAGAACCTGCAGGTTATCAGTTCCTCCAATAGAAACTTTTCCACATCTTCAAGATGATCCATCTGATTATTCTAGTCTAATGGAGCTCAATGCACCAAATTCATAGAGTAACATCAACCCTCAACTGTTAGGTTAGTTCATTAAAAAATTCTACTAGCCCCACTCTAAGCCCTTATCCTCTACCTTTAACCCAGGCTTGGGGTATTTTAATCCCATTTCTCATCCACCTCAATTCGCTCCTCAAAACCTTAACCAATTCCAATATGGTCAAGGTGTTGGTAACATCTAACAACTTTATCCTTTTGTTCTTCAACCAAAAAGGGTCAGTCCTCCTCTTTCCCCTCATGGAACTCACTCTCCTAATGAGCCTTCCCAATTACCAACCCAATACAAGCACTTTCCCAAGAAAAAAAATCAAAGAAAATCTAAATTCGGGACAAGCCACTTCTTCCAAGAAACCATCAGAAAGTGTAGTTGATGTTATTTCCACCTTCACCCATTCTAGCCTCAAAATCATTAAAACTGAAATTGGTCAAATTTCATCCCAACTATGCTAGAATAAACAACAAAATTCTTCTGAACTTTCAGTTCAACCATTACCCAACCCCAAGTGTAATATAATTGCAATTAAACTTAGATCGGGAAATCAAATTTCTATACCTCATGATGAGTCCTAAAACTCTACTTTCATTGTTGACCAAGAAAATGAAAAAATAAATGAAACTAGAAATGGAACCTGACTCCATTCACTCTCTTCCTTCCATTCATCTAAGGAACCCAAATACTTTTTCTCAAGACATTTCTAATCCAAGAAAGCCCTTTGAACCCAATATTGAAAATCTCTAAATGTTTAGACATGTTGAAGTGAACATACACCTCGTAGATGTCATAATTAAATTTCCTAAGTATGCCAAGTTTATTAAAGAGTTGTGCAACCATAATAGACAAATTAAGACCATTGAGAATGTTTCAACCCAGAATTCCATAACCATGAAGTGCAAAGCTCCAGGTACATTTATCGTTCCATACCAAATAGGGAGTTCCAACATCGATGATACACTCATAGACCTACGAGCCTTGATAAATTTTATTCCCAAATCTGTCTTTTCAAACCTTGGTATAGGTCCATTTCACCCAACATGTGTTTTCATCCACTTACCAATCGAAGCATAGCCAGTCTTGACGGAATAATTGGGGATGTCCTTATCCAATTTAATGATCTTATCTTCCCAGATTATTTCTATGTCCTTGGCATTGATGGTGAGATGACCTCTTCTCGTTCTCCCAAGTTATAGGAAGACCATTCCTCCTAGAAGAAAAATATTAGATTTATCTCCATGAGGGCATCATATCCATGGAATTTGGTGACCAACTGGTCATGTTCAATAACATTCAATCCATGTGATACCCATCATAGGGTCAATCTTCCTTATCAATCCATGCTTTTTAGGACACTTATGAGAGTGGATTCTCCCCCATTTTATCATTTTCATCATGTTCTAATGATAAAGGAGCTTTTCATATTTTCACCATGATTAACCAAGTCATTAATGGGGAAGTTGAGGTTGACATTTCATTCATAGATTTCATCAATCTAGAGGATATTGAAAGCTCTATTAAATACCATATCAACTCTGATATCTACTATTACACCTTGGATATTCTTGTGGAAAATGAACTTGAACCAACTAAAATCACTTCCCTTCTTCTTGAGTTGTCAAGACCATCGATGAAAGATGAGAATAATATGATACCTCTTCCTGCACACCTAAAATATGAATTCCACTTCCATGATCACTATTATCCTATCATTATCTCTGAAACACTTACTGAAACTGAGGAGTCTAAACTTTTTCAGGGGTTAGAAGAAAACAAAAAGTCCATAGGTTGGAACCTATAAGACATACCAGGAATCAACCCTACCATTTTCATGCATCAAATCCATCTTGAGGAATCATACAAACCAATCATATAACCATAAATAAGACTCAATACACTCATCCTTGAGGTATTTAGGGAAGATATTACCAAGATTCTTCAAGCTGGTATTATCTACCCACATTTTGATAGTGAATGGGTTAGTCCGATTCAAGAGGTACCTAAGAAGGGTTGTATAATTGTTGTCATAAATCATCATGGAGAGGTTCTCACAACTCAAGTAAAATAAATGGAATGTATGCATAGATTATTGGAAATTTTATGTTGAATCATGAAAATATCACTGCCTTTTTAAATTCCTTGATCAAATTCTAGAATGATTATCCAGAATGTCACACTATTAATTTCTGGATGGATAAACCGACTACTTATAAATCCAAATCGCACCTCAGGACCAATAAAAGACTAAATTCACTTGCCCATTAGGAACATATTCAAATAAGATAATACATTTTGGCCTTTGTAATACTCCTGAAAAATTCCAGATGTGTGTGATGAGTATCTTTTGTGAATTCATTGCGTATTGAATGGAGGTATCATGGAGGAAATTACCATTTATAGTGATTCATTTGAATCATTCTAGCATTCAATCTTCCTTTCCTTAAAAAATGTTTCAAATTTTACCAAGTGATGAATTATGATAAATGTAACTCCATGGTTACTAATGGGATTATTCTATAGTACATATATTCACAAGAGGGTATTGAAGTCGATCCTTCCAAAACTAAAGTGATCAAATCACTTACTGAACCCATATTTGTTTGAGACATCCATTAATTCCTTGGACATGATGGTTTCTATCAGTGATTCACGCATAAATTCATTAGGATTCCCCTTCCACTAACTCAGCTACTACAAAATGATGTCACATTTTTTTGTGATGAATCTTGTAAGAGAGCCTTTGATGAAATAAAATATGTTCTTACATATACCCTAATAATCCAACCCCCAGATTGGTCCTTAACCTCTGAATTTATGTGTGATGCTTCTGATAGGTTCATTGGGGATATTCCTATTCAAATAAGAAAAAATATGTTTCATGTCACTTATTATTCCACAAAAACATTGTAAGAAACTCAATATCACTACATTGTGAATGAGATGGAATTTTTAGCTATGTTTTTTTGCATTGGATAAATTTTGTCCCTCTATCTTAGGCTCCAATATCATAATTTTTAAAAACCATTTAGATTTAAAGTTATCAATTAAGAAATGTGATTCCAAACTGAGGCTAATAAGATGGATATTGATGATCCAAGGGTTTGAAATTTTTATTAAATATATACCTAGAAAAGAAAACTTTGTGGTTGATCGAATGAGTAGAATTTATAATTCTTCTTATTTAGAAATCATTGATTCTGAATTCCCCACTGAGCACCTCTCATCTATCACTTAAAAATTACCACGGTATGCCCCAATTATAAACTACTTTGATACTAGTGTTTTTTCTTGAAATGTTTCCAAAAGAATAAAAATTGAAGATAAAAAGTGATTCAAAATTCTATTTTTTTGAAGATAATAAACATTGGAAAATTATGGCTGACATGGTAATTAGGAGATGTGTTGATGAAGATGAATATCATCCATCTTGTAATTTTTTCACTCAATGCCTAGTGGTGGCCATTTTGGACCACAAAGGACCTCCCGAATGTTCCTGGACTATGGATTATTCTAACCTTCACTCTTTAAGGAATCAGATGTGTTTTGAAAGTTGTGTACCACTTGACAAAAGTTTGGCATAATTTCTAAAAGAAATTAAATTTCCTGAAAGTCATTATTTTTTTGTGATATATTTGATGATTTAGGCATCAATTTCATAGGAACATTCCCCCCTTCCAATGGATTCTTGTATATTCTTCTTCTTTACAATTATTTTTCTAGGTGGGTTGAGGCCAAACCCACGTGAAATAATGATTCACAGACTTTAAAAAATTGAATAAATCCCAAATCTTCTATCGGTTTGGAACACCATGTGCCATGATAAGTGAATTAGGAACTCATTTCTATAATCAAACCATATATTCTCTTCTAAAAAAGAATGGGGTTGTATATAAAACATCAACTGTATATCACCCCCATAAAATGGTAGGGATTAAAATTTTAATAGATAAGTGAAAATAGTGCTTGATCGAATTGTAATGCCCAAAAAAACTGGTGTGAAAGACTTTTTGAAGTTCATTTGGTCTTATTGAACTTCCTATAAAACTCCCATTGGGATGTCTCCATTTAGGCTAGTTTTTGGTAAAGCACGTAATTTAACAATTTAAATTCAACAATAGTAATTTTGTGCTATTAAAACATGTAATTTTGATTGTGAAAAATATGTTGAAGAATTATTATTATAGTTGACTGAATTAGAGGAGCTTCAATTTTATTCATTTGAAAATTCAAAAATTTAAAAATAAAATGTCAAGGTACTCAATGAAAAACACATCCTATGGAAGGTATTTCATGAAGGTGAGAAGGTGATTCTCTTCAATTCTCGATTTCTATATCACATAGGTAATAATTATTCTTGTTGGGAAGGTCCTTTATTATTAATAATGTTTACCCATTTGGTGTAGTGAAATTCCCAGACTTCTCTTCCCATAGGTCATTCATATTTATCAAATATCGGTGAAAGAATCACCCTGAGAAGACATGCATCCTAGGAACCACATTGACTTCCATCAGATCCCCAAATCCTACAGTTGACCTACCACTTGATGGAGATGGAGAAACACTAAATACAAACTAGGGGCACCTCTTTCCCTTTAACTCCATATCCCACTCTCTCTTCCTCTATTTTTCCCTTTCCCTTTTTCACCTCTCATTCTCATTTTATACCACATTCTTCGTCAAAAGTTTCCCCATATTTCTCTTTTGTGTGGGTGTGTCTTAAAAAAACACTTAAAAACTAAAAAACATAAAAACATGAAAAAAGAGTCATAATCCCTGACCATACACTTTTTAAATTTTTTCAACCATTTTTGGGAGTCAAAAGACATGTTTTAATCTAATTTTTGTTTTGTATTTTCCTCATAAATTTTGATAAATAATCTTGTTTCAAAACCAAAAACTTTTGAATGCTTGATTTTTTATATGGAAAATTATTCTTCCCCAACTATGAGGAACATAGTTAGCATTCATGGTAAAGTCACCTATGAACATCATTTAATTTTGTGCCTTTTTCACCCCTGATTTCAAGTCTCGAGTTTATGGACCTTCGAGTTGAATTTCCTACTTCGGTGTGCTTGAATATAATAGAGGAACATTCTAAACCACATGGGAATAATAATAGCCAAATATCCTCCCATTAACCTCACATCCATCCTTCTTTTGAAATCCCCTTCGTGACTATGAAAAACTTTTATTTTATATCCACATTAAAAGCCTAATAACTTTTCCCACCCATCATCTACATAGAATTATATTGCATAATTTATAGAAATTTAAGTGTGGGGGGGATGGATTTTATTTTGGGTGTTATTTCCTTGATTTTCAATGTGTTGTAAAATTCTTAAGGGAAATTTTCCATTTTAGTGTGAGGGAGAGGTTTTCATTTTGTGAGTTTGGGGAATGTACTTTCATTTATGTAATTTTTTAAATGTAACCAACAAGTCTTCCAAAAAATTGAAATGAAAAACAAAAAAAACATATAAATGGGTTGTGTCTTGGGAATGTCAAAAATCACTCTTCATAAACCCTTTAACTTTAACTATTAAAATTATTATTATGAGGAGATCAAACATGGGTTGGGAGATGAGTGTGAGATCTTTTCCAAGTTCAACTTTCAAAAAAATCCAAAAAGGAAAAGAAAAAAAGAACACTTATGTCATTAGGAGAAGTTTTTTGTTATGTAAATATTTTATATTATCATCCCCTTAAAATTTTCTTCCTCTTTTGATTCATTATTCACTCAATCATGCACTTTTAAATATATGCTTCTATTTCTTTCCATGTTTAATTTCAAAAAAATGTGCATTATTTTATCGATGCTGCTGTTTTACCCCTCTTTTCTATTCTGTTGGAAATTAAATTCCTACCATCCCATAGGCAGAGAAAACCCCCTAAAATACCTATTTATTCCTATGAACTTTACGATAGGGAATATAAGCTGAGATCTCTTTAAAACTCTTATATTTTCACTATTTATTTGTGAATAAGTGAAACTATAGTAATAATTTTTTATCATCTTGATTGGAGTATGTTTTGAGTGCCTACATTATCCATTTCTAATTTGAGCATGAAAAGTGAATTGTTTTTTGGAATATATTTTTTCTGTTACAATTTGTTTTGGAATTCAATATGGATGAGTGAAATGTTTTAAACCTCATCTGGTTGGGAAAAACAAAATTTTAATATTTGTCAGTGAGGGAGAATGATTTTGATATGTTTTTATATTTTTTTTTCACATGAGGACATGAACAAGACTAAGTATATAGGATTTTATTTTATTCATTTATTCATAACTTCTTGTCTAATCAATTTAGTAAATTTTCATGTAAAAGTTCATAATTGGTGTGAAATACCAATGTTTTAATACAAAACACAATTTTTGAGAATTATTTGAATTAATCCAATCGATTTAGTTTAATGTTTTAATCATAAATCTCATCCTAACTATCCAAATTTTGCGATTATTGTATTTAGGGTTCCTTATTCAAGTTATAAAATATAATTAGAAGATAAATTTGGCAAATTATTATATTTAAATGGTAATATGGTCAACACAAGATGGAACAAAGAATATGTAAAAAAATGAGACCATCCATGATGCTTGAATTTCTATGATCAATATAGAAAATAAAATTTTATAAGACTCCAAAATATATTATTTATTATCCAAAGGAACTAGGTATAAAAACTTTAATTCCCATATTTAAAAAAATGGTCCCAAATGGGGCTTTAAAGTCCAACCCACCATTCAGTTCAAGAAATAATATCATCACACATTTTTTGACTTTTATAATGACATATAAATCCATTAGATCTGAGAATTTTTAGTGTGAAATCAAAGATATAGTTGGCCAAATTTTTATAATAATTTGTTCATATTTGAGGGAATATTACTATTCAAAACCCATTTATATTTTGGCTTTTGAAAAATTCTAGATTGAAATGGACAAATTAAAATTGTTTAAACCAACAACCATTACTTTGGCTCCTTAAGTCCAATGGCCACCCATTTTGAGGGTAGGATTTGAAAATTCATATATAAAACATTGAAGAAGACTATTTCTCTATATTCATATTTTTGAAATATAAAATGAGAGTGCCAAGTGTATGTGTATATTTGGAAAGAAAACATTCCACCACATTGTGCTATAAATACACCCCCTACTCCTTGAAATGAGTTGGCATTTTAGCACTTCAATAGGAGTTTTTTCATGAATAGATACTTTCCAAGGGACTATTGTGAGTTGAATTGATAATTTTTCAACAAGATAAACCTCTCTTCTACTTTTATTTTTGTGTTACTTTTCATTTGTTTACAAATTTATTCATGAAAACTATTTTCAATTTCATTTCAATAATAATGAACGTTTATTCTTCATATTGTATTTTAATCATCAAACCTTTATTATTAAATATTATTTTTCTTAAAATAGTTTAAATCAACTTGGATAACCTTCCCTTATTTCACTTTCTAATTCAATCTTAAGTGTGATTTTACCTCTCTTCACCTTTAATGTGTGTGTTAGGCACACTGCTCTTTTATTATCTCATTTTTTTTACTTTAGTTTTAACCCATAAACAAGATAATTACAACAATATTAATAACTGGATCAATTTATGAGTAAATATACCATTGGGGTGAACCATAATTTTTGGATATTAAGTGATTGAGGGCTTTTGCTCGTTGAGTATTCTTTATGTTAACATTGTGTTTGTTAAACATAAAATGTAATTGATTAATGACATGTTTTGTTTAACATGTTGATTCCATTGATTATTGGAACAAAAAATACAATACCATAAACATGTTATAATTTAGATTAGAACCCTAGTTATGTTAGGTCTTTGATTAAAGCCTTAACACTAGGGTATTCTGATCAAAATTATCTTGGGAAGTGGGTGTCAATTTAATGAAATATAAAGAACATATCAATTATATCATAATATTATATTACCAATAATGAACTAACCCCAATATTTATAAAATTTTTAAATCAATCAAACATAATCAATTAATCAATTTAATTAATCTCTGTAAAAAACCCCCGCAATTTAAAAATAAAAATCACAAAAAACTAACTATTAAAAAGTACCATCATTGAGGATTCGACCCGAGTGCCACTATACACATTAGCAGATCACCAAACCCTTGAATAGTCTATAGAAGACAATCATTCAGGATTCAAATGGAACCATTTCCGAATATGTTTCATTAATTAGTCGAGAGATTGTGGTTTTTTTGTAAACCCCCAAAAAAGTAAAAAAAATTAACCAAATTTAGTTATGAAACAAAACACAAAGAAAAACCCACCTTCTCATAAAAATCATAAATGAAAAAAACATAAATAAAAACCGACCTTCCTTGTCCTTCCAAATTTTTTATGAATGCCTCATAGGCTTCCAAACATTCATCAAATTTATTTGACCTGGAAAGTGATCGAACTCTTCACTGAATTAGGAGGAACATTACGAACAATAAAATAACCCCAAAACCATTATTTGTCCAACTAATTGAACTAGAAATGACTAATCTAAGGAAAAAACCTTTTAATAAATCACTACCTATTATATGAATTACCTGCCGCTTTTTATTGAATATACAAAAATTAAATCTAGTTTCAAATCCAAATGAAGTTTGATTCATCTTTTACCTCATTTTCATAGGCTTTCCAGTGCGAATCCACATCTTCATCTCAATGAGTTACAAGTGGTGTGCTCTACCATAAAGCCTCAAGGGGGTTTTTAAGAACAAATCAAACTTCTAGGATTCCATTTCTCCCAAGATGACTATGCTAGCTCATGGATTTACTACCTCCCTAATGGTTCGATAAACTCATGGATTGACATAAAGTATCTACTTTTATAAAAATTCTTTCATACTTCTCATACCGCTTCTATCCTAAAAGAAATAAGCGGTATCCAAAAATTACCTAATTAATTACTCCATATATAGTGATATAGGATCAAAAAGCTTGTGTAAACCTATCCACACCATCAAATACCTGACCAACTATTGATGTAATGCTTAAATGAAGGGTTATTAGCTATAGAGTGAATTCTCATTGATGCTTCAAGTGGCGATGACCTTATTGATAAAAATCCTCCATCTCCACAAGATCGCATAAGCAACATGGCTGCCAACACGCAACAATTGCATACTCGAGCACATTATCAAGTCAAACAAGTCAAATATAATCCATACATAGAGATTAATAATATGACCAAGTGGATTAGTGAACTTACAGGTCTTGTACATCAAATTTCTATGGCCTCCAAATCCCCAACCTCATCTTCTCCATGATCTATGTTTCGTGGACCTATAAAAAAAAATAGAATATGAATCTCATCCAACCAAAACATGTCCTAAGCTTTAAAATAATCCATATTTTTCTTCTAGTCCAATGGATATCAATGTATATTATGCTCAGAGGAACACTAACCCTCAACAATGACATCAGTTCATTAGAAACTTTATCAAACCCCACTCTGAGACTTTCTATTCTACATTTAACCCAGGATTGAGGTATGGTAATCCCATTTATCATCCCACTCAATTCCCTCCTCAAAACCCAAACCAATTCCAATATGTTCATGGTGTTGGTAACTTCCAACAACATTATCTATTTGTTCCTCAACTTCAAAGGATCAATCCTCTTATTTCTCCTCCTATATTTCACTATCCAAATGAGCCTTCTTAATTCCCAACCCAATATGAGCACTTTCCCAAGAACAGAAATTGAGGAAATCTTAATTTAGAAAAATCATATTCTTCCAATCAACCATGGGGAAGTGCAGTGGAAGATCTTGCCTCCACCCATTCTAGCCTGAAAAACATTGAAACACAAACCAGTATTCTTGCATCCCACCTAATCTAGCAGCAAAAACCAAATTCTTCCGAACTCCCAACTCAACCATTACCCAACCCCAGGAATAATATAAGTGAAATTTAACTTAGATTGTGAAATAAAATTTATATGCCGCATGATGAGTCCTCCAACTCTCCTTTAAATGTTGACCAAGAAAATTAAAAGAAAAATAAACCACAAAAGGAACATGAATCCACTCCCCCACCTACTTCCATTCCTCTAAGGAAAACAATTCATTTTACTCAAGCTATTTCTAATCCAAGAAAGTAATTTAAACTGGATCCTAAAATTCTCAACATATTTAGAAGTGTTGAATTGAACATACCCCTCTTATATGTCATCAAAATAATTCCTATGTACACCAAGTTTCTTAAATATTTGTGCACCCATAAGAGAGAACTTAAGACCATTGAGAATGTTTTAACCCAGTAGTCCATACCCATGAAGTGAAAAAAACTAGGAACAATTACTGTTACATGCCAAATTGAGAGTTTCAACATCAATGATGCACTCAAAAATCTTGGATCTTTGATAAATGTAATTCCCAAATCAATATTATAAAACCTTGGTCTAGGTCCCTTGAACCCAACATGTGTTTTCATCCAGTCAGGAAATCGAAGCACAACCATTCCCGAGGGAATAATTGAGAATGTCCTTGTCTGAGTTAATGATCTTATCTTCCTAGTTGATTTATATATCCTTGACATGAATGTTGAGATGAACTATTCTCAATCTACATTAATTCTAGGAAAACCAATCCTCCTAAAATAAAAAACTAAGATTGATGTCCATGCAAGAATCCTATCCATGGAATTTGGTGACTAACTGGTCATGATCAATTTATTTCAGGCCATGCGATGTCCTTCAGAATATCATTCTTCCTTCTCAATCCTTACTTCTGAGGACACTTCTGAGAGGGGATTCACCCCCATTTCATCACATTCATCAGGTTATAATGATATAGTAGCTTCTAATATTTTCACCATGATTAACCAAGTCATTAATGGGGAAGTATATGTTGACCTTTCATTCATAGAATCCATCAATATAAAGGATAGTGAAAACTCTATTGAATCCCATCTCAACTACGATCTATATTGTTCTACCTTGTAAAGTATTGGGTAAAATGAACCAAAACCAACTAAAAGTCCTTCCCTTGTTATTGCGTTGTCTAGAACACAAATGAAAGATAAGACTAATCTGAAACCTCATCCTTCACACCTGAAATATGAATTACTCTTACATGATCACTCTTATCCTGTCATTGTCTTTAAAACACCTACTAAAACTAATGAGTACAAATTTATCTAGGGGGTTAGAAGAAAATAAAAATGCTTTAGGTTGGAATATATATGACATACCAGGAATCAACCCTGACCTTTTCATTCATCACATCCATCTTGATTAATCATTCAAACCAATCAAAAAACCACAAAGAAGACTCAATCCACTCAACCTTCAGGTTGTTAGGGAAGATATTACCAATCTTCTTCAATATGGTGTTATCTACCTAATTTTTGATATTAAATGGGTTAGTCCAATTCAAGTGGTACCTAAGAAGGGTGGGATAATAGTTGTTACAAATGAACATTGAGGGGTGTTCACAACACGAGTGAAAAAATAGCGTGTATGCATCAATTATTGGAAATTGAATGCTGAAAAATGAAAAGATAACTACCATCTTCCATTCCTTGATCAAATTCTAGAACGAATATCCAGAAAGTCTCACTATTACTTTCTTGATGGATACACTGGCTACTAAAAAATACCAATCACACCTCATGACTAATAAAATACTACTTTCAATTTCCCATTTGGAACACATGCATATAAGAGAATTCATTTTGGACTTTGCAATGCTCCTACAACATTGTAGAGGTGTATGATGAGTATATTTTCTGAATTAATTGAACATTTCATGGCTGAATTAATGGATAAAATTACCATATATGGCGATTAATTTTAATACTACATGCATTCACTCTCTCTAGTCCTTTAAAAGTGTGTCCAATGTAACCTATACTGAATTATTAAAAATGTCACTTCATGGTTACTAATGGGATCGTTCTAGGGAACATAGTTTCACCAGAGGGTATTGAAGTAAATACTTCCAAAATTGAAGTGATCCAATCACTTTCTGAACCCCCATCTTTTAGATGAATCTGTTCATTCCTTGGTCATGTTTGTTTTTATCAGAGGTTCATCCATAACTTCATTAGGCTTTCCCCCACTCACTCAACTACTCCAAAATTATGTCACCTTTTTTTTATGAAGCATTCAAGAAATATTTTATTGAACTCAAATATGTTCATACATATTCCTTGAAAATCCAAACCCTAGATTGTTCCTTAGCCTTTGAATTGATGAAATATGCTTTTGATAGGTCCAATGGGGTTGTTCTTGTTCAAGGAAGATAAAATATTACTCATGTAATATATTATGCCTCAAAAACATTGGAAAAAACTCAATCTCACTACACTGTGAGTGAGAAGGAACTTATTGCTATGGTTTTTAAATTGGATAAATTCCAACCCTATCTATTAGTTTCCAAAATCATAATTTTATAGATCATCCATCTTTAAAGTTCTTACTTAAGAAATGTGACTCCAAACTGATGCTAATAAGATGTTTCTTGATGCTCCAAGAGTTTGAAATTGCGATTAATGATAGACCTGGAAAATAAAATCCAATGGCTAATCACCTGAGTAGCATTTATAATTATTCTAATTTAGAAACCATTGATCCTGAATTCCCTATTGGGAACCTCTCATATATCACTCCAAAATTACCATGGAATTCCCCAATTGAAACTACTTGGTGGTTGGTATTTTGATAAATTTTTGTAAAAAGAACAAAAAGTGAAGCTAAAAAATGATTCAAAATTCTATTTTTCGGAAGATAATAAACTTTGGAGAAATGGGTCTGACATCGAAATTTGGAGATGTGTCAATGAAGATGAATATTCCTCCATCTTGGAGTTTTGTCACTCAATGCCTGGTGGTGGCCATTTTCGACCACAAAGGACCTCCCAAAAGGTCCTAGACTCTAGATTATTTTATACTTAAGTCTTTAAGGACTCATAAAACTTCAATAAATATTTTCCCAATTTCAAAAATTTTGGAATAATTTCTAAAAGAAATGAAATTCCCCAAAATCCATTAATGTTTTTCATATATTCGATGTTTGGGGCATCGATTTCATAGGACAATTTTCCCATTCCAATAGATTCTCATATATTATTCTTGTGGTAAATAATGTTTCTAGGTGGTTTGAGTCCAAGCCCACTAGAAAGGAGGATTCACATAATATTAGAGAGTTCCTAAAAACCCACACCTTCTATCTATTTGGAACACCACATGCCTTGATATGCGACTTAAGAACTCATTTCTGTAATCAGACCATGGACAAAATAGGGTTATATATAAAACTTCAACTGCATGTCACCCCAATGAAATGGCATGTATGAACATTCTAATAGAGAAGTGAAAAGAGTGCTTGAGATAATTGTAATTCCCACTGGAAAAGGCTATCCTGAAAGACTTAGTGAAATGATTTGGGCCAATTGAACATCCTATAAAACACCCATTGAGATGTGTACATTTAGACTTGTTTTTGGTAAAAAATTTCATTTTATAGTTGAAATTCAACATAAGTCATTTTGGTCTATGAAAACATGTAATTTTTATTGTGAATAATCTAGTGAAAGAATATTGTTACAGTTAACAGAATTTTAGGTGCTTAAACATGATTCATATGTGAATTCCAATATTTACAAAGAAAATTTCAAGGTACTACATAAAAACACGTCATATGGAAGGTATTTCAAGAAGGTGAAAAGGTAATTCTCTTCAATTCTCGATTTTGACTTCACCCAGGTAATCTTAATTCCCGCTGGGAAGGTTCTTTCATTATTACTAATGCTTACGCATTTGGTGCGATGCAAGTCCCAAAACCCTCTTTTAAAAGGACATTCTTAGTTAATAGACATCAGTTAAAGTGTTACCTTGAGAGGAAAATCCTGGAAACCACATTAAAATCCATTGGATCTCCAACTCCTATAGTTGACGCACCACTGGATAGATATGGTGACCCACCAAATCTAAACTAGGGGTACCTCTTCCCCTTTAACTCTCTCACTCTCTATCTCCTTATCTTCCTCACTTTATCCCTTTACTCTTTTTTGCCTCTCATTCTGATTTTTAGCACCTTTTTCATCGAAAAGTTTCCCCTATATCTCTCTTTTATGGGTGTTTATTTAAAAAAGACATTAAGAAACTAATAAAACTAAAAAATATTACAAAAAAGAGTCATAATCACTCACCATACACTTTTTAAATTTTGACTAAACATTTTGGGTTGTCAAAAGACATGTTTTAATCTAAATATTTTTGTATTTTCATTATAAATTTGGATAACAAATGATGTTTCCAAACCAAAAACTTTTGAATGCTCAATTTTTTATAGAAAATGAGTCTTACCCAACCATGAGAAATAACGTTAGTTTTCTTGCCAAGGTAACTTATCACCAACTTTTCATTTTTTTAGTTTTTATCCCCTGATAGGGAGTTTTGAATTTTTGGACCTTCAAGTTGAATTTTCTACTTTTGTGTGCTTGAATATTATAGAGGAATTTTTTGAACCATGTGAAAATCACAATATCCAGATATCTTCCCATAAACCTTACATTAATCCTCCTTTTGATATCCACTTCGAGCCTATGAAAACCTTTTCTTTGATATCCACATTAAAAGACTAATACCTTATCCCACCCAAAATTTAAATAGAATTATATTGCATAATTTATTGAAATTTTAGTGTGTGGGGGAATGGATTTCATTTTGTGTGTCATTTTTTTATTTTCTATACGTTTTCATATACTCGAGGGAAAGAATACATTTTAGTGTGAGGGATAGGTTATTATTCAGGGAGTTTAGTGAATGTATTTTAATTTATGTAATTTTTTAAATGTTATCAACAAGTGCTAAAAAATGAAATGAAAAAAAAACACAGACAAAATGGGTTGTATCTTGGGTAGGTCAAGAATCCCTCCTTCTAAACCCTTTATCTTGTTATAAATATTAAAATTAGTGTCATGATGAGGTCAAACATGGGTAAGGAGATTAGTGTTTGATATTTTCAAAGTTAAAATTTAAAAGAAATTGGAAAAATGAAAAAAAGAACACATATGTCAATGGGAGATGTTTTTGTGTTTTGTAAATATTTCATATTCTCATATCATTCAATTTTTATACCTCTTTTTTGTCTTTCTTTGCATAATCATTTCCTTGTAAATAAGTGTTTTCATTTCTTTCCATGTTTCATTTAAAAAAATTGGGCATTGTTTTACCCATGATTGTGTTTTACCCCTCTTTTCCTTTCTCTTGGACATTAAATTCCTATCGTCCCCTAGCCACAGAAAAACCCCTAAAAGGACCTCTTGGTTCTTGTTCACTTTAGGATAAGGAATGGGAGCTTAAATCTCTTTCAAACTCTATGATTTTTAATTTTTGTTGGAGAATTAGTGAACCTATAGAAATAATTTTTTATCATCTTGAGAGGAGTAAGTTTTGAGTGCCTACATTTTCCCTTACTAATTAGAGAATGAAAAATGTATTTTTTTTATATTTTTTTTGTAAACATTTATGGTGTAATTCAATATGTATGAGTGAAATGGTTTAAACCTCCCCAGATTGGGGAATTTTGTTTTAATATTTGTTGGTGAGTGAGAATATTTTTGATATTTATTTATATTTGTTGCACATGTGGACATGCATAGGACTACGTGTGAGGGATTTGATGTTATTCAATTATTAGTAACGCTTTCTCTAATCCATTTAGTAAATTTTCATGTAAAAGTTCATAATTGGTGTGAAATACCCATGTTTTAATAAAAAACATATTTTTTGAGATTTATTTGAATTAATCCAATTAAATTTGTTTACGGTTTTACTCATACAGATAATTATACTAGAAACAAATTGAGTGATTATTGTTTTTTAGGGTTCCTTATTAAATTTACAAGATACCATTAGAAGTAAAATATGGCCAATTATACCATTTAAATGATCATATGGCCCCCACAAGAAGGCCCAAAGAATCTATGAAAAACATGGACAATTCAAGATGCTTGAATTTCTGAGATCAATATAGAGACCAAAATTTTATAAGACTCCAAATTTTTTTATTAATTATTCAAAGGAACTATGGATAAAAATTTTAAGTACCAACTTCTGTTAAAAGGGTACCAAATGATGCTTTGAATTAAATAACACTATTCTTTCTAGGAATTAAAATTGTCACACATTTATTGACTTTTATACTGACATATACATCCATTGGAGATGATATTATGTAGTATGAAATACTAGATAGAGGTGGAATACGTTTTAGAAGAAATGGTTCATATTTGAGGGCATATTAACCTTTATAAAAATCCATTCACATTTTGGCCTTTGAAAAAGTCCAGATTGAAATAGAGAGATTAAAATTGTTTACTAAAACTACCCTAACATTGGATCCTTAAGTCTAATGGCCTCCATATTTTGAGTGTAGACTATAAAAAATCCTATATAAAACTTTTAAGAATACTATTTAACCATATTCATCTGTATGAAGTATTAAATTGCAGATCTAAGTGGAGGGACATATTTGGAAACCAAACAGTCCATCACCTTGGGAAATATATACACCCCCTCATCTCTTTAAAAAGAATTGGAATTTAATAACTTAAGTATGATATTTGGTATGAATATAACCTTTCCAAGGTCCTTGTAGTATTTTCACTGATATTTTTCAATAAGAGATACTTCTTCTCCACTTTTATTTTTTTATTTTTTTGCGTTTGTTTTCAATTTTATCCAAGTAAGCTGCTTTCGATTTGATTTCAATTAGATGAACGTTTCTTCTTCATTGTCTCTTTTAATCATCCAAAATATATTCTTAAATATTAATTATATTAAAATTGTTTAAGTAATGTTGAAACCCCTTCCCTTATTTTCTTTATCATTCCATCTAAAGTGTGATTTTATCTCTCTTCACCTTTCGTGTGGGTGTTTGGAACAATGATCTTTTATTATCTTATTCTTTTAATTTAATTTTAAACAAATCAACATAATAATTACAACAAGATTAATAACCATATAAATGGATGAGTAATTATACCATTGGGGTGAGACATAATTTGGGGATATTGAGTGTTTAAGGACTTTTGCTGGTTAAGTATTCCATAGGTTAACATCATGTAAGTTGAAATTAAAATGACATGCATTAATGGAACGTTTTATTTAACTTGTGGATCCCATGGATTATTGGAACCAAAAATACAATACCATAAACAAGTTTTAATTGA
Source organism: Viscum album (assembly GCA_963277665.1). NCBI lineage: Eukaryota > Viridiplantae > Streptophyta > Magnoliopsida > Santalales > Viscaceae > Viscum > Viscum album. The sequence goes on along the minus strand of OY728119.1, from coordinate 161,724,738 downwards.
TACTAGAACCCAATTTATGTTAAGGATTTGATTAAAGCCTTAAAACTTGGTTATTCTGATCAAAATTATTTTGTGAAGTGTGTATTAATTTAATGCAATATGAAGCAAATCTCAATGATATAATAAGATAGAATAATGAAAAATTAATTCACCCCAATAATTATAAAACTTTCAAATCAATCAAATATTATCCATTAATAAATTTAATTAATCTCTGCAAATAACCCCCCCCCCCATTAAAAAAAGTCAAATAATAAAAACAACAGACTATTAAAAAGTACCATCATTGAGAATTCAACACGAGAACCATTATACACATTAGTAGAGAACCATTCCCTTGAATGGTTGATAGGTGACAATCATATGTGCTTCACTCATCCATGTATAATAACATAATATGAAGTATATCGATAAAGTGTACCCCACAACTCTTTCCCACTTTTTTTCTTTTCTCCCACCCCAATGAAGAACCTCTTGGTGCTCCCACATCTATCGCATCACACCACATCAAATCCCTACCATAAACAGATGGTCCATCACACCATATCAAATCCCACCCATAGATACCATTGCCATCACATCACATCACTTCTCATAACTAGTGTAGTGGGGTATCTTGAACATGAAGGACGTCAACCTTGTGACCTCTTCCTACCATAAAACATCCCGACCATAATCCATATCATAAAATCTAACTTTAAGACACCTAGTCCATCACAAAATATCTCATCTCATATAAAGAGAAGCACTGTTGACTTCTGGCCATCACAACCCATGCTTGTCACTAATGTAAGGAAGGGGGAGTGAGGAAGAGCGGGTAAGAAACCATCCGTCCTCCCACTAGGATATTTGGAAAAACAACTCCCAAATATATATATATATATATATATATATATATATGGGTATTAACACATGGTTCTCAACATGGGTGAGTCACTTATTGAAATCAAAAAGAGTAAAAAATGAACAAATATATATAGAGTCACGACACAGAAGCCCATACTAAAGGATTACAACCAAGGCATAATCCATCTCACAAGATCCTCCACTACCACTGCCAAAACTAAATTCACAAACCCACATAATAAAAACACAAGCCACAATTCATGTTTTAGTATTTAATTATCATTAATCCATTTTATAGTTTTTCTATTACCGACCCCTTTCATTAAGACAAACACCTTATTTCATATTTCCATCGCATTGTTTTATATATAAACCTTAACCGTTTAAATCACACCACCCATAGTTAATTATTTCATTAAACATGACCATTTAAAAATAATTATCAGGAATTTAATTCCATTAATACATGGTATACTAGTGTAACATATCATATCACAATAATAGATAGACCAACATCTATATACCAAAATCATGACATCCGCTTTCATGGCCCCACTACACAACCACACCACAACAACCATCATAGCCCTACTTCACACACATCATAACATATCCATTGGCCATGAATTGTACCAAATAATCCAAGGTACAAAACCCAACCACTTTCAAAAAACACATCCCACACCACATGAATATAATTTTACAATTATTTATTTAAGGGTGTTATCACACAATCCATGAGATTATTGGGAATCCAATTCATTAACCAGGTATATGGGATTAGCCTATTACATTTTAAGTGTCATAAAAAATCACACATTGTCAAATAAAAAATTCACATCATAACAACTCATGCAAGAACCCCCAATAGCCACAATTTTTAGCATGAATTTAGCCCATATAATTCAGAACATTAATACAATAACAAAAAAGTTGTAAGATCAGGCTTCACATTCCCCTACCCCTTTAAATTTAATTTAAACCAACTCATTTATCTTCCTTATGTCGGATGAAACCATACCCACAAGTGATAACAATAATTAACCCATTCTGCATGAAGCACATAAAGTGAAATGAATGAAAATCCTATATGGAAGAGGATGCTTTGCACTAATCACAACATCAGAAATAGGGGGTGTGTACAGAAGAGGAAACCACCTCTAAGGAAGAACTAAAACAAAAAACAGAAATAGGGATCCATAAATCCCATGAAAAATCATCTAGAACCTCTCATATCATGAGAAATAAGGATTTAAAGAATGAAGGATCTTCTCTCTATAAAGATTAGATCCAAAATGAGCAGGATTATATATAGTTCTAATTGACCATTTCAGGTGGGTCTAATCAAATCCCCATGATATGACCATTAAAAAGGGATTCATAATTTTTATAAATAGTGGATATAATTATACTCTTTCAGAACACATTTAAAATTCATTAGTTAAGTCATTTAAATCATTTTTGTTAAAGAAAAATACCTAAAGTGAAAAAATTGGAATTTTTTAAAATGGATTCTCTATAGATCTACCATTAGTGATATACCACTGGAGATATACCATTGGTGATCTATCCCAAGGATGATATAAAATTGGTGATCTAACATTAGAGATTTACCATTCGTGATCAACCAAAAAAATGATTTACCATTGGTGATCTACTGTTGGTTCTCTACCACTAGATATCTACCCTTGGTGATCTACTGCTTGAATGATATACCTTTGGTGATCTACCATTAGTGATATACCATTGGTGATCTACCACAAAAATGATATACCATTGGTGATCAATAACCAGAATGATCTACCATTGGTGACATACCAATAGAGATCTTCCATTGGTGATCTACCACAAGAATGATCTACCCTTGATGATCTACTGCCAGGGATTTACCATTAGTGATCTATCGCCATAGTGATCTACTATTTGGGATATACCACCAAAGATCTACCATTTGTGATAGACCACTAGAATGATCTTCCATTAGTAATATACCATCAGTGATCTACCATTATTGATCTACCCCCAGAATGATCTGCAGTTTGTGATCTACGGACATAATGATCTACCATTAGTGATCTACCTCTAGAGATCTACCATTGGTGATATACCACTAAGATCTACCATCATCCTCAAAACATCAATTTTCCCTCCCAAACACCTCAAAACGTTTCCCTTCCTTCACCCAACACCTCTATAATTTCCCTAAACACCTTAATCACTATATTTACCACAATGTAATTGGAGAGAATGTCTAGTACATTATAGGGATCTTGTTAAGTAATTGAAAATAATATCACTGACCACAGAATTAGTAAAATGTTGGGTGGTCAATGGAAGAATACTATAGGGGTTTGTGTCACTAAATAAGACTCTTCCTTGGTAGGTGACCAACAGAGGAGACCCACAATAATTACCCAACCCCAGTTACCCAGATTCGGTGCATTATTATGTAACATTGGCATGATCACAAAAGATCACATCTTGAATGATCGAATAGTTTATTAGACTTGGAGAAACTAGATATATTCATAAGTCTTACATTACATCATAAAGTAAAAAAACTACAATAACATAGTCTTCATAGTCCACACTCATCTCCCCTTCAGACTATCCCTGCAGGTCAGTCATAAAATATTTCTTCACATCCTGGGAAAAATAAAACATAGAAAGGGGTGAGCTCAGATGCTCAGTAAGGATAACAATATAGCGGAAACTTTCATAAATAAACAAAAACATTTAAGTCAATGTATAACTAAAACAAAAGCCTTTAAAACATGAACTTCAACATAATATAGAAAAAGTAAATTAAAATAATGTCATTTACTTATTCACATGGATATTATACTAGTTGAATAATCACATGCAATATCAATAACCACTTTCATAATGATGGAATGTATAATTCTAGACTATCATAACCACGTATCCAATGCCTCATGCCAAGACTACAAATAAGATTTTGTCAAGGCATCATGCCAAGACACTAGTTTTTCTCATGAGACCTACCGATGCATCTAAGAGCTATAGCGGGATCCATCCGTCACTTATTAAGTCCAATGAATTCCTTATATGAAAAGGTTTAAACATATCATAAACCATAACATAATCATATCACATAAAACATGCATAAAGGAAACATAACATTTCCACATTTCAATCACAAGATATCAATACAATAAATTGATACAATAAAAAACATTATCAAAACTATTTTCAATACAAAAATAGAAGAAAAGTAAAACATGGTTTTTATTTTTTATTTAAAAAAAGATATGGCTTGTAGAGGAAGCCGAAACTAAAATAATGGTCACGGCGGCGGAGAAGTCGTTGTCGGTGCATACAGATGACAAAAAAACATTCCTTTTTGTTGTTTAGTAAAATGATTCATATAAAAATATAACTTTTGAATAACTTTAAAATTCAAAGGGGTTTATACACCGTATAAAATAAAGTTGTGTATAAAACAAAATATTTCTCAATGAAAGGAGATTGAGATGAAGTCCCTTACCTCATGTCTGACTTGACTCGATCATTCTTTAACCTCATGAATAATAAACTAGATTTAATTTCTACTTGATTAAGAACATTTTTCAAGTTAATTATTCCTTTTATATCACTTATTACCATGTTATGAACATTATTTAATTATTTATGTTAATAACGGTCGTTTTGTCGATCTTCGGTACTTGAGTCAAAAATAAAATTCTTATAATTACAAGTTGTTCATGTGGTAAAATATCCATTATATACAGAATTATATTCATGATATAAATATCATATATATCATATATATATATACAGTATATAAATGAATTTATAATATTACATAACATTTAGAGGTAATAAATGAAATGCACCGTTCATGGAGACGGTAAGCCGTACGTACGCAAGAACCCTACTTTCACTTCTATATCGTATTTAATGGAATGAAATCATAATGATATAAAGATATATTTTAATTACATTATAATATCATATATAATATAATTTACTCTATCCTTTATACGTCCCACATATGGCATTAACAAATCAAATCACTTTGTGGGGGCGGTAGTCCGCACTTCCTAAAATGAAGATATCGCGTTTACCGATAATGGAAACCATAAAGGTATTCCATAAATGAAAAATGTAGACGCATAAGGAAATCATAAACATAATATATATCATATATAAATATAGTGACATCTTAATGGAAACCATGAAAGGTGTTAAAAGAAGATTGAACAATCATCCTTTCGTGAGGCAGTAATTCGCCACCCACAGAAACAGTATGTTCTTTAACCATTAGAAGAAGGTGTGTGTAAATTTAAATAAAATACTTCTCATAAAAACATTATAGTATATTTAAGATATTGGTGTTATTACAAAATAAAGGAATAAAAATTTTATAATGGGTTGGAGCAGAAAAATAAAACAAAAGAACATAAGAGAAGACATTACCTTAAAATCGGGTAACTCTTTTTTTTTCCAAAGGATTCCTTGGGAAGACTTGTGCCCAAAGTGAAGCTTCAATGAGTAATAGAGGGAAGTTGAGAAAGTATTTGGGCAGAGGTTGGCCGAGCAAAATGACTTTGAATGTGTGAATAAGGTGGTATAGGTGGGGGCCTTTTATAAGAGAAGAGGTGGGGCACTCTTGGAAAGTCATGAAATGTTACATTATTATATAATGAGTTTTAGGTTTTAAAGGTCCCACAATTATAGATATAGAGGATAAGTTGATAAGGATTCTAAAGCTAATCATCCAATAGTTTTTTGACAAGTTTAAGTCTTAGATTTTACATTATCATTTCATTTTATTTAAATCGTTAATTAATGAGGTAATCGTTGCATCATCATTATGTCATAACAAAATTTATTTATTTAATGTATAAAAATTATAAAAAAAATTACCATGATTTATGAAATATTTTTATCTTTACAATTAATATTTATAGTCTAAAATTTAACTTTTATAACCCCATGTAATAATTGTTTTAGTAAAAAAACACATGTTTGTGACAATTTTATTTTTACTCTATATAAAATGTTATTAATGTCATTTTCTTACCCAAGTGGCTCCATGGGGTCCCCAAGTTGACCCATGGATTTTCTCTGTCTACCATGACTAATCCAATAAGGGTAGGACAAGTGTAAAGGTAATTTCATATTATTATAACATTATATTTACCTTAAATTACACTAATTACCTTTAATCGCGATTAATAGAACTTAAAAGTTACTATTCACAAAAAAATATTTTAATCCCATTGAACCACATTTTACATCCTAATGACAATGATGTATGTCGGATTTTTGAAATTCAATTCACATAAGTGGTAAAATTTCACTTAAACGAAAAATCAGTATTTTAACTACCACTTAGTGGTTTCACAATTCATCAAAAATTGATGATTTTCAGAAAAATACCAAAAATTCACCCTAAGCTATAATTGATATTATGAATTAAAAAATGAAGTCTATTTTAAAAAATTCCAAACATATAAGTTGCATTAATTAATTTTATAATTAATTCCCACTGTCAAAACAAATAACGTGTTTTTAAGAAACAATATCAATCAAAAGATTGACAATTGTTTATGATCAATTTCAAAGTGAAATTAATTATAATAACCACCATTAGATAAAAGGGTAAAATTATATTCTAATTATACTTTAAAACCACTCAATAGTATAATTTATCACTATAAATTATTTTTATTAAAAAATTTGTTTTTAAGTATTTTTCCTATTAATCGAAAATTGGAAGTTCTCAGAAAAACAACAAAAATTCAACATAGGCTAATTTCGATATTCCGAATCCAAAAATGAAGTCCATTTTGAAATATAAAATTTATATAATTCAAAATGTGGGTATTACTATTCATAACAGCTAGTTTGATTGGTCGCGGTGTGTTAGAACTCGAGGTTGCGTACAACACATGCTGCTCTATTATTCAAAGAGAAGCGTACCATGGAAGATTGAGGTGTTACATTATCCCCTCCTTTAATAAATTGCATCCTCGTAATTTGAAAATGTTATTAGAAAATAAAAGGTTGAAAGTAGCAAATACCTTTGTGGAAAACCCACATCGGAAATAAGGTTAATAAAAATATAACTTTAAAAGAAAGAAAGAGAAGTACAAAAGTCACCAGAGATAGCCCAAACTAGGATTCTATGAAAACATGGATATGGAGGAGAAAAAAAACATAAAGGTCTGATGGAGAGTTGTAGAAAATAGGATTAGGAGAAAGTTAGTTACAAGAAAATCACAAACTTGTGATTAGTTGAACGGTCATTGATTCCCCAGTTGGAAAAGTTAACCGAAAACATTTTTCTTTTAAGTTACTATTCATAAAGTTTAGTAAATTATTTAGGATATTTACTAAGAACGTAAGGAAATATACTTGTCATGTAGACTTTCATTCTTTAATAAATTATTACCACAAACCCATCATTCACTCCAAAAGGTAATAGAACTCAAAAATATTATATTAATACTAACCGTATTAGGTTACAAATATTATATCATTTAGATTAGGAAAACTATTTTGTAATAACCAGGGACTTCCTGTAGGCTAGTGGTAGGTAATAAAGGCCTGTTGCACTATTATTGTGGGTTTGATTCCTGCAGCTTTGTCCGATGCGACGGGTTATCCCCCAACCTGCAGGTTTTCCTTTTCCTAAAACTATAGTATTATAATATTCCAAAAATAATCTTCTGAAATGTTTTAACCTTAAACAATACTATCCGAAGTTCAACTTAATCCATTCCAAGCTTTATAGTTATCCAAAATACCTCTGTCCTGACTTTCTCTAAAAGGTATCTAAATTCCAAAATCAATTGTAACATCCGATTCCCCAAACAAAGTAAAGTCTCACTTATTGTCACATACTAAAAATATGATTACCTTCATCATATTAAAACCTTAATGAAAAAAAAGTACTTCAGTAAAATCCTTATATATATCACATTATAATTATAACCAGAATATAATCCTTGAGTCCAAAAGCACCAATACATTAATTATTCCACTTCAACTGTAGTAACAACATAAGATTGGCCTTGATCCCTTGGACTTTTATAAGGTATGTTTCTCTGACTCTAGGGACATTCATTTTCATAATGCCCCATTTCCCTACAATTGTAGCATTCAACATTGATATCCTCTTTCTTTTCCTTGAAATCATGAGCCTGGTGACCTTTTTCTCCACATTTATAACAAACTCTCATTCCTTTTAGGCAAGTACCAGGGTGATTCTTCCCACAATTATCGCATAATGGAAAATCCTTCTTTCCCTTTTTCCCATTATTTGACTCTTGTACCACCATTCTCTTCTTCTCTTGATTTACTTTATTGTCATAAGATTTAGAGAATTCCTTTTCTGTCTTGATAGAACATGAGGCAATATCTTCGTATGATGAGAACGATTTTGAGACTATATCTCGATGGAGAAATGGTTTTAACACATCAAAGAAACGATCAATATTACTTCTTAGGTTACATATATAATCTGCTGCATGCCTCGCTAACCTTGTATAGTTATCCTCATGCTTCGAGACATTCTCATGCTCCTTTTGTCTCAGACTCATAAATTGTCTTTCCATATCTGCTCGATGGTCACGGGGAAAGTATTTTTCTAAGAAAATCTCTTTAAACTCCCTCCATTACATATTTGATACTTCATCATCTTCCTTTGTGTTTTGAATCAATGAACACCATTGATCAATATCTCCAGTGAGGCGATAAACTGCCGTGATAACCTTTTCCCTTTCACTACTCCCCAAGACATGGAATATTTTCTCTAGGGAATTTATCCATTGCTCAGCTACTAAGGAATTTGTACTCCAATTTAATGTTGGTGGTTTTTTCCTCATTAAGCGGTCTAACATTGATCCTCCAAGTTTCGGATCAGGGTGCTCCATACGAGTAAGGTTATTTTTCATAACCTGAGTGAGTTGTCCCAATATGGTGATAAGCTGATCAGCACCAATTGTATCACCAGCTCCACTATAATTATCTTGAGAAGGAGGGAAATCCCTACATGGAGTGCGTGCATTGATACAGTTTCCATTCCTTCCACTAGGCTCCATTTCTAAACAATGTCATAAACTAGATCAGTTTATGAATCAAAATACATAATTTCATACTTGTAAAATAGTTAACATTAATTGAACAGTTTATGGATATAATCCATAATCATAAAAATGTTTTCTTTGAGGAATTATATACTCATAAACCATTCATAATGGTTTGTAATGAAAATGAGAATTATCCTAAGTGTATCCTCCGAGAGTGTCGTAACCAAGAGTGCAGAAAGTCCCGTTGTCGTGCACCATTTCCCGTTCGAGTCAAGATCAAAGAAGGGTTTTTAGGTTTTACCCCTAGGTATATCTGTACCAGATCCACCTCTACCTGCTTGTATCCAGACAGGGATGCATTTCTCAGAAAAATCACAAAATATCTACAATACCAAAATTCTAGGAAGTTATTCTATACTAATCCTCAAAGTCTATCTTAGGGCTATGTCCTCTAATCAGAGTTTATCTAAATCTAGCTTCCAAGTTTAGTACTCAACTTCCTCTGATACCAACTGTAAGGTCCCGACCCCAGTTACCTAGAGTTGGTGCATTATTACGTAACGTTGGCATGATCACAAAATATCACGTCGAGAAAGACCTATTAGTTTAGTAGACTTGAAAAAAATAGATATATTTATAAGTCTTACATTACATCATAAAGTGAAAAACTAAAATAACAGAGTCTCCACAGTCCAACTCATATCCCCTTCAGACTATCCCTGCAGGTCAGTCATAAAATATTTCTTCAAATCCTGGGAAAAATAAAACATAGAAAGGGGTGAGCTCATATGCTCAGTAAGGATAACAATATAGCGGAAAATTTCATAAATAAACATACACATTTAAAGCAATGTATAACTAAAACAAAAGCCTTTAAAACTTGAACTTCAGCATAATATGGAAAAAGTAAAATGAAATAATTCCATTTACTTATTCACATGGATATTATACTAGTCTAATAATCACGTGCAATATCAATAACCACTTTCATATTGATTGAATGCATAATGCCAGACTATCATAACCATGTAGTCAAGGCATCGTACCAAAATTAAAAATAAGATTTTGTCATGGCCTCATGCCAAGACAGTAGTTTTTCTCATGAGACCTACCGATGCATCGAGGAGCTATAGCGGTCTCCACCCGTCACTTATTAAGTCAAATTCATTCCTTATATGAAAAGGTTTAAACATATCATAAACCATAACATAATTTTATCACATAAAACATTGATAAAAAAACATAACATTTCCACATTTCAATCACAAGATAACAATACAACACATTGATATAATAAAAAACATTATGAAAACCATTTTCAATACCAAAATAAAAGAAAATTAAAACATGGTTTTTATATTTCATTTAAAAAAGGTTATGGCTTGTAGAGGAAGCCGAAACTCAAATAATGGTCACTGCGGCGGAGAAGTCGTTGTCGCCGCATACGTACGACAAAAAAACATTCCTTTTTTTTAGTAAAATGATTCTTATAAAAATATTCCTTTTTAATAAACATAAAATTCAAAGGGGTTTATACACTGTATAAAAGAAAGTTATGTATAAATCAAAATATGCCTCAATGAAAGGATATTGAGACGAAGTCCCTTACCTCGTGTCTGACTTGACTCGATCGTTCTTTAACCTCCTGAATAATAAACTAGATTTAATTTCTACTTTCTTAAGAACCTTTTTCAATTTCATTATTCCTTTCATATCACTTATTACCATGTTATGAACATTATTCAATTATTTAAGTTAATAACGGTCGTTTTGTCGATCTTCGGTACTTGAGTCAATAATAAACTTCTTATAATTACAAGTTGTTCATGTGGTCAAATATCCATTATATACAGAATTATATTCATGATTTAGATGTCATATATATCATATATATACAGTATATAAATGCAATTATAATATTACATAACATTTAGATGTAAGAAATGAAATGCACCGTTCATGGAGATGGTATGTCGTACGTACGCATGAACGCTACTTTCATTACTATTTCGTATTTAATGGAATTAAATCATAATGATATAAAGGTATATTATAATTTCAGTATAATACAATATATAATACCATTTACTTCATCCTTTATACGACCCACATATGGCATTAACGAATCAAATCATTTTTGTGGGGGCGGTAGTCCGCACTTCCAAAAATAAAGATATCGTGTTTACCCATAATAGAATCCATAAAGGTATGCCATAAATGACAAATATAGAATCATAAGGAAATAATAAACATAATATATATCATATATTAATATAGTGACATCTTAATGTCCACCATGAAAGGTGTTAAAAGAAGATTGAACAATCATCCTTTCGTGAGGTAGTAATTCGCCACCCACAGAAACATTATGTTCTTTAACCATTAGACGAAGGTGTGTGTAAATTTAAATAAAATACTTCTCATAAAAAAATCATAGTATATTTAAGATATTGGTGTTATTACAAAATAAAGTAATAAAAAGAGTTTAATGGGTTGGAGTATCAAAATAAAACAAAAGAACAAAAGAGAATACATTACCTTAAAATTGGGTAACTCTTTTTTATTTGAGCCAAAGGCTTCCTTGGGAAGACTTCTGCCCAAAATGAGTCTTCTAGGAGAAATAGGGGGAGGTTTAGAGAGTATTTAGGCAGATATTGGCCGAGGAAAATGGCTTTGAAGGTGTGAATACGGTGGTAGAGGTGGAGGCCTTTTATAAGAGGAGTGAAGGGGCACTCTTGGAAAGTCATGAAATGTTACATTATTATATAATGTGTTTCGGATTTTAAAGGTCCCAAAATTATATATTTTGAGTATACGGTGATAAGGTTTCGAAATATACTCATCCAATAGATTTTTGAGATGTTTATGTCATAGGTTTACATTATCGTTTCATTTTATTTAAATCGTTAATTAATGAGGTAATCGCTGCATCATCATGGTGTCATAAAAAATTTAATTTATTTAATGTCTAAAAATTATAAAACAATTACCATGATTTAGGAAATCTTTTAAGCTGTTTTATGAATATTTATAGTCGAAAATTTAACTTATATATCCTAATGTAATAATTGTTTTAGTAAAACAACACATATTTGTGACAATTTTATTTTTACTCTAAATAAAAGGTTATTAATATCATTTTCTTACCCAAGTGGCTCTATGGGGTCCCCAAGTTGACCCATGGATTGTATCGGTCGTCCATGACTCATCCAATAAGGGTAGGACATGTGTAAAGGTAATTTAATTTTATTATAACATTATATATACCTTAAATTACACTAATTACCTTGAATCGTGATTAATAGAACTTAAAAGTTACTATTCACCAAAAATTATTTTAATCCCATTGAACCAAATTTTAATTCCTAATGAAAATTATGTATGTCAGATTTTGGAAGTTCAATTCAAAGAAGTGGTAAAATTTCATTTAAACGAAAAATCAGTTTTTTAACTACCACTTAGTGGTTTCACTATTCATCAAAAATTGAAGTTTTTCAGAAAAATACCAACAATTCACCCTAAGATAAAATTGATATTCTTAATACAAAGATGATGTCTATTTTACAAAATTCCAAACATATAAGTTTCATTAATTAATTTTATAATTAATTCCCTCTGTAAAAACAAATAGCGTGTTTTTAAGAAACAATATCAATCAAAAAATTACAAATTGTTTATGTCCAATTTCAATGTGAAATTAATTCTAATGACCACCATTGAATAAAATGGTAAAATTATATTCTAATTATACTTTAAAACCAATAAATAGTATAATTTATCAGTATAAATTATTTTTATTAAAAAAGTTGTTTTTAAGTATTTTTCTCTATTCATCAAAAATTGAAAGTTCTCAGAAAAACACCAAAAATTCAAAATAGGCTAATTTCGATATTATGAATCAAAAAATGAAGTAGATTTTGAAATATAAAATATATGTAATTCAAAAATTGGGTATTAATCTTCATAATGGCTACTTTGATTGGTCGCGGTGTGTTAGAACTCGAGGTTGCGTACAACACACACTGCTCTGTTATTCAAAGAGAAGCGTACTATGGAATCTTGGGGTGTTACACCCACTATAGGGGTTTGGTGCTGTATGGATAAGATTTGAAGCTTCCCTGTTTGAACCTTCTCCACCTCTTCAACTATAAATTTGGATATTTCTATGTGAGAAAAATCATGAGAAATTTTTAATCTATGAATTCCCATTTGAATATAAAAGACCTATTTCATTCCCCATGGATGTAGGTCACCCCAACTGAACCATGTAAAGTTTTAATTTATCCCTATTTTTAGTTTACCCTTCTTGAGAATATGAATTTGAGAGAGAGAGTGACGCTTCTGCCTAACATAGTGGACTGGAAAAGAACCTTAAATGAACTTGACAAGCTATTTTGAGTTGGAATCCTCCACTGAGAGATAGAAATCCCAATCTATATGGATAAAAATATGATACGATTAAATTTAATATAAATTTTTGATTCATTTAATTAATTATTATTCATGCTTTATTCAATAATTAACTGAGTAAGGGTTGAAATTTTGACAGAATAGGTATCCAAGACATCAAAGAAAAATATACAAAAATTGTCCAAAACTTTACTTTATACATCATGAAACACATGCATGATGTGTATGAATCATTCATAGTATTTCTAATGCTGTGAAGCACAAATTTTAAATAATTCACAAGTCATGCAAGAATAAACATCATGAATCATTAATATATGTCCTATAAAATTCAAATGCCACTTCCCCCTTAAAGTTCAATTAATGAGAAGAATCATGTTTTCAATTCCCATTACACGTTGTAAAACTTTCCACATCCACGAATCCCAAATATTTGGGCTATGAAAGGTAAAAGATCCAAGATACTTATAAAAAAACCTGGATCAAGATCAAATGACCTGAGTAGTTTACATTTCATATAAATACTCATCTATTTATTTACATTCGGTGGAAAATCATGTTTATACATTTTGGGAAGTGGATTTTCTCTTATTCACTCTCATTTTTTTCAATTTCTCTTTCAATCATCTAAACTTTAAATAGTTCCCCTTAATATTTTGATTAAATATAACTATTTTTATCAATGTTCAAGAATCTCTCATATTTTTCATCCTCGTTTACTGATTCAATATCCACTTTCCATTACTGTTTACACTCGACATTGGAAACCCTCCACATTATTTATTATATACTCTTTCAAGTAAGTGTTTGGTTAATTTATCAACTGTTTTAATGGATAATTTTTTATTATTATTAATCAATCAATTTAAAACTATCTTAGTTCAACTATTTTATTAATATTATGATCATGTATGTAATTATTTCTTTGATTTCAATTAATACCATCATGAGTGGAAAAATCACTTTGGGTAAGGGTCGAGAGTAAAGGGTTTTCTGAGTTTAATGAATCTCTAAACCGTAATTTAGAAACCATAATACTAGTAATAAGGTTTATCAATAAATGTTTATAAAATTATTTTATGAAACCATGACCATGGTAAGATTAAAAAAACTATAATAACCTGATTGGAGTAAAGCATGCTATGGCTATTAGACCATGAAACTTTCTACCATAAAATATAGGCTTAATGAATATAGGTGGTTAGGTATATCTGAACCAAGGAATAGTTTCATCTTGGATAGATATATTTGGTTTGACCCAAATAAACTAGTTCTCAATGAACCACTTCACAACCTAATCTCTAGGACTATCTCAAATCAGGGCCGAGGTTATCCTTTTTACCTAAACCCTGAAATTGACCCTGATCCCAAATTCATTTTCAAATATTTAAACAAATATCAATATCATTAATTGAATCCAAACTCAAATAAACATGTGAGTAATCATACATTAAGGGTTTGAAGTAATTGGTTTACTATCTTCCAATATTTTCATATGGGTTTTAACTTGCACTACCACTCTACAATGCCATCGTAGAAAGTGTAGTTTGGGATAAAAGGAAATTCAAATCTGATCACTGGCAGATGAAATTGAATGATGTTTGTAGGAATGTCATATTTTGGTACATTTTCTAGGAACTTTTGTATTATTATTCATAGGAACATTTAACATGATCATGGGATTACCTCAACCATCCCCCTTTCTGTTCATATTTTCCTCATTTATTATAGACACCACTCAATCCATCTTTTTACTGGCCTAGTGCATGAGTCATGCCTCCTGACTATGTTAAGTATCCTTGATGCTGATGAAATTACCAATTTAATTCCTAAGATTGATATAAATCCTTCTTCATGCCTTTGTTTTCATATAGCTGACCAAAACAATCCTATGTCCCTAACCCACCCAACATGATATATGTGCCACCTGCACTGTGCGAAGATCTACCCTTGAAACTGAAGCATACCATCATGGATTACAAATTTTTTTCTATCAATGGTGACACACCAATAATTTTGTACCCCCTATTCAGACACATACATTTTGAATCAAACCTAGACTCCTTAGCATGATCTAGAATATGGGATTGTGCAGCGGATTACAGAGAAAATATCATCATGGACATATCTTTAACTTCCTGGTGGACTAGGATACCTTTCCTAACCAGTGAGTGTCCTTATATGAATTTACATTATGAGTTTTCCTATTTTTCTTATTAAATAGATCCACATATTGTCAAAAGAGTCAAACTCTTAAGTCAATCATGACTTGGGATGATCTGGAGAAAAAGTTACTAAATAAATATTTTTTACTAATCCGAACCAAGAAACTACGCATTAAAATTAATAATTACAATAAATAAGAAGGAGAGTCAGCCTGGGAGGTCTGGAATCACTTTAAGGTACTTACTAGGAAGTGACCACATCATGGACTTGATGTTTGGCTTCATCTATAAACCTTCTATCATGGTATCTAGCCATCTGCCTACATAGTGGTAGATTATGTCATTGATGGTGGTCTAATAATAAAAACACTAGAAGTAGTTCGAGAACTTCTAGAAGATGTCTATCAAAATGCTAATTTAAATTAGAGTGATCATGGACCACCTCATTAAATAATCTACAAAGTTGATGAAAATAATCATCTAGTTTCACAAGTTCAGGAACTTACTAAAAATATGGAATATTTTTGGTTGCCTACTGCTCCCCAACCACCTCATACTCCTATAATGGAGATTCAATCCTATGAAATGTGTGCTGGCCGAAACTTATACTAAGACTTCGAGTTAAGATTTTATGAAAAACAAATCCAATATTATAATTACATTTATTAAAATCAACAAGGAAAAGATTTCCAACAACCACAATAGTACTATCAACAGAGGCGATCTTAATAGTAAACAAAAAATAATCAACGGTACTGTCAATAAAGAAGTGGAAAACCAACACCCAGGAAACAAAGACCACATCGATACCCTCCAACGAATCATGTTCCTCGACCACCTCAACAGGTACCCCAAAACCCTTTCCTCTTAGATCTCAGCAACAATTTCATCTGGCTCTACAAAGACCACCACAACTAGACACAACTATCCAATCAAATTTGGGGAATTTACCCATATCCTTTATTCGAAATATAAACCAAAGGATGACCACACTAGATATAGAAACAAAAAATCAAAGTGAATCCCTCCAAAACCTCAAACATACAATGGTTCAACTCTCAAAGACTTTATCAGATAGATTACCAGGTAGAAAACCTAGAAATACCGAGACATACCTAAATGAGGAATCCAAGGAAATAGTACTAAGGAGTGGAAAACTGCTGGATTATCCAAAACCCTATGGAGGATAAGAGAATAATCTAGATGAACCCAATGAATATGAAACAATCGTTAAATTGGATGATAATGAAGTTGTGAATATAACTCATCTAGAAAAATATTTTGAATCATCAACTCCTAACAAAGTTCCAACATAAGAGAAGTATAATGAGGAAATATATAGAACCAACAGGTTAGAAAACCCCCTACCCTTCCTAGAAAGAATGATGCAAGATAAAATTGAAGGAATGTATAATAATATTTTTGAAATGTTCATGAAATTAAATATCAACATCACATTTTCTGGAGATATTTTTAAAATTCCAACCTTTGAAAAATTTCTAATGGAATTTTTCTCCAACATGATGAGGATTGAATACTTGGGATTCATTTCCCTAATTGAATAATTATGGATTTTTCCAGTATAATCTTCTACCAAAGATGAGAGACCCTAGGATTTCTCAATTCCATGATCTATAGGAGAATGAAATTTTAGAAGAGCCTTGTGTGACTTTAGAGCCAAATTTTAACCTTATTCCAATGAGTGTATTCAAAAAGGTGGTACTCGAGGAACTAAATCCTACTAGAGTGTCTTCTAAATTATTTGACTAATTAGTAAGGTATCCTAAATGTATCCTTGAGGATATTCTTATAAAAATTGGTAAATTCATTTTCCTAGTATACTTTCTCATTTTGGATATGGAAAAAGAATGAGATGTTACAATTAACCTATGATTATCATTCCTACCCACTCGAAAATAAATCATTGATATAGATCAAGGTATAATTATATTTAGAGTAGGTGATGAACAATTTGGACTAACCTAGTGAAAAATTCTAATCAAACAAATGATTCTTTTGATTGTCAAGCTATCTTTCTCACTAAATAGAGAAATTACTACATGCCCTTGAAGGCGATAGTGATGAGATGTATTCTACTGAAAATAAGGAATATGATTTTGAGGAAGTGAAATACATAGAACCTATTACAAGGGACACTATCTTTCAATTCATACCCTCGGCCATCCAACCACTAACATTGGAGGTGAAACCTCTTTCAATAACACTCATGTACTCATTCTTGGAGACTATATATTTACTACCATACATCATCATCTCATAACTGACACAAACATAGGAGGATAATAGATCGAAATTTTGAAAAGACATATGAAATTAATATCTTGGGTAGTAGGTGATATCAATGGTATCAGTCCCAAAAACTACACTCATAATATTTTATTGGAGGAAGGAGTGATACCCAAATGCCAGCCCTAGAGGTGACTTAGAAGACTGATGAAAGACGTAATTAAGAATGAATTATTGAAACTCTAAGAGGTTGGAATAATTTTTTCAATATATTAAAGTGGGTGAGCCTACTATAGTTCATACCAAAAAAAAGATCCCTCACAGTTGTGAAAAATAATGAGGATGAGATGATCTTGACTCACACCATCAATGGATAATGACTATGTGTGGATTAAAAAATTTTAAATACTGCAAGTTGAAAAGATAATTTAACCTTTCCATTCATGGATCAAATGTTGGAGATACTAAAAGGACATGAATTCTACTATTTCTTAGATGGATATTTGGGATACAATCAAATTGTAGTCAACCCAAATGATTACTCCAAAACTAAATTCACATGTCCATTCAATACCTTCACCTATAGATGCGTGTAATTATTTATGTATAATGCACCAGAAGCCTTCAAAAGATATATCAAACATATATTCCATGATATTTCAGATGAATTATTAGAAATATTTATGGATGATTTATTAGTTTATGAAAGCTATTCTGAGGTATGCCTAGTAAATCTAGAATTAGTCATGTAATGATGTAAATAAAAATTCCTAGTGTTAATTTCAGATAAATGTCACTTTATGGACTAATTGGGCATAGTAGTAAAAAAAATACAAAAAATGGTATGGAATTTAATATAGAAAAAATAAAATTGATCAAAATCTTACCGGAGCCTTCAAATATTAAATGCATAAGGATCCTTCTATGCCATGCAGGATTCTACTGCCACTTAATAATTTATTTTGAATGTATGCTACCTTATGACACACATTTTTGAGAAGGACACTATTTTTGACTTGACAAAAAAGTTTTGGCGTGAATTCAACAATTTAAAAAATAGATTGGTTGCCACTCCTATTATCATTTCACCATACTGTGGAAAAGACTTTGAGTTAATGTGTGATGCATGAGACTTCTCTGTAGGCGATGTATTTGGACAATAGGTTGGAAAAATATTCTGCCCCATTTACTATAAAATTCACACATTGAATTATCCTTAGGTAAACTCTACAAATATAGAGAAATAACTCTTAGCTGTCATCTATGATTTTGATAAGTTTCACTCATATATTTTTTCCCAAGATGATTCTTTATACTGACCATGTCACCCTTCAACATTTATTGAGTGAAAAGGATTCCAAACCTACATTGATATGGTGGATCTTATTACTAAAAGAGTTTGATATCATAATAAAGGAAACTAAGGGGACTGAGAACATCATTGGTGACCATATATCCAGACTCCCACTAACCTATCATTGAGGATGATGAAAATATAGACATCAAGGTTGAATTCCTTATATGAAACACTTTCTATCATGAACTTGAAAACATGCCCATTTTTTGACATTTCAAACTATCTTTCCACTATATCACTATACCCAGAATTGAATTACTAGTAACGAAAGATATTTTTTCTTAAATCCTCACAAAAATAATGGGATGAATCATTACTTTTTAACAAATGTGTTGATGGATTAATGCAGTGTTACATCCCATAGGATGAGATAAAACAGTACTAAACATGCATCACATGATTCCCATTGGAGAGAATCATGGAACAAGATTAACCATAGCCAAAATCCTATAAAAGGGAATCTTTTGACCTATACTCCATAAAGATGTAAGAATAATTACCTAGAATTGTGATCAGTGCCAGCGAACTGGCACCATCGGAAAGTGAAATGAATTTCCATAAAACCTGATAATGAAATTTTAAATATTTGAGATATGGGGAATATATTTTATGGGGTCATTACATAATTCAAAAGAAATGTTATATATATTTGTTGTCATTGACTACATCTCAAAATGGGTAGAAGATGAATCTTCCCCTCATGTCATGGAAAAAGTGGTCATGAAATTCCTAAAGAAAAATATTTTTCAAATATTTGGATTTCCATGATTTCTCATTAATGATTTGGGAACACATTTTACCAATACTAATGTCATTGTATTACTATGAATGTATGGAATACAGTCTAACACAGAAACTTTGTATCACCCATAAACTAGCGGGCAAGATCAATTATCAAATAGGGAAATCAAAAAAATCTTATAGAAGATCATAAAAACAAGTCATAATGACTGGATCCTCAAGTTAGATGATTTACTCTAGGAATACCGCATGACATACAAAACACCCAACAACACCACTACATTATGATTAGTGTAGGATAATTCATTTCATTTACTAGTGGAACTAGAGGCTCACTCATTTGGGAAAATTCAGAAATTAAATTTGGATTCTCAAAAAATTTGGGAAGTTAGGATGCATCGAATGGATGAACTATAATAAAAATAATGGATTCCTATGAGAACACTATGATTTATAATAAAAATTCCTTGATTTTCTATGATCAGTGAATTTCATGAAAAATCTTCACACTAGGGAATAAGGTATTGTTATTCAATTATTGATTGAAGCTGTTCCTTGGAAATCTAAAATACAGATGGTCAAGACCCTTTTTTTATAAATGTATTCCCTTATGGGTCCATCAAGATATAGAAAGGAGGGGAAACACCATTCAAAATTAATTTTCATCGATTGAAAATTTTTCATGAACAATTATCCAAGGGATGTGTCATCACAATGAGATTAATATAATAATGATTAGGTCTATATATCGACATTAAAAGAATAATTGACTAGGAGGAAACCTAGGATATGTTATATAGGCTATACTAGGATAGAGTGGAGATATAAGGCTTAGGGAATACTGAATGCAAAGGACCAGGACCTGGTTAAAAAATGATAAACAATCCCAAATTATGTGTTTTTTAGTCTATACATTACATGTACGATTCATGACCCGAAAATAAAAAATATATGAATTAAAATTCATTTAATATTACATGATGTGAATTTTCATGAAAGATAAATGTTGTGAATCTTGGGTACATGATGCACAAATTATAGTGATGCTGCTTTTCCTTACATGATAATTACATAATTTTAAAAATTAAAAACATAAAATCATTACAAAGCCAGGATACAATGGTTTAGTGTCTTGGGAAAATTGGTACGATATATATAATTTACAAAATAAAACATAAAAATTTATTTAATTTTATCTTCTCTATCTTTTTAGTGGTCCTTGTGTTTTTTGTAGTATAATTAATAACATGAGGATATACATAAAATAAAGGGGTGAGATAAAACACCAGTAAGTGGTTAGATAAGAACATGGATCAAAATAACATGGGGTGAGCATAATCATCTACATCATAACATAACAAAAGTATCATCATCATAATCATGATAGGAAACATTAGATAAAGGATTGGAATGTGGAAATGTATAAAAATGAAACAAAATATCTTAATAGTCAAATAACACACATAGTTGTGAAAAAATATATAATCATGTTCAATAATATTACACAATATATCATGAGATACATCACATTATCCATTGTATAATTCTGGGCATACTCGTCACATCATAACATTTACATAATCATGCATGCCACATAGAATGTATTTCAATATTTGACATAAAATAACCCACGGAAAGGAATGAGTTTAATTTAATAATGAATAATTTCATGAATTACATTTTTGGTTCTCAAAATAAATATGTAATAACATAATTGGTATAATAATCATCAATCTTTAGTGAGGAAGATATAATCTCCTGAGAAGTGAAAGTTTTCTTTTTAGAAAGAAGATTTCTTTCTGAAAAAACCATTGAATTTGTCATAAAAGTAGAATGGAAACATGTATATCAAAAAAATATAAGGTAATGATAAATAAATAATATTTAAGGAATAATTATATAAATATCCACACTAGAAATGGAGTTAAATAGGGAGAAACCCGAGGAAATAAAGTTGGGTTCGAGAATACCCTTACCTTATGTCTTAAAGCTCTCTTCACTTAAATATCCTATGTAATAAAATTATATTCATTAAATACTATATTAATAACCTATTATAAATTTATTTGGTATTTTATAATTTTATTAAGTTCATTTATAGCCTTTTATCTAGGTTATAGAGTTCAATTCCATCATTCGGGAGTGTTAATTTTCTTGGTTTTCATGATCAGTTCACTTGAATATGAGCATGAATGTTTATACAGAATGTGTTTAATTCCCCAGAATTTAACTTTTATTTTATTAATGAACACAAGAAGTTTTAAATGATCATATAAATCATTTTTTAAATGGTATGAGGATAAATAATTAGAAAAAAGGTTTTTGATAATCATTTATATTTTTGGGTGGTTTTTCAAACATCACAAAATAATTTTCTTCCATTATTTATTATTGTGTGTATAAGTTAGTTACAGAACATAAAAAGTGTTACTAAATACATTTTATAGTATTTAAAAACCATTATAGTGTTTTTATGAACATATTTTAAGGCATTAAAGGAAAATGAAAATGCATCATCCACGATGTCGATAAATTGACATATCACAGTCGATGATTTCATTTGTAGAATAAAATAGAGAGAGAAAGGAGTTTGATGATGGATATTACATTAATATGATATAATTATAGTATAAAAAACATAATGGAGTGATCATAAACATTTTGACAGAGGAGGTGAAGAAATAATAAGAAAAGAAAAACAAAATAAAAGAAATTAAAATGAAAAAAGATAATTTTACCTCTTGAATTTCCCCTCCTTGAGAACCTACTTATGGGAAAGGTTTTGGTATTTTTATGAGAGAAAGGGATCACGGGAATAAGGTAGGGGATTGGGAAGTTATTTGGGATGACTTTGGACATGGAATTAATCCTATAAGGTGTGTGGAGAAGAGGCGGTGATGAGTGATATTTATAAGGGAGGAGAGGGGTGTTTTCCTATTATTTTATTCATTAGTCTATTATTTTCACTCAAGACTATGAATAGTTTGAGTGTTATCAATTAATATATTAAAAGATTATTTTTAGTTCTATAATATTTTTATTACATAATTAATGACCCATGTAATAGCGTATTTAACTTATAATGTTTATATAACGTAAATTACCATATTTTACTATTCACCAAAAAATCAACTATTTCAGAAAAATCACAAAAATTAACCTGAATTTTTTTTCGATGTGTAGAATTAAAAAATTAGCTCCATTTTATGAAAATAATATTCTAAATATGAGAAATTTAATTTTAATTTTTAATTTACACCATCATTTATTCAAAAAATACCAATTTTAAAATTATAATTGATTTTATGACACTTTGAAAAATTAATTAAGGTCTCATAAAATTATATTATAATCATTGGATATCAAAATATTAATTTATTAATAAATTTTATGAAAATAAATTTTCTTTTAAATAATTATATTAATTATAAAATTGTAAATAAATATTTTCGACTTACAAAAATATAACACTCAATTTATCATTTCTAAAATATTTATTTACTTATACCAAGATATAAATACATTATATTTTCATTTATAAGATACCAAAATATTGTTTATAATTTATTAGGTGAGGTAACTATTCTATTGGTTGATTTACAATTCCTAGTGGTCACATTACTTTTCCAAAAGTCAAGTTACTATTCTAGCCGTATAGGTTCGTTAATTTCTAAAAAACCCACTTATTTCATTCATTATTTATTTATAATTCTTTTATTATGGTATCTATGTGGTTTTATGGTATTTATACAATATTATAATTATAATAAGGGATAAATTCTGTTGATAATATTTTGGGTCAGTACATAAACTCCCTCCTCCAATTCCCCCCCCCTCAATCATCGCTCTCTCTCCCACATGACCCACCCCCTTTGACCACCCCCTCTATCGCCTCAGCCTCACCATAGCCTCCCCCCAATTCCTTGTACACTTCCCTCATCCCCATCTTAACTCATCCTACACCTGTCCATTCCCATGTACCAGGTCACACTAGTCCATTTGTTGGTGAAGCCCTTGAAATACAAAAAAACATTGGATATATCCATCCTTTCTTAGATCCACATCATCCAAGAGGTCCTCCTACCCCTTGACCAACTGCATCTCTCCCCCATCATCAATATTCATAAAGAGAACTTTTGGGAGCTGTTCCATGAGTTCTTGGATATGTTTCAGTTCTCTATAGACAATGGCCATTTCTGACTAGGATGCAGACTTCATGAGATAACCTTTGAAGAGTTTGACATCTGGTTTGGTATTTGTTCTTCCAATTTAATCACCTCGATGGTGTTTTCATATCTTTAGCATGAGTTGAGATAGTCAGGTGTCACACGTATCTGTGGTAGGATCTTCAAGGACCCTTATAATGTCTACAATCTTGAGATTATGAAATCCACCTAGCTAGGAGGTGACACACTCTTGGTTCTTCATCAAACATTGACTTATGCATGGTTCGCTCACAAAGAGGATCAAGGGATCATGATCCAATTGTAAATCCTCAACCATGATCATTCCACAAGCATCCCTGTCGTCTACATAGAATCTCAATTCACCTTTTTATTTTAGGGCACATGTGAAATGGACTTAATTCATGCTTATGGGTGGATCTTTCTTAACTCATTTATCCAGACATCTCAGTATCTTCGATGCCCCCATCCCATCACATATCTCAAACTGATGGGGCCAATAGAATTCCTAATTCTTCAAAAAATGAATCTATTTAGGAAGGATGTAGATGTCCAATATTAGGAATCGAGATGTATCGAGGGTTCCAATGAGGAACCTGGAGACAATGCTGCCAATCTAGCCCCTGAACCTACCACCTCTATCCCAACACTTACTCTGACCTCCCCTATTTTAACCCTTCCTTCCACTACAACCATTCCATGAATAATTGTTACTCCCATACCTACCCCTAAAAATATCCATATCTCTTCCCCATCCACCACTAACTTACTTATGAAATCACATAACCCCCTTCCCTATTGACCTCTAGCTCTCTCACCAGTATATTCTGGTGAGCCTCTACCAGATCTATAACTATCTGGGTATCCCATTCATTGTACCACCATACATTACCAACCCTACCTCACCACTATCCTTAGAGAACCTCACCCCCACCACCATCATGCCCTTCCTCCCCCTCATTGCCATCACGAACTCCTACCTCTACCAACCGACCCTACGAACTGACAGACCCTACTGTCGAACAAGAGTATTTAGAAGAGCATGTATGATGGGGAAAGGGAACAACCATTCCATCATCGTCTGAGATAGATTATAACACCACAAAACCCACTATAGTATTTTATCCTCCATACCATTCCTCCATAGATGATATCGATAGGATGGTCTAGCTATAGGAACCCTCTATTCCGAAGAGAACTCTAGAAGAGGAGATCGACGATTTTGATAATATTAATTAGTTTCTCGTATACGCCTCCCAGAAATGTTTACACATTTTATGTGACAAATTATTGTACTAATTGTATTTCTGTTCACATTGATGTATCAATGCTATATTTATACATGGGATATAGTTTTTTGGATTCTATACTATTTGGATTATTTTCATTTCATTACTATATTACATAAGCTAGGTTTAGTTCTTCTACCTCATCCATGGTCATAGACGATCCAATTCTTCCAATATCTTCCATCATACTTCCGATGAATCAACATCTAGCTTACTTCAAGTGCTAGATTGAGGATCTTTCACTAATGTTCCCTGCTCAGCAGAGGTCCCCACCGCCATGAGCCCACATGCTCTTTTTACCACATGAGATTCATTCTCAATAAACTCTTGAGGTGGTAAATACTTCCAAGAATCCACGTGATATCAATGACACCACCACAAGTTCTTATAGGTGGTAATGGACTTCTGAGCATATGGATGGCACTTCATTGATCCTTTTTTGAAACAGTCTTGATGACAAAGTCATTGTTAGCTCTTTATGGGAGGAAACCCATATTTGATTTTTTTATTATAATTATTTTACATAGGGATTTTTTTGCTTAGTATCATTTTTGTTAATTAGAAAATTTGAACTATGTTTTACCCATATATCTTCATGTATATAAGATATTTTTCATTTATATTCACTATGTCCACTTTCCCATTTCACTACTTTCCTCCTGTTTAAACCCAACAGACTAATTTATTGTTTAGTGTCTGATTTTTCATTCTAAATCTTTATTTAGACAGACCAAACTTGAAATCAATATCCACCAAGTTTCCCAAGGGACTAACACTCAAATTTGGAGGTCTCGATTCCATAAATTAAAATTACATTTTCAATTTCATATTTTCTATGTTATATTTTTGATAACTCTTCTGTAATGATTTCTAAGATAGTTCAGACACTATTTCATTTTAAGTGTGGTGTAGTCTTTCTTGAGATTTATTTTTGATACATTGTATTATTTCTTATTTTCATCTATCTAGGAGGCACTTTTAACTAAAATCATGCTTTAAAACTAAAAAATCATTACACCCATTTAAATAAAATAAAACTTTTGGTTTGAAATTTTTTAATTCCATAATTTACCCTTATTTAGATTTTTATAATGATTTTTGAGTTTAGTAATTTAATTCGAAATCAATATTTTTGAAATTTATTTTTATTGTCTTATAAATTGATTTTATACCCTGATTAATTTATTGTTTTTTTATAATCCCATTCCCATGGGGATTATAAACCCACAATTTCATATTCTTTTCTGATCATATTTCTTGAGTTACACCTAAGGAATGTGAACCTATCAAAACTTGCATTCAGATCTTATTGAATCTATGAATTAATAAATATAATTTTAATATGATTGAGGATACATTTTTTAGACACTTTGTTTTGTGATCTACCTTACATTTTTCTTTATTTATCCAATAGTATCCATGAATAAACTTATTAGGGTGGATCCATTTCAAGATAATTGTACCATCCAACCTGGATCTTAGTATTATGCTTGATTATCATTTGTACAAGTGTGGGGGAATTTTTAGCTAATGGACACAAGATGTATTTATTTAGGAGATGTATTGTGGAATTTTTACCAAACTGATATTATATAATTAATGATTAATTTTGTAATTTTATTATTAACATATTCCAAATATATATATATATATAAAGAAAAAAAGAAAGATATTGGGTTTTGTATCAGGAAGGTCCAAAATCTCCATATATAGATAGATGTATCCTTTTATGGATCATATGTGTTTAGGGGATAAATGTGATATTTGGCATAAAATGGTGAATTTTTTGACATAACTAATATAATCATGGATCTACTTGAGCTGTTTAGATCATGGACATAATTTGATCTTATAGTGCCTAATGCATTTCACTATCATGAATTTAATGCAATATACTTCAGATATTACACTCCTTTTGATATTTTTTTTCATTTTTTACAATATTTCCTCAACCTCAGATCCAATTATACCTTTTTTTAAATCCATCATTACTGATTTTTTCTTTTTATTTATGAAGTGAAGATGATAGAACAAATGTAAGACTATTTTTAGGAAACATGTATTTAGGATATGAGCATAACCCAAGTTACATTTTACATTGAGTAATGACATAAAATTCATTATGAGGTAAATTTTGAAATGGTTATAGATTTTAAGAAACATTTATTATATTGTAATTAAAAGAAAAATAATTTGGATAAAAAATTGAACAATGTGGCATGAATAATTTACTCTATAGGATTGATTATAAAGGAATGAATTTTTTTTGCTTACACTTAGTTTTATTTTCCTGGTTGGAATGCATGTTTCTTGTTTTAAAATCTATTTCTTTTGGAATCTTTGTTGAGATGGTTTTTCCTTGAGGATAAGTAATTGATAAAGTATGGAGGAATTTGATAATTTGAAATTGTATATACATTTAAAATTCATTTAATTAATGATTATTCATGTTTTATTCGATAATGTACCAGGTATTTTTGGATTTTCACAGAGAATAGGTATCCAATACTCTAAAGGAAAAGCTGTCAAAATTGGAGAAATGGAAAATTAGACGTCATGGAACACATATACCACCTATATACATCATTCAAAACATGTATAAAGTATTGAAGAAGTATTTTTAAAGAGAATATAAGTCATGAAAAGAATAATTTTCTTGAATCTCTAATACACATTGTGTAAAATTCAAAGTTCACTTCCCGCTTAATGTTCATGTCATCCAAAGAATCATGTTGTGAGTTCCCATTACACATCATGAAATACGTTTCATCCCCAAATTATAAATATTCGGTCTGTGAAAGGTTACAGATCAAAAAATAAGTGGAGAAAAACTTAGATCGAGATTATATGATTTCAGAAGTTACATGTTGTGTAAATTCCCATCTATTTATTTACCGAGGGTGGACAACCACACATATACATTTTGGAAAAAGGGTATTATCTCGTTATCTCTTGTTTTTCTATCTTTATTTCTATTCTAACTCAACTTTAATCAATTTTCATTACTGTTTTGATTAAATCTAAGTGATTTCAATCAATCAACAAGTATTCCTTGTCTTTTTCATATCCTTTTACTGATTAAATGTATGTTTTTCATTTCCATTTCCACTCAACAATAGAGACACACCATGTTATTTCTTTTTTACTCTTTCAAGTATGTGTTTTGATGATGTATCAATTATTTTGATTGTGAACTACTTGATTCATAAGACCTAATTTTAAAACTATCTTATTTAATCTATTTAATTAATATTCTGATCATGTCCTAAATTGTTTCTTGGATTTTGATTAATACTATCATGAGTTGCTAAACCACTTAGGTAGTGGGTCAAGAGTAAGGTTTTTTTAATTTAATTAATATATAAACCATAATTTGGTAACCCTAAGGATATTAATTATGTTAAAAAATAACTATTTATTCAATTATATTTTGCAACCCTGACCAAGGGATGTTTAAATGAACAAACCTAATCTAATTATAGTATATCATACTATGAATATTATCCCATCACACTTTATAATATATAATACAATATTAAAGAATATAAGTTTTTAGATATATCAAGAATAAGAAATATTTTCATCATGGATAGATTTATTTGGTTTTATCATTATCAACTAGGGTTCTATACACCGCTTGGTAGTCTAATCTCTTGGAATATCCCAATCTAGGATGAAAATTTTCCATTTTACCAGAAACATGAAATTGACCCAGATCCCTATTTAATTACATAATAATTAAACTAATATAAATTGCATTAATTGAATTATAAACTCAAATCAAATTATGAGGAATCCCAAATTAAGGTTTACAATTCATTGGTTTCTTGTATTCCAGTATTTCCTATTCGGTTTGACCCCACACTACCACTCTACTACGTCATCTTAATAAGTATAGTTTGGAATAAAAATAAATTATAATCTTATCACTACTGGTGTGAACTCAAAAATGCGTGTGGGCATGTCAAAAGGCCACTAAGTATCTAGTCTCATATTGTAGAGAAATACCTTAAACATAAAGATAATTATAATCCAAAATCACATATCCATATCTATAGAATAATTCCCCTAATATATATGATTCCATTAGATACAGAACCATACTAGTTGAGTTTTTCGGGAAGTCAATTAACTTAACTTTTAGAGCTTTCATTATCATCTAGCCTACCGATAGAGAATCCAAATGAAATATTTAATATATAATTACTTGTGAAAAGTATCATAAAATCATGTATCATCAAGAAAAATTTAAACTTTTGTTACTTGAGAGAGAAAATCACAAAATAGAGTTTTTTATATGCTAAAGATTCCATATGATCCCAGAAATATCCAAAAGGACAACTTATGATCAATTTAATGATTTGAATTGATACCTACATTATCAAAAAATGATTATAGTAATTCATTAAATGAGTATAGAGTGGTGTTGATACTCAATAATTACACAAGGAAAAATTAAATGAATGTCTCCCAGTCATTTTTCAAAAGTAGGTGAGTTTCAATTTTGATTTTTGAGTGATCACATAGATAAATTTTTTAAGTGAGAAAAAATTATCTTTATTGAATTTCATTTTCTATAGATATAAAATGATATAAAATATTCTAAATAAAATGATATAAAATATTCCAAATAAAAAAATTATACTTGTTCAAGATGGACCTATCCCATCACACCATACCCCAAATGTTGGGTCTATGCAGAATTTGAATATGGTTACAATATGCCTTTGTGTTGAACACCCATGAACTAGAAGCAATGAAGATGTTGTGGTATTCCTTATAAATAAAAGATATAATATTAAAAAATGTTTTTGTATTTTTATAAATAAAACTTCTAGTGAATCTAGTGAGGTTCTCATCTAATTTGAAACTAATATTTTTAGCTGGGATATAATAATAGTATAGTAATTTTCCCTACCAGCAATTTTTTCAGAAGCGAGACTCTATCTATACAATTACCCACTATGAGCATTCAATTAAACTATAGAAAGGTTTTGAAAAAATACACAATAATGAAAATGAAAATAAATTCATGTATTCTGAGTTTGATCCATAGATATACAATAATTGGTTCTAAAAAATTTAGCCCCCAAAGTTTGTCCTGCCATCACATTCCATTCTAATTTACAATGAATGAATTTCATGGTTGTTGAATGTTTATTAAAAATATCACCACCAAATATGACCACCACCGGTTGTAGGTGACTTCCAAAGGAGACCCAGTATAGTTTCTTGGAGATTAGATATATAAATAAACAACATGAAACCCAAAATAAAAAAATTATATAATTTTCATAAGGATATCCTAAATCGTTTCGAGCCTTTACATCTACATAGGATACCCTGGGGAAAAAATGAACAAGGGGATGACCTAAAAAATACCAGTAATGAAATAAATGTTAAAATAAATCTTAGAAAAAGCGTAAGAAGGCTTAAAAAATGATATAAAAAGTCATGGAAGATGATTAATAATATGGAATAATAATATATAGAACATGAGATCATATAATAATGGAAACATAGTAATGAGTACAAAACATAAAACATGATTTTTTCATGATTCAAGGATCATTGAACATGTAGGATCTTAATTCAAGGCTAACCACCAAGACCATTGCACATGGAGCATGAGTCAATGATAACCACCATGACCGTTACACATGGAGTCATATGAAACTAAAAAATACCAATGCATTTGAGATCTATCTGGGTTCAACCATCATAAAATTATTAGGAATATTTTTTCCACATGAATTATCATACATAATTAATCAAACGTAAACATAAGGTTTACCCATGGAAAGAATTGGGTATCTTAATCATGTTAAAAGGCATAACATAAACAAATATCATAACAGTGTCCATGAAAGAAAGGATATAAACTAATAATGGACATTAATAAGGTAAATTAGTCAGATATCAAGTTAATTTATGTCAAAATAATGTGAATACGTGTAAAATAGTTAATAAGAAACTTTAGAAATAAAATATTTTTGTGCAGTTTAAGGAAAATAATAAAGATTTTTTAAAACAGAAAAGGATTAACAATTTGTATAAAACAAGAAATAAACCAATACATAATTTCATACTAAAATTACTAATTTTATAAAAATAATTTTTTCTTAAAATAAATTATAGAGTCCACTTTAAAATGGGTATGAAATTGGGAAGTTCCCTTTAACCGGGCTTGCTTATCGAGATGAATTGGGAAGCGAACATTTAAAAAATTTCTTTCTCCATGAAATAAAGATGATAAAATACAGATATAAGAGTTTTAAATATATACTTATAATTTATAATAATTATATAAGAATAAACATAATTACATTAGGGTAAATATAGAGAATGTGTAACTCGAAGGAAAAAATGGACGTTCAGGTAGAATCCCTTACCTTATGTATGAAACCGTTTTGCACTTGATCATAATGTTTTGAATAATATGTTATATTCATTGATTAATAATTAAATAACCTTTTCTATATGTAATTTATTTATTATAATTTTATTAATTTCATCTATATCCTTTTTGATGAATTATAGTGTTCAATTTCATCATTCGAGAGTGTTCGTCCTCTAAGTTATCAAGGTCGGTTCGCTGGTATATGAATACAGAAGTTCATGTAAAATGGATATAGAAAACCTGAATTGGATTTATAAATTATTAATTAAAATTCATAAGGTTAAATGATCATATAATTTTTTGGTTATTTTGGGTGAAGATGAATAATTATATAAGACGTTAGTGAAAATCTTTTTGATTTTTTGGGTGTTTTTCACTCACAATGAAGTCGTTTTGTTTTATTATTTAACATCATGAGTATATAATGATTCCAGAACTTCACATAGGCTATAATAAATATTTTATCATTTTTTAACTATAGGAAGTTTCTATTACTATTATTTAAGACGTTAAAGTAAAATGAAAATTTGTCATCCTTAAAGGTGATAAATTAACACCTCACAAACGATGTTTTCATTTCTAGAATAATAGGGAGAGGAGAGGGGTTTAATGATTTATTATTAGATTAGAATAATAAAATTACATTATATTTGAGGAAATTAAATTATCATACCATTTTTAAGAGGGGAGGTGAGGGGAGCATAAGAAAATAACTCGAAAAGAAATTAAAATAAATGAAAAGAGTAATTTAACTCTTGAGTTTCTCCTCCATGAAAACCTGTTTAGGGAAAGGGTTTTAGTATTTTAATGAGACCAAGAGCTACTAGAATGTGTGTAAAGGGATTGTTAATATTATTTTAAATAATTTGGATAAGGATCAAATCTTGTAATGTGTCAGGAGAAGAGGTGGTGAGGGTGGTATTTATAGTGGAGGAGAGGAGTGTTTTCTCATTATTTTATTCATTAGTATATTATATTGTCCCAAAACTATGAATAGTCTGATCATTTAAACCTAATATAATAAAATAATGATGGTAAGTTTTGGATTATGGTTCTTACATTAGTGATAACTCATATAATAGTGTATTTAACATATAATGTATGTATACCAAAAATTATCACATTTTACTATTCACCAAAAATTTAAGTATTTTCAAAAAATAAAAAAAATTCACCCTCACAATTTTTCGATTTGTAGAATTTAAAATAGAACTCCATTTATTAAAATAATTTTCTAACCATGAAAATTTTAATTTTTAAATACAATCATCATTTACTTCAAAAATACTGGTCTTAAAATTTTAACAAATTTTATTACACTTTGAAAAATTAACTAAGGTATCGTAAAATTATCCTATAATAATAAGATATAAAAATATTAATTTATGAGTATATTTTCTAGAAATAAATTTTCTTTTAAAACAATATATTAATTAATAAATTGAAAATAAATACGGATTTTTTTAAAAATGATCGGGACTTAATTAATACTTTTCAAAACCTTTATTTACTTATATTATTATATATTTGTATCATACTTTGATTTATATGATGCATAAATTCTATTTATACATCCATAGGTGAGGTTAATATTCCATTAGCATGTTTACTATTCATAAGGGTCATATTATAATTCCAAAGGTTAAGTTATAATTCCTTCGGTGTAGGTTCCTCAACTTCTAGAAATACCTTTCATTTCATTAATTCTTCATTTCTAATGTTTTTAGTATGTTCTATGTGCAATTTTATGTGATTTATACTAAAATACATAATTATAAGATGGTAATTTTCCATTGATAAAAATTTTGGGCTGTTACAATTTTTCCTTCATATAGTAATAATATATACACCTATAGAAAATATGAATAGTTACTAATTATAATGAACATAGTAGATCATTTTTTGGATAGATGGATTATGAAAATGTACCCCATTTATTTATTAAAAATTGAGACTCCCATCCATCCAAACTTGATAATCTCATTTAGACTCTCCAGTCCAACAATGTCTATAATGAAATCTCTAAATATTTCTTCTTTATACTGAATGTCAGACATATTTCTATCTTTGAATATTATGTCTTTATGAACTTGTAATGTTAATATATACAGCAGTGGAACCAATGGGGGGATGGTAATCATAGAAGGTCCTTTTTATTTCTTTTTTTATTCACTATATTTTCTTAATCAAACCTTTCACTTCCCCTTAAATCTTCCTATAATACCATAACTCATTTCAAACATTTTTTCATCAAATGTTAAAGGTTTTTTATTTGAAAAAAGTTGTTAAGTACACACCTTATGTATATTTATAAGATTGGATGTTCATGAAATAAAAATTTCAATAGCATTATTGAATGTAGTAACATCCATATCATCAAGACAAATAGGAATCATATATAATCCCTAGCCTTTTACACATATTATTACATGATTTTAGGGAAATTTTCCATCAAATACAACCAAGGGTCATAAAGTCTTGTGTCATTGGAATATTAGGTACATAGTTAAACATTATGAAATGAAAATAAAAATATAATTTATTTAATATTTATAATTATATCCTAACTCCCTTTGATCAATTATATCTACATTGGATAACCTAGGGAATACATGAACAAAATGGATGAGCTAAAAATCCCAGTAATGGATTAAGCATAGGAATAAATATAGCACATGGGTTAGAATACATAATAAGATAACAAAAGATGCATGGAACATAAATAAACATAAGGATGTATAACATGTATAACTTTGGATCATGTAATCATAAATCATAGTAATGTTGAAAAAATATATAACATGATATAAACATGATTCAAGGCAAGATTCAAAGACATGGTGGACAAAGTACCATAAAGTAATTAGGTTCACTCCCTGTCCCAACATGACGTCTCATGAGGCTAAACATTACTGAATGCATTGATGCGCAATATGGGATCTCCCATTATAAAATGTTCATGAATATTTTTTCCACATGAAGAATCACACATATGGAATCAAACATGATAATAAGTGTTACCCATTGAATGAATTGGGTATCATAATCATGTTAAGAGGCACAACATAAGAGAATATAATAATGGTGTCCATGAAAGAATGGCTTTAAATCATACATGGATATTAATAAATTTAAATATTAATATATCATTATAAGTTATTTCAAAAATAAGTTAATAAATGTAAAATTAGTGCTTATGAAACTTTATAAATAAACCATTTTTGTGTGGTTTAAGGAAAATATTAAAGATTCATTAAAATGGACAAGGAATAATTGTTTTTATAAAAAATAATAATGAATGAATATATTTTTAGAATATAAAATTAGTGATTTTATAAAAAATTTGGTGGATTAAATTACATTATCGACATCACTTGCAAATGGGTAAGAAATCAGGATGTTCCCTAGAAATGGGTTTTCATATTGATAAGAATTGAGAAGGGAACCTTTTTAAAACATGTATTTCCCCAAGAAAGAAGGATAATCTATTTTGGATAATTGATTTTATGACATATAAATATAATCTAAAATAATTACATAAAATAATAATAATTACATTGCATTAAAGAGAGAGAAAGACTAACCTGAAGGGAAAATGGAGGATCAGAAAGAATCCCTTACTTTATGTCTAAAACAGTTCTTCACTTGATCTTAATGTCTTGTATAATAAAATTAAATCCATTAATTAAATAATTCATAACCATTTATACATTTATTTTATTTATTATAATTTTATTATGTTCATTCATGGCCTTTTTGATGAGTTATAATATACAATTTTATCAATTTGGGAGTGTTTTTTTCTTTGGTTTTCGTGATCGGTTACTTTTATACATGTATGGAAATTCATGTAAAATGAGAATATTTTTTATGAATTGAAATTATATTTTATTAATAAACATACTTATTATTAAATTTTATTATTGATAATTTTTATAAGGTATGATAATGAATCATTAGATAATCAGTTAATGATAATATTTTAGGTTATTTTTTGCGGTTTTCGAGCACAAAGATTTTTTTTTGTATTATCATTTAGTATTATTCATATATGTAAGTTCTATAACGGAAATAGGGGTACAAAATAAATTTTAAAATCTATTTCAACCATTATAATGGTTTTAATACCATTCTTTAAGGTGGTAAAAAATTGAAAACTCATCGTCCTTAAATGTAATAAATTAACACATCGCGGTCGATGCTTTCATTTTTAAATCAAAAAGGGGAGGGGAAATAACTGATGTTGGAATATAAAATAAACATAATAAAATTAAATTTTATTTTATTTAATTTTGTTTACATTATAGTTGGATAATGGTAGGTGAAGATATAATAAGAAAAGAAAAAAATTGAAATTTTTTTTAATGAAAAGTAAGAGTATTTTACATCTTGAATTATCCTCCTTGAGAACCTCCTTATGGAAATTTCTTTTCGTATTTTTGTGAGACTAAAGACTAAGAAACATGGGAGAGGGTATTGGGAAGATATTTGATAATAATTTTGACAAGGATGAAATCTTTAGATGTGTGATGAAAGGATGTGGTGAGGGGTGATATTTATATGGGAGGAGAGTGGTGTTTTCTCATTATTTTATTCATTAGTTTATTATGTTGATGAACACAAAAAATCATGAGGATTATAATGACTAAATACAATAATAAGTCCATTTTATTTTTAATTAATGGTCACCTACGTCATCCATGACTCAATCATGACTTAAAAATTCATTTATTTACTTATACTATAAATTAATGTATTTCACTATTCCTAAAAAATCAAATGTTTTATAAAACTCTAAAAAATTAACCATAAACATTTTTGGGAATTTATAATTCAAAAATAGACTCCATTTTCTGAAAAAAAAATTATAAATAGACTAAATTTAATTTTTAATTAAAATCATCATTTATTGGGAAAAATAAATTTTAAAATTAAAACTGATTTTATAACACTTTGAAAAATTAACCAAGGTCTCAAAAGATTACCTTATAACAATAAGAAAAAAATATTTATTTATGAATCCATTAGAAGAAAATTAATACCATTTTAAATAATTTCATTAATTATAAAATTGAAAATGAACCTTTATGTTTTATAAAAATAACAACACTTAAATAATACTTTCTGAAACATTTATTAAGTTATACTATGATATGATTCTATAATATTTTCATTTATAAGATACATAAATTTTATTTATACTTTCATGGTTGATGTTAATATTATATTGGTTTATTTATTATTAATAAGGGTCATGTTACTATTCCAAAGGTCAAGTTACTATTTCATCGGTATAAGTTCCTTAATTTCTAGAAACACCTCTTCTTTCATTCATTCATAATTTATAGAGTTTTATTCTATTCAATAAGTAATTTTATGTGGTTTATACTATATAAATTAATTATAAGTTGAGAATTTCCATTGATAATAATTTGGGTCATTACATTTTCCCCCTTATAAAATTTCGCCCTTGGAATTTTATTTTACATTTTTAGTTGAAAACAGGTGAGGGTACTTCTCCTTCACCACTTCCTATGGTTTCCAAGTTACCTCTTTGTTCTTGTCATGACCTATCCCAGTGGGGCCTGTGATGTGACTCCCTAATACTACCTATACTTGTAAAATGAATTGTGGGTAGTATTAAGTAGTCATTTCACAAACATGGGAGGCATTTCCTAAGTACCTATACACAGGCCCACATCTACAAAACAAAATTTATGAAATCTAAAAACCCCTAAGGAAAAAAAATGTATGCATACCACTAAACCCAAAAAATAGAGTACAATAAGAATGTAAATTTCAATAAATTAAATTGGACAAGAATATACTCCCACAAAATGAAAAATTCTACATATGACAATGTCCAACCCATAAACAAAATAGGTACATGGACTACTGCTCGAAGCTGTAGAAACAACTTGGCCTGTCGGAACTCACAAAGCTTTGTCAGGGAGGCACAACTTGGGGATACCTAATGTGAGACCATAAATGCTCAGATATCCATAGAGCATGCTCCTGATGGATATTCACAAGGTGGGAAAACGTCTTTCTATTTAGAGGATGCATGGTATAACAAGTGGAATTGTGGAAGGAGGTTCTGAGGGAGTTTCATACATCCCATTTTGTGCTACAGCTTGATGTGGATAAGATGTACTAGAACTTCTAAAAACTATTATAGTAGACATAGATGAAGAAGGTAGTGGCAAAGTTTGTTTTCTGATGACTTACATGCCATCTGGTGAAGACCGAGCACCAGGTTCCAGTGGGATTAGATAAACTTCTTGAGGTTCTAGAAAGGAAGTGGGATGGGATATAAATGGACTTTGTGAGGTTTTACCTCGTATGTTTAGGGGACATAATGCCATCTGGGTGATCATTGACCGACTCACCAAGTCATCCCACTTACTAGATATCCAAAATAAGAGTTTAGTAGAGAGCTTGGGATTCCTCTACATACAAGAGATTGTTAGACTCCATGATGTCCCATCAACAATAGTTTCATATTTTGATTCCCGTTTCACATCCCTGTTGTGGAAGGGATTGGAGGAGGTGTTTCGAACCCAATTTCACTTGATCACAACATTTCAACCACAAACATACGACCAGATAATGTGAACCATTTAGGTTCTGGAGGACATGTTCTGAGATTTCATGTTGGATTTCAATCATAGTTGGGAGTTTCTCATACCTTTGGTGGAGTTCTCGTAAAACATAAATTGTCATTCCATAGTTATTATGACAAAATTCGAGGATTTTTATGAGTGAAGCTTCTGGTCACCACTTTGCTGGACTGAACCGAGAGAGTCCGAGCTCATGGGCCTAGAGTTGCTGAAAGATACTACGAAGAAGGTGCAGATCATCCAAGAGTGGATGAAGACTACAAAAAGCTATCAGAAATATAATGATGACCGGCGGTAGAGGCCTTTGGAGTTCGAGGAAGGATACCATGGGTTCCTTGAAGTTTCACCTTGATGAGGATTATAAATTTTTTTCTGGGGCATAAAGTTACCTACAACGTTCATTGGCCATTTTCAGATATGTTAAAGAGTTTGTGAAGTGGTGTACCACTTATCTCTACCTTAATAATTGGACAGGGTACATGATGTATTCCATATGTCATAGATAAGGAGGTATGTGCGAGACCCATCGCATGTCATTGACTGGGGAGAGCTAGAAATTTTCTATGGAGTGACATTTTCTGAGTATCTAGTGGAGATCAAGGATCAGTAGGAGAGGATCATATGTGGAAGAGTGATTCCCTTCGTGTGTGTTTCATGGCAGTATATGAATCTCCAAGAGAGAATATGGGAGCAGGAGGCTTAGATTTGTGCAGAGTACCCACATCTTTTTGTTTATCCTTTTTTAAATTTTTAGGGATGTAAATCCTTAAGGTTGGGAGAATATAATGTCCCCAATTTTTCCGGTTATTACATTTAAATATTATATGGAATTAATTCGATATTAGGTGCTTAGACGACATGCGATTCTATGACCCTGTGTGCTCGGAACAATTTCTTGAAAAATATTAAAAAATAAAATAGCACACATGGATAGTTTTCTCGAAAAAGTGAAATAATTCTAAATAGGTTCCCATATCATAAATATTAAGGCACTGTTGTGTTCAATGCAATGAATTTTCCCAAGGCTAGGCCAAACACCAGCCGACATGGGTTGGCTGTGAAAGTTAATTTTTTTATGTTTTAAAGGAAAAAAATATATTAAGAATTTTTTTTATTTTTAACATTACACAGCAAAAAATTGAATCATTTTCTTTTTTTTTAAATAAGATGGAACCCAATGATAGTATCATAAACCTGGATCATCCTATAGGCCATGAAAATAGCCGGGATAATTATCTTGATGGAAGATGATGATGGATCTCTGATCATAGATCGACGAACATTGTTTTGACAGATCTTGCTAACAACAGCGATGGGACGATTGAT
This sequence comes from Viscum album, assembly GCA_963277665.1. Taxonomy (NCBI): domain Eukaryota; kingdom Viridiplantae; phylum Streptophyta; class Magnoliopsida; order Santalales; family Viscaceae; genus Viscum; species Viscum album. The sequence continues at coordinate 161,685,093 of OY728119.1, read as the reverse complement.
CCTCTTCTGTGAATGCTCCATCCCCATGGTAGGGAATTTTTATTTTAGAATATTCATTATCATTCTTAGAATTAATAATAAATGTGGATCAACCAATGAATAGGTTGACACATGGTTCGATCAGCCTTGCGGGATGAGTTTTAACTATGGTATTTTTTTAAGGGTTTGATTGTTTAAATTTATTTGGTAATTATAGACTGTTATTATAGAATGGATTGAGGCCCGACTGAACAATGGATGATGTTAATTCCTTGGGTTGTTCCATGTGCATTTATCCCCTAAAATTCTTCACATTCTTCACACTATTCACAGTTATGAATAAATGATCATTTCACCTTCATCTTGTGGTGCAGCAATCCTAGATTGAAGATCTAGCATCGGTAAAAATCGTCTGAGGCATGTTGGTGGTTGCAGTATTAGATCAAATGATGGTGGGTTTCAATTTATTATTATTCATTTAAAATGAATAACAGTTATGATCTTTTTTTCTGAGTTGATCCAAGCCCCGAATTTTACCAATTCGTTGATGGTGTGACCAGACAACCTCAGATATGGAGTTTCTCGATGATGCACGACCAGGATCAGTGGTCGAAATGATAGGAACAATGATTGGATTGTGAACTAGGGTTTTTGGAAACTTTGGTACAACACGGAGTGTATTCTACAATACAAATCATGTGGGGCTCTCTGAGTGGCGATAAGGGTTTCGGGAAGTAGTGAAGTATCACATGGAATGTGACACTGGTCACACATCTTGTGAGCCCTTCCCTAGGACTCAACGTATATCGTGAAAGATACACAAACATAGGGTGGAATATATGATCTAACTACACGACATCTACTCCACCACATGGCTTTTCCGGAACCGGTCACACTGACTACTCTATGTATTGGTACATTGATATGTGTACACAGTTTGAAGGCATGTACTAGAACATGGATAGCATACATGGAGTGGAACCTGGATAGTAGTACATAGATGTGACCATTTCTATACATTGTTTATACGTCTTCTATATGACATGTTCTCCTGACACGAGTCGTTGTATACGGGCAGTACCCAGGGTCAATGGATATGGTGTGTGAGTAAAACACACCATGTATCCCTTTCTACATGGATTTGAATTTTTTTCCACCATATCATGGACAAGATTCATTATCTTGGGTTCCCTTTCTCATCCCTCTAAAGGTTAGTTGTTATTGTTTCCTATTCACTAGAGTATGATCCCTTTAGTAGGAATTTTTGGATAGAGTTTGGAATCCCCTCTTAGAGGCCCGGAGTAGGATCCTCTATCTATTATTGTTCACTAAGTAAATTCATGGTATTGATGAGACCAATCCTATGAAATGCTGATCCTCTAATTAGTAGGTGAATCTAGATGGTTCATGGTATCACCCCATGAACCTAGTAGTGATGCTCATCTTTTTATCGTGATCTTCCCAATTCATGGAGTGAGTGAACCCAGAATGAGTGTTTCATATTCTCTCTTTAGATCTATCTATATATCTCTCTCATAATATTTCCTGATGATCATTACTTCTCTGGTGGACGCCATCAGTTCTATCAGACTCAAGAGTTTGTTCTCCAAGAAGAGTACTTTGTGAAATCATTGCACCGAATTCCTAGAATGGGTATGTGGTCATTGTGAATTATCATTGGAGAACATGTCTTGGTTTGAGTATATATTGATGTTATGTTTTATGTGTTGTAGTCATATACTTTATAGAGTTGACTGTACCTTTCATTGGTGCATTGATTTGTGGTTTAGGGTGTCCTACTGAGTATTGCTATAATCACACATACACATGCTTTTCCCATACGTTTCATTTCTGGTGCAGATAACCATCCTTTCGACAGATTCTAGGGTGGTTCAAGACCAAAAAAAAGTGTGTATAACAATACACAATAGGACACCCCAAAACCACAAAGAAATACACAAATTAAAGGTACAATTATCTATACATAGTATATTTCTACAATACATATAACAAGAACATCTAGATATTCTCAAACCAAGACATGTGGTCTAAAGTTAATTCAAAAAAACCACATATCAATGCTAGGGATTCAGACAGAAGATTCCACAAGTCAATCATTTGGGAGAACACACTCCTGATTTTGATAACACTGAAGACGTTCGCCTAAGAAGTAATTTTTGTAGGAATTGTCAAGATAGATATACACTAATATATCAAAAGAGATAATATGATAAACTTATTCTAGGATAAATCACTCCATGAGTGGATAATACTACAATAAATAGATGAGGATCACTTCTATGGACATGGGGTGATTCCATGACTCATCTGGATTCACTTACTAAGTAGAGGATCAATGTTTGGTAGGATTAGTAGTGCTGATACCAAGACTCCACTTAGGGCATAATAATGGATATAGGATCTTTCTCTGGGCCTCTCAGAGGGGATTCTAGAATCTATCCAGAATGTCTTACTGAATTGATTTTACTCCTGTGAATAGGAAACGATACCAACTAACCTTTAGGGGAACAATAAAGGGAACCAACCCTAGTGAAAAGTTTCCAAGATTTGGTGGACAAGGAGGTCAAGTCACTTATAAAGGGATACACAACATATAGTAGAGTCACACACTGTGTCCCTTGACCTCGAGTAATACATATGTACAATGTCCCATGTTGGGAGAAAATGTCATATAGAAGAGGTATACACTGTAAAGACCCATAAATTTCAAGGAATTGTTTTTTAAATTCTTTGAGATTTTACAAGTACGCAGTTTATCACGGCCCTTGATTCCGAGGCCCTGTGTGCCCAGAATAAATTTTCGATGTTTAGCTCAAGTATGTTTAGTGAACGAATGAGCAGATTTTTCTTACTTTTGAACCGGTGCTTGGAATTAAAATCTGAGGACACCGATGAACTCACAGCGCCGGTAATTGCTTATGAGGGCACTTACCATAGTTGCGTTCGCAAAAGAGGAGAAGTTAATTTTATTGGGGATTCGTTTATCAAATAAATAAAAATTGTCAGAAAAATTTTTATGACTAAGGGAGGTTACTCCCTCCCATGGGTAGTTAAGGGTGGGGCCTGCAGCCACTTAACTACCCAAGCGTGGGTGTTAGAGAGGTGGGGTCCGCACGACCCACACCATTTAATTCTCTCCAAACCCATTAGTAAACCCCCATTAATTTGAAAAACCACTTTTTAATGTCGCCTAAATCCATTAAATTCTGTCAACTGATATTTTAATGAGGAACCTTCCCCTTTCCCCTTTTTAATTTAACAGCCAACACGTTTAATTAAAAAGGGAACCTTCACTCTCCCTTCCTGAATTAATTTAGGAGAGTTTCTTTACGTGTGAAATTAAATAATAGGTGGAACCTATTATTTAATTTTGGGAGAGCATAGTTGGAGAAGGAAATAATGTGGGGTAAACTCTTGAGATTTGGACGAAGAACATCGGCCTCCGATGAAGAACGACGAAGAACGCTTGTTCCTCGGAGATCGACGACGCGCCGCCAAATCCTCTTCTCCGTGAGCCGTATACCGTGACACTGATGATCGTATTACCTGTCGAGGTAGGTGTAATACTTTGAGAATGATAATACTCCCATGTTTGTTTTCCTCTAAAACATGAATGCGGACCAACTAATTATCAAGTTGATCCACAAACTATTATTTGCGGGTTGGGGATTATTATTTTTGGGAAATTGTTGGGAGTTGTTTCAAACCACTAACGCGGTGGGTGCGGGTTAATGAACAAGCCCTACTCACCGCTGCTTTTTTCTTGTTTCCGGAACAATTAGTGATGGAGAAGTGAGGCCGTAATGGCGATTGAAGGCATTTTCAGTAATCTACTAGTCCCAGGGAGACCACAGATGATTTCGGGAGAAAGAACGGACCACCGGAGCGGATCCGGTGGCCCGTGGACATCTCCGGCGGCATGGCGGCACTGGAGGCCGGATGCGGCGGTGTCCCGGTGCACCGCCAAGAGGAACTGCCATGGCTGAAGCCATGCCGGTAGGTGGTCGGTTCCCGCGGCCGCGTGGGATCCGAAGGAGGAGGACGCGGCACCCGCTGTGTCCGTGGAGTGTAAAGGGGGGAAGCACGTCCCCCCCAGTCGGCCCGCTGGCCTTTCCAGTGCACCCCCCCGACCGGGCCAAAGTGGGTTCCGTGGACCAGGCCGGACCTGGACCCAGGTCGGGTCGACCCGGTTCGGGCCGACCCATGGGGGTGGGGTCGGGCCGGGCCGGGCCAAGACCCCCCACTTCGGACTGTTTTCAGTCATTTGCCCATAACATAGGCTGCAGACCTCCGATCGACGCACCGTCAGTTGTGTTGAGATCCTTGGATCGAGATGGTATTTTCGTTATATTACACTAAAGTTTTAAGAGAACTTTGCGTACATCTGGGTTGGTTTGAACATGAAACCAACCAGGCCCTCTGAGCGGAAAATCTTATAACTTAAGCTCCAGATGTCCGATTAAACTTCCGTTGACTTTTTTGGACTCCTATTAGTGAGATGGTTCTTTTGGCTTACTCGTCCCAAGGTTTGGATGTAGCTGGAGTACAGTCGGCTTGGTTTTAGCTTGAAAACCAGCTGGGCCCCTAGGACGGAAAAGCCAAAATCTCTCAAATCGGGCGTTCGATTGATGCACTGTCTGTCGCATTGAGTTCCTTTTGATGAGATAGAACTTTGTGATACATCAACTCTGGACTTCGTGATAGTTGATGTATCGACCCCTTGGCTCGTGGAGCGGACCCTCCTTGAATTGAGCGTGCTGTGTGGGGGAACCCAAGAGCTGGCTGTGACTGCGACGATGACGACTGCACTTGGATCCTCTGTGGGTTCGTCAGCGAGGATGACTTTACTTGGATCCTTTGTGCGTTCGATAGCGATGATGATTGTACTGGGATCCTCCGTGGGTTCGACGATGATGACTACCGTTCTTGTATCCTATATGGGTCATGCAGTATTTGACTCTATACTTGTACCCTATGTGGGTCCGGTAGAGTAGCTGGTCTTGTATCGTTTGTGGGTCCGACAGCTTGGATGGTCTTGTATCCTATGTGGGTCCGACAGCTTAGTTGAATCAGTGGCTACATCTGATAATCTCTATCACCTTACGAAGTGTATACCTGTGTGAGCTGAGTCTTGATTCTCAATCATTATCACTGATGTGGTTGACTTGTTTTTCCTGTGTGGAATGGGTTGTTCTTTTCCTGTGTGGAATGGGTTGTGCATTCCTATGTGGATTGGGTTGTTCTTGGGCTCGGGAGCTGGAGCCAAACTGTAATTGATGACTTAGGTATATGTATGGGCATATACCTAAGTAGTGTTATTGGTACTTCATGATTGTATCTTTCCTTTGTGGTTTATCCTTCATGGATTCTGAGAGACATTCGGGGGTCTCAGGGTCCCTAATGAGTATAATATACTCACCCTTGCACGGGCTATGCCCGCACTTTATTGTGTTGGATGCAGACGACGGACAGCGCTGATTGAGTTGGAGGCTCGTGGAGCTGGACGGTACCCGGAGGTGGATCACTGGATGGGACATACACGGAGCAGACGGTTGGAGCCGAGGAGCTGAGGAGACTATTTATACACACCCTTCAGTTGGGATTTCTAGTGGACGGCTCAATGTTTCTACTTTACTTTTCTACTATTGTACATTCTTTTCAGTTGTACTTTACTTTCAGTTGGGTTTGTATTCTGTCCCATTTACTTTCCAGCACTTACTTTTGTACTCAGTTTACCTAGTGTTTTCATTAGCTTGTGTCCTCTGTGGTGTTTGTGTTTTCTTATATAAAGGAAATACCTTCCCTTATTTTGAGATTTATGCCTTTGGTGCTAGTCTCCAACCCCTGGCCTATGGGAGGCAGGCTTGGGTTAGTCACAGCACGGGCCCCGAGGACGGGTCGTGACAAATTGGTATCATAGGAGTATGTTCTACCACAGAACTTGGGACTCTGATATTTTCTTCTCTATGAGGCAATAATGTTAAGAGTATTGAGTGTGCTTATCCATCCAGGGAGTCCAGTGTTGGTGCGGCGGCAGACGTATCCATACACCAGGACCCTTACTTCTGATTTCTGACTTAGTGCACAAAAACAATGATTGCATGTGTGTTTGAAAAGTTTTATTTGTAATTAATTTATGTCACCTCACCAGGTATACTGTATTAACCATGGTGCACCTATTTCTTTTCAAGATGGCCCCATGACGCCAGCTAGCTAGGGTTTCGAGCTTTGTACAAGATGACAGCCCACCGAGCAACGAGGCCTCAGTGCAGGGGCCCATTACCACGGAGGCACCGACATTACCTCTACCCGCCGAGCCACCGACGCCACCCACCCCAGCGTCGGAGAGTGAACGCCTCCTGAGTGCGTTGCACGAGTTTCAGAGGTAGAGGCCACCCAGGTTCCGTGGAGAGACGGATCCGCAGGCAGCCAAGGATTGGCTGGAGGCAGCCGTCCGAGTCTTCAGGTTGGTAGGGACCCCAGCATAGTCATGGTGATCCTTTCCGCGTGTCTCCTGAACGCAGTAGCAGTTAGATGGCGGAGCCTGATGCTCCAGGTGCACGATGAGGCATCTCTTCATTGTATGGACTTTGAGAGACTCTTTTGCTCAGAGTTCTTTCCAGCCACCCTCCGTACGGTGCGCATCCCTGAGTTACTACAGCTACGATAGGGCAACATGTCAGAAGCCTAGTACTCTGTGAGATTTACTGACCTCTCGTGCTAGTACACGGGCATGGTACGAGACCCATTCTTTCGGGCCCTGACCTTTGAGCAGGGGATGAGGCATGAGATCCGAGCTTTGACGATTCTACTCAGCATCCCGACTTAGGATGGGGTGCTAGAGCAAGCCCTGCTAGTGGAGAGCTTTCTCACCGATCATCCATTAGCAGTGAGACCCACCGTAGGATGACACGGAGCGGAGTCTTCCACAACAGTTAGTCGACAGACGACGCAGGGGTCCAAGCGGACCAGGCCGTCCGGTGGGCGACCTCAGGACACGGGTTCATATATGCGGGGCACACGGTGCAGAGCCAACCTTTCGAGGAGCATACAGTGCTATGCATGCGGCGGGTAGGGTCACATGGCTCATCACTGCCCAACCCACCATGCAGACGAGCAGCAGACAGTGGATGGACCTCCAAGGAAGAGGCAGAGGTTCGACCGTGGCGGTCCACAGGGAGCAGGCGGATGGGGCAGAGGAGCTGGCCGAGCAGCGGGTGGTGGAAGACGCTTCGAGGCTCTACCACCCCCATGCCCAAGAGGTCCACCCCAACCACAGGGATCTGGTGGGTAGAGGCAGGATTAGCTCCAAGAAGTATAGGCTTATGACCACAGTCCACCCGAGATGATTTGAGGTACTATCTGTGTCTACTCCACCCTTTCTACAGTTCTTATAGACACAGGTGCGAGTCATTATTTTATTGTCGCTGCCCTTGTTCGGAGCTCGGATATTCTGACGGAGCCATTGGCTCAATCCTTGCGGCTGGAGACTCCTACGGGAGCAGACTCAACGACTACGCATTGGTGCCGACAGTGTGAGCTTACTCTCGGAGGCGAGAGCTTCGGCTGGGATCTTCTTGTAGAGGCGTCGAGGCCTGAAGACTCCATCTTGGGTATGGACTGGTTATCTACAGTCCATGCCCAGATCGATTGTATTAGGCGCAAGGTGCGGTGTGTCCGCACGGATGGGACCAGGTCCACCTTCGCCGGTGAGAAGGGAACCTCCGCAGCACAGGATGGACTCATGCATAAGAGAGGGCAGCCGATCACACATCAGTTGGCTAGTCTCATCCTCTGAGCAGTCGACGTGCGAAGTCCATGTTTTCCTATAGTTGTGGATCAGTATGTGGATGTTTTTCCTGATGATGTTCCAGGAGTTCCTCCTTGCAGGGAGGTAGATTTCTACATAGTACTGTACCCCGGGACATCACCAATATCCACCCCAGTGTTTCGGATGGCTCCCGTTGAGTTTCGTGAGCTAACGGTATAGCTGTAGTACTTGTAGGGCATGGGATTTATCTGACCTAGTGTTTTACCCTGGGCTTCTCCGGTCCTTTTCGCCAAGAAAGCGGATGGGGGCTTGTGACTGTGTGTCGATTTCCATTGCCTAAACCAGGTGACTGTGAGGAACAAGTATCCGCTTCCGAGGATTGACGACCTCTTTGATCAGCTCAAGGGAGCACGATGGTTCTGGAAGATAGACCTCAGGTCAGGCTATCATCAGCTCCGAGTTTGGGATAAGTATGTACAGAAGACGGCCTTCAGGTGTCAGTATGGAAACTATGAGTTCTTGTTCATGCCCTTCAGTTTGACCAACACTCAAGCAGTGTTCATGAGTCTCATGAACAAGATCTTACATCCCTACCTCGATCGGTTTGTCATAGTCTTCATCGACGACATACTGATTTACTCAACGATTGAGGAGGAGCATGCCTACCACTTACGGGTTGTACTGGATACACTCCAAGAGCAACAAATTTATGGTAAGATCTTGAAGTGCCAGTTCTGGCTTCAAGAGGTCCACTTCTTGGGGAACGTCATCTCTAAGGTGGGAGTTGCATTAGATCCCACGAAGGTCGAGGGGTGCTAGCTTCAGAGCCACCCAGGAGTGTGACAGAGGTGCGGAGTTTCCTAGGTCTGGCTGGGTACTATCGGAGATTTGTGCCAGACTTCTCCAGAGTTACAACACCACTTATATCTTTGGCAAAGAAGGGGAAACCCTTCGTGTGGTCATACAGATGTCAGCAGAGCTTCCAGGAGCTGAGATGGAGATTGACCAGTGAGCCCATCTTAAGGCTGCCGGAGGAGGGAGTAGGGTACATAGTTTACTGCGACGCATCAAGGACCGGACTCGGGTGTGTCATGATGTAGGAGAGAGCATTGATCGCTTACGGTTCATGGAAGATGAGGCCACACGAGCAGAACTATGCCACCCATGACCTAGAGTTAGCAGCAGTGGTCTTCGCCCTGAAGATGTGGTGACACTATCTGATGGGCGAGCGCTTTACAGTCTACTCTAACCAACAGAGTCTCAGGTACATCTTCTCACAGAAGGAATTGAACCTGAGACAGCAGTGATGGCTCGAGTTCCCCCAGGATTATGACTTTGAGATTTTCTATACTCCTGGGAAGGGGAACGTTGCGGCTGATTCTCTTAGCAGGAGATCGGGCATTCAGCTACTTGGAGAGATGACAGAGCAGTTAGCCTATTTGCAGATATCCATTGTGGATAGTGTTGGGGCAGCCTATCTTCAGTCCCTCACTGTCACTCCTCTACTACTACAGTGGGTTAGAGAGGCACAGTGTGGGGACGTGGACTGTGAGACGCGACGTGCCCATATATCCTCAGGACAAGCACCAGATGGATTTTCTGTAGGAGGAGAGAACGCCATACTTTTCAGGGGACGTACCATGGTACCGGTTACACTACCGGAGGAGGTGATGAGGGAGTTACACACTTCCCCTCTAGCGGTATATCCTGGAGTAGCGAAGATGTATCAGGACCTCAGACAACAGTACTAGTGGCCGGGTATGAAGAAGGTTTTGGCAGGATTCATTTCTCGATGCCTCACTTGTCAGCAAGTGAAGCCAGAGCACCAGGTATCTACAGGCTTGGTACAGTCCTTAGAGGTCTCAAAGTGGAAGTGGGACAGGATATCCATGGATTTCGTGATGGGGATTCCACGTACTTCCAGAGGACACGAATCCATTTGTGTGATTGTAGATCGACTCACCAAGACGACCCAGTTCCTACCTATCAGAGAGTAGGGATCAGTAGAGAGCTTAGGACGTCTCTACATTCAGGAGATTATACGGCTTCATGGTATTCCATCATCTATCGTCTCTGATCGAGACGCTATCTTTACTTCCCGGCTATGGAAGGGGTTGCAGGAGCCCTTTGGGACGCAGCTACGCCTGAGCACTGCCTTTCACTCGCAGACGGATGGCCAGACATAGAGGATCATTTAGACTCTCGAGGACATGCTCCGTGCATGCATCCTTGACTTTGGTCGCATTTGGGAGGATTACCTACCCTTGGTGGAGTTTACGTACAAGAAAAACTACCACTCCACCATCGGGATGGCACCATACGAGGCACTGTACGACCGGACTTGCAGATCACCTCTGTGCTGGACTGACCATGGGGAGTCACCACTCATAGGACCAGAGATGGTTCGGGATATGATTGAGAAGGTGAAGGTCATCCAAGAGCAGATGAGGGCTGCACAGAGCAGACATAAGTCCTATGCTGACAGGAGGTGGAGACCACTAGAGTTCGAGGATGGAGACCATGTTTTCTTACGGGTCTCACCTCGACGTGGATTACGGATATTTGGCCAGGGCGGAAAGTTATCTCCGCACTTCATCATACCATTCCAGGTTCTCAGCAGGATAGGTGAGGTGCCTTATCTCCTAGATCTTCCACCTTAGTTGCACCGAGTGCACGACATCTTCCATGTATCTCAGCTGAGGAGATACATGAACGACCCGATGCATATCATCAATCATGGGGAGCTGGACATCGATGACGGGGAGACTTTTGCGGAGGTCCCGGTGGAGATTGACGATCAACAGGAGCAGGTCCTACGTGGATGGTCGATTCCTCTAGTGCACATCAGGTGGCAGCACGGGAACCCCCAGGAGAGCACATAGGATCGGGAGCCTCTAATGCGTTCTTAGTACCCTCATTTGTTTCCCTAGTTTATGATGTAGCTTTACGGGGACGTAAAGCCCTGAGCTGGGAGTAACGTAAAGACCCGTAAATTTCAAGGATTTTTTTTAAATTCTTTGAGATTTTTCGAGTACGCAGTTTCTGACGATGCTTGATTCCGAGGCCCAGTGTGCCTGGAATCAATTTTTGAAGTTTATCTCGGGTACGTTCAGTGAACGAACGAGCGTGTTTTTTTCTAACTTTTGAACCGATGATCGGAATTAAAATCAGAGGGCACCGATGAAATCGCAGCGTTGGTAATTGATTAAGGGGGAACTTACCGTAGTTTCGTTCACAAAAGACGAGAATTTAATTTTATTGGGGGTTCATTTATGAAATAAATAAAAATTGTTAGAATAATTTTTATTACTAAGGAAGGTTACACCCTCCCATGGGTAGTTAAGGGTGGGGCCTGCAGCCACTTAACTACGCAAGCGTAAGTGTTAGAGAGGTGGGGTCTGCACTATAATGACCCATACTTTACATACATTGTTATTACTTCAAAATTGAAGCACACTTTTTACAACATATAACAAAACTAGGAAAGGACCATATAGGTATAGTGTATTTGGAAACTGGGAAACATAATCAACTGGTTCATAAAGCATCTACATTGTCTCCCATTTATTTCATCATATCTAGAGTCCCTTTTGGCATATCCTACTTAATAACCTTATTCTTGACCAGGGGAAAGAAAACATACAAAAGGGTGAGCTCAATTTCTCAGTAAGGGTAAACAAAAGAAATATCAGTCACATCATATTCATAAGAACATAACATTTTGGAAATCTTAACCTGCAAAAGAGATCATAATTTCATAACATGGGATAAATCATAGTAGTGAAATGTAATCCCAACAATAATAACTTAAAACATAAAACTTTGTGGAATACACACATAATCATAGAGAATCATTTCTTAGTAGTCAAGACTCATTTCCAAGACTATCTTAATGGACAAAGTCCATTTCTGAACTGAGTTCACTCCTCATTTCAGTCCTGTTTCACTAAACCGGTTTAACCTGCCGATCCATCCATGTCTATCTCATGAGATATAAATCTTTCCCCAATGCATTGGAGGGATATATAGTTCCCACCCATCTCATAATGAAACCATTCATATGTGTGCCAAAAAATCATAAATCATACATCATAGCATAAGCCATGTAATAAAAATGGGATTCTTAAACATCATGAAATAATAAAACAATTCATACAAGATAAAGGAATTCATAAAAATAATTCCATCATAGCATAATGAAATCAATGTAATAATAGGTATAGAAACAAAACCCTATATTATCTTAGATGGAAAATAATTTTGATAAAACACTTGAACTCCATTCTTGAGGAAAATATCCTTTCTACTTCAAAAACATTTTTCCTTTCTTAACATGTCATACAATTTTAAACTAAAAGAAGTTGATTAAATATAAACTTGAAAACTTGTAAAGGAAGCTTCTTGGAAAAAATGTTTTAAAAATCCATTCATGTCGTATAAGTTAAAAAAACATTCTTCTCGTACTTTTGTCAGAAAAGTCAAAAAGTACCTCGTATGAAAAATGACAAAAGATTCCATTCATATCTTTTACTAAAAACTCAACGAAGGGTAAAATTGGATTTAAACAATTTTAGGTGGATGGAAATAATATTACAGATTGAGGAAACATGTATGTGGATGATAAAATAGACCCCAGTAAATACCAAAGTATAAACAATATCGGATAAAAATGAGATTGTGATATTTTCCCTTACCTTAGGTCCGATTTGCTTCGTAAGTGTCCGAACCACCTGTATAATGATTTAAATAATGTTATTTACTTATTACAGAATCATACAAATTTTTATGATATCATATATGACCATATTCTTAGCTTCTTATTAGTAATATTTCATTTCTACTTGTTATTTTGGTGTTTATTACTTTTTGTTCTTATGCATGTTTTGTCGAATAAATTCTTATTCTTCACTTTAGGTTATAGATACCTCATTTCCAGAATGGTATTATTTTAATATATATCATATTCATCCATTAAATTCATTTATATAATCATTATGCAATGAAGATCATGTAGAACGAGTCGCATCACATCATGGAGACGGTATTTCGTATGTACGCATGAGCGATGATATCGTTCCCATGATCATGGAATTGTATTGGAGTGTATGTATACTATTTCAGAATAAATATCACTTTAAAATAATCATATATAGTTATTATTTACACCATTATACCCATCCAAGTAAGGTGGTGGTGGAAAATAGATTACACCACGGCGTGGAGACGGTATTCCGTACGCACGCACGTGCGGTGATTTCGTTTTCCGCAGGATGGAAAGATGGTGAAATAGGGTTTTTTCATACTTATAATAACATACCAGTATATGAGTGATACTGATGTTATTACTTCATAATGAAACAACTAAAGAATAAGAAGTGGAAGAAGAAATAAATTTGAAAGAATCGGTAACGGACATTACCTCTTCTTTGAAGCGCCTCTTTGTGACCTTCTCTTAGGGCACTAATATTGGTCTTTGAAAACTACCAGGACCTATAGGATGTTTCTAGGTAAGTGGAGAAGTGAATTTGGCACGGTTTGGATGATCTTGAAGGCTCAAAGTGGTGTGAGGAAGAGAGGGAGGAGGTGCCCTTTTATAAGGGAGGAGAGGGGCACCTTAGAAAAAACTAAAAATATTATTTTAATATAAAGACATATTCGGTTTTTAATAGTTCCAAATTGATTTATTTCAAAGATAAGGTGGGGATGGGTCGAAATCCTCTCATAAAATAGAATTTAGAAAAGTTTAGGATTCTATTTTAACATTATCATTTAGATTTAACTTTAAGTTAGATAATTTAACTTTTACCGTGTCTTCTGGTTTTCTTACACTATAAGGTTAATAAACATACTATAACAAGACAAATGAACCCCAAGTTGTTTAGTATTAATATATATAACCTTATATAAGTCATTTGGCTGAACCATAGAATTTTAGGAATAAAATAACAATTAATAATATAATATTTGTTTTAAAAACTGTTTTATGTCAATTTTGAAACTATTTGGTAATTGATTTTTGTGAAAATTATAACAGAACTATTAGTTCGAAAAAAGTTAATTAAATAAATAATAAAATGTAATATTAACCTAGAAAATTATTTTAATTCATAAAAAGTCTCAAATTACATTTATTTGGGTATTTATAACATCAATTATGTCAATATTTCATTAATATGATAATTACTGCATCATCATTGTGTCATAAATAATGTAACTTATTTATTGTCTAAAAATTACAAATAAAATACCATTACGTATGAAATCTTTTTATATTTCTAATGAATATTTATAGTCGAATTTATCTTATTTATAACCCTATATTAAAAATGATTTAGTTATTAAACATTGATTTTAACTATTTTAACCCTTCTTTAAATAAATTAATAATAAATGTCCTAATCTAATCCATGTGGGCCTAAATCGTCATATTTTATTCCTAAGGTTGTTTTTGGTAGAATTAAACTTATCCAATAGAATTTGGACATGTGTTAGGGTAATAATAATAACATTTTTACCCTTAATTTCCCTATTTACTTTTAACCGTGGTAAAAAAAGTAAAAAGTTACTATTCACCAAAAATTATTTTCATTTCATTGAACCACATTTTAGTCCTTTATATTAACTGTGTCTCTCGGATTTTTGAAATTCCACTCACAGAAATGGTAAAATTAAGTTTTATGTAAATTTGAAAATTCTTCTAGGAGGTGGGTAAAAGACGGTGAAAAGTTCAATAAATTTTTTATATATCTAAAATTATTATAAAATGACTCCAATGAATTGAATTGAACTTATATAGGTATTATGTATCAATTTTTACCAAAAATAAATTTAATTAAAATAAATAATTCTTTAAATAAAAAGACGGTTTTTAAATAGTAACAAAGTGTTTTCACTATTCATCAAGAATTGAAAGTTTTCAGAAAAATACCAAAATTTAACCGTAGGCTAATTTCGATATTCCAAATCCAAAAATGAAGTCCATTTTGAAAAATTAAATTTACAAAATTTCAAAAAGTGGGTATTACTAATCATAACGGCTAGTTTATTAATATTTTAATAGCATATCGTTGTTTAGTGAAACTCGGTATTGCGTACGACGCAAGCTATCGAGGAAGGTCGAGATTGCATGTAAAGAAAGTCAAGCAAGTGTTGTGTGTAGTGAATGATTCCTTTGGTGATTTATATAACATAAAAACAAAATATTTCTCATAAAAGTCTCGGGTGTTACATTCTACCCCCCTTAAATGGAATTTCACCCTCGAAATTCGTCACTTTGTAACAAACAGATGAGGATACCTCTCCCTCATCATATCCTCAAGCTCCCATGTAGCTTCTTTTAATTTTTGGTTCATCCATAAAACTTTCACCAAGCAAGTGGTCTTGTTCCGTATAATGTTTTCGCTACGATCCAGAATCTCTATCAGCTGTTCTTCATTAGAAAGATCTTGTTCCAGCGGTACAACTTCTGAGCTGAGTACATGTGAAGGATCAGGTATGTACTTTCTTAGGTGAGATACATGGAACACATCGTGAACTTGGGAGAGATTCGGTGGAAGTTCCAATCGGTAAGCTACCTTCCCAACATGATACAGTATTTTGAAAGGACCGATATACCTAGGGCTCAGATTTCTCTTCTTTCCAAACCTCATTACTCTCTTCCAAGGAGATATTTGTAAGAAGACTTTATCACCAAATTCAAACTCTTGGTCTTTTCTTCGGTTATCGGCATAACTTTTTTGTCGACTCTGAGCTGCTCTTATGTGTTGTTGAATAGATATGACCTTTTCTGTCATCTCATCAATAAGAGCAGGTCCTAATAGCTTTCTTTCCCCAACATCATCCCAGCAAGTTGGAGTCCGCCATTTATTTCCATAGAGAGCTTCATAAGGATCCATCTAAATACTGGAGTGAAAGCGATTATTATAAGAAAATTCCACCAAAGGTAGGTGTTGATCCCAACCACCTTTGAAATCCATAGAGCAAGCTCTCAATATATCTTCTAGAGTTTGAATTGTTCTCTCAGACTGACCGTCTGTCTGAGGATGATAAGAAGTGCTGAAACCCAACTCTGTATCCAGAGTATGCTGATGACTTCAGAAGAAATTTGAGGTAAATCTCGGATCCCGATCAGATATAATAGAAAGTGGTACTCCATACAATCTTACCACTTCCTTCATATATATCCTGGAAAGCTGATCCAGAGTGAAATCTTCTCTAATAACAATGAAGTGTGCTGACTTTGTAAGACGATCAACTGTGACCCAGATAACATTATTGCCTTTTGATGTTTTAGGAAGTCCGGTGACAAAGTCCATAGTGATGTTTTCCCATTTCCATTCAGGTATGGGTAATGGTTGTAACATCCCCTTAGACTTCTGTCTCTCAGCTTTAACTTGCTGACAAACCAAGAATCGAGAGACATATTCAGCAACATCTCTTTTCATGCCATCCCAGCAGAAGTACTCTTTCAGGTCCCTATACATCTTCGTTCTTTCAGGATGAATAGAGAATGAATAACTATGAGCCTCATCCAGGAGCTCCTTTTTTAATTCTGGGATGGGAGGAACACAAACCCGATTCCTGAATTTTATTATCCCATCACAATCAAGGTTGAATTTAGGAACATTTCTCACCTTCTTTTGTAACTCTACATCTTCTTTCTATGCCTCTGTAATCTTCACATGTATAGATGGTTGAACATTCATTTGAGAAATATACAATTTTCCCCCTTCCATTATAATTCCAAGATCCATCCTTTGTAAATCCATAAATATTGGATCTTTTGTGGTCCTCATTATGGATAAGCTAGCATGGTCTTGTCGACTTAATTCATCTATCACCTTGTTTGCTTTCCTAGGGTGGTAATGAATTGAGCAGTCATAATCCTTAATCAGCTCCAACCATCTTCTTTGGCGCATATTCAGCTCATTTTGTGTGAAAATATACTTTAAACTTTTATGATCAGTATAAATATCACATCTTCTCCATAAAGATAATTCCTCCAAATCTTTAATGCAAAGATTACCATAGCTAACTCTAAATCATGAGTTGGGTAATTTTGCTCATAGACTTTCAACTGTCGTGAGGCATAAGCTATCACCATATCATTTTGCATAAGAACACACCCCAACCCCTTCTTGGATGCATCACTGTAGATCACAAACCTTTCTCCACTATAAGGAAGTGTGAGTACAGGTTCACTGGATAACCTTCTTTTCAACTCCATGAAATTCTCTTCACATTCCTCTGTCCAAACAAACTTAACTCCTTTCCGAGTCAACCTGGTGAGTGGATTAGATAATCGTGAAAAATATTTCACAAAACGTTGATAATATCCATCTAAACCAAGAAAACATCAGATCTAAGTTACTGTTGTTGGTATCGACCATCTTTTGATAACCTCTGTTTTGGCTGGATCCATATATATCCCCTCTTTTGAGATTATGTGAGCCAAAAATGCAACTTTTTGAAGCCAAAATTCACACTTGGTAAATTTGGCATAAAGCTTCTCCTTTCTCAGGGTCATCAATATAATTCTCAAATGATCGTCATGTTCTTCCTTTCTCTTTGAATAGACAAGAATATCATCTATAAAGACTACCACAAACTAATCAAGATAGTCTCTAAAGACTCTATTCATCAGATCCATGAAGATAACAGGGCCATTAGTAAGACCAAATGGCATCACTATAAATTCATAGTGTCCATACCTTGTACGGAAAGCCGTCTTTGGTATATCCTCTATTTTGACCCTTAATTGATGATACCCCGAACGAAGATCAATCTTGGAAAAGTATTGAGCTCCGCGTAGTTGGTCAAATATGTCATTGATGCATGGGAGAGGATATTTGTTCTTGATAGTGATTTTTTTAAGCTCTCGATAATCAATGCAGAGTCTCATTGATCCATCTTTCTTCTTAACAAACAGAACAGTTTCTCCCCAAGGTGATGCACTAGGGAATATGAATCCTTTATCAAGATTCTCTTGGAGTTGCTTCTTCAATTCCTGCAACTCAATTGGGGTCATTCTATAAGGTGTCTTTGAAATATGCAAATCACCCGGTACAAGTTCTATTGAAAACTCAACTTCACGATTTGGTGGAAGACCCAACAATTCCTCTGAAAAGACATCGTCAAACTCCCGTAGAATGGGCATATTCTTAATAGTCAGTTTCTCACCAACCATTTGAGATAAATAACCTTCATTTAGTGGAATCAAAACCCATATGATGAAATAAATTTCCACTGGAAGGTTATGTTCATCCTTGCATCAATATACGATCATAGATTGATCTAGAATATGAAATGTGACTTCCCTTCTTTGGAAATTGATATGAGCTCCATATAAAGAAATCCAATCCATGCAAAGAATCAAATCAAATTCCCCTATAGGAAGGATCACAAGATTTGCAGGATGCACTTTCCCACAAACTTCAATTGGAGAAGAATTATAAACTTTTGATGCAACTGTTTTTCCATTAGGGGTTGTCATAGATAACTCAACATCTAATTTTTTAGGTAATACGGTGATACCCTTAGAAAATTCTTTAGAAATAAAAGAGTGGGTGGATCCAGAATCAAATAAAACATTTTCTACTTTAGAGTGGATGGTAAGTGTACTTTCACCACTTCGTTATCATACTCCACATCGCTGATAGAAATTGCATGTGACTTTACTTTGTCTGTAACTATACGAGTTTATTAACGTCGATCATCATCATCAACCCTTGGATTTGGGCATTGATTGGCATAATTCCCCATCTCCTTTCACTTGAAACATTGAAGGGTAGTAGGTTCATTCTGGATATCCCTTCCTTTTTTTGCATCATTAGACATCTTCTTCCCATTATTTTGACATTCAATTGCCCGATGACCTACTTTTCCACACTTATAACATTTTCTTGTCCCCTTAAGAAAATTTCCTCCATGATTCTTTCCACACTTTGACCATAAGGGAAATCTCATCATCTTTTCAGTGTTCTCTTTAGATTTTCTTTTGAATTCCATTTTCCTCTTCTTATCAAACCCATATGACTGATGGTTACTCCAATCTCCATCTCAACCTTGAGAGAACATCGAAAAATTTCCTCCTAGCTATTGAAGTCCCTTATGGCTAACGCCCTTCGACGACTTGGTTTTAAGCCACTAAAGAATCGATTGATCTTACTCTCTGGTTGGATAATAATAACAGAAGCGTACCTTGCAAGTCTTGTAAAATTTGATTCGTAGGTACCAACAGATTCATCATCCTTTTTCTTTAGTTCAAGAAATTCCTTCTCCATCTTTTTTCGGAGAATACGAGGGAAGTACTTATTGAAAAATATGTTCTTGAACTCGTCACATTCCATGGACTCAATTTCATCCCTTTTCCTCATATTCTTAATATGATTTCACCATTGATTATCATCTCCTTCCAAACGATACACTACTAAGATGACTTTATCGTGTTCAGAACATTGAAGAACTGAAAATATCTTTTCAGTGGTACTGATCCATTGTTCATCCACTAATGGATCAGAAGACTCGCTGAATGAAGGTGGACGCTGCCTCGTGAAGGATTCAACAGAATGTTGCTCCTTCCTTTGATCGTTTGGAATCCCTGCATGATTCATAGCTTGAGAAAGTTGTGTGAGCATGGCTAAAAGATTTTTCATTCCATCTCCCATACAGTTTGGTTGCTCAGAGGGACAATCATTACATTGCCCGTCGCATTCCACATTAACACGATTCCTTCGGGTTCCAGCCATTGACTAAAACAAAGAAGATTAATGTGAGCAACACTAATTATAATAGAAAAAAAAACATAATCAAGAATAAAAGTTTACACTTAGGGTCTTATCATAGGTTTTTCATGACCATTTCTAAAACACTAAGATTGTGTTCTATGCTTAGACTTATCCTTAGGGTTCTTACTAAGGCTTTCACATCCTAGTTTCCAAAGGTTGACTACACCTTTCCTCTAATACCAACTATAACAGTTTGGAATTACTTCTAATGGACTATAATTGATACCTATCAGGGCACTCCATGGGAGGCTACACCCCCTGGGTAGGACACACCACCATCCCCAGTGGCATCCATTTCCTCATGAAGCCCATGGGCGGAGAGCCATGCTTCGTCCAACGCTCACATGTGAGAGTTCCCAAGGATCGGATACATTCCTACCTCCTTTGCCTCTGATACCAAATATAATGACCCATACTTTACATACATTGTTATTACTTCAGAATTGAAGAACACTTTTTACAACATATAACAAAATAGGAAAGGACTGTATAGGTATAATGTCTTTGGAAACTGGGAAACATAAACAACTGGTTCATAAAGCATCTACATTGTCTCCCATTTATTTCATCATATCTAGAGTCCCTTTTGGAACATCCTACTTAATAACCTTATTCCTGACCTGGGGAATGAAAACATATAAAAGGGTGAGCTCAAATGCTCAGTAAGGGTAAACAAAAGAAATATCAATCACATCATATTCATAAGAACATAACATTTTGGAAATCATAACCTGCAAAAGAGATCATAATTTCATAACATGGGATAAATCATAGTAGTGAAATGTAATCCCAATAATCATAACATAAAACATAAAACATTGTGGAATACACACATAATCATAGAGAATCATTTCTTAGTAGTCAAGACTCATTGACAAGACTATCTTAATGGACAAAGTCTATTTCTGAACCGAGTTCACTCCTCGTTTCAGTCATGTTTCACTAAACCGGTTTAACCTGTCATTCCAACCATGTCTATCTCATGAGATATAAATCATTAACCAATGCATTGGAGGGAGATATAGGTCCCACCCATCTTATAATGAAACCATTCTTATGTGTGCCACAAAATCATAAATCATACATCATAGCATAACCCATGTAATAAAAATGGGATTCTTAAACATCATGAAATCATAAAACAATTCATATGAGATAAAGGAATTTATAAAAATAATTCCCTCACAGCATAATAAAATCAATGTAATAATAGGGATAGAAACATAACCATATATTATCTTAGATGGAAAATAATTTTGATATAACACTTGAATTCCATTCTTGAGGAAAATATCCTTTCTACTTCAAAAACATTTTTCCTTTCTTAACATGTCATAAAATTTTAAACTAAAAGAAGATGATTAAAAATAAAATTTAAAAACTATAAAGGAAGCTTCTTGGAAAAAATGTTTTAAAAATACATTCATACCATATAAGTTAAAAAACATTCTTCTTGTACTTCTGTTAGAAAAGTCAAAAAGTACCTCGTATGAAAAATGACAAAATATTACTTTCATATATTTTACTAAAAACTCACCGAAGGGTAAAATTGGATTTAAAAAATTGTAGGTGGATGGAAATAATATTACATATTGAGTAAACATGGGTGTGGATGATAAAATACACCCCAGTATATACCAAAGTATAAACAATGTCGGATAAAAATGAGTTTATGATATTTTCCCTTACCTTAGGTCCGATTTGATTCATAAGTGTCCAAACCTCCTGTATAATGATTTAAATAATGTTATTGACTTATTGTAGAATCATAATTATTGTTATGATATAATATATGGCCATATTCTTAACTTCTTATTAGTAATATTTCATTTCTACTTGTTATTCGGGTGTTTATTACTTTTTGTTCTTATGCATGTTTTATCAAATAAATTCTTATTCTTCACTTTAGGTTATAGATACCTCATTTCCAGAATGGTATTAGTGTAATATATATCATATTCATTCATTCAATTCATTTATATAATCATTATGCAATGAAGATCATGTAGAACGAGTCACATCACATCGTGGAGACGATATTCCGTATGTACACATGAACGATGATATCGTTCCCATGATCATGGAATTGTATTAGAGTGTATGTATACTATTTCAGAATCAATATCACTTTACAATAATCATATGTAGTTATTATTTACACTATTATACCCATCCAAGTAAGGTGGTGGTGGAAAATAGATTACACCACGGCGTGGAGACGATATTCCATACGTACACACATGAGGTGATTTCATTTTCCCTAGGATGGATAGATGGTGAAATAGGGTGTTTTCATACTTATAATAACATACCAGTATATGAGTGATACTGATGTTATTACTTCATAATGAAAAAACTAAAGAAGAATAAGTGGAAGAAGAAATAAAGTTGAAAGAATCGGTAACGAACATTACCTCTTCTTTGAAGAGCCTCTTTGAAACCTTCTCTTAGGGCACTAAATTGGTCTTTGAAAAACACCAGGACCTCTAGGATATTTCTAGGGAAGAGGAGAAGAGAATTTGGCAGGGTTTGGCCGAGCTTGGAGGCTCAAAGTTGTGTGAGGAAGAGAGGGAGGAGGTGCCCTTTTATAAGGGAGGAGAGGGGCACCTTAGAAAAAACTAAAAATATTATTTTATTATAAAGTCATATTCGGATTTTAATAGTTCCAAATTGATTTATTTTTAAGCTAAGGTGGGGATGGGTATAAATACTCTCATCTAATAGAATTTGGACAAGTTTAGGTTTCTATTTGAACCTTATCATTTAGATTTAACTTTAAGTTAGATAATTTAACTTTTACCGTGTCTTCTTGTTTTCTTTCACTATAAGGTTAATAAACTTACTATAAAAAGACAAAAGAACACCAAGTTGTTTATTATTAATATATATAACCTTATCTAAGTCATTTGGCCGAACCATATATTTTTAGGAATCAAATAACAATTAATAATATAATATTTGTTTTAAAAACTATTTTATGTCAATTTTGACACTATTTGGTAATTGATTTTCGTGAAAATTATAACAGAAATATTAGTTCGAAAAAAGTTACTTAAATAAATACTAAAATGGTATATTAACCTATAAAATTATTTTAATTCATAAAAAGTCTCAAATTACATTTATTTGGGTATTTATAACATCAATTATGTCAATATTTCATTAATAAGATAATTACTGCATCATCATTGTGTCATAAATAAAGTAAATTATTTATTGTCTAAAAACTAAAAATGAAATACCATTATGTATTAAATCTTTTATCTTTATAATGAATATTTTTAGTCGAATTTATCTTATTTATAACCCTATATTAAAAATTATTTTGTTATTAAACATTGATTTTAACTATTTTAACCCTTCTTTAAATAAATTAATAATAAATGTCCTAATCTAATCTATGTGGGCCTAAATGGTTATATTTTATTCCTAAGGTTTTTTTTGGTCGAACTAAACTTATACAATAGAATTTGGACATGTGTTAGGGTAATAATAATAACATTTTTACCCTTAATTTCCCTATTTTATTTTAACCGTGGTAAAAAAAAAGTAAAAAGTTACTATTCACCAAAAATTATTTTCATCTCATTGAACCACATTTTAGTCCTTGATATTAACCGTGCCTCTCGGATTTTTGAAATTCCACTCACAGAAGTGGTAAAATTAAGTTTTATGTAAATTTGCAAATTCTCCTAGGAGGTGAGTAAAAGACGGTGAAAAGTTCAATAAAATTTTTATATATCGAAAATTATTATAAAATGACTCCAATGAATTGAATTGAACTTATATAGGTATTATGTATCAATTTTGAGCTAAAATAAATTTAAATAAAATAAATAATTATTTAAATAAAAAGTCGGTTTTTAAATAGTAACCCAGTGTTTTAACTATTCATCAAAAATCGAATGTTTTCAGAAAAATACCAAAATTTCACCCTAGGCTAATTTCAATATTCCAAATCCAAAAATGAAGTCCATTTTGGAAAATAAAATTTACAAAATTTCAAAAAGTGGGTATTACTATTCATAAAGGCTAGTTTAGTAATATTTTAATAGCATATCGTTGTTTAGTGAAACTCAGTATTGCGTACGACGCAAGCTATCGAGGAGGGTTGCGATTGAGTGTAAAGCAATTCAATATAGTGTTGTGTGTAGTGAAATATTCCTTTGATGATATATATATCATAAAAACAAAATATTTCTCATAAAAGCCTTGGGTGTCACACGCACGACCCCCACGATTTAATTCTCTCCAAACCCATTAGTAAACCCCCCCCCCATTAATTTGACAATCCTCTTTTTTAATGTCGCCTAAATCCATTAAATTCTATCAACTAAAATTTTAACGAGGAACCTTCCCCTTTCCCCTTTTTAATTTAACAGCCAACGAGTTTAATTAAAAATGGAACCTTCACTATCCCTTTCTGAATTAATTTAGGAGAGTTTCTTTACGTGTGAAATTAAATAATATGTGGAACCTATTATTTAATTTTGGGAGAGCATCGTTGGAGAAGGAAAGAACGTGGGGGAAACTCCTGAGCATTGGATTATGAACAAGAGCCTCCGACGAAGAATGATGAAGAATGCTGGTTCCTCAGAGATCGACGACGCGCCGCCAAATCCTATTCTCTGCGACGCCGTGTACCGCGACGCCGACGATCGTCTTCCCTATCGAGGTAGGGGTTATATTTTGAGAATGATAATACTCCCATGTTTGTTTTCGTCTAAAACATGAATTCAGACAAACCAATTATCAAGTTGATCCGCGAACTATTATTTGCGGGTTGGGGATTATTATTTGCGGGAAATTGTTGGGAGTTGTTTCAAACCACTAAGGCGGTGGGTGCAGGTTAACGAACAAACCCGACTCACTGATGCTTTTTTCTTGTTGTGAGAAACAATTGGTGATAGCAAAGCGAGGCCGTAATGGCGATTGGAGGCCTTCACAGTAATCTACGGGTCCCGGGGGGACCACAGACGCATTCAAGATCAAGAACGGACCACCGGAGCGGCTCCAGTGGCCCGCAGACATCTCCGGCGGCACGGGTCGCTGGCGCCCCAGCGCGCTACCAGGAGGAACCGACATGGCTGAAGTCGTGGCGGCAGGCGGCCGGATCCCACTGCCGCACGAGATCTAGAGGAGTAGGACGCGGTGCCCCGCCTCGTCCGTGGAGCGCAAAGGGGGGAATCACATCCCCCTGCCCGGCCCGCTGGCCGAGCCAGCGCACCCCCCCCCCCCCCCGGCCGGGCCGGGGCAGATCGCGTGGATCAGGCCGAGCCGCGCCCATCCGGGCCGGACCCGGGCCCGGGTCGGGTCAACCCGGTTCAGGCCGACCGAGGGGGGGTTGGGCCGGGCCGGGCCCAAACCCCCCACTTCAGACTATTTTCAGTCATTTGCCCATAACATAGGCTGCAGACCTCCGATCGATGCACCGTTAGTTGCATTTGGATCCTTGGATTGAGATGGTCATTTCTCTTTAATAAACTCATGGTTTCAGAGAACTTTGGGTACGATCGAGTTGGTTCGAACACAAAACCAACCGGGCCCTCAGAGTGGAAACGCTTATATCTTAAGCTCCGAACGTCCGATTGATGTGCCGTCGACTTTGTTGGATTTCTCTTAGTGAGAAAGCTATTTTGGATTAATCTGCTCGAGGTTTGGACGTAGATGGATTATGTTTGGGTTGTTTTTATCTTGAAAACCAACCGGGCCCCTGGGACGAAAAAGCCAATATCTCTTAGACCAGACGTCCGATTGACGCGCTGTCTGTCGCCTTGAGTTCCTTTTGACGAGACGGAACTTTGTGATACCTCAACTCTAGAATTCGTGATATTTGATGCATCGACCCCTTAGCTCATGGAGCGGACCCTCCTGGAATCGAGCGTGGTGTGTGTGGGAACCCTAGATCTGGCTACTACTGCGATGATGACGACTGCACTTGGATCCTCCGTGGGTTTGGCAGCGAGGACGACTGTACATGGATCCTCTATGGGTTCGGCAGAAACGGAGACCATATTGGGATCCTCTATGGGTTCGACGATAATGAATATTGTTCTAGTATCCTATGTGGGCCCGACAGTATTTGACTATGTACTTGTATCGTATGTGGGTCTGACAGAGTAGCTGGTGTTGTATCCTTTGTGGGTCTGACAACTTGGCTGGTCTTGTATTTTATGTGTGTCCGACAACTTAGATGAATCAGTGGCTACATCTGATCATCTCTATCGCCTTATGAAGTGTATAACTGTATGATCTGAATATTGATTCTCAGTCATTATCATTAACGTGGTTGACTTGCTTTTCCTATGTGGAATGAGTTGTGCTTTCCTATGTGGATTGGGTTGTGCTTGGGCTCGGGAGCTGGAGCCAAACTGTAACTGATGACTTAGGTATATGTATGGCCATATACCTAAGTAGTGTTATTGATACTTCATGATTGTATCCTTCCTTTTTAGTTTATTCTTCGTGGATTCTGAGAGACCTTCGGGGGTCTCGGGGTCCCTACTGAGTATCGTATACTCACCCTTTCACGGGCTATGCACGCACTATGTTGTGTTGGATGCAGATGACAGACAGCGCTGATCGAGGTGGAGGCTCATGGAGCTGGAAGGTACCCAGAGGTGGATCATTGGATGAGACATACACGGAGCAAACGGTTGGAGACGAGGAGTTGAGGAGACTATCTGTACCCACCCTTCAGGTGGGATTTCGAGTGGACGGATCAGTGTTGCTGCTTTACTTTTCTAGTGCTGTACTTTCTTCTCAGTTGTACTTTACTTTCAGTTGGGTTTGTATTCTGGCCCATTTACTTTCCAGCACTTACTTTTTTACTCACTTTACCTAGTGTTTGATTCATCTTGTGTACTCTGTGGTGTTTGTGTTTTCTTATATAAATTCAATGCCTTCCCTTCTTTTGATATTTACACCTTTGGTGCTAGTCACCATCCCCTGACCTACAAGAGGTGGGCTTGGGGTAGTCATGGAACGGGCCCCAAGGACAGGTCGTGACATACACAATGTGTATAAAGGGTCAAAATCCATGTCCTACTATACATGGTCTGCTCCATGTACACTATTCATGTTTCAATATAAGATTTCAACCTGTGTATGCATTTCCATGTACCAATACATGGAGTAGTCCATGTGATCGGTTCTAGCCAAGTCGTGTGGTGCAGTACATGCCATATAGTCAGACCATGTACTCCACCCCATGTTTGTATATCTCCAAAGATACATGCTCAGTCTCGGGGAAGTGCCCACATGTTGTGTGATAGGTGTCACATGTCGTTTGACATGTCACTGATTCCTGAAACCCTGGATGCTACTTAGAGGGCCCCACGCACCATGTATTACAAAATATATTCCATGTTGTTCGGAAGTTTCTAGAAGCCCTATTTTACACTGTAGACATATTTTCCCTCACTCTAACCACTGATCCCTACAACAACATGTCAGGAAACTCCAGATCTAACGTCATATAGACAATCCATCACTAAATTGGTAAGATTAGGGCCTTAAATCAAATCAGAAAACAAGATCATTGTCTTTAATCATTTCTGAAAATAATGAGAAATAAGTACCCACCATTGTTTGATCTGCTGTAGAAACCTCCATCAAATCCTCAATAAAGTTTTACCAATATCAGATCTTCAATATCAGATAGTTTCACCAAGAAATGAAGGTGCAACAATCATTTGTTTGTAAACTGTGAAGAACATGAAAACAATCAGAGGATAAATAAAAAAATAACAACCCAATGAATTAACCTCAGTCATTATTTGTTCCTTCCTCAATATATTCTATAAGAACTATCAAGAAAACCCAAATAAATTACAATAATTGAGTCCTAAAAAAATCCTGCAGTTAAAACCCATCTCGCAAGGAAAATCGAACCGTAGGTCAACCTGTTTGTTGGTTGATATGGGTTCATTTTTAATTATATGAATGGGAAATAATATTCTAAAATAATGACACCATACCTTGGGGTTGGATAATTTCCCAACAGTATTGGTCGTTTCATCGTTTTCATTGGTGATATCTATCAAAATAGCACCTGGAAATATCTGATCCGAGATCCGTCATCATTTTCCATCAAGAGAATTCTCCAAGTTCTCTCCTGAACCTCCAAGAAGTTCTAAGGTTATAATCCTAACAATGGGTTCCTACTTATTTAAAAAAATAGGCCACAATTTTTTTTGCGTAATGTAAAAAATAAAATAAATTCTTAATTTAGTTTATTGTTCATAATGTCAAAAAAATTTACTTTTTCAGACAACCTGTTCTGGCCAGTGTTAGGAATATCCTAAGGTAAAGTGGTTTCTCTAAACACAACAACACCCTTAGATTTTTTATTTGGGCACCCATTTATAATTTATTACACTTTTTTGGAAAACTATGATTTTATTCTATTTAATATTTTAATATTTTCCAAGCAATATTTAGGGGCACACCAGATCTCAAAATCGCATGAAGTCTTAGAACCTGATCTGAATTAATTTAATATAATATTTAAAATTAATACATAGAAAAATATGGGACATTATAGTACTTATGGTTCCTCCCTAGTACATTGACTAGGTGATTATTTTTATTGCGTATAACTTTATCTCTATGATCCAAGATCTTCACTGGCTTCTCATCGTAAGAGATATCATTTTCCATGTGTACCACCTCTTAATTCAGTACATGTGGTTGATCTATTATGTACTTTATTCATAGGGAATCATGGAAAAATCATGTAATGGATACATATTAGGTGTAACTTCTAGTTGATAGGCCATAAATCCAACATGATCAATGATATTGAAGGAGACAATGTACTAGGGACTCAGGTTTCCTTTATTTTAAAATCTCATGATCCTCTTCCATGGAGATATGTAGAGGAATGTCATGTCTTCAAAAATAAACTTCATATCTTGTTGATGGTTGTCGGCATAACTCTACTTTCGACTTTGGGATGCCCATATATGATGACCAATGGTTTTAACCTTGTCTACCATTTCTTCCACCATTTCAGGTCCTAGAAGCCTACGTCACTGACTTCATCCTAGCATGTTAGTGTTATGCATCTTTTCCCACAAAGGGATTCATATGGAGTCATTTGGATGCTTGATTGGAAACTATTGTTTTAGGAGAACTCAACCAAAGGTATATGTTCGTACTATCCTACCTTGAAATCCCTAAAACACTCTCTTAAAGTTTCCTCTAGTGTCTGAATAGTCAGCTCATATTGGCCTTTAGTTTTAGGATGATAGGTTGTACTGAAGCTCATCTCAGTGCTTAGATCATGTTGGAAACATTTGAAGATCTTCGAGGTGAATCTTGGAACATGATCAGATATAATAAATAGTTTGAATCCATATAGCCATACCAATTCTATGATGTTTATTTATGAAGTTTGATCTAGGGATAAGTCATATAAAATTTTGATAAAGTGATATTTCATTGTAAGATGATATACAACATACAATATAATTTATTTCCTTTTGATATATTCAAAAGTCCTTTGAGAAAGCCCATGGTGTTGTTTTCCGATTTACATTTTAGTATGGGAAATGTTCACATCATCCACTTAGATGTTTTCCTTTCAGACATCACTTGTTGGCACACCAAACACATTGATGTATATTCAACTATATTTTTCTCCATATTGTTCCACCAATAGTTCCCTCGGAGTTCTCGATACATATTTGTACTCCTAGGGTGAATAGAGAAGGTTGAGCTATGTGGATCACTCAGAACCTCTTTCTTTATCTCTGTATTATATGGTACACGTAGTTATTACCCAAATCTCATGGCTCATTCCTCTTCCATTTTGAGCTTTGAGGATTTCCCATTTCTGATAGCTTCCACATTTTTATGAATCTCCTCCTCATTTCTTTGAACATATTTTATTTTCTCCATAAGGGATTGTTGAGAAATAATTTGAGAAAGGATTGATGATGTTCCTTCATTAAATATTCCCATGTCAATCCTTTAAAGATCTTAAAAGATTGGATCCATCACAATTTTCTTTGTTGATAAAGATGAAGGACCCTTTTTATGTAGATCATCTGCTACCTTATTTTCCTTACCAGGATGGTAGCGGATTAAGGATTCATAATCCTTGATAATATCTAACCATATTCACTATTGTATATTAATCTCCTTCTTTGTGAAAATATATTTTAGGAACTTATGATTAGTATATATTTCACACTTCTCCCCATAAATATAATTCTGCCAAATTTTCAATGTGATGATCACAACTGCCAACTCCATATCATGCATGGGATATTTTCTGATCATGAATTTTCAACTAACTTGATGCATAAGATATCACTTTATCATTTTTCATTAGTACATATCTTAATTCCTTCTCCGAATCATCATTTTATACCAATAAGAGTTTCCATCTTTTCCAAAGTGTCTATATTTGTGTCGTGATAAGCCTCCTCTTCCACTCTTTGAAGTAGTATTCACATTCACCAGTCTAGAAAACATTAATACCTTCTGATTCATGTTGTTTAGTGGATTTAAAAATTAGGAGAAGTTCTTCACAGATTTTCAGTAATTACCATCAAGAACAATGAAACTATAGATCTCAATTACAGATGTTGTCCTGGAAAACTCTTCATTTTCCTTTTTTTTGAAAGGGTCTATATATTTCCATTTCTTGGTGATTACATGTCCCAATAATGACACTTCTTCCATCCTAAACTCACATTTACTATACTTTACATAAATTTTCTCCCTTCTCAAATTCTTTATCATGGTATTCAAATGGTCCCCATGTTCCTCCTTGCTCTTGGGGAATATCAGAATATCATCAATAAAGACCACCAATTTTTTTGAGGTAATCTCTAAATAATCTATTCATTAAGTCCATGAATACTGATGGATAATTTATGAATATAGAAGGAATCTCTATGAAATTATAGTGTCTGTACGTCATTTGAAAGGTAGCCTCTAGAATATATTCCTACTTCACTTCTAGTTGTTGATATCCTGATTGAAGGTCCACCTTAGAGAAATAAATGGACCCATGTAGCTAATCGAACAATTCATCTATCCATGGAAGGGGATACTTGTTCTTTATCTTGATTTTATTTGTCTCATGATAATCGAAGAAGAGGTGCACTGATATATCCTTGTTATTGATAAAAAGGACTATTGTACGCTATGGTGAAGCACTCTAGAATATAAAACTTTTCTCTAGATTAATCTGTAACTTCCTCTGTAGTTCTTCCATCTCAATAGTGGCCATTCTACAACGTGTATTTGATATGGGAAGAGATACCGGAATAAGTTCAATTGAGTACTCAACCACTCATTTAAGAGGAATACCAAGAAATTCACTAAGTAATACATTAGTGTAATGCCTCATAATGTGCATGTCTTCAAGTATGATAATCTCTATTATCTCAATCATTTGAGCTAGATATTCTTACTCATAATGCAATAATATCCACAATTGAGATGATGATTATGAATGATATTAATCTTCATTGTTAAACTTGTATATAATTGTAGGATGATTCAAGATGTGGTGAGTGATCTCCCTTTTTCAACAGTTAATGTAGGATTTATATAAAGATAGAAAATTCATTCCCAATACAACATCAAAATAAAAAAAAGGGAGTATGAAAAGATTTTCTAGGTGGTTCAATCCATAAAAATTAGTTAGGGAGGATTTATAAACATTGGATTCAATAATTTCCCCATTTTGTTTCTCATAGATAACTCAACCTTAAAATTTTTAAGTGATAATTGAATTATTCTACTAAACTTGAAAGATATGAAATAATGCGGAGAACCAAAATCAAATAATATGTTCTGTAATAATTCGTGAATAACTAGAATACTTATCACAACATCATTGTCATGATCAACATCAATATTAGTGATTTCATATTCCCTTGCTTGCTTCCTTAGAGGTTGTTGTTGTTGATTACCTATAACATCCCTTGGCTTAGGAAAATTGCTCGCATAACTACCATGTTTCTTGCAGTTGAAACACTGCACTATAGGATGAGTGTTGATATGAACCTTCCTTTATTCATCCATGTTATTGGGATTCTTCAAATCACTTCATTATTTATTATGCTTAATCCCCTCTATTACACATTTTAATCATATCTTGGTTCCATTTAAGAAGTTTACAAGATGCTTCTTGCCACACTTTTGTCACATGGGATGTCTGATCATCTTACCATCATGGGCTTTATCTGTTAATCAAGTCATATTAGACTGTATTTCCCCCTTTTTCTCACCTTTTCCACAAGACCAATGATAATATTTTACCTTTATTACAACCTTAAGGGTACAATGGAAAATTTATTCATAACTATTTAAGTCTCGAATCGCCAACACTTTTCATAGACTCACCTTTAGTCAACTAAAGAAGTGATCCACATTGCTTTCGATGTTCATGAAAAAGCTAAAGGCGTATCTTGAAATCCTTGTGAATTTTTCCCTATATGCCCCAATAGACTCTTCTTACTTTTACATTATTCTGATGAACTTTATTTCTATATTAATATGGATGTTTTAGGGAAAATATTTATTAACAAATATTTTCTTGAAATCTTCTCATTCCATGGATGAAATTTCCTCCTTGGAATCTGTGTTCATTATCAGTGTCCACCACTGATCATATTCCACATCAAAAGGATAGACTGCTAGGATAAATTTTTCTTTTTATAATCCCTTAAGTATAGAGAATATATTTTCAATGAAGTTAATCCATTGTTCTATGATGATGGGAACATAATATCCACTAAATATGGGAAGCCTTTGTCACGTGAAATATTTAACCGCAACTTGCTCTTTCTTTGGATGATGAGGAAGTTATACACAATTAAATTTATTATTCATGACTTGATCCCACTGATCAAGTAATGTATTGATGTTTTGAGCACCCATTAAAATCATATTTTTCATATGATTAGGGAAACCATCAAATTGCCTATCAAATTGATTTTTGGAATGAGTTGTTTTATTTCTATCCATTAACTAAAAAAATAAATTACATTTAGATGGATTGAATAATTAGATAATAAGAATATAAAAAGAACAAATTTAACATGGAAGGATACACTTGTAAATGAAAAGTATATCCTAACTTGTGATACCCTAAGTTTAAATCTAGTTTATCCATGGTGATAAAATTATCCCAAGGTTTATTATTAAAGTGCCTTATTCCAAATATAAAAAAATAAGTAGACATTTATCTGACACCAAATATAGAATAATTAATTATTTTCACATATTATTACATGATTTTGATCATATTATACCATCAAATACAACCAATGTTCATAAATTCTAGCATCTTTGGAATAATAAGTACACAATTAAACATCCTAAAACCAAAATAAAAACATCTTTTATTTAATATTCATAATGATTTCCTAAATCCATTTTAGCCCTTATATCTATAGAGGATAACCTGGAGAATACATGAATAAAATGGATGATCTAGAAATCCGAGTTAGGGATTAAGAATAGGAATAAACATAGCACATGGGTAAAAATACATAACATGATAACATAAAAGGAATGAAACATGAATAAACATATGGAATAATAACATTTATAACATGGTAACATATAATCAAAATATCATATGAATGTTTATAAAAAATATAACATGATATAAAAATGATTCAAGGCTAGCTTCCAATACATGGTGGACAAAGTTCCTTAAAGGAGTCATGTTTACTCCTTGTCAGAACATGACGTCTCATCAGACTAAACATTACCCAAATCCCTGGAGTGATATTTGAGAACACCCATCATAATATTTTCATGAATATGTGTCCCACATGAATAATCCCATAAAAGGAATCAAATTTAATCATAAGGGTTTCCCATGGAATGAATTGGGAATCACAATCATGTCAAAAGGCATAACAAAAGGGTGTATCATAATGGTGTCCATGAAAGAATGGTTTTAAATAATAAATGGATATTAATAATGGAAAATAGGAATATTTCATTTTAATTTATGTAAAAATTAATTGAATAGATGTAAAATTATTGTTTAGGAAACTTTATATATAAAACATTTTAGTATAGTTTAAGAAAAATATTAAAGATTCTATAAAGTAGAGAAGGAATAATTGTTTCTATAAAACATACAATGAACCAAGATTGTTTTTAATGATTAAATGACTGATTTTATAAAAATAATGGTTGATTAAATTAGATAATTTAGGATAACTGAAAATGTGTAAGAAATCAGGATGTTCCCTTGAATCGAGTTTTGTTATCAGTAAGAATTGAGTAAGGGACCTTTTTAAAATGTGTATTTTCCCATCAAATAAAGTTGATATGATTTGGATACATGGGTTTCAAACATATAATCATAATTTATAAGAATTAAATAAAAATAATTAACAATTAAATTGGGTTATATGGAGAGAAAGAGTACTTGATGGAAAAAATGATGGTTTAGAAACAATCCCTTACCTTATGTACGAAACTGTTTTGTTCTTGATCTTAATGTCCTGAATAATAAAATTAAATCCATTATTTAATTAATTCATAACCTTTTATATATTTATGTTATTTATTATAATTTTATTGTGTTCACTTATTGGCTTTTTAATGAGTTATACGATACAATTTTATCGTTTAGGAGAATTTGTTTCCTTGGTTTTAATGATCAGTTACTTGTATAAATGTATGGAAAATCTGTAAAATGAGAATATTTTTCCAGAATTGAAATTATAGGTTATTAATGAACTTTTATAAGATTAAATGATCATATAAATCATTTTTATATGTTATGGGGATGAATCATTAGATAATTAGTTAATGATAATCATTTAGGTTAATTTTTGTGGTTTTCAATAATAATGAACTCATTTTGTTTTGTCATTTAGTAATATGTATATATTTTAGTTACAAAAGATAAATATGGTTATAAAATAAATATTAAAATATGTTTCAACCTTTATAATGGTTTTAATAATATCATTCAAGGTGGTAATGTAAATTAAAAATTCTTCATCCTTGAATGCGATAAATTAACACATCATGAACAATGTTTTAATGTTTAGAACAAAACATGAAGGATAAAGAATTTATGATGGATTATGTTTTAGAACCTTTATTTTCATACATTATCATTACAAAAATTTTGTGTAATCCTTAAAAATTTACAAAAATTGATGCCCAATGACTATATTAGTTTAATGCCTTCAGAAACATGGAATAATATATTCTAACTCAGTGAAATATATTCAATGTTTCCCATAAAGATCTTACCCATTAGTAATTCTACTTAAAACCCTTTATTCATAATCTAGATAAAGGAGACATAAGAAAGGGGTGAGATCAAATTCTCAATAATGGTAAATAAAGGAAATGTGTATGCATATCATGAAAATAAGGGTATAAGAACATGATCAGGATCATTAGAAGATCATACCCTACATATTAAAGATCGTAACATGAATCATGGAATAAAATTTTTTGTTCATTAGACATGAATTAAAAATAAATAAATAAAATAATACATGAAATAATAACATAGTAAAAAACATGGAATTATTTTATACACATCAATGTATAAATTAGTGAACATGTAAAATTAGAATCAGGTTCACACATTATCTTAAGGACATGAAACTAGGCCCTCTCATAAACTTATGGTCATGAAACCAAGTCCATGAATAATGTTGTCAACATGAAATCAGTATCATTCATAACATTTTAAACACATAACAACTTTCATACATAAACATATGGACATAAAACTAAGCCCATGAAAAATATTGTGAACATATATTTAGGTTCACAAATAAAATTATGGGTACATAATAAGGATCACTCATAAAATTGTGAACATGGAATGAGGTTCACGCATAAACTTATAGACATAAAACTAGGTCAATTCATAACATTATGAACATGTAATTTGGTTCATGCAAAATATTTATACTCACAATTCATACATCACAACCTAATATATTAGAGATAAATATGGGTATCACCCATATAATAATAGCATCATTCATAAATGTGCAACGAAATAAAACATTCATCATTTACAAACCCATAAAAATAGATAGGTTTTATAAACATTAAATCATAACCCATTAAATGAATTGGTTATCATTAACATTTCATCACATTGAAAAGAGATATGTTTTATAACCACTTCATAAAAGCAAAACCTGTGAAAATAATCAGGTTTCAAAAGCATATAATTATTGGAAGAGAAATGGGTTTCATAAACATCATTACATCAATGAATAAACCATTCACTGAAATAATATAAATATAACATTTATATCATTTCCTTTAAATTCACGAGTAACATCAACATATATCTTTTTATATGGAAAATAATTTTAAAAGGATATTTGGAAAAACAATTTGTGAGGAATATATCCTTTCTTTATTGGAAAATGATTTTAAAAAAATGAAAACTTTTTTAAAAAAAAATTAATGAAAAATTATAAAGGAATATTTTAAAACATATTGAAAACCTTTTCCTTAGAAAACTTCATGAAAAATTATAATAAAATCATGGTTACATTTTGAAAACAACTTTCCTTAAAAAATTATAAAAGAGTATTGAAAACCTTTTGAAAACAATTTATTTAAAAATTAATTTTAAAAAACATTTTCCAAAACAATTACCCTTTTAAACATGAAAAGGAATCTTCATAGAAACGATGGTAGGAAAATCTATAAATGTTAGATGAGGTAAAAATAATATTCATTTTCCACAGAAAACATGTTAGAAAAAACACCGTGTTCAGAAAGCAAAAAGAATATTCATTTTAAAACATTTTTAAAAGAAGAAAATGGTAAAAATTAATTTTAATTATTATATTATAATAGTATAATAATCTTTAAACCTTTTAGAAAACAAGGTTTTTAAGGAACACATATTTTCCAATGAAGAGAGGGTAATGCCTGGATTTCCTAAAAACACTTTATTAACTATCTTATGTACCATAAAGTAAAAAATGGTACCAATACATATGCATAAACAGTGGAGAAAAAAATTCATGAATTTTCTTGAGATTTTTATCCTAATATTTCATCAAAGGAATCATAAACATAAACAATCTCGATAAACTATGAGATTGTTTCAATAAACTCTAACCACTTGGTAACTTGGGATCATACTCTCCATGTACGAAAATGAAATTACATAAAGATTAAGATTTCATTAAATGAAGAATATTTAATATATAAAATTTAAAATGGAAGTTCATACACCTCAAAAAATAATGTTGGTGCGTAATAAAACATGTCTCAAAGAATGAAAATTGAGGTAAAATTGTCTTACCAATTTGATAGAATCTGAAACATTAACCCCATAAAATAAATATCATAGAATTAATACTTGAATAACACTAAATATAATTATAATAATCATTTAATAAATTCATGGGTATTATATGTATCACACAAAAGTAATGGATGGTGAATAAATCTTGTATCTCACAAAAATAAAAAGTGAGATGAAACCCCCTTACATTATGTCTTGTCTCTATTTATACTCATAAAAGATTCCTTTATAATAAATATAATTTTATTATAAATATTTTACTTAATAATATTATTATATCTAATACCATAAACGGTTTGGTTAAGACATTATATCACCCTATTGTTAACACTCCTATGTTAAGGTCCCACTTCGGGTAATATTCGCTTTGTTCTTCGCATGTGCCTTAATTTGTACGAAATTTGGTCTTTATACTTATATCAGGATTTAAAAATTTTAAACCATGATATAAATATAATTTATATATATTATATTTTTATTATAATAATATATATAATATATAAGTAAGAAATGGAATACACTATTCAGGGAGACAGTAAGCCATATGTACGCATGAAAGTTGCTTCTATTTTTTATTTTCATATTAAAATAAAGAAAGAAAATTATATATAAGTACCTATATATGAATATATATAATTGTTCCATTATCATAATTATATCATATATATCATATACGTTCACCAAACTCATCGTTAATACATTCCATGTAGTGTGTGAATGAATCACATTGCTATGATGGGGTGGTAGTCCGCACTTCCTCAAAAAAAATTATCGTATTTACACCAAATGTAAAGTAAAAAAGGTATGTGTTGTAAAAGGAATACATAATATTAAAGAAATAATAAATATAATAATTACATATATAAACATATTTTCCATCATAATCTTTACTATGAGAGGCGGTAAAGGAAAAATGAACAATCCCTATTTAGTGAGGAGGAAGTTCACCGTACACATAAACAATATGTTTGTTACCCATTAGATGGATGTGTGCGTTAGTGTAGGTTGAGCCCTTATCATACAAATATCCTAGTATATTTAATATAATATTGTTTTTATACAATCATGAAATAAATATAGTTTATGGGGTAGAGAAAGAAAATAAAAGACAAGATCTTGATAGAAGACGTTAACTCTTAATGGGGTCACTCCTTTTGGTTTGTGATAAAAGGATTCCATGGATTTATTTATACCAAATGGGAAGATTCTAGGAGTAATTTAGGGATGCTGGCTACTGTATTGGTAAGATATGTTACATACATAAGTGGTTTTAGAGGTACGAGGAAGAGGGTTTGGTGGTGTCCTTTTATAGGGAAGGGAAATGGCACACATGGCATTTTCAAAATTAGGTTAGGTGTACCCACGTTTATACCTAACAAAATTCATACCAAACAAAAAAAAATCAATAATGGATGGTAAATGTCCATATAATGTCTATATAGTGGGTTTTGGACAAGTTTCTATGTCGTTTTGGGTCTTAAATTTGAGGTTTAGTAATTTGTTAACCTAATTTTGCTCGTAATCGTTGTAATTAATTTTAATCAATTTCACTAATATTTTTTGTAAAAAGAAAATTTTACCTTATTAGAAATTAGAAATTATTATTATTACAAATTCTGAATCAATTGTTTCAAATTACAATCACATATGTGGTAGAAATTAATTTAAAAATAATCTTATTCAGCGGATGACATTGCGGGTTTTTAAAGTAAAAACGTCTAAAAGTTTGCTAAGTTTTAATACCCAATTTGAAATTGAAATTTATTCTAATGATCTAAATTGTATTAATTTATAAAATAATTATATAATTATAATTTTAAACAAATTTATATTATAATTTATCCTTATAAATTAATTATATGAAAAAGAAGTTTTGAATTAAAATTCAGTATTTTTAATTATTCATTAAAAAATTAAAACTTACCAAAAATACCAAAAATGTATACTAACATAATTTTTATATTTATATTATAAATATTAAGTTAATTTTTAAATATTAAATTTATTAAATTTTCAAAAATTGAATTTAAAAAGGGTTCTCTATTAAAAGGTGATAAAAATACCTTTATAAAATTATTGGGTTTTAAGCATAAAATTGAATTTCATCTTATCTAATATCTATAAAATCTTGTAGATGATAAAAAATAATAATTTTTTTAATATATAAAATATAAATTTAATTAATATCATTAAATATTATTAATTAATTTATCTTATTTATATAAATATTCTTTTTCACATAAAAATATACTTTTATAAAATTAGTCCCTTTATATTCATTTGGTATTTATATTATTTTATAATTAATTGGTAAACAATGAATTCATATACATATATATATATATATTAATATGCTATTTAATCCTATAATATTCAATTTAATGTTCATGTTTTATCCTGTTAAATAATACTATTTTAATAATGAATTGTTTTTTGGTAACACTCAGTTTTGTGTGTTACAGAAGACATTGAGGAATTTCAGCCTTGTGTGTAACTCAAGATAAAATTGGTGTTCTACATAGATAAAGCTAAAATTTATGTTAAATTTATTGAAAAATTAACTTGGTGTTTCATATAACTCAAACCAAACATAGTTATTTAATATAAAATAAACTATTTTCAAAGTGGTGTGAAATGAAAAATATAAGAAAGATTAAATAAATTTGAAAGGAATATTTCACAAAAATATGAGGATATTAAATTTTAACCTCCTTAAAATGAATTTCTCACATGAAATTATTCTAGGTTATTAAAGGATTAATAATTTTAAGTTTTAGTCTTAGAAACCCATATCCAAAAAATGAATACTGAAACTCCTCTTAAAAAGGAAAGATGGAACTAGAAAAATTACCCAAAGTAACTAATAATGAGATTCCCACATAGGATAATATGGTTGGGAAGTGAAAACATAGACATGTAAGAGAAATATTACCATCATGCTATGATGGCGAGTGATAAGGAACAAGGTAAGGATAAAGTTAAAAATCAAAAATCTATAAATTTGTGATGTCCTAAGGGAACTTCTAATTCATCGGGAACAAAGGTACAAGGAAAAAATTTATGGTTTCAATATCCTTTTTACAAAATTTGAATAATTTTTATTAAAATATATACATTATTGATTTCAATACAGTGTCATTGATTTTTGTTTGTTGATCCATTTCACCTCTTTAACTAAAAAAGAATTTTACTCTATCATTTGTGAAGTACTAACAGATCTTGAGATCCATGATATTCCATCCCATTTGTCATTAGTTATCATCAATAAAAAGTAGTTTTAGCAGGCTATACAATATGAATCAATCCTCTAATTGAGAGATAACACTCTAATCTTGTTGACTTCATCTGAATTTTAACTTAAACATTCCGTAATTGGTTAATCTTACAACCCTTCCAAAAAATGAAAATTAAAAGCATTTGAATGAATGGAATGAAATTGTCTTAACATTGATCCCCCATATATCAAAAATTAAAACATGGTTATCACATTCCAAACATGTGAATACCCTCATCGTATATTCCCTTAAAACATGGTAATAAGTTTAATTACCATAAATCCTTTTGGAAAACATGCATTC
This sequence comes from Viscum album, assembly GCA_963277665.1. Classification (NCBI taxonomy): domain Eukaryota; kingdom Viridiplantae; phylum Streptophyta; class Magnoliopsida; order Santalales; family Viscaceae; genus Viscum; species Viscum album. The sequence continues at coordinate 161,644,665 of OY728119.1, read as the reverse complement.
TTTGTTATTACAATGATTAATGGATATATTATTTAAAATAATGAAGTTTTAAGATTTATCCTTGATTATATAGAACACACTGTCAATAATCATCTCCAGGGAAATATATACCACCCATTTCACTTATTCATTTCCATCATATCTTTATCCAAAACATCATTATCTCAACACCATGCATTAATTAATGGTTTTCTTCCCCTAATAAAAATATCACCTATCCTTGAAATAACTTTTCTATGACATCAACACCATTCATCATGTCATTTTCAATCCTTGATGAAAACTTATACTAAAAATACTTATATATTTTGTGATTCATATAACAAAATATTTGAACTAAAAAACATAAATACTTCATTAAATTAACATTATTCTTATACCATTACTTAGGCTTCATCAACTTATTCCTTAATACCTCATTCCAATAATATTAAATATGAATCATGTCTTAAGGTTGATCAACATCCCTATAATCATGCTTCTTATGATTAATATAAACAATACTGGAAGAACATCACATACATTTCACATGTTGTTTTCGATCTCTTTATCTTTTGTAGCATAACCAATACTCCTACTACCTTCCTGGTTATCTTTATGATATTTAAACATGGTAAATAGATTTTAATAATGCCCATAATTTCCACATCTGAAACATTAAATGTTAACCATTTTCTTTATAGTTCTCTCCATTTACTAAAACTAGAAATCATAGGGTGAGAAAAACATATCATAGAAGAAAACCAAATAATCATGAAAAATTACTTATAGGATGTATAAATCATGAAACATACCTTAATCTATGACACCCTTGGTTTATCCAACATTAATAATTGGAAAATTAAATTTAAATCCTTCATGATGGTTCGTGAGGAGTTCATGAATTACTTAAAGAACATCCCCCAGGAGTGTCAAATGAGGACTATAGAAAGGCCCATTGTCATGTACCAGATTACCCTAATTTAGGCATGGAACATCTAGTTAGATTTGTTACCCCAAGGTGAATTTGTGTTGTAAAGACCCGTAAAATTCAAGGGAAATTTTTTTTCTTAATTTTACTTGAGATTTTACAAGAATGTGGTTTTTGACGGCACCTGATTCCGAGGCCCGGTGTGCCCAGAATCATTTTCCGAAGTTTAGCTGGGGTGCGTTCAGTGAACGAACGAGCAGGTTTTTCTAACTTTTAAACCGGTGCTCGAAATCGAATTCTGAAGGCACCAATGGAATCACAGCGCCGATAATTGCTTAGAAACACCATTTCCGGAGTTGCGTTTGCTCAGGTGTGGTTTTTAAGTTTTTGGGTTAAGTAATGGAATAAAATAAAAATGGTGCAACAAATTTTTATTTTACTTAAAGCTGCTTAACCTAAGATAAGTGATTGGGTGGGACCCACAATATCCTACCCACAAGGTAGGATATTTGTGAGGTAGGGCCCACACGAGCCTCATCGTTTCTTTTCTTCCTAAACCCCCTCCTTTAATAATGTAACACACCTACACCCCTTTTTAATGAAGTCAACCCTTGCATTTAATCTGGATAATAAACACCTCTTTAATTTGGCGGTTTAAACGTCGCAATTAATTCACTTAATTGATTGTTTCGTTTTGGAAATTCAAAACGTTGGCTTGTGTGTTAATAAAATAAGACAACTCTTATTTTATTAAGGGTTGTTGGGTTGTGAGAGGTTTGGGGAGAAATCACTCAAGCTGTGAAGCACCCCTTCATCGCGAAGAACACGAAGAACGCAAAGAAAGCGAAGAACGTGAAGAATGCGAAGAACGCCGACCTCCGATGAAGGTAAAAAAGAACGTCGGATCCTCGGAGATCGATGATGCGACGCCGACGAATCCTTTCTCCGTGAAGCGACGATCCCCCTCCCGCGACGCCTTATTCCGCGACGTGCAATTCCGCGACGAACCCTCGCTCGACGATGCTTGAGGTAGGGGTTTTTGGTTCAATTAAATCTATGTGATATATATCCTCGACATGTGTTTAAAATTTTTCAGAAGCTGTTTAAATCGCTAACGCGGTGGGTGAGGACCAAAAAACTAGTCCGAACCCACCTTTTCTTCATTCTTGGTGTGCGGGTCGGCGTACGATGGCGAAGCAGGCCGCAAGGGAATTTTGAGGCCTTCGTAGTGAAGAACCGATCCCGGGAGAACCGCTGGCGAAGACGGCAGGCAAAACGGACCACCAGAACGCGTCCGGTGGTCAACGGAAAACCCCGTCGGTACGCCTCGCCGGCACGGCGGCGCCCAGCGCGCCGCGGTGGCGGTAGGATGCTTGTCCCGCGATCGGTCAGGACCGAGGAGGCGGGAAGCGGCGCTCTGCCGCGTCCGTTGTCAAGGAGCGGCCCCCACGTAGGGGCTGCGGTTTCATCTAAGGGGGCGGCACCCCCCTTTCGTGCGGCCGCTCGGCCGGCGCCGGGCCGCCCTAGGCCGGGCCAGGCCGCACTGGCTGGGCCAGGCCGAGCCCCTCCGGGTCGGGTCGACCCGGTTCGGGCCGGCCCAGGGGGGTGGGGCAGGGCCAGACCGGGCCCAGAGCCCCCATTTTCAGACTGTTTCGGTCTGTTTCTCATAACTTGGGCTACAAACCTCCGATCGACGCACCATCAGTTGTGTAGCGATCCTTGGATCGAGATGATCATTTCGGTAAATTACACTCAAGGTTTCAGAATACTTTGGGTTCGGCAGGGTTGGGTCGTACACGAAACCAACCGGGTCCTCGGAGTGGAAACACTTATAACTTGGGATCCAGACGTCCGATTGACGTGCCGTCGACTTTGATGGATTCCTCTTAGTGAGATAGACCTTTTGGCTTACTCCGCTCAAGGTTTGGATGCAGTTTGAGTACGGTCAGGTTGGTTTTGACTTAAAAACCAACCGGGCCCCTTGGACGAAAAGGCCAATAACTCTTAGACTGGGCGTTCGATTGACGTGCCGTCTGTGACGTTGAGTTCCTATTGACGATACAGAACTTTTGGATACATCAACTCCGGACTATGTGTCAGTTGTTGTATCAGCCCCTCGGCTCGTGGAGCGGACCCTCCCAAACGAGATTACTGTGTGCGGGAACCCTAGAGATGGCTGCAACTGCGACGATGGTGACGACTATACAGAAATCCTCTGTGGATTCGACGACGACGACTACAACACTTAGCGATCATATGTGGATCAGTGCTACCGATCCTGTGTGGGTCAGATCCTGTGTGGGTCAGCACTCAGCGGTCCTGTGTGGGCCAGCGCCTACAGATCCTATGTGGGTCTGATCCTGTGTGGGTCATTGCGAGGGTTAGTTACCTATCGATCCTTTGTGGTTCATTGCGGTGGTTAGTACCTATCGATCTTGTGTGGGTCCAACGACTTAGATGAATCAGTGGCTACATCTGATCATCTCTATCGTCTTACGACGAAGTATACCTGTGTGAGCTGAACCTTGATTCGATTTCTTATGTGGATTGTGTTGTGCTATCCTGTGTGGATGTGATCGAACATGGGCTTGGGTATTGGGACAAACTGGAATAGATAACTTAGGTATATGTATGGGCATATACTTAAGTAGTGTCGAATGTTACTTCATGATTGTATCTTTCCTTTGTGGATTATCTTTTGTGAATTCTGGGAGACGTTCGGGGGTCTCGGGGTCCCTAGTGAGTAGCTTATACTCACCCCTGCACGGGCTATGCTCGCACTACGTTGTGTTGGTTGCAGACGACGGACATCGCTGATCGTGGTTGAGGAACGAGGAGCAGGTCGGTACCCAGAGTTGGACCACTAGACGGGGCGTACTCGGAGCGGACGGGTGGACCCGAGGAGTTGTAGAGGCTATCTGTACCCACCCTTCAGGTGGGACTACCAGTGGACATCCCGACATTGCAGCTTTACTTTTCAGTTGTTGTACTTCCTTTTTCAGTTGTACTTTCACTTTCAGTTTGGGTTTGTATTCTGGCCCACTTACTTTTCCGCACTTACTGTTGTACCCAGTTTTTACTTAGTGTTTTCTTCTACTTGCTTGCTCTGTGGTGTTTGTTTACTTTACAAAGGCAATGCCTTCCCTTTTTACCAGGAATTTCGCCTTGGTGCCAGTCACCGGCCCATGGCCTATGAGAGGCGGGCTTGGGGTAGTCACGGAACGAGCCCGAGGACGAGTCGTGACTAATTGGTATCACAGGAGTTCGGTTGTACTGCAGAACTCTGGACTCTGATCTTTCTTTTATGTGAAGCAATAGTGTTAAGGGTGTTGAGTGTGGTGATCAGTCCAGGGATTCCAGTGTTGGTGCGACGACCGACATATCCGTACACCAGGACCCTGACTTCTAATTTCCGACTTAATGCACAAAAACATTGATTACAGGTATGTTTCATGTTTTCTTTGTGATTACATTGTGTCAGCTCACCAGGAATACTATTTGACCGTGGCGCACCTGTTTATTTTCAAGATGGCCCAACGATGGTAGCCAGCTAGGGTTCCGAGCATTGTGCGTGACGACAGCCCACCGAACAATGAGGCCTCGGTAAAGGGACCTTTGACAGCAGAGGCACCGACGGTACGTCTACCCTCCAAGCCACCTATGCTACCAACCCCATCCGCTGACGATGCACATCGCCTTAGTGGACTGAATGAGTTTCAGAATCAGCAACCGCCCGGGTTCAGCAGGGAGACGGACCCTCAGGCAGCCGAGGATTGGCTAGAGGCAGTTGTACGAGTTTTCAGGTTATTGAGGACACCAGCAGACCTCATAGAGATCCTCACAGCGAGCCTCCTGCACGCGGCAACATGCAGATGGTGGATCTTGATGCTCCCGGTGAATGAAGAGGCATCTCTCCTCTGGACGGACATTAAGAGCCTCTTCCTCTCAGAGTTTGTCACATCCACCCTCCGTGCGGTGCGCATCCAGGAGCTTCTACAGCTGCGGCAGGGCAGCTTGACGGTCGCCCAGTACACGATGAGATTTACAGATCTCTCGCGCTATTCAAAGGACATGGTACGAGACCCATTCTTCCGGGCCTGGAACTTTGAGTAGGTATTGGGGCATGAGATCACGGCGTCGCTGATCTCCCTCAGCATTCTGACATAGGCAGGGGTACTGGAGCAAGCCCTTCTCATCGAGAGCTTCCTTGCTGAGCCTACATCAGCAGCGACACCTACCGCAGGGCGGCACGTAGAAGAGCCTTCTCCAGCAGGCAGTTGACAGATGACTCATGGGTCCAGATAGAACAGAACCTCAGGAGGATGACCTCAGGACACTGGCTCAGTGGTGCGGGGCACACAGCATGGAGCGAGACTTTCGAGAGGCAGACAGTGCTACGCATGCAGAGGGCAGGGCCACATGGCTCGTGACTGCCCGACCCGCCGTGCGGAGGAGCAGCAGACGGTTGAAGGGCCACCCAGGCAGAGGCAGAGGGTTGGCCGTGGTTTTCCTCAGGGAGCAGGAGGATGAGGTAGAGGAGGTGGATGAGTAGCAGGTGGTGGGCGATGCTTTCAGGGTCTACCACCACCACCCCCTGGAGGTCCACCCTGACCACAGGGAGCTGGCGAGCAGGGACAGGCACAACTCCAGGAAGCGGAGGCCTACGACCACGGCGTGCCAAAGATGATTCGAGGTACTATCTGTGTCTATTCCACCCTTTCTTCTGTTCTTATAGACACTAGAGCGAGTAATTCTTTTATTTCCGCTGCCCTTGTTTGGAGCTCGGAGATTCCGACAGAGTCGTTGGCTCGATCCTTACGGCTAGAGACTACTACGGGAGCAAACTCCATGATTACGCACTGGTGCCGGCAGTGTGAGCTTACTGTAGGAGGCGATAGATTCGACAGGGATCTTCTTGTAGCGGGGTCAAGGCCTTACGACGTCATCTTGGGCATGGATTGGTTATCTACAGTCCATGCTCAGACTGACTATATTAAGCGCAAGGTGCGTTGTGTACGCACCGACGGGAGGAGGTTCACCTTCACCGGTGAGAAGGGATCCTTCGCAGCACAGTATGGACTCTCGCAGAGGAGAGGACAACCCATCACTCATCATTTGGCTAGCCTCATCATAGGAGAAGTTGACATGCGAAGTCCTGGTTTTCCTGCAGTGGTGGATCAGTATGCAGACGTTTTTCCCGACAACGTTCCAGGACTACCTCCTCGCAAAGTGGTAGACTTTTATATTGATCTGTACCCTAAGACAGCCCCGATATCCACTCCAGCATATCGGATGGCCCCCTCTGAGCTTCGAGAGCTATGGGTACAGTTGGAGGACTTGCAGGGCAAGGGATTCATCTGACCCAATGTTTCACCCTGGGCTTCCTCGATATTGTTCTCCAAGAAGGCGGACGGGAGCATGAGACTTTGTGTCGACTATCATCCCCTGAACTAGGTGATGGCGAGGAACAAGTATCCGCTACCGAGGATTGATGACCTCTTCGATCAGCTCAAGGGATCACGGTGGTTCTCGAAGATAGACCTTAGGTCAGGCTATCATCAGCTCAGAGTTCGGGACGAGGACGTGTAGAAGGTGGCCTTCAGATGTCGGTATGGCCACTATGAGTTCTTAGTTATGCCATTCGGCGTAACCAATGCTCCAGCAGTGTTCATGGGCCTCATGAACAGGATATTTCAGCCATACCTCGATCGATTTGTCGTGGTCTTTATCGATGACATTTTGATATACTCGACGAATGAGGAGGAGCACGCCTACCACTTGCAAGTTGTATTGGACACACTCCGAGAGAACCAACTTTATGGTAAGCTCTCGAAGTGTCAGTTATGGATACGCGAGGTCCACTTCTTGGAAAACTTCATCTATGAGGTGGGAGTTGCAGTGGATCCTGTGAAGATCGAGGCAGTGCTAGCTTGGGATCGACCCAGGAGCATGACAATGGTGCGGAGTTTCTTGGGACTAGCTGGATACTATCGAAGATTTGTGCCAGACTTCTCCAAAGTTGTGGTACCACTCTCATATTTGACAAAGAAGAATAAACCCTTCGTGTGGTCAAACAGATTTCATGAGAGCTTCCAGAAGCTGAGACAGATATTGACCAGCGCACCTATCTTGCAGCTACTGGAGGAGGGAGTTGGGTACATAGTTTTCTACGATGCATCAGGGACCAGAATCGGATGTGTCCTGATGCAGGAGCAGGCCGTGATCGCCTATGGATCATGTAAGTTGAGGCATCATGAGCTGAACTACGCTACCCATGACCTGGAGTTGGCAGCATCGGTCTTCGCTCTGAAGATGTGGGGACACTATCTGATGGGCGAGCGCTTTATAGTCTATTCTGACCATCAGAGTCTCTGGTACATCTTCTCACAGAAGGACCTGAACCTGAGACAGCAGTGATGGCTCGAGTTCCTCCCGGACTATGACTTTGAGATAGTATATTCTCCAGGGAAGGAGAACGTAGTAGCGGATGCTCTCAGCAGGAGGTCGGGCATTCAGCTAATTGGGGAGGCGACGGATCAGCTAGCCACTTTGCAGATATCCTTCGTGGATAGGGATAGAGCAGCCTTTCTTCAGTCACTCACAGTCACTCCTCCACTACTGCAGCGGTTCAGATAGGTACAGTATAGGGACTCTGACTGTGAGACGCGGCATGCGTAGATATCCTCAAGACAGGCACCTGATGGATTCTCAATGGGAGGAGAGCACGATGTCCTTTTCAAAGGACGTACCATGGTACCAGCTGCTTTACAGGAGGAGGTGCTGAGGGATTTTCCAACTTCCCCTTTGGCGGTACATCTAGGAGTGGCAAAGATGTACCAGGATCTCAGACGACAGCGCTGGTGGCCGGGCATGAAGAAGGCTATGTCAGAGTTCGTTTCTCAATGCCTCACCTGCCAGGAGGTGAAGGTAGAGCACCAGGTACCAGCAGGCTTGGTGCAGCCCTTGGAGGTCCCGGAGTGGAAGTGGGATGGGATATCTATGGAATTTGTGACTAGACTTCGACGCACTTCCAGAGGTCATGACTCCATTTGGGTGATTGTCGACCCACTCACCAAGTCGGCTCACTTCTTACCCATCAGAGAGCAGGGCTCAGTGGAGAGCTTGGGACGCCTCTACGTTCAGGAGATTGTACGGCTTCCTGGTGTTCCATCATCTATCGTCTCTGATCGAGATGCTTGCTTTACTTCCCGGCTTTGGAAGGGGTTGTAGGAGGCGTTCGGGACGCAGCTACGTCTGACCACCGCCTTTCACCCTCAGACGGATGGTCAGATGGAGAAGACCATTCAGACTCTCGAGGACATACTCCATGCATGTGTCCTCGACTTTGGTCATAGCTGGGAGGACCACTTAGCCTTTGTGGAGTTCGCGTACAACAACAGCTACTACTCCACCATCGGAATGGAACCATACGAGGCGTTGTACAGCCGGCCTTGCAAATCACCTCTGTGTTGGACGGACCCAGGGGAGTCAGCACTTGTGGGACCGAAGATGGTCCAGGCCACGACAGAGAAGGTCCAGGTCATCTAGGAGCGGATGAGGATAGCTCAGAGCCAGCAGAAGTCTTATGCTGACAGGAGACAGAGGCCATTGGAGTTCGAGGATGGCGACCACGTCTTCTTGTGGTTCTCACCTCAACGTGGTTTACGAATATTTGGCCGAGGTGGGATGTTGTCTCCATGCTTCATCGGACCATTCCAGGTCCTCAGCAGGATTGGCGAGGTGGCTTATCACCTGGCTCTACCACCTCAGTTGCACTGGGTGCACGACATCTTCCACGTATCCCAACTGAGGAGATACATGCATGACCCGACGCATATCATTGACCATGGGGAGCTGGACATCGATGATGGGGTGACTTTTGCAGAGGTCCTGGTGGAGATTGAGGATCGACAGAAGAGGGCCCTACATGGACGGTCTATTCCTCTAGTGTGAATTAGATGGAAGCACGGGAACCTCCAGGAGAGAACTTGGGAGCGGGAGGCTCAGATGCGTGCTCAGTACCCACTTTTGTTTCCCTAGTTTATGATGTATCTTTACGGGGACGTAAAGCCCTGAGGTGGGAGTAATGTAAAGACTAGTAAAAATCAAGGGAAATTTTTTTTCTTAATTTTCCTTGGAATTTTACAAGAACTCAGTTTCTGACGGCACCTGATTCTGAGGCCCGGTGTTCCCAGAATCATTTTCCGAATTTTAGCTCGGGTACGTTCAATGAACGAACGAGCGGATTTTTCTAACTTTTGAACCGGGGCTCAGAATCGACTTTTGAGGGCACCTATGGAATCGTAGCACCAGTAATTGCTTAGAAACATCATTTCTAGAGTTGCGTTTGCTCGGGTGTGGTTTTTAAATTTTTGGGTTAAGTAATGGAATAAAATAAAAATGGTGCGACCAATTTTTATTTTACTTAAAGCTGCTTAACATAAGCTAAGTGATTGGGTGGGAACCACAATATCCTACCCACAAGGTAGGATATTTATGAGGTGGGGCCCACACGATCCCCACTATTTCTTTTCTTCCTAAACCCTCTCCTTTAATAAAGTAACGCACCCGCACCCCATTTTAATGAAGTCAATCCTTGCGTTTAATCGGGATAATAAATGCCTCTTTAATTTGGCGGTTTAAACGTTGCAATTAATTCACTTAATTGATTGTTTCATTTTTGAAATTCAAAACGTTGGCTTGTGTGTTAATAAAATAAGACAACTCTTATTCTATTAAGGGTTGTTGGGTTGTGAGAGGTTTGGGGAGAAATCACTCAAGCCGTGAAGCACTCCTTCATCGCGAAAACGCGAAGAATGTGAAGAACACGAAGAACGTGAAGAACGCCGAACTCTGACGAAGGTCTAAAAGAACACCAGATCCTCGGAGATCGACGACGCGACGCCGACAAATCCTTTCTCCGCGACGCGACGATCCCCCTTCCGCGATGCCTTCTTTTGCGACGTTCAATTCCGTGATGAACCCTCTCTCGACTATTCTTGAGGTAGGGTTTTTTTGTTCAATTAAATCTATGTGATTTATATCCTCAGCATGTGTTTAAAATTTGTCGGAAGCCATTTAAATCGCTAACGCGGTGGTTGCGGACCAACGAACAAGTCCAAACCCACCGTTTCGTTGTTCTTGGTGTACGGATCATCAAACGACGACGAAGCAGGACATGAGGGAATTTTGAGGCCTTCGTAGTGAAGAACCAACCCCTGGAGAACCACTGGCGAAGACGGAAGGCAAAACGGATCACCAGAGCGCGTCCGGTGGTCCGCGGAAAACCCCACCGGCGCGCCACGCCGGCACGGCGGCGCCGGCCGCCAGGAGGCGGCGGCAGGCTGTTGGTCCCACGACCGCGCGGGACCAAGGCGGTGGGACGAGGAGCTCGACCACATCTGTTGGCAAGGAGCGGCCCCCACGTGGGGGCCGCAGTTTCATCCAAGGGGGTGGCGCCCCCCTTTCATGCGGCTGCTCGGCTAGCGCCGCGCCGACCCGCACGGCCGGCGTCGGGCTACCCCAGGCCGGACCGGCAGCTCCGGGGTGGGATTCCCCAGCCGGGCTTGCCGCGCCGGCCTCACCGGCCCGTGCCCCGCCGGGTCGGACCCGGTCCGGGCCGACCCAGGGGGGTTGGGCCGGGTCGGACCGGGCCCGGACCCCCCATTTTTAGACTGTTTCGGTCTGTTGCCCATAACGTGGGCTACGAACCTCTAATCGACACACTGTCAGTTGTGTAGCGATCCTTGGATCGAGACGGTAGTTTCGGTATATTACACTCAGAGTTTCAGAATACTTTGTGTTTGGCCGGGTTTGTTCGTACACGAAACCAACCGGGTCCTCGGAGCAGAAACGCTTATAACTTGGACTCCGGAAGTCCGATTGACATGCCGTCAAATTTGATGGATTCCTCTTAGTGAGACGGACCTTTTGGCTTAATCCTCTCAAGGTTTGGATGCAGTTGGAGTACGGTCAGGTTGTTATTGACTTAAAACCCAACCGGGCCCCTGGGACAAAAAAGCCAATAACTCTCAGACCGGGCGTCCGATTGACACGCCGTCTGTGACGTTGAGTTCCTGTTGACGATACGGAACTTTTGGATACATCAACTCCGGACTATGTGTCAGTTGTTGTATCATCCCCTCGGCTCATGGAGCGGACCCTCCCGAATGATCTTGCTGTGTGCGGGAACCCTAGAGCTGGCTGCGACTGCGACGACAGTGACGACTGTACAGAAATCCTCCGTGGATTCGACGACTATGACTACAACACTCGGCGATCCTATGTGGATTAGTGCTACCGATCCTGTGTGGGTCAGATCCTGTGTGGGTCAGTGCTCAGTGGTCCTGTGTGGGCCAGCACCTACAGATCCTGTGTGGGTCCGATCCTGTGTGGGTCATTGCGGGGGTTAGTTACCTATCGATCCTTTGTGGGTCATTGCGGGGGTTAGTACCTATCGATCATGTGTGGGTCCGACGACTTAGATGAATCAGTGGCTACATCTGATCATCTCTATCATCTTACGAAGAAGTATACCTGTGTGAGATGAACCTTGATTTGCTTTCCTATGTGGATTGTGTTGTGTTATCCTGTGTGGATGTGATCGAACTTGGGTTCGGGTGTTCGGCCTAACTAGAATAGATAACTTAGGTATATGTATGGCCATATAACTAAGTAGTGTCAGATGTTACTTCATGATTGTATCTTTCCTTTATGGATTCTCCTTTTTGGATTCTGGGAGACCTTCAGGGGTCTTCGGGTCCCTACTGAGTATCTTATACTCACCCCTGAATGGGCTATGCCCGCACTATGTTGTTTTGGTTGCAGAAGACAGACAACGCTGATCATGGTTGAGGCACGAGGAGCAGGTCAGTACCTGGAGGTGGACCACTGGACGGGTCTTACTCGGAGCGGACGGCTGGACCCGAGGAGTTGTGGACGCTATCTGTACCCACACTTCCGGTGGGACTACCAGTGGACAACCCGATGTTGCGGCTTTACTTTTCATTTGTTGTACTTCCTTTTTCAGTTGTACTTTCACTTTCAGTTTGAGTTTGTATTCTGGCCCACTTACTTTTCCGCACATACTGTTGTACCAAGTTTTTACTTAGTGTTTACTTCTGCTTGCTTGATCTGTGGTGTTTGTTTACTTTACAAAGGAAATGCCTTCCCTTTTTTCTGGGAATTTCTCCTTGGTGCTAGTCGCCAGCCCCTGGCCTATGGGAGGTGGGCTTGGGGTAGTCACGGCATGGGCTCGAGGACGGGTCGCGACATGTGTTATAGACACATGCATTTTTAGTATCCAGATAGGGATGTATTGCTAGGAAACCACTCACCCTATCCTTTACCAAATTTCTAGGACATTTTTCTAAATGGTTAATCATCCTTATACTTATCATTAAATATATCCCTAGATATATCCTGATAAATATACCAAGGGATATTAATAAACCTTTCTCATCCTTGTTTCTAAATGTAAACTAAAAAGTTTATCTAATACCAACTATAACGACCCTCTCTTTTTATACATTAACATTATATAACTTTTACAGAATACTTAAAAACATAAAAAAATGAAGGACCAATAAAAATATTAGTTAAGTGCCCTTGGAAACTTGGAACAAAATACTCTTACTCAGTGAAATATCTTCAATTTTTCCCATAAATATCTTCCCCCTTATTATTTATACTTATACACCTTTCTTTATAACATAGGGAAAGGACACATAAGAAATGGGTGATCTAAAATGCTCAGTAAGGGAAAATGAATGAAATTCATATCCATATCATGAAAATAATTTCATAAGAACATTATCATGATCATTAGAAGATGATACCTTGTATATCAAAGATCATAAACATGAATCATGGAATAAATATTTGTAGTTCATAAGACATGAATTACAAGGAAATCAATAACATAATCCTTGAAATCATAACATAGGAAAAATACATGAAATTATGTAATACACATTATATTACAACATAGTCAAAATGTATAAGTTGAAATAGGTTCACACATTACGTTTAGGACATGAAATCAGGCCCTCTCAGAGACTTATGGACATTCAACCAGGTCTACAGATAATGTTGTGAACATGAAATCAGGTTCACACATAACATTGTGAACATGTAATTAAGTTCACCTATAAACTTATGGATATGAAACCATGCCCATGTATTACACTATTAAAATGTAATCATGTTCACACATAACATTATAAACACATAATAAGGTTCAGTCATAACACTGTGAACATGAAATCAGGTTCATGAAAAAACGTTTGGACATACAACCCGACCAATGCATAATATTGTTAACATGTAATCATGTTCATGAATATCATTTAAACTCATGAGTCATCCATATTTTCCCAATTAATTAGAGTTGGATATAGGTCCCACCCATCTCATAATAAATTCATTCATAATTGTGCCACAAAATAAAACATTCATCATATCATGACCCATAAAAAGAGATAGGTTTTTTAAAATTCAAATCATAACCCATGAAATTAAATTTTTATAACAAACATTTTATCACATCATAAAATATGAAAATAGATAGGTTTCATAATCAATTTATGAAATAAAAACCTCTTAAAAGAAGCGTGTTTCAAAATAATATAATGAGTGGAAGTGAAACAGGTGTCGTAAACATCATGGAATAAAATCATAAACCAGTCATAGAATTTATATGAGTGTAACCTTTATATAATTTCCTATAATTTAATGAGTAACATCAATGAATTTCATCTTATACAAAAAATAAATTTATAAGGATATTTTCAAAGCATTTATTAAAGAAAATATCCTTACTTATATGGTAAATTATTTTTAAAACATTAACCTTTTGAAAACCATTTTCATGAAAACTTATAAAGGGATATTTTAATACCTATTGAAAACCTTTTCCTTTTAAAAATTCTTAAAAACAAATAATGAAATCTTGAAAACATTTTGAAAAGAAGTCCTTACAATTTTATAAAAGAAACATGTAAAACTTTTGAAAAACATTTCATTGAAAATTAATGTTTAAAAACTATTTTAAAAAAACATTAAACTTTTAAATGTGAAAAGGAATATTCAAAGAAATGATTGTGGGTAAATAGATACATTTCATATGGTCTAAAAAATTATTTTTTTATACGGTAAAAAGGTTTGAAAAAAACACTTTTTCAGTAAGAAACAATATGTTCCATTTATAAACATTGGTAATATAAAAAAGTTAAAATTTTATATTAAATATTATAGGAGAATAGTATTATATTCTTGGAAACCTTTTAGATTATAATGTTTTGAAGGAACACATATTTTCGATCGAAGAGAGGGTAAATTCGTGATTTCCTAAAAATATTTTCTTAACTATATTATATACCATTGAGTAGAAAAATGGTACAAATACCTAAATATATTATTAATAAATAGGGGACAAAAAAATTCATGAATTATTTTTATAGTTTTATCAAAATATTTCATCAAAGGAATCATAAACTTAAACAATATCGATAAACGAAGACATTGGTTCAATAAAATCTTACCACGTGGTACCTTGGGATAATACTCTCCATGTAAGAAATAAAATTACATGAAGATTAAGAAATAATTAAAGAATAATATTTGAGATATAATAGTTAAAAAGGAAGTATGTACACCTAAGAAAATAATGTAGGTGGATAATTAAACATGTGTCTCAAAGAAGGCCAATTGAGTCAAAAAATGTCTTACCAATTTGGTTTGTTTTGAAACATTAACCATGTGAAATAAGGATCATATGATAGATATTTAAATACCAATATTGGTAAGTAAAAGAATAAGTTAATACATCCATGTGAATCATACACACCACCCAAATTTAATGGTTGGTGAATAAAGCATGTATCTCACGAAAATAAATTATGAGATGAAATCCCCATACCTTTTGTCTTGACTCTCTTTGTACTCATACAAGATTCATGTATAATAAATATAAGTTTATTATTAATTTTTTACAGAATACTATTATTATATCAAATAAAATATATATTTTTATTAAGACCTTATATTACCCTCTTTTATCAATCCTATGTTATGGTTTCACTTCATGTAATATTCTCTTTGTTCTTCACATGTGTCTGAATTTGTTATATATTTTTTCCTTATACTTATATAATGATTTAAAGAACATAGAAAATTATATAAATATCATTTATATAAATTTTATTTGTATTATATTAATATATATAATATATAAGTATGAAATGGAACACACTATTCAAAGAGATGGTAAGCCGTACACATGCATGAATGTTGTTTCTATTTTCATTGTCATATTGAAATAAATAAAGAAAATAACATATATAAGTATCTATATATGTATATATATCATTATTATTGTGTCATTATTATTTCATATATATCATATAATTTCATAAAACTCATTATTAATACATTCCAGGAAGTGTGTGAATGAATCACATTGCTTTGAGGGGGAAGAAGTCCACATTTCCTCAAATAAAATTATTGTATTTATACCAAATGGAAAGTAAAAAAGTTATATGTTGTAAAAGAAATATGGAATATTGAATAAATTATAAATATAATAATTACATAAATAAACATTGTGTCAGTCATAATTTCAATAATGAGAGGTGATAAATGAAAAATGAACAATCATCATTTAGTGAGGCGGTAGTTCACCGTACACAGAAACAATATTTTCATTGCCCATTAGATGGATGTGTGTGTAAGTGTATATTGAAACCATATCATAAATAAATACTAGTATATTTATGATAATGTTTTTGTTATACCATCATATAATAAAGGTACTGGAAGTGATGGACAAAAAAATAAAAGAAAGGAGGTTGAGAGAAGACGTTACCTCTTAATCGGGTAACTCCTTTTGGTTTGTGATAAAGGGATACATTGGACTGCTTTATGCCTAAGGTAAGGATTATAGGAGTAAGGGAGGGATTTTTTGGAATTATATCTTTTATATCATGGCTGAACCTCATTGATTTGAGTGGTGTGAAGAAGAGGGAGATGTGGTGGCCTTTTATTGGAATGGGAAAGGACACACCTGGCATATTTGAAAACAAGTTAAGTTTACTCATGTTTTTACAGAAAACAAGTCATAACATACTAATAAAAATAAGTAATTGAAGGTTAGTGTCAGAATAATAGTAATAAAATGGGTTTTGGACAAGTTTATACGTCGTTTTGGGTCTTAAATATGAGGATTAGTACTTTGTTAACCAAATTTTTCTCTTAGTCATTGTAATTAATATTAATCACTTTCACTAGTATTTTTAGAAAAAAACTAAGGTGAAAATATTATAAATTAAAAATTATTCAGATTACAAATATGGAATCAATTTTTTCAAATTCCAATCACATATGTGGTAGAATTTTATTTAAAAATAATCCTGCTAATTGGACAACATTGCATGTTTTTAAACTAAAAACATCCAAAAGCTTGCTATGATTTTATACCCAATTTCAAAGTGAAAATTTTTATAATCACCTAAATTTGATTATTTTTTAAAATTATTATCTAATTAAATGTAAAAAACATTTAAAATATTATTTATTCTTATAAATGGATTATATGAAAAAGTAGTTTTGACTTAGAATTTATCATTTTAATTATTCATTAAAAAATAAAACCTTACAGAAAAATACAAAAAACTAATCCTAACATAATTTTAAAGTTTATATTTTAAATATTAATTTTATTTTGAAATATTAAATCTATGAAATCCCCAAAAAATGTATTTAAAATTGGTTATCCATTAAAATATGATAAAACTACCTTGACAAAAATATAGGTTTTTAAGAAAAAAATTGAATTTTTATTATCTTATATCTATAAAATATATAGGATGACTATAAAAAATGTTGGTTTGAATATATAAAATATAAATTTAATCAATATCATTCACTATTATTAATTAATTTAACTTATTAATATAAATCATCTTTTTTACATAAAAATAGACTTTTACCAAATCAGTCTCTTTATATTCATTTGGGTTTTAAATTCATTTCTAATTAATAGGTGATCAATGAATTAAAATATATATTAATAATTAATTTAATAGTATAATATTAAATTTATTGGCCATATTTATATCATATTAAATAATAATATTTTAATAAGAAATTATTGTTCGGTAACACTTGGTCTTCCGTGTTATGCACTCAACTAAGGAATGACAGTCTTGCGTGTAATGTAAGATAACCTCAGTGTTCCATATAGAGAAAGATAAAATTTATGTTGTATTTAGTGATAAATTAACTTGGTGTCGCATATAACACAAGACAAACATATCTATTTAATATAAAACAAACTATTTTTAGTGTGCTGCGAAATGAAAAATATGAAAAAGATTAAAATAATTCAAAGAAAAATATTTCACAAAATATAGGGGTGATACATTATCTCATAAACATAATAATATTCAATTATATGTGAGTTATTAGAGTTAACATTTCACTTAGATAAGGGGATTTGAGGATAGAATATGAAAATAAAATAACTTGAAATGAAATTAAAGGAAAAGAAATAGGACTTTACCTCTTGAAATATCCTCCATGAGATCCTCTATATGGAAAATAGTTTGGGTCTTTTGTTGAGACCAGATTATCTTAGAAATATGAGAGAGTATTCAAAAGATATTTGATCAAAAATTTTACAGAGATCAAAGGTGTAGAGGTGTGAGGAGAATAGGTGGTGAGGGGTGGTATTTATAGGGGAGGAGAGGGGTGCTTTCTCAATATTTTATTCATTAGTTTATTATTTTTCTCAAGACATGCAATAGTGAGGATTATTGTGACTAAATACAATAATTATTTCATGTTAGTTAGAACCAATGGTCACATACATCATCTAAGACTCAAGTATGACTCAAAAATTCATTTATTTACTTATACTGTAAATTACCATATTTCATTATTCACCAAAAATTCAACTATTTTAGAAAAATATCAAAAATTAACCATAAATATTTTTCAATGTGTCGAATTAAAAATGGACTCCATTTTATGAAAATAATGTTCGAAATATGACAAAATTTATTTTTAATTAAAATAAACATTTATTTAGAAAATTCCAATTTTAAAATTATAACAGATTTTATAACACTTTGAAAAATTAACCGAGGTCTCATGAAATTATTTTTAATCACTATAAAAAATAATAATTTATCAATATATTTAACAAAAATAAATTTCCTTTTATATAAATATATTAATTAGAAAATTTAAAATAAAAATTTATGTTTTATAAAAATATCAACAGTTAAATAGTAATTTTTAAAACATTAATTAACTTATACTATGATATGATTATTTCACATTTTCATTTATAAGATGCATAAAATTTATTTATACTTTCATGGGTGTGGTTACTATTATGTTGGCTAATTTACTATTCATCGGGTCATATTACAATTCTAAAGTCATGTTCCTGTTTCATCAGTATTGTTTCTTTAACTTCTAGAAATACCTCTTATGTTATTAATTAATTATTTATAAAGTTGGTATTGTGTTCTATAAGCGATTTTATGAGGTTTATACTACATGGAATAATTATAACAAGGGAATTCTTATTGATAAAATTTTGGTTTGTTTTAAAACATAGAACTTAAATAGTGATCTACTTAAATCCACACTCTCATGTGATATTTTTGGTGTTTTTTGTCACGTATCATGTCTCTTGGGATATTATACTTCATAACCATCAAAATAAGGTGATTTTTGGGTGTTGATAGATATAAATCACATAAACAATCGTCATGATGAATTTTAGTGATATATAGTAATTGAAGTTATTTGTTTTATATTTAGGATAATGGGCAGTGAATTTTTTTTTACATCAGTTAAGGTAAGTGGTGGAGTGGAATTTATAGCCTCAATGCTAATGGGGTCATTTGGATCATCATATACTGATCTGTGTTCCAATTCCAGTTTTCTTTAATCCTTTTGCATATATTAGTCTGTCAAACCTGACCAGAAAATAATATCTTTCAAAGAATCAATTTGTTCCTATATTCCATTTATCATCTCATATGTATCTAATTTCATATTTTTATTATTAAAATATGTTAGAGGTGACACTCCAAAACCAACAACTCTAACATGACCATATTGTTATCTCCAAATCCAATCTACCAAAATTAGTTTTTCTTTAGGTACATTAAATTATGATTCTTATGTCTAACCCATATAAAAAACATATAAACATAAATAGATATTTTTTTGGAAATACTATTATAAATAATAACTAATTACTATTATTTCATACTTAACCATGATTCCCATATTTCTTGTTTGTTTTCATCTACTATATTACCATGTTTATTTACGTCAGCCTCCTTCCATATCACATGGCACAGACTAGATGTGGATTTGGATTTTGATTCATCAATCCACATATAAAAAAAGGAACATATGTTTTTTATATCAAATAGAACAATTATTATAATTTATAATAAAGACCATTTTCTTTTCAAGTTAATTATACCCCATCATTTCCTTAGGGTATGGGTACATTGGTTTTTTTGTACGTTGTTTATTTTTTAGTACTCCTTTTTTGTTTCATAAATTAATAAATTTTAATCAAAGTGGATAAAATAAATAATTTCAAATAAAATATTTTCGACTACATTGAACTTGAAATTATTTATCATTGTAATGACTAATGAAATATTTTCATGTATTTTATTTTATAATCTGTACATACATAACAGGTGGGTGGAGGTTGATATTCCTCATAGTATCCATGAGTTGAATCTTTGTAAGAAGTGTATGAAATCCAATATGAGATTTTCCAGTGACCATTAAGACACATTTATTATGGAAATAATATAAAATAAAAAAACTTTGTAAGGGATAATGAAAAGTGATTCAATGTTTCATTATATATATTTTTCAAAAAAATAGATAAAGTATGTCATAATATTACATTAATATATTTCAAAAGGTTTTCCTTCAATATAGTAAAGACATGGTGCCACATATCTATATCAATTGGAACATGAATTCTCATTATGAGCCTAACATAACTAATAATCATTGACTTTTTGGGGCCAATAGGTTGGTCACATTGAATCTAACCAACATCAAATTTTAAAACCTTTATTATTTCCTTGATAATTTAATTTAACACAATTACGATGTGTCATTCTTGTTTTTTTAATAAACATGTTGTTGAACCCTAATAATTACATATTTTTATAATCAATTGTTTGTTCTTCAATTGTATTAATCACATGATCATGTACATAAGTCATTATCTACATGAGTAGTAAAACATTTAATTTAGATTACATGAATGCATTATAGAAAATAATATTTTATTAGTAAAATGATAGTATATTAAAAAACCACTTAACCTATAAATTGAATTTTTTTCTTTAAATTTTGAATGGATTTGGCTCCTCTATTGATTATACAAATCCCTTATTTGTGGTCCCCAAAAATGTAAAAGGAATTATCTATATTTGGACCATCGTGATGTGATTGTGATCTCCTAATGAAAGGGTCTACCTCAATTGAATTTTTATATGGGCTTGAAATTATTTTAGTATGAAATGGTAAAATTGAACAATTATTTTGTTTCCAGATCTGAGACATAAAATACATGAAATTATTCTAATTCTATTATGAATGGATCATCCTTATACCCTTCTATGATATAATTCATCTTCACGAGTCCCAATTCATTGAATTTCACAGTAATCTTATTGTCCAACCATTTACAATGGAAATTATTACTTGAAATTTGGTATAATCCAACTTGTATATCTATTAAATGATGCAGAAATATGAAATATTTGCATAAATTGGCTTTCTATCCTTAGAACCAGATATGGGAATCACATCCTCCAAAAGTGTAACTCCACAATTTTTCCTCATACTAAGATTATCTTGTTTATTTTTATTGAACATATATACCATTAATTAAAAAACCAGGGTCAAATATAACATCTACATTTGGTCCATTTTATAAATATGGAAGTCATTTGAAAATTGAATTTTGGATTTTCAAATAAATACCTATAAATATGATCTTATAACCATCTTATAAATTTTTTATTATGTGTATTTGACATATATCCTTCATCCCTTAATGAATTAAAATTTATAATAATTATATTATGGGGTTCAATGTATGGATCAACCTCTACACAATTATGTAAAATGTAAAGGTGATATTTCTCCCACTCTATGATGGAAATCATGACAACATATCTTTCTGAAATCCTTTAACCCATAAAGAATTTGTTGTAAAGGGACTTTGGGATACCAATTATATCAACATATGGTTGGAAATCAGTATAAAATTCAATAGTATCTTCAACAATATACCATTCTACAATACAATTTTTTGGTGACTTTGATTCATGATTTACCCTTTCAAAATCATCATATATAATTTAATGGGGTACATCCATCTATAATGTATATGACCACATAGCTAAACCTCTCTAACCAAGTAAACCATTAGGTAGACCATTATATCAAATAATGATAGTTCGAAGATCATCTCTAATTCACATAATATGAGTACAATACCCTTATTCATAATTAGAAACTTCACCATCTCTATAACAATATTTCATATGGATTTACAAAGAAGCATCCTTGTTAATATGTCTTACATTTCTTGAAAAATTTCAATGTAAAGTGATGAGCATTAAATATTTCCTTAAAACAAGATATTAATGTGATTTTAGACCCTATAACATCAAATTAGTCTTTTAGATGAAAATCATTATATTTGTTGAATACCCATTTTGATATTTTACATTATTAATAACATTAAAAAATAATAATTTTTCTTTTCTGGATAGAGTGTAAGCAATTGGAGGAAGAAAATTTTCATTTCACCCTTCATCAGTGCAAACTCTTCCATTATTTCCATGTCAATCATATCCTACCTAGCCTTGTTGCCATATTTTTTCATGAACATTTTGTAATGTTCAAATAAAACAATGAATTTTTTTTATATATGCATGAAATTAAGAAAACTGTGAAGTTCAATAAATTACATCATAGTAATTCAATGAAAATTGACATCTTTTTCCAACTTAATTTCATAATTATTTTCAGAAAAGGTTTACCAAAAATAGTGTTGATATCATTTAGTTCCTCAAACATTTGATCACACATTAGTAGATATGGTGTTGTAACTTATTATGTATTACCATTGAATGATTTTTTCTAGGATTGGTATTTATGTAATTGAGTTATAAATTTTTGATATTCTAAAAACATAATCTTTGTGGAATGTTTCAACTGAACCGAGTGTGTGCATTCTACACAAATGGGACACCCCAATACTGTTTTAATGATATTGCTTAAAAAATTTACATAAGTAATAAAATAATTTATCATTCCATAAAATTTGACTCTCAAAGTAAATCATTTACTTATATGAGCATCATAAATTTTAACACATGTATCCCACACCAATTTTAGATCATTGATCAATGGATCCAAATAGACATCAATATCATTACTCGGTTGTTTTGATACTAATATAAGTAGATACAACATAATGTATAATCACATAATGCATAACCATGATGGAAAGTTATAATTTAGGAAAATAACTTTCCATGTACTTTGAATATTAATATTTACAAAAACATTATTTATTAAATATTTAGATAATGAAATATGAAGGTTTCTCGACACATTTCCAAATTTAGGATACTTTAAATCACTTTTTTTCACCGATGATAGTCTGTTGGGTGATGTAGTTTCCCATATTCAATTATTATATATGTATTCAATGTTAACAATATAGTGGTTTCCATAGATCAATATATTCATAAAAACCATAGAATGAGAGGAAATTACCATACACCTTTATAATGACTTGATTCATCTTTCTTGTATCGATTGTTTCCACACTTAAGCCATTTTATAAGTGATTCATGATCCTTATGAAACAATATGAAATCATTTGAACATGTATGTATTTTTTTAAGAGCTAATTAACATTGAACATAACATTAATTTATAATCATATGTTCAATAATGGATCTCATTTTCTTCTAGTATCATGTCATTCTATACACTAAGTAGTTTTATAAAGCGGGTGTTACACCATCCACTACCGGCTTTCAAATTATATAAATACAATATAGCTTGAAGTTTTGCATATTTTGTATAATAAATATAAAATTTTCTCTTATCATAGCTATTTAACTTCTCAATCAACTTTGGACAATCATAATTTTTGGTTTGAATTTATATTTATATTTATAACATAGGATCTTCATCATCATTTACACTATGATTCACATAAAATGACCTATAAATCATAGAATCATCCCAATTAGTATGTACATTCATTTTCTTCACATGTTTAGTCCAAAATTTATAACTTTGATATATTCCATGAAAAATAAAATGTTATTCCAACTCTTCTGATCATACTTTTGTTGAATAACAAAAATTTAAACACATACAAATTATTTAAAAAGGGTCATAATGACGTTCCATTGAAAACTTGATAAACTATTTAACTATATCCTCATACTATTTTGTATATGATTAGTGATCATCAATTTTCAACTCATATCCATCCTATTAGGTTTACAAAATATTAATTTTGTATTAAAAATAAATAAATACACATACGGTATTCATTATCAAATGAGAATGGTATAGAAAATTATAATTAGAGGAACCCAACATTTGATTATTTTTGGGGATGGTTCCTAAAAAGTTGTCATTTTTTACTAGGGTGAAATGAAAATAAAAAACCTGGGGTAAACATGTGGTTGTTGGTCTAGGTTCTTGATTTGATATTTTGTGGGACAAAAGGTGGTCATTCTAGGATGATTTCTGTAAATTTTCTATGTGTGAATCCAAAAAGTGGGAGGATTTGATGTTTATTTATTTCTCTAATTCGTACGTGGGGGGATAAGTGGTGTTTTAATGATAGGGATCTTAGGAACCAAATTTGATGATATTTTATTAGATGAAGAAATAATCAACTTCTAAAATATATGAAAAAGTGTCCTAGTGGGATCAACTAAAAGCCTCATTTCAAACTAATTATTGGAGTATAGGCCTAACTATCTAGGATCACATAAAAAAACCTTAGTAGAACCAACAGAGAGAATCAAATCTAGAAAAATGTGATATTTGAAACATAGAGTGAGGTTTAAATAAGAAAAAAGAAGATATGAATGTTTTAAATGGGGCCAGTAGAAGGAATAAACTACTATGAGTGAAAAGTTTATAGAACTAGGGCACTCTAAAAGAAACTTCAGATGAATTAACCTACCTAATAATGATCTAAAATGTTTTATTGTGTACACTCACTTTTTTTATCATTCTTACAAGAAGAAATTTTTTAACTGAATATGATGTTAGCTATTTATATTGAAAATTTTCCATCATAGATGTTCGTGAAAATAATAACATTAAAAGGAATTGGGTTCTTTTTTCATATAATGAAATAAAATGGGAATAATTATTTGATTTTAATCCATGAGAGAATTTAGGATATCTTGAACTTGGATCCTTCCCCCAACACATTTCAATCCTGATCCTAGCCCTCACTCTAAAATTACCTCTAGATGTGGAAGGAGTGGGAAAGTTTTGGTGAACGACACTTGTGAGTGGAAAAATTCAACATATGAGTAATTTGATGATATCTCATATGATTAGAAATACATAATATTTAAAAAATTAGCGGGAAATTGAAATCATACATGTCATTTATCCACTAATAAGTATCATTCACCCAAAAATGAAATAAAAATATAATAATGAGGATGAGAATAATTGAACGGATCGACAGAAGCATGAATTTGGTGTGGCACTAGGTGATAACCCCACTTCCTGAGGATGTTGTTGGGACTATAAGAAGTAGTGTGTAATGGTGGTTCCATATCAAGAATGTTTGAGGGTGGTTACACGTGTCTAGGATAGTATCATAAGGATAAAGGCACTCATAAAGGAGAACAAGTGATGTTGACTAAATATGCACATTTTTAAATAAATTATATACATCAATATAAATCAATTTACATGAAGTTATAAAAAGATAATTGTAAAATATTAAAAAATAGAATTCCCATAAATTAGTAAAAAATAAGACATCCAAATATTTTTTAGGCATGTGGTATTTTAAAAAAATGATTCAAATTAATAAATAATACCATATAAACTTCTTATGAAATCAATCAATATGATTTAAAAAATTAATATCTATCCAACATAAAGGTGCACTCTATATAAATTGGAAAATTATCAATTTAAATTTTTTTTATTATAATGTTTTCTCGGGTCATCAATAAATATTTTTATTCATATAAATTAAATTAATATGATAATTTAATAGTCAGAAATATTTTCAAACATGATTAATATAATATATTCTCTTATAGGATTTTTATAAAACTTTTTTTAAATATATAAATAGTTAAAGTACATAATAACATATTAAAGAAACTAACAAATCCTTAATAAATTTTAGATTTTTCTCATTTCTTATTTATAGAAGATATTCCAAAAACAAAACAATCATGCATAGAAAATTTTGAACAAACCGTGTATTTTAATGTATAATGAATTCAAAACCACCCCACAAACATGATGTTGAATACGAGTTTCATCCCCAAAAAAACATTTCAAAATAGACATTTCATTATATACCCTAGTCTAAGATATATTTAATAAATGAACTAATTATTTCAATAAAACATAATAAAAACCAGATTATATGACTCATACACAAATTTATCTTCATATGATATATTTAGTGAAAATTTCAGCACATCAAACTCCCAAAAAAATAATTGATTATCAATTTTCAATTTAAATTCCGCATAAAATGATTTAAAAAAGACGCACATGTACTCCTCACGAAACATCAATAGAAAAATTGAAAATCTTGAAAAAAAATTAATTGATCATAGCACAACCATTTATAAATATATGATGTATTTACACTTTTATAAAATCCACTCGAAACATCAAATAATGAACGGTTTATGAATATCTTAATTAGCTAGATCAAAACCATGTACCAAAACCTATTCAATAACAAATTAGATTAATTTTAGAATAATAGTTAATAAATGCGATGGTGATAGAGAGGGTGAAGCAACAGTGGCCTGAGACAAGGGAGACTGGTCTGAGAATCGGGATAGTAGATCGAGGTAAAATCGATCGCAAACAGTGTTCAAATCCTTTAAGAAAATTAAAAACACCCAAATAAGAACTTAAAATTTTGAAATCTTGGATGATGGATCAGAAGTCACATATTGTGGTATTTTTAAGTGTTGATTAGACCTAGGAGAGTGAGGGATAGGAGTGGAGTGGAGAAGATTTAGTTTTGTGAGTGCTTGAACGGTGCAAGAGATAGTGGCCTATGTTAGAGTTCTATTTAAAAGACCATAAGGATTTTATTAGCATATTTTAAAAAAGAATTGATAAAGACCCATATTTATCAGCGCTAAACTAGAATGCGCTGATAAAACTGATCTCTATCAATGATTTCCAAAAAGTGCTGATAAATATGGGTCTTATCAGCACATTTTATTTTAACACTGACAAAACGCATATTTATCAGTGCCACTTAAAAAGTGATGATAAAAACTATATGAAATAAATTAAAAAATATTAAACAAATATATATTAAAATCGAATAAATAATAAAAAAATAAAAATCAATATTATTAATGAATGCATGAATGTTATAAATGAGTGACTTTTAATAACTAAAAATTAATAGACTTCAAAAATATTAAAAAAATGAATGAGTTTTATTAATTATAAAAATTATTAAAAAAATTAAAAAAGAATATATATTTAAAATATATGTTACAACTATATTAAAAACTTTAAATTTTATGAATAAATATAAATAATTAAATATAAAAAATATTGGAATTAAAAAAAATATTAAGAGTCAATATTAAAACTGAATAAATTACAATGAAAAGAAAAAAATAAGTAACATTATTAGTGAATACATAATATAAAATAATATTAAACGATTGAATGTTAAAAAAAATGAAATTTAATAAAAAATAAAAAATTAGTAGATTGAAAAAATAATAAAAAATAATCTACACTTATTAATTAAATGTATTGTTAAAAAAGTTAAAATGAATATATGTTAAACTGAAAATGATTTCATATTAATTATATAAATTACCACTGTATTAAAAAAATTAAATGTTAATGAATAAACATGTATAAATTAATATTAAAAATGGATAAAATTACAAGATTAATAAAAAATAAAAAATTCAAGATGAATAAATATAAAAATATTTAAAAATTAAGACTATTAATGAATAAATAATATTTAAAATGAAAAAATTAAAAAAATAGGAAAAAATAATAAATAGTAACTATTGAATAAAAATATAAAAAATGAATAAAATCTACCGATTAGAAGCATAATATATATTAAATATATCAAGTTAATAAATATAATTCTGAAATGAATATAAAAAATTGAATAAATTATAGAAATATTATGTGTGTGTGCATTCTATATAAAAATGCATTACTTACATAGATTTATGTATGAAATTTATAGAACCCATGTTTGGTTTATGTTAAATTAAAAAAACAAATGACATTTAATTAAATTTCCATCACTCAATACAATTAGTCAATATTTTTAATTAATAGTAATTTTTAATTATAAACTAATTTTCACTAAATATATGACTTATTTAAGGTAAATATACATATTTTTTATTGTATAAATCTTATTTAAGGAACTATTATATATATTGATATATTTATATAAATAAATATATTTCTATATTAAAAATATTTAATATATTAATGAATAATTATGCATAAAGAACATTAAAAATAAGTAATGTATAAAAGTAATAAAAAAATAAATATTTAAAATCTATAAATTATAAAAATAGTAAAAAAAACATTTAACATCAATAATGAATAAATAATATTAAATTAAAGCATGTTTAAAATGAGTTAAATTTAACTAAAAGATGAACATATTGAAAAAATATTAAGAAAATGAATAAGTGATTAATTATATTTATTTTTTTAAAATAAAAATGAATATCTATTTAGATGGAAATGAATATCTATTAATTATTTTAAATTATAAGTATATTAAAAAATTAAAGTTTAATTAATAAATATAAATAAATATTAAAAATGAATTTTTTCTAACAAATATTAAACAAATAAAGATTAAAATTGAATAAATTAAGAAAATATTATCTTTTTTATTATTGAAATAACTATTAATAATTATTAATAAATTTAATAAATTTATATTTCTATTACAAAATAGGGATAAATATTGTATATTATATATAAATATAGAAAATTATTAAAATTTAATAAGTAAAAACATATTATATTATATACTAACATTAAATATTAAATAAATGAAAATATACAACTATTGTATTAAAAATTTATATTGTTTATGTATGTTTGATTCTATAAAATTGAATTAATTTTTCATATGTATACATGTGAAATTATTGTCTGACATTATGAATGTAACATATTTAGTTAATTTTTTTATTTAGTTATTACATATTCATTATTTCATATATATGTCAAACTGAAAAAAAAACGACATTGATAAAAAAAATTTCTTAATTTGTAAATATTTTTTAATTATTATTAAATATTTCAATTAAATTGATAATCCATTTTTCAATAAATATATGACATGTACCTTTATATGATTTATAATATATATTTAGTATTATATAAATTATATTTAAGAAAATAATATATGTATATATATAATATTTATTTTAAATGAAATTTTAACTAAATATCTTATATATGAAGTGTAAATGTATATTTAGTCATTTTTAAATCATATTTAATAAAATATATTATATTTTTATCAATATAAATATA
This sequence comes from Viscum album, assembly GCA_963277665.1. Lineage (NCBI taxonomy): Eukaryota > Viridiplantae > Streptophyta > Magnoliopsida > Santalales > Viscaceae > Viscum > Viscum album. The sequence continues at coordinate 161,615,870 of OY728119.1, read as the reverse complement.
TAAATATATTAATATATTAATATATGTGTTTTAAAGAAATATTTTTAATGGAATATACCCTTTGTTAGTGCTAAAAATAAGCAATGATAAAGGGGTTTTTATCAGTTCTTAGATAATAGAACTGATAATTTGATAACGGATACTACTATTTATTACAGGTTTTGTAGTAGTGTACTTATATATTAATTGTAAAATGAATTAATTCATGCTGATTTTAAGGGTAATAATTAATAATATATGATGATAATTTATTGTAGATAAATTTATTTATGAGTTGTTTTATGTGATTTATATGCATTTTTTATTACCATGTTTAAGTGTCAAGAATAATGATAGGGATATTTTGGACCAAGGATGGGTTGATTGTGAAATTATGAGAATTTATTATATACACATGATATGGAAAAAAGTAACGTTTTTTTATGTATTGATTTATTATTGTTTTGATTCATTTAGTGATGTTTCAAATGGGATTAAAGGGATGATAATGTTTAGGTTGGTATAATTTTAGTAAGTGGTATATTCGTAGATGATATAATGAGTATATTTTATGTTTAAATGTGAATGTTTATTTTTTGGTTTATGTTTTTAATCTAATACAACATTAATTGAGAATTATTGGTATTGAAGTGGAATTATAAGGTTTTTAGAGAGGTTTAGTGGGAAAAGATTCTTAAATGATTAATTATTAATTAATTTATTCATTAAGTTTTGTAAAGTGACAATAAATAAGGCTGAAATTTCCTAAAATGGGAACAATGTTGGTGTTTTTGGTTGTTTAAATTTAGTTTATATATTAAAAAGGTCATTGCAGTGATATGTATATTGTTAGAGTTGGTATTTTAAATTGGTAAATAGAATTAAAATAGATTTATGAGTAGATATATGTGTTCAAGTAGGTATAATTGAGATTGGGTGAATTTAATGTAAGTTGTATAGATGTTAAATCCTTTATTTAGATGTTAATACGATATTATTAGATGATGAATTATATAAAATGTTGATAATTAGAATATGGAATAAATGAATTTGATTGAAATGATTGGAATGAGGGTATAATTTAATTGATTGTTATGATTATGTGACTAGTTTTGATTTATCATGTTATTGATTTAGTAATTGATATAGGTATTTTTTATTGTTATTCATGATATTGTTTTATAAATAATCACTTTACAGTGAGGATGTAAATTGTGGATAACATGATTAAAGTTTTGGAGAACATGATTATTATTGAATTTAAATTCTCGGGAAATATAATCTGTATTGAAAAGTGATATAACCTTTTATTTGAGTAAATATTTAACATCATTATTTTGATTTATGTAATAGAATATGCTGTGAATCATGAAATTTGTAAAAAAAGATATGAATGATTTTGAAAAGTTATTTTAAATTTGTAAAAAATTAGTATGCTATCTGTTTTAGTTTTCAGAAATTTGTAAAATATGAAACAAAAGTAAGTTAAATAGAAATAATAAGATTAGTGGGATGTTTTGATTTTAGTTTATTATGTTTTCAATTGATCAATTATTATGATGGTTGATTTGAATTGAATTAATGTGTGTTTCAAAGTATTTTTGTCTTATTTATGAATTATGGTCATTGGTTGTAAAATCTTAATGTTTTATATTCTTCTATAATATGTTTTGGGTCAGAAAAATATTTAACTGTGTAATTAATCCATGTTTGGATTGTAATCTAAATATTTAGATGTAATTACTAATTATGCATTAATTTTTTTAGACATTAAGGATTTGTTTAGTGGGAAAGAAACCAATTTTATATTATGTACTCTTTGTTTTCCTTCCATGAATATATATGGATATAATTTACTGTGATAGAGTGATGAAAAATTAGTGATTTAAAAAAATAAAAATATCAGTATCTATAGAGGGTAGAATATGGTGAATGCCATTTGGAAGTCTTTATTGATAGTAATAGTGACTGCAAAATATTAATCATTGAAAAAATTTCACTTTCCCCTATTTTCCCCTCTCGTTCCCTCCCTTTTCCCCTCTCACCTCTCCACAGTTTCCCTAACCACATAGATTCACCCCACCCCATCCAACTTACATGTGTTTCCCTTGTCCAGTATTGAGCACCCCCACCCTTTCCATTTGTGAAGTGTTCCCTCTCCCCCACCCGGATTGTAACCCTTTCTTGTTATTGAGCACCCCCACCCTCCCCCTGCATACTTGCACACCTTCAAGCACCCCAACCTCCCCCACTATCAATACCAATTACCATACCATTGAGCCTTTATCTCTCCCCTCCATTACCTTTCGATTCCCCTCCCCATCGTAGCCCCCAATATATCATTGATCCCCTATCCCACACTGTCGACCCCCCCCCTCAGTGCCTTAATCCGACCCCCATCCCTCACTACCTAGTCCCCCTCTATCAAGACCCTTATTAAACCCCAACTTGATCAAGCCCCACCTTCCCCACCTTCACCACCCTTCACTACCAAGCCCCCCACCCTACCATCACCCCATGCACCACTAAATCCCGATCCTCCACCATCAATCACCCATGTACCCTCATCGAGCCTCCCCAACCAATTAATATATTATTATTTTCACTATGAATTGGTATTGGGAACACCAAGACCTAACTATTTCTTGATCCATAATGGCCAGATGGACCTCTCTATCAATATACTCATTCCCTATAAATTAATATTGAAAATTGATTCTGTATCCGTTATCGAGTTTCAAGACATGCATTGTTAACTTCAATTTCTATTTTGGTACGAAGTTTTAATTTTTTTGTTAGAAGTTTAATGATTATAACATCAATTTTTTAGAGACATTTTTTCAGGTTCTAATATAAATAGGATTCCATATGTTATTTTTATTGGTTTTATGTGCATCTTTATGTGTTAACCAATTCAATAATGAGGCATATTATAACTTCAATTTCTGTTATTGAAAAAAAATTATTGATAGATTCAAGATGGTTAAATAAATAAAATTTACCAATTTTAATATATTATACTTCTCATTTTACAAAATTTACAGAATAAAAAAATATACATATAAATATTATTTTTACATGTACTATGCAAACAAATTATTCATATTTTTATATGAAATCCATTCATTTTCTAACATAAATACATTTTCCTATATATAATTGTTTTATTTATTAATGGATTACATAACTTTTATGAATTTCTACTTCTAATCACCTAGGTTAAGTAAATTGAATATATTTCCATAACTACCCAAATATTGGATAATTATTGTATGTATTTCTTCTTTATATATATATAGGTTATACCTATGATCTATATTTAATAAAAATAGGCTTATTTATGAAGGTTTGGTTTTTTATTACATATAATAATTCATTCTAGTGTGTTTTCTGTTATATATAACATATAGAGAAAACAAACAATCTTCTATATTTTATATATAGGGGAAAATCTATGACATATTTTTTCACATAATTTAGATATCATAATTGGAGATGTTCAAGAAATTATAGACACAGAGAAACATTACCTATCTTAAGTAGAAAAGGGGGACCCAGTGAAATGATGTCAGTAGGTGTGGGATGTTACATTGATATTTATGGGTTTGAAGTTATATTAATGGATTTGTTTAATGAAACCTCATTTTTTTTGTTTTGGGGTACTCCAAAATATATTCAATCCAAGTAAGATATTATTTTTCTAACTCGATAATTTTACCAAATACAGTAAGAACTCACTCTTTATTATATATAAAATGGAAATATGAAACTCTCATTCTTCTATGAGTGGAGACACTGACCTAACCTTCATTTTCTTTTGATTAATGTTTTATAATATATTTTTAAATCCCTTTCTACTATGAATCTTCTTAGTTCTAGGAACACCTCTCTATTTCTATTCCCTCCTAGTAAATTAATTTTTTATACCAATTCTAAATATGCTATTGAAATTCATGATAGGCATTGTCAAGTTCAATTTTAGTTCATATAATATGTCTTCAACTTTTCCTTTATATGTGTATTTTTTAATACTTCAATTTTTCAGAAGCACTATTTCTGTATCTGTTATTGAATATTTATTCTATCTATTTATATCATTTAGAAAATAAAGGTTTCACTAACTACTATAGAAACCTGTTTAATGATCATCATGAGGTTGGTAGTTTCTTTTATTTAATTAATACTTGTTTCTTTAGGTGATTTACATGACATTTTCCCTTTTATATAATTAAATAATATATTCCTACCTCATTAAAACTAGTTTTAGGTACAATTACGATGTTGTAAAAATTGTAGCAGAGTGTTCTATAGAGTTAGAGTACCATTAGTAAATTCAGTCATTAGTGATTTTTTTATATGTTGTTAAAAAATTTATTTTATTTCTTGATTATTCAATTAGTAATATTTAACCTTTTCCATTTAAATGTTTTTAATAGACATGATAGCTGCTCTCTTGATTTATCCCTGTAAACTATTTGATAGTATTAATGTTTTGGTTAATCCAAAATGAAAAAGGATAGAGATAAATATTATCCAATATATAGTTTTAGTCTCTTTAATGAATTCTTCTAACAATATTTATTTAAAAATACCCTTGAATGTTTTTATTCAGATGATGAACTGAAAGTTCCTTATTTTTTAAATTTTTTTCTATTGAATATTGTAAAACTAATCACGTATTTTTTCAAAAATATACATGAACATCAACTACCTTAGGGTTAAATATAATTGATATTTGAATCAACTGTAAACAGTTTAATGTGGCTTCCCTTACACACTATTTTTGATAGACTCATATCCATTTTGTTATTATGTTACTATATGTATTCGTTGATAAATTATATATATTTTATTTTTTGAAAATATTTTTTCCATGGTTGAAATTTTAAGGAACTTTAATTCCACTCTCATAGTTTTCTAACTACATAAAACATCCTTTGGGGTCGATCCCAATTGAATTTTACATCTGATATAATGATCAGGATCTTTTTTTAATCGATTTTTGACATATTTCTTTTCTAGGAAGTGACTTTGATGAAATATTTGTTGGTTATTGGGTGATAAATATGATGATTCACATAATGCATGAGGTATTTTATATCACCATTTTAATATTTAATATTTCTCTTTAGATGAATAATTTAAATTTTCTTTATATTTATATATTGTTATAATGAAGAAAAAATGTGTTTTACATTATAGTGTCATAGTAAAAACTGAATAGATGATCTGAAACTTCTGTGAATTAAAACAAAAGCAAATATAGATTCATTTGTGAAATATTGGAGTAGATGACACATCAATCATACATGTTGTTTTCTCAAGATGACTAAAAACATTGTTTAAATGTTTTAAAACAACTTAAACAAGTGTGTAATGGGAAGATCCATAGAATATTCCATTGGAATGATTTAAAGTCATATGAAACCAATATTAGTATTATTTATGATGTGTATGAGTAGACTACACATTAATAGAATGTGAAGTATGCCCGAAACGAATCAATTAGCTATTATTAAAGGTTTGACACCTACCAAAAATGTGTGTGAGGGGGTCAAAAAAAACAAATGACCTTATAATTCTATGAACTTAGATGAAAATAACATTATAGTGATTTTTGAAATGTTCAAGTAGAAAAAACATTAATTTGAGATTTAATTTTCCCATAAAGAACAAAAATAAACATTTATTGTTTTAAAACAAAAAGTGCATATATAATGGTTATATCCCTATAAAATAACCTCAAAATGAAGTGTTAATATTATTTTTCATGTTTATGATTAGAAGACTCATCAATAGAACATGTGGTATGCTTAAAACGTATGGATAAGAAATTTTGACGGTTTGGTACCCTTTTAAATACATGTGTCGGGGGGTCAAAACCTATCAAACAACCTCATAATGTTGTGAAATCAAATGAAAACAAATGTATAGTGAATTTTAAAATGGTTGAGTATATGGAACACCAGTTCGAGGTGTCATTTGTTTGGGATTCCCTGAAACACATTTCCATTATTATAAACTCCAAAACATGCACTTAATGGTCAAATCCATAGAAAATATCCTTATAAAGATTTCAAATCATAGGGAATATATATTTGTATTATATTTAAAATGTATGAGTAGAAGTAACATAAATCAGATGGGTGGTCCTCCTAGAGTGACTGAATAAACAGTTTTAAAAAAAATTCACCCTTTATTAACATGATTCAGGGGGTCAAAACCAACCAAATGAACTCTAAATTCCAGGAAATTAAATGAGAACTATGGTACAGAGAGTTTTGAATGGTTGAGTAGACAGAACATTAACCTGAGGTGTCTTTTTCCAAGGATGATCAAAAATGCATATTTGTTGTTTTAAAATACCATAATGTGTATTTAATTGTTAAGTCCATATAAAATTATCCCAGAATAATTTGAAATCATAGTAAACCCATATTAGAATTATTTTTGACATGTAAAAGTAGACTAGATGTAAATTAGAGGCGTGGGATTCCCAGAATGACTGAATACCTAATTTTTAACGTTTTGACAGACTTTAAAAACACGCATCAGGGGGTCAAAAGGAACCAAATGACCATAGAATATTGTAAAATTAGAGTGAAACAAATTTGGAAGGATTTTGGAATGGATGAGGAGATGAAACATTAATCCAAGATGTTGTTTGTCTCGGATGATAAAAAATACACTTTTATTATTTTAAAACAAAAAATGTATATTAAATTGTCAGATCCATAGAAAATTACCTCATAATGACATGAAATCATTGGAAAACTATATTAGCATTATTTTTCAACTGTATTAGCATAAAACATTTCAATTGGACCTATGATATACCCCAAACTAGTGAATAAGTAGTCTTTAAAGGTTTGACACCCTTTACAAATGTGCATCATGAGGTCAAAACCAAGACCTCCAAATGATGTGAAATTAGAAAGAAATAACTATATTGTTATTTGTTTGGATTGAATAAGATTAATAAACACCAATCAGAGTATTTATTTTCCCATGAACATCAAAAATAGAGTTTTATTATTTCAAAACACCAAACCATTCATTTAATGGTCTAATTCATAGAAAATGACCTCATAATAATGTGAAATTACAGGATAACCATATTAGTGTTTTCTTTCTATTTAAGAGTATATGAAATTTCAATTAAACATGTGGTATGCACATAATGACCAAATAAAATCATGTTTTAGAACATCCAAACCTACTGAATGACCACAAAATTCAATGAAATAAAAAGAAAACAACTTTAAAATGGTTTTTGAAATGGTCGACCAGATAGAACATCAATCTATTGTGTTGTTTTCCTGAGATGATCAAAAACACACTTTTATTGTTTTAATACAAAAAAACCTCCATTTAGTGGTAGGACCATAGAAAACAATATGAAAATTACATAAAATCATAAGAAATACATATTAGTATTGTTTTTTATTTTTATGAGTAGATGACATGTCAATTCGATGTTCGGTGTGCCCGAAACGACCAAATAACCTATTTTAAAAGGTTTTACGCCATTTAAAACCATGCACCAGGGGGTAAAAATAAACCAAACGACCTCAAAATGATATGAAATTAAAAGAAACAACCCTAAAGGGATTTTTGAAAAGTTTTAGAAGACCAAATGTAAATCCAATGATTTTTCACATAGGATAACTAAAAACACACTTTTATTATTGTAAGATACCAAAAGATGCATTTAATAGTTTAATCCATATAAAATGACCATATAATTTCATGAAATCATAGAAAAACCATATTAGAAGTATTTTGTTATGTTCCAGTATATGGAAAGTAAATCAGACATGTGGTGTGTCTAGGACTGAATAAGCAGTTTTAAAGGTTTGAAGCCCCTTAATGTCATTTTCAGGGGATTAAAACCCACTGAACGACCTTTAAATTCCATTAAATCAGATGAAAACAAACATATACTTATTTTTTAAATGGTTGAGTATATATATTGTCAATAAAATGTGTCATTTACCTAATATGGTAAAAAGAATAATTTTATTGTTTGAAAATAAAAAACATGCATTTAAAGGTCTAATCCATAGAAAATGAACTAAAAAGACATAAAATCATAGGAAAAATATCTTATTATCATTTATAAAGTGTATGAGAGTAAATTACATCAATAAGATAGACAAAATTCTCAAAATGGTAAGATATGTGTTTTTTAAAGGATTAACACCATTTAAAAACAAGCTAACATGAATGAAAACAAACCGAACAACCTCAAAATGTCGAGAAATAAGAAAATAGAAATAGTAAAGTGAATTTTGAGATGGTTAATTATAAATAACCTCAATATGATGTTTCCTTTTCCTAATATCACCAAAAACATTGTTGGGCTATTTTAAAATGCCAAAACGTGCGTTTAACGGTCAGATCCACTAAAAAATGACCCTATAATTATTTAAAATCATATGAAAGATGTATTATTATAATTTTTTATGTGTATGAGTAGATAAAAATAAATCATAAATGAATTCTTCCCATAATGATACAATATTCATTTTTCTAGAGGTTTAATACCCTTTTAAAAATTTCTTATGTGGTAAAAATGATTGAATAACCTCTGAATACCATAAAATCAAACAAAAAAATGATATATTGAATTATGATATAGTCGTTTAGATGAAAAATAAATTTGATGTTCCATTTGTATAAGATAAAAAATAATTTTTATTTGTTTTAAAATGAAAAAATGTGTGTACAAAGCTCAAATCCATAGAAAACAACCTCATACTGATGTGAAATCTTAAGAAAAATGTGTTATTGTTATTTTAGATTTTTAAAAGTAGATTTAATGTTAATCAGAATTATAGTTTTCTCCAAATAACCAAATATTTGGTTTTTAAAGGTTTGAGGCCCTTTAAAATGTGCTTCTAGGGGATAAAACTCACCAAACAACCTCTAAATTCCATGAAATCAAATAAAAATAACCGGAGTGAATTTTGAGATGGTCAGTGGGATGAAAAATCAATACAGGGTAACATTTTTTGGGGATGACCCAAAACATAGTTTTGTTGTTTTAAATTGCCAAAATGTGTGTTTAACGGTCAGTTCCTTATAACAGAAAAGCTCAGTTAGAGGCATGCCTCTGACCATTTATTAAAATAAAAGAAATGTACAACAAGAAAGTACTACAAGCCAAAAAATACAACTTCAGATCATAAAAATCACACCTGAAACCACATCCATATTAGATTTCTTACTCCACAGTAGCTGATTCCCACTCTGATAATTCATAGTGCTTTGGAATCTTAGCATACTTATTTCTAAGGTTCATCTTTTCCCGAGATTGTAGTTCTTTAGAAGACTACATATTGTTTTTCAAACTAGAAGCTACCCCGCCTTCCTTCCTGACAAAAGAGTTGATAGACACCCACATTGGTAGATAGGAATAGTCATTACTCAACATTCTTCATGGTGGGGCTATTGTAACTTCCTAATTCATGGACACATTCTTCATACCACCCTGAACAATGTCACTATATAAAGGCTAGACCATACCACTATCATTTTCCTTATCACTTTCAGAGATGTACCCCCATTTTCTAGGGATATGAACCTCTTGGTAACCATTATTCACTCCACATTCTTGCTGAAATTGACTATTAGTATCAATCATGGCTAAACAATGTGGGTGTTCCACAAACTCATGACCATCATGCATCCCCTTATTCATTTCTCCTTCTCTAGTAACAACATCCTGAGAAGAGAAATAAATATCCATACTACCACATTCATTAATTAGAGTACCCTCCTAAACATGAGAGTTCTTCTCATGGTCCAATTCTTGAAAGTGATTACCAGTGGAAACTGTGATTATAACACCTCTGTTACCATCTTCCTAGACTTGAAACTCTTTAGTACAGACATCTAAATCCCCAAAGATTACACCATACCCAGAAACCATAGAGTAAAAATTCCCCTCAGTCACAGGCTATGGGTTCAGGAAAAAATATGACATAGTATTTTTCATTAAAATTGCCTTATCAATACCAATATCACGCATTAGGTGATCAAAAAACTACCTAACTGTCGAATCCGGTGGCCTCTATTCAACCTCTTTCTAAACATTACCATGTGCTTTAACCTTTACAAGACCAATATTCTCCACTATTCACACCACATTTTCCTGATATTTCTTCTTATCCACTGACTATCCAATGAAATTCACCTCCACACACACTCCCTCCTCTTGAGAGACTTCCATAGATACATTCCTTGGGGGGAATACTCCTAGGAGGATCCATCAATAGTGGAAACGCTGAAACAGATGCACCACAACCAATATTACCCATATTCATCACCCCCTATGAAACCCTAGTCAAGCCTTTAGTGTGACATAACATTTCTGCATGACTAAATCGGCCATAGACAACACATTAGATCATCCATGATTCAAACTTGACAACCGGCTTCCACTGAAACTTCTTCCCATCCAGGATCCAAACCCCATTCCCTAGATACCTTGAAACATTGATCTCAACATGAATCTGTGGAGATTTGGGGTGACATATCACCTTCGTTTGATGACTAGAGCAAGGATATAGACCTATCATATTCCCAATAGCTCAGAAAATGGAGGGATTTTGAAAGGAAAGTGGAAGAACAAGGAAACTCGCCCATGCCTCTATCATCGAGGGTTCACGCTACATGTGGAAATTGAGACTCCATCAAAATTCCTAAAAAGGATCTTAATTTCATATTAGAGGGGCTCTGGACCAGGAGGTAATAAAATCGGGTTCTGACTCAAATTAAATCATCATGTTCCTCCTATCAATTACGCCGACTACTGCAAACTCTGGAATATCCCGAGAATTGAAAACAAACTAGTCAAACTGATCAACTGAAGGATGATAAAGACTAAACTGAGCCACCAGAGTGAGATTTCATAGATCTGTGGCACTATTGATCTTTTTTGGGGAAAGAAGGAGTTGATGCTCTCCTTGGAAGAGGTCAGGGACCTTCGAAGAGAGCTGAGTCCTCAGGATGGAAGGATGATAACTAGGATTGGAGAACAGCAAGAAGGAATTACCCCTTCCATGAGAGTGAGATCGTGAAACCACCCTCCAATATAGTGGGGGGAATCATGGATTCACGAAATTAGTTTTAGGGAATCATCGTGAGGGGGAGCATCACCGCGAGATCAAACCCACTATTAAGGAAGGATAAATTCATGGTCAGGTCCCTATAAAATAACCCCTTAATTATGTGAAATAATTAAAAAACTATATTATTATTATTTTTGATGTATATGAGTAGAAGTACTATCAATCAGAAGTATGGTCCTCCCAGAATGACTGAATATATGTTTTTTAAATGTTTGATTCACTTTAAAAACATGAATTAGTGGATCAAAACCCACTGATTGACATATGAATGCAATAAAATTAGAATAAAATAACTATATAATGTATTTTGAGATGTTTTAATAGACAAAATTTTAATATGAGGTTCAATTTGTAAGTTATGACCCAAAACATAGTTTTTTTATTTTAAAATGCCAAAAAAAATTTAACATTAAGATCCATATAAAACTACATCATAATGATGTGAAATCAAAATAAAATGATTTTATGATTATTTTAGAAATTTATGAGTAGAAAATACATTAATAAAACTTGTATTATATCTGAAATGACTAAATACATGATTTTTAAAGATTTTTCACCCTTTAGAAACATGCGTATGATGGTCAAAACAAACCAAACATCCTTTGAATTCTTGAAATTAGAAGAAAATGACCAGAAATTGAATTTTTACATGTTAAAATAAAAAGAATTTCAATTTGAGGTGTTGTTTTATTTGGATGACTTGAAACATAACATTGTTGTTTTAAATCGCCCAATTTCATGTTTAACTATTAGATCCATATAAAATGACCATAAAATGCAATGAAATCATTAGAAAACTATGTTATAATTATTTGTGACATGTAAGACAATACAAAACCACAATTAGGCATTTTTTCTTCCCAGGATGAAAAAATATGGGGGTTTTGAAAGGTTTTATGCCATTTAAAAACATGCATATAGAGGTCAAAACCAACCGAACAACCTCAAAATGCCATAAAATTAGACAAAAACAACCATAATGTGAATTGTGTCATGGTTGATCAAACAGAACATTTCCCCAAGGTGTTTTTTTCTTGGGATGAACATAAACATAATTTTATTATTTTTAAATGCAAAAACATGTGTTTAACACTTAGATCCATTTAAAAATACCATGAAATGATTTGAAATCAATGAAAAATAATATTATAATTTGTTGGGGCATATACGAGTATAAATAATGTCAATTGGACATGTGGTCTTCCCTGAGCGACTGAATATGCCATTTTTTATGGTTTGAAGCCCTTTAAAAACATGTTTTAGGGAGTCAAAAACAACCGAGAGATCACTAAATTTCCTAAAATTAGAAGATAACAACCATAAAGTAAATTTTGAGATGGTTGAAAAAAAAGAACATCAATCTGATTTGTAGTTTTCCTGAGAATACCTGAAAGATAATTTTGTTGTTTTAAAAGGCCAAATCGTTTCATTTAACAGTTAGGTACAGAGAAAAGCTCTTCTAAATAATTTTTAATAATAAGAAAACTATGTAATTATTATTTTTGAGGTGTGGGAGTTGATGGAACATCAATCAGACATTCCGTCAACCTAAAATGACTTAATAAACAATTTTTAAAGGTCCAAAGTCCTTTAAAAACATGTGACTGGTTGTCAAAACCAACCAAATTACCTATAAATGCCATGAAATCATATAACAACAACTGTAACATGAACTATGATATGGTCAAGTAGATGGAATGTCAATCTGAGGTGTTATTTTCTCAAGATGACTCGAAACCAAGTTTTGTTGTTTTCAAATGCCAAAACATGTGTTTAATAGTCAAATAAATCGAAAACAACCTCATAATAATTTTAAATAATTAAAAATAATGTAATTATTATTATTTATGTGCAGGAGTATACAACATGTAAATCGGATGCACAGTCTGCCTGGAATAATGAAATATCTAGTTTTTAAACATTCAACACCCATTAAAAACGTGTTTTGGGGGTCATAAAAAACTAAATAGTCTCCAATATCCCTGAAATTAGACAAAAAATAAACATAAAATTAATTTTGACATAGTTGTGTATACAAAACATCAATCCAAGGTTTCATTTTCTCAGGATGACCTGAAATGAAGTTTTGTTATTTTAAAACACCAAAACATGAATTTAACTTTTAAATCCCTATAAAACAACATCATAATGACATGAAATCATAGTAAAAATATGTTAATGTTATTATTGATGTGTAAGTGTAGAATAATGTCAATAATATTCGCAATCTACCCGAAATGACTGAATATGCGATTTTTAAAGGTTTGATGCCTTTTAGAAACATGTGTTAGGGAATAAAAAAAACCAAACATGATTAAATGATGTGAAATCCAATAAAAATAACCATACATTAAATTTTGAGATATTTAAGTAGATGTAATTTCAATCCAAGTTTCATTTTTACTAGAATGACCTGAAAAATATTTTTTGTTGTTTTAAAATGCCAAAACATGTGTTTTAGAGTCAGATCCATATAGAAAGATCTCAAAATGACTTGAAATCATAGGAAATCCATCTCATTATTATTTGTGACATTTATGAGTAGAAACCACATCAATTATACATATAGTATTCATAGAATGACTAAATATGCAGTATTTAGGGGTTTGCCGCTCTTTAAAATCATGCATTTGGGGGTACAACCTAATGAAATGACCTCTAAATTACATGAAATCTGAATATAAAAACTATAAAGTGAATTTTGAGATGGTCAAGTGGACTTAATATCAATCTAAGGTCATTTTTTCTATATATGACTCAAAATACAGTTTTATTGTTTTAAAACCTCAAAACGTCTGTTTAAGAGTTAGATACTTAGTAAAAAACCTCAAAATGATGTGAAATAATAGAAAACCCATGATATTATTATTTAGTATTTGTGGGAAGATATAAAACATCAATAAAACAAGAAATCTACCCAAAACAACTGAATATGTGTTTTATGGGTTCGATGCCCTTTAAAAACATGCATTAGGGGGTCAAAACCAACAAAATGACCTCCAAATTCTATGAAATTAGACGAAAAAAATATATAGTGAAATTTGAAATATTCAATTAGAAGGAACATATCTCATAGGTGACATTTGGCAGAGATGGTCTGAAACACACTTTTGTTGTTTTAAAACAGCAAAACTCTTGTTTAATGGTCAGATCTATAGAAAACGACCATGGAATGACGTGAAATCATATGAAAACCATGTTATTATTATTATTTTTATATTTATAGGTATATGGAACACCAATGATATGTGTATTTTACATGAAATTGTTGAATAAAATCTTTTAAATTTAAAAAATGAATAAAAACTATTAATATATTCAAAATGAAATAACCTCATACTGTTTTACCAATTATAATTGAAATACTATATTTCATTTTAATTATTATTTTTTGGTTATTTTTTACTGCACTAATTATTTTTATATTTTTTTATATTCAATTTAATTTGAAGATGGTCATAGATCTTGGAATGTGATTTGATAAAGGTATTTCATAGCTTGTGATTTTATATCTCGAAAAGATAATAATTGAATTTTTAAATTATCATAATTTTTTATGGTATTTTAAATTATGGAATAATTTTTTATAAAATATTAATATCTTTTATGGTCCTAATATGGTAGTCAATATTGATGTGTTTACACATCGTCATTGATTCTTCATGGGTTTGATCAGATTATAAATTTATAAAAACCAACTAAAACTACTATGTAGAAATGTAGGATAGTTAAAGTCCAGGGTCAAACCCATATGGAAGAGCTGTAAAAGCTGGTGACCTAGTAATTGAAACCTAGAAGGAGGATTCATCACATTATTCTAAAAGGATGGGTTTCAAAAACTTAGAATATTGATTTTAATTTAAAATATAGTGAAGAAATTGGTATAAATTTTAGGGATATTATGCAAAGGGCATTCTGAAATCTAGCTCGGGATGTTCCTATGGATTGGGTTGTGAAGTAGTGCAGAATTCACCAATTGGTTTTGGTCAAACAAATTAGATCTACTGAGACTGATAACTAATCATTGGTCTAGAGGCACTCAAATACATAGGTTCATAAAACTTTTCTTCAAAGGAAGTGTTATAGACTATTGATCCTAGGGGTTTCAACTCCAATTAGGTCAGGGACCTTCTATTTCAATACCCCGTATTAGGTTTTTGTAAACAAATGTGATTAGAATGAGTTCTTAGCCTAATTCCTAGATAATGTATTACCCATGTTTTGATTTAAGAATTCATTAGGTTTATTCTACCCCTACTCTCAACCCTAAACCGTAGAATATTAGTAGTTCATGGGAATTAAGTCATTAAATGAATTAGAAAATGGGATCATGCATAGAATATTCGTAAAGTAGTTCTTAATTAATGAAATTTAAAATTAAAATAATTAGAATAAATCCACACACTTTTTTATAATTAATTAATAGAAAAGAATGATAGTCTATATGGAAAGTATGAAGGTTTAGAATAATGGAAAAGAAATAAAAAATTCCTTTAAATGATATACAACAAAAAAGTATGAACAAAAGCATGAAAGAAAATGAATTTCCTAAAAAAACTAGAAAAATAAGGAATCATCTTTTAAAAAAATAAATAAATACTAAGTATAGGAATCCAAAATGTATATATTAATTAATCACTTAAAATTCATTCACAGATGATAAATTTAGTTTTGTCAAGAAAAAACCATCTCAATAGGGATTCCAAATGAAACAATTTTTAACAGGAAACATGCATCACAATAAATAAAAAAAGACAATGTATTAGTGGAAAAATGTAGTCCTCTAAAATCACTCATTCCAAGAAAATCCTTCATACCTCATAAAAAAATTCATTATTCGAATCCTTTCTTCTTCAAATTACAAATTTCCAAATTTTCCAAAGAAGTTATACCCACGTTTTAATTTACCCCACCATGAATATTCACTCATCACTAAAGGTAAAATGAAACTAGATTTATTCTCATACATTGAATACATACTCCTAACCAAAGGATTGAATTAGTTCTAACATCTCCAATTCATAATGAAAAATATACAATCAATAATGATGAATTCATCAATAAGGTTCAAATGACTCTGAGTTTGAGGGATGGTGGGTAGATGATAAAAATCAAGATAAAAAATGAGGGAAAACTATTAAGTACAAAGAATGATAATCATTAAGAGTTAAATGAATAATATCCTCTATTAATTAGAATCTCCACACTCCCAAAACCATCACTCAGGTTAGTGGATTTGTCATAAAAGTTCAATGAATGTTCTATATTAATTTATTTTCATTTTCTTATCTTTTTTTTCAAAAGTCATGTCTCGGACACATCTAACATCCACTACCTAAACAAAAATTATCTAACATGAGATCATAGATCTGGTAAATTTTATTTTTTACCTTCCTAATACACAACTCCTTTTTTATATTTTTTATAAATAGGTTCATCATGCAGTACATAAAAAATAACTATGGACTTTATCCCATAGATCAAGTGAAAATGTCACCACACATCTCTTCGGTGAAAAAATACCATGTCCATCATAAATAATTGTATCCCCCATACATAATGAATTTACAATCATGAAATCATACCAAGAGTAGGGTATTAAGGGATAACATAGTCTTGTAACATGGATTAATACTAACATGGGTATTCATAGCTTCTATAGGCATTAGAAAGATAAATGTACAAGTGGGTATCAAAATAAATGGCTACATAAAAATGCCCTAATCATTTAAATGGTTTATTTATTGAGTAATATCCTTGATAGGAGTCCAATTAATGTTCCAATAACTATACATTCCCCAAGTATCTCCTAAGAAATATTATTAGGAAAGAACATATATAATTAGCTCTAGAGTCCTCTCAGGAATGTTACTATATATAAATTGGAAATCATTGGGGGAAGAATAACTAGTAATAAATCAATCAAAAGCAACTATAATAATTCATAATCAAAATAAAATTACTTAATATAATAACAATTCTAAAAATATAAGTAATAATTAATAATAGATTTCATCATTTTCCATCCAAAATTTTTCTTTTATTTACCTTGGTGTAATGAGACTTCAAGTAAAGAATGATTTAAATGAAAAATTTATCCTAGAATAATGTCAACAAGAAACAAATCTAGGTTTATATGAAATAAATCTCAATAAGGTCACTCAAATGTAAAATGAAATAGTATTTTTAATATTGTGTAAATTGATAAGTGGGGATAGAAATGTCATCAGAAGGATGTATGAAATAGAAAGTATGAAAGTAGTGAAGGGATTAGACATCTACCTATAACAAATTTCCTTCTATGCTGGAAAATGCTGGATGTCGATGAAAAATTGGTAACCTGTAAAAAAGTGAGAAACAAAATATACTTGGACTATAAAAACAATTATTTTATAGGAAATAGACAATATCAAATCAGGGAAATTTTTAGGAGAAAATCGTAGCTAGAGATCACTATAAAATTAGATAGGCATGCACGTAGTTGAATATAATATGAGTTTTGAACAAAATAATTAAAGGGGAAACCTAGAAAAAATAATATAAAAGACCTAACATACTAAAGAAACTCAAAAAATAAAAAAATATGGGTTACCTCCCATAAAGAACCCAAAATGATGTCATCATCCAAACATATAGAATAAAATAAATGGGTGTATTCCCTCAATGTCATTACCATATGCCTCTTGTAAAAAACTATATACATTTTCCTCATAATCCAATGGTTGGTTAGTGGGGTTCACCACCTCATTAATGGGATGACCAAATATATCATGCTGTAGCAGGAGAATCCAACCAGTTGTATATGGAGCTACTATATTTGTCCTTAAATGTTGGCTAAATGAGGGAATTTATCATGGGGTAGGCCATAGGGGAGCCTAATAGATGAATCAATAACCAAGGTATAGTAATAATATCGAGACATATCGATCTGAATTCATAGGTATGAAGGATAAAGTAAAGAAATAATTTATAATGAAAAATAAATTCCCTTCTATTATATAATATAAATGATACAATCAAGGATATACAATGTATTAAATACAAAAATACTCTAAAAAAAGGAAATTTGGGGGGTGGTATATGGGGAATACTATAAATAAAATGGGAAGAATCTCTACTAACAGTATTATTTTTTCCCTCCCAAATTGCAGGGGGATGTTGTTTCCCCACCATATATATGTTAGTAATGGAGGTTGAGGTAGGTGGATCAAAATCCAAAGAATTTTTATCAGAGATAGAATTGGACTTAGTGTTCACTAGTTTTGGTGGGTTAGAGGCAGTGGGAGTTGAGGATCCGATCTAGATAGTGGATGTCTATCTAACAATGATATCGATGAATGGTGCCTCAAGTGGATTCAATAATGTTGGTTCATTACCCCATTGATCATACTATGTTATAAACTCATTTTGGAAGTTATGGTCAGTATGATCATTAGTAAAATTGATTAGGGTGGTTGATGGAACTAAAGTGGTTGAGGATGTTAAGAACTGGAAGTTGGCTCGGTGGAAGTAGAAGGTGGGTGAGAGACATGGGTTGGTATGGTATGATATGGGGTAGTGGTGGTGAACTGGAATGGATCTACATATGAAATGTGGAAATTATGGTAGATCCACTACTGGTTCTCTATAATTCATTGGATAATGTTGTTGTGTTGGAATAGAACCTCCCAGATATTTGATGAAAATAGTGGGGTAGGTTCTGAATTCGTAGGGGTGGTATCTTGGATGAAGGGTGGAAAATATGGGGATGGATTGGTCCTATTATCAGTTGTATGTGGAGGTTTAGGAATAGTTCTCGGTGAAACATGAGTTGGTGCATTGTGATTTTTCACAAAAGGATATGATACCTCATTAGTCTCCTTAGAATACTATGATTTCCACTCATAACTCTTCCCCCTATTTCAAAGAAGTCACATATTGTGAAGATATGGAATATCGAATGAATAAATTGGTCCTAAATATAAATGAGTTTGACCTGAGTTGAAGAAACCTAAATGATGTTATTGGTTGGTGATAATGTTTCTGCACATCAAAGTACTTTTGAGTCCTCCTCTCCTATGCCTTATAGTAACTATCATGTCATGTTGGTCGTGGGTTCTTCCATGTAAGAAGAAATAATAAGGAACTTAATCTAATCAATCATCCCATGCGAATATCTATAGGAGATCCAATCATGCTACAAGTATCAAGGAACAATTTATAACATAGTACCCCATAGTTGGGTGCTCTTCATCATGTGTGGGTCATGGATGATCTTCAGGTCTTGGGAAATCAGTGGCCAGCTCCTCATATTGTATTCCTTGTTTGGTTCAATCCTCAAGGAATCATATACCAGAGAAGCAATGAAGTTGAATGTGTAAATGTTGATTCCAAAACTGAACACTCCCATCATGATCTCTCATTGTCTACTTCCCAGATGGAAGGATACATGGGTGGTGTAAACCTCCAACACAGCTAGGAACTCAAAGAATATATTCTAATATGTATCCTCACAAACTGTGATGATGTTGGAAATATGAATTTGATTGATGAGATCCATGACCTTATCAAACATGAGGATCATCTTGAGTATCGAAAGATCAAGTATCTTGTTTGTGACCAAGGGATTCTCCTACAGATGGACCAAGCTGAACTGATGCTCAAGGTTTTAAAAGTATAAGAAAGTATGGAGTTGTGTGGGATGGGAATCACCCTAAGACGAGTGGGAATAATAATAGAAATAGAGGGAAGTTGTGGGATTGGTGGATCCTGATGTTGATGATGATGGGGAATGATCTACTGGTGGTGGTGGAGGATCTAAATATAGACACTTGGGTGCAGGAGGATCATTGTGCAAGGCTACACATTTGGAATAAACAACATTGACGGTTTTTATCGAACCCATTTTGTAAAATAAGAAATGATTTATTGGGTAAGGTAAGGGAGTGCATCATGTTATTTGATGGGTAGAGGAAGATGAGGATAGGGGTGTGACGGTTGTGGAATATAGGATAAGAGGGACTTGAGTGGACAGGGAAGGAAAAATGGGTTTGGTTGTTGAATCCTAGGTTAACAATTTACAATGGAAACATGATGTTTTAATTTTGTGTCTTACATTAAAAACATGAAAACATTGTAATAATATTTTTCCTGATACTAAAAAACTCACATCATGAGAGGTATACGTGGAGTGAATTTTTCCTCTTTCATAACTTTGGTCTATGGGTCTCCAGCCGACAACCAATGACATCGAACCATCCTAAACTAAAAAAACCTATTATAAACTATAGAACATATCCTAGGTTACCTCCCAATTAGTTTTTTCATTTATCCTATAGAGTTTTTGAGTTTTTGAGTCAAATAAATTTTAACGAAAGAATACACCCTTCTTAAAATAATTCTTGATATATTTTCAATTGATGAATTATGACCTTAAAGAGTGGTTCATTGCCTCTTTGAATTTTTATTGTTCATTAAGGTAAAGACTAGTATAGCTTCCAAAGGACCCAATCATGAAGATTTTATATTTTCAAGGAATAGATTCAAGAATAAAGTCAATAATATAACTTTTTTCCTCTGTGTGAATATCTTTCTCACAATGCATCTGTCATTCCATTATTTTTTTTTTATTATAAATCTCAGAATTTTTATAAGCATCTCTTCAAATCTATTCCATACTACTCATTTGAATAATTATTTATTTAATATATCTTTGAGTATCCAAGTTTATCTTTTTCATTGTCTAATATAATCGGTGGTCCATCTCTACTGGTTGAAGATAGTTTTTTCTATTCACATATCGAAAAGGAGTAGTATCACAACCCTCATTCGTAAATATGAGAGAAATGATGGAAAAGTTCCATGAAATTCCTTCTTCAATATGAAAAAGAGATAATGACCCCTGATGCCCACCTTCAATTTTCCTTGTGGTGGTGACCATCACCAAGGGTATTCAATCTCACAAAATGGGATACATTAACCTTTCTATATTAACCAATATTGGAGGATAAGATGTATCAACCTCAAAAATACTCCAAGACATATTTATATAAAAGAATCCAAAATCCACTCCACATTCATGCTCAAATAAAACTACTAGAAAAAAATTAAAATCTTCAATGTTAATACCAAAAGAACAAGCTAAGCATCAACACATCAACTATCCTAATTCCAGAGCTAGTAAGGTCAAGCACAGTCTGCATAATATCCCTAGACACCTGAATTTTTTTTTATATATGTAGGGTGAGCATACAAGTATACTCTGTAGGAAAATCCAACGTCACTCATGCACAAGTGGGATAAGCATACTAATGCACCTGTAAGGAACATCAAAAACTCAAAAGCTACTAACAAGGTATACTATCCACCCCAACCTCACCAAGTCATGCTCACCAAATAAGGAAAGTGAAGTAAATTAAATTAGTAAGAACATCGGTTTTTAGTTACCCCACACCACTTCCCACTGGTAACCTTCTAATCCCTAATAGTGAACATTCTGATGCTACCACGCTCCTCCACAATCCCCACTATCACAACCTACCCGCACACACATGTTACATAAACCACACAACATTTATAATGGACCATAGTGTACATATTATTTTAAATCAACATTGAAGAATATTTATTACATAACATTAAAAAATCCATGTTGGGACTGTATAGGTTTAGTGTCTTTAAAAGCTGGGAATCATAAACATCTTGTTTATAAAAAATCCACATTATCTCAAACTTATTTATTCATAAGTAGACTTATTTTGGACATATCTTACTTAATACCATTCATCATGGCCTGGGAAAAGAAACATATAAAAGGGTGATCTCAAACACTCAGTAAGGGTAACCATGGGAAATACTAATCATATCATAATCATAAGAACATAACATTTGAAAATATTATCCTTCATATAAAAGATCTTAATATCATATCATCAGATAAATCATAAAAGTGAAATGTAATCACAATAGTCATAACTTAAGACATTAAATTTCATTTCATACACACATAAGCCTAGAAAATCATTTCATATTAGTCAAAGCTCATTTCCAAGACCATCATAGCTGATAACGTCCATTACTGAACAGAGTTCACTCCTCATTCCTACCATGTACTACAGAACCAGATTTACTTGTCATCCCATTCAAAGTATATCTGATGAGGTAAAAATATTTACCCAATTCATTTGTGGGAGGTATAGTTCCCACCCATCTCATAATTAAATCATTCTTATGTGTCCCACCAAAAACATAAAAACATTCACCATAGCATAACCCATGAAATAAAAGGGGTTTCTTAAACATCATTCCATCATAATTGATATAAAACAAATTTATTTACTAAATAACACTTAATAAAATCATTGTAATTACATGGTTATAAATATAACCCTATTTAAATAGTGTCATCTTAGATGGAAAATAATTCTAAGAAAAAACTTGAAATTAATTCTTGAGGAAAATATTATTTCATCTTTAATTTTTTTTCCTTCCTCAAAATGACACACAATTTTAGAATAAATCATTTTATGGGAAAAAAACTTGTAATATTTTAGGGTAATATTCAACAAAATATGGCATTATGAAAGCATAAAAAACATTCTTCTCGTACTTTTCTCAGAAAAGTCAAAAATTGCCTCATACCAAATATGACAAAATATTACACTCATAACATTTGGTAAAATTAACCAATAGGTAAAATTATAGAGGTTTATAAAGGATATTTTGAATCACATATTTAGGAAACATGGATGTGGATGATAATTATACCATGGTAAATACTTATGAAAAAACAATCTCAGATAAAAATGAGATTTCAAATGTTATCCCTTACCTTAGGTCTGATATGATTCATATGTATCTGCAACTCCTATATAATGATTTAAATAATGTTAATTATTTATTATAGAATCATAATACTATTTATTAAAACATTTATTATCATATTTCATCCATATGTCAGTAACATTTCATTGTTACTCATTATATGAGTATCAACTGCTATATGTTCTTATGCATGTTTTGTCGAAAATGTTCTTATTACAACTTTTAGGTTATAGTTATATAATTTATAGTATGGTATTATTATAATATATATCATATTTATTAATTCAATTCATTTATATAATCATGCTTTAATGAATATTATGTATATTGAATTGCATCGCACTGTGGAGACGGTAAGACGTACATACGCACGTGCGATGATATCGATCCCATAATTGTTGAATGGTATTGAATTGGATGGTATATTGTATCTTATAATCAATATAATTTTATATTAATATTATATATATTTATTAATTACATCATTATAACCATCCATGTGAGGTGGTGGTGAAAAATGGATTACAACACATCATGGGGATGGTAAGCCATACATACGCACGCGCAGTGATTTCATTTTTTGTAGGATGTATAGAATGTGAAATATGTTTGTTTAATATTTATAAAAACATATAATTATATTATTTATACTGATATTACTACATTATTATGAAAAAACTAATGAATAATAAGTATAAGAATATATAATTTTAAAATATTCAGTAGAATATATTTGGTCTTCATCAACGTGTTTCCTCTAAATATCCTCTTAGAGAACTAGATTTGGTATTTGAAGATGACCAGAACCTATAGAATGAAAAAATAGAAGTAGATAAGGAAAACGGGTAGGGTATTTCCAAGCATCAAGAATCAAAATTTATTGAATAGGTGAGGGAGGATGTGACCTTTTGTAATTGAGGTGAGGGGAACTTTTGGAAACTCCATAAATAATAATTTATAATAAAATCAAACCCTACACCAAAATCTCAAAAATGACCCCATTTATAATATTATATAAGATAGTGTTGTAATATAATAAAATATTAAATTTTTGACAAGTTATTTTGTCAATTTAAACCATACCTTTTAAATTGACAATTAGTTATTCTATTTTATTTTAATTGTGGTATTTACATTCTATATGTTTAATGGTTATAAATATTTACTTATATAGAGTTAATTGAAAATAAATGGATATTCTAGGACATTTTAGACCTTATAGTTATCAATTTGTAATTTTTAAATATTTTTATAATTTTAAATTATTTAATAATATTTTATTTTTATAAAATATCAATACTGTCAATTTTTGACACTATTCATTTTTTATATTAAATAAAATCCACACAAAATATAACTTCGAACCAAATAATTTAATATACTTCAAAAATTTATAAATAACCAATACAATTCATTGAGAAACTTAATTAATTAAAATTATATTTCTTTTAATATTTTTAAAATCCTTTATTTGATATTTCTATTAATAAAATAATTTTCACGTCACTATTGTGTCATCCTTAATAAAAATTATTTAATTCATAAAAATTATAAATAAATCTCTATGATGTAGGTAATTTTTTTATCATTCAAAAAACTATCTATTGTCGATATTGTCTCCTGGTTATCCATATATTATAATTAATATACTTATATAGAATGAGATAGAAACTTTTTGTCACATTCTTTAGTTTTAATTATATTATGTCATATTTATATGTAATTGGAAATTAAGTGATTAAATTTCAAAATATAGAAGATAAGGGTAGAATTTAGGAATCTAATATGATTTTTAATGGTGTTAAGGTAATTTTATAATATTATTTTGACCTTTAATTACCTGATTTACATTAAACAATGGTAATAAAAATAATTGCCAAAGATACTATTCATAATGTACAAAAATAAAAGTAACCTATTAAAATAATTTGGACTTACTAATTTGAAATATGGATTCCATTTTTAAAAATTCAAAACACATACGTTTTAAGGATTAATTTAAAATCGATCCCATTGTTGAATTGAGAGAACGAGTTTTTAAAAGTTAAAACATTGCAAAAGATTGAAAAGTTTTTACATATGAATTCAATGTAAAATTAATTACAACGAACTAAATTATATTAAATGGTAAAAATATATTATATTTATACTTTTAAACCAATAAATAATATAATTTAACTATATAATTTATTTAAATGAAAAAATATATTTTCAATTAAAATTTATCGTATTTTTATTATTCATCAAAACATGAAAGTTATGAGAAAAATATCATAAATTCATTCAAAGTATATTTTTATATCTAGTTACAAAAGATAATGTTTCTGTTTTCATTCAAAAATTATTAATGTGTTAAAATATTAATTTAAAAGGGGATCTCCGTTCAAAGGTGTAAGATTAAACTTAAAAAAATAGTTTTATATACATAAAATAGGGTTTTATTCATATCCTATGGCTACAATATCAATTGGATAAATATCAATAATATTTTATTAATTATATAACACATATATATCTTATTAATTTCATTACCAAAAGTAATTAACTCAAAATACAATTATATAATTGATTTATATTTTTCATAAATAATTGATAGCCAAAAAATTCACAATGCATTTTCATAAGTTAGTTATAATTATTCCTACTAACCAAACTACTAGGATATAATGGTAAATTTTATAATAATGGCCTCTCGTAGTTCTTTTAAACTCATGATTGTGTGAAAATAAAGCTATTGAAGAATACAAATTATTTAAAGAACATATTTCATAAAAAACATTCGGGTGTAACATTATACCCCCATTAAAAAAAATCTTACCATCAAAAAAATTCACTTGGAAACAAAAATATGAGGATACCTCTACCTCATCCTATCCTCAAGTTCCAATGTATCTTCTTTAAATTAGTGGTTCCTCTATAAAACTTTAACCAATCAAGTTGTTTTTTTGTATAACTTTTTCACTACGATCCATAATCTCTATCGGTTGTTCTTTATAAGATAGATCTTTCTCCAATGGCATGACTTCTAAGATTAGTACATATAAAGGATCAGGTATGTACTTTCTCAGAAGAGATACATGGAACACATCATGAACTAGAGATAGATTTAGTGGAACTGATAACTGGTAATTTACCTTCCCAACAGAATCCAAAATTTCAGAAGGACTGATATACCTAGGGACCAGCTTTCCCTTTTTTCCAACTCTCATTACTCCCTTCCAAGGAGATATTCGTAGAAATAACTTATCAACCACTTAAAACTCTATGTCTTTTCTTAGACTATCATCATAACTTTTTTTTGTCGACTCTAGTTCACTCTTATGTGTTTTTGAATAGATCTGACCTTTTCTATAATTTCATCAACAACATTAGGTCCAAATATCTTTCTTTCCCCAACTTCATCCCATCAAGTTGGAGTTTTGCACTTATTTCCATAGAGGGCTTCATAAGGAGACTTATGAATTCTGAAATGAAAGATATTGTTTTAAGAATATTCCACCAAAGGTAGGTGTTGATCCCAACCACCTTTTAAATCAAAAGATAATGATCTCAAAAAGTCTTTGAGATTTTCAATTGTCCTCTCAGACTAACCAACTATCTTAGGATGATAAGAAATACTGAAACTTAACTCTATATCTAGACTATATTAAAGAATTTACCATAACTTCAAGGTAAACCTAGGATCCCAATTATATATAATGGAAAGTGTTACTCTATGAAATCTTACAACTTCTTTTAAATATTTCCTGGAAATATGATCAAGAGAGAAATCAAATTTAATAGAAATGAAGTGTTCCAACTTCATAAGGTGATCAACTATAACCCATATATAATTATGGAATTTATATGTTTTGGGAAGTATGATGACCAATTCCATAGTGATGTTTTCCCATTTCCATTCTAGTATGGTTATTGGTTGTAAAATCCTCTCAAACATATATGTCCCAGTCTTAACTTGCTAACAAACCAAGCATCAAGAGACATTTTTGGTAAAATCTATTTTCATGACATCCCACCAGAAGCCATATTTCAGGTCCTTGTACAACGTTGTGATTCTAGGGTGAACAGAGAATAAATAAATATGAGACTCATCCAATATATCCTTGTTTAATTCTAGTATGTTATGAATACAAACCCAGTTCCTGAATCTTATTATTTCATCAAAATCAAGGTTGAATTCAGGAATATTTGTCACCATATTTTGTAACTCTACATCTTCCTTATATGCCTCCTTAATCTTCAATAGTATAGATGGTTGAACATTCATTTTAGAAAGATAATATTTCTCCCCTTCCATTAAAATTTCCAGATACATCCTTTTCAAATCCATAAATATTGGATCTTTCATGATCCTCATCATGGATAAGATAGAATGCTCTTTTCAACTAAAATAATTTTCCATCTTGTTCAATTTCCTAGGGTGATAATGTATTTAGAAGTCGTAATATTTAATCAACTCCAACCATCTTCTTTGGTTAATATTATATCCTTTTGTGTGAAAATATACTTTAAAAGTTTATGATCAGTAAAAATATCACACCTTTCACCATAAAGATAATGCCTTCATATCATTAATGAAAAGATTACCACAACTAACTCCAAATCATGGGTGGGTAATTTTTCTCATCAATTTTTAACAATCATGTGGAATAAGATATCACCATATCATTTTGCATGATAACACATGCCAACCCCTTCTTAGATGGATCACTGTAGATCAAAAACCTTTCTCCACTACAAGGTAGTTTAATCATAGGTTCACTAGCAAACCTTCCTTTTAACTCTTTGAAATTCTCTTCACATTACTCCATCAAAATGAGAATAACTACTTTCTAAGTCAACTTGATGAGTGGATTAGATAATCCTGAAAAATCTTTCACAAAAATTTGATAATATCCAGTCAAAACAAATAAAACTTCTGATCTCAGTTTTCATAGTTGGGCTCAAATATCTTTTAATAACCTCTATTTTTAATGGATCTACAAATATCACCTCTCTTGATATTATGTGACACAAAAATGAATCTTTCTAAATTCAAAATTTAGACTCAGTAAATTTGGCATAAATCTTATCATTTATTAGGGTCTTCATTAAAAATATCAAGTGATATTCATGTTCTACCTTTCTATTTTAATATACAATAATATAGTCTATAAAGACTATCACAAACTGATCAAGATACTCTCTAAAGACTCTATTCATTAGATCCATGAATATAGCATGGGAATTAGTACAAACAAAAAGAATCACTATAAATTCATAGTGTCCATAACTTATATGGAATTCAATACTTAGTATATCCTCATTTTTAACCCTTAATTAATGATATAATAAACAAAGAACAATATTGGAAAAGTATTGAGTTCTGCATAATTAGTCGAATAATTCATCAATGGTGGGAAATGATATTCTTTCTTAACAGATAACTTGTTACGTTATCGATAATCAATTTAGAGTCTCTTTGATCCATCTTTCTTATTAACTAACAGAATAGGTTCTCCCTAAGGTGACACACAAGGGATTATGAATCCCTTATCAAAAATATCCTGGAGTTTCTTCTTCAATTCATTCAACTCAATTGGGGAAATTCTATAAGATGTCTATGAAATAGGTATAACACCTAGTATGAGTTATATTGAAAACTCAACTTCACAATTTGGTGGAAGACTTGAAAATTCCTCTGGAAAGACTTCATAAAATTTCTATACAATGGGTGTATTCTTAATCTTTAGTTTCTCTCCAAAAATTTGAGATAAATAACCTTAATTTATAGGAATCCAGACCCATAAGATGGAAGAAATTTCTACTGGAAGGTTATATTCATAATATAATTGATAGATGGTCATAGATTGATCTGGAATAAGAAATGTTACTTACCTTTCTTGGAAATTTATATGAGATCCATATAGAGAAATCCAATCCATGCAAATAATAACATCAAATTCCTCTATAGGAAAGACCACAAGATTTTTAGGAATCACTTTTGCACAAAATTAAACCAAAGAATAATTATAAAGAGTTTGATGTGATCGTTGTGCCATTAAGAGTTCTCACATCTAACTCAACATATAATTTTTTGAGGAAATATAGTGATTCCCTTAGAAAATTCTTTAGAAATAAAAGATTGCTTGGATCCAGAATCAAATAAAACCTTTTATAATTTAGATTTGATGGTAAGTGTACCTTTCACCAATTCATTATCGTACTCCATATCGCTGATAGTGATTTCATGTGAATTTACTTTTTCTTTGGCCTTAAGAGTTTGTTGACATTTATCATCATTAATAACCCTTGTATTAGGGCATTGATTGGCATAATTCCCCATTTCCTTGCACTTGTAACATTGAAGTGTTGGAGGTGCATTCTATGTATCCTTTTCATTGTTCTCTTCATAAGAAATATTTTTCCCATTACTTTGGAATTCAACTGCCCAATGACCTTCTTTTGTACACTTAAAAAATTTACTAGATCTTTTAAGGAAATTCCCTCCATGTTTCTTTCCTCACTTTGAGCATAAAAGAAAACTCATATTATTTTTAGTGTGGTATTTATATTTTCCTTAGAATTATATTTATCTCTTCTTATCAAATCCATATGACTAATGTGTGACTCCAATCTCTATATCAACCTTGAGAGCACATAGGAAAATTTCCTAATAGTTATTGAAGACCTTATATCTATTTTTCTTCAGATACATGGTTTTAAGCAACCAAATAATCGATCAATTTTACTCTTAGGTTGGATAATAATTCCAGAAGCGTACCTAGCATGTCTTGTAAACTTTTCTTCGTAGGTACAAATGGATTCATCCTCCTTTTTCTTAAGTTCATGGACCTCCTTCTCCATCTTTTTCTAAGAATACCAGGTAAGTACTTATAGAAAAGTAATTTCTTGAACTCATCTCATTCAATGGAATCAATATCATTAATTTGCCTCATATTATTGATAATATTCCATCATTGATCATCATAACCTTCTAAACAATATGATTCTAAGATGAATTTATCATGTTTTGAGCATTACTTAAATGAAAATATCTTTTCATTGGTACTAATCCATTGTTCAGCCAGTAACGGATCAGAAGACCCACTGAATGAAGGTGGATTCACCTCATGGAGGATTCAACAGAATGTTGCTCCCTCCTTTGATTGTTTGGAAGTCCAGTATTATTCATAACATGAGAAATTTGTGTAATCATGGATACAAGATTTTCTTTTCCATATCCCATAACATTTGTATGGTCATGTGGACTATCATTGCATTACCCATCACATATAACATTAACTTGGTTCTTACAGTTCTAGACATTGACTAAAATCAAGAAGCATAGTATAATAAAAACAAATCATAATTGGAAAACCCCGTAATTCAAGAATAAATTTTCATTTTAGGACACATATGTTTTATCATAGGTTATCATGAACATATATAGAACACTATGATAGAATTGTAACCTATACATAGACATATCCTTAGGGTTATTATAAGATGATCTTATCCTAGTTTCTAAAGGTTTGCTATACCATTTCTCTAATACCAACTATAACAGACCATACTTTACATATATATATTACTTCAACATTGGAGAATATTTATTACATAACATAACAGAAACCACGCTAGGAACATACAGGTTTACTGTGTTTAGAAACTGGGACACATAAACAACTAGTTCATAAAACATCCACATTGTCTCCTGCTTATTTCTTCATAACAAGAATCCTTTTTGACATATCTTACTTAATACCCTTATTAATTAACTAGGTAAGATAAACAGATGAAAGGGTGATATCAAATGCTTGGTAAGGGTGAACAACAGAAATATAAATCATATCATAATCATAAGAATGTAACTTTTGAAAATATTATCCAACATATAGAAGATCATAATATCATGTCATGGGATAAATAATAAAAGTAAAATGTAATCCCAATATTTATAACATAATACATTTAATTTCATGTCATATACACATAATCATAGAAAAATAATTCATATTAGTCAGGGCTCATTCCCGAGACCATCATAGCAGACAAAGTCTATAACTAAACTGAGTTCACTCCTTGTTCCAGCCCTATATTACTGAACCAGATTTACTTGTTGTTCTAGTCATGTATATCTCATGAGATATAAATATTTTCCCAATTTATTGGAGGGAGAAATAGGTCACACCCATCATATAATGAAATAAATCTTATGTGTTCTACAAAAACATTAAAACATTCACCATAGCATAACCCATGAAATAAAATAGGTTTATTAAACATAATTCCTTCATAATTAATATAAAACAAATGAATTTTATAAATATAACACAATCATATAATTGTAATAATAGTGTTACAAATATAACCCTATTTAAATAGTGTCAACATAGATGGAAAATAATTTTGAGAAAAAAATAAAATTAATTCCTGAGGAAAACATTCCAACTTCTTCAAAAATGTTTTCCTTCATCAAAATTCCACACAATTTTCAAAGAAATCAATTTATGTAAAAATATACTTTTAATATTTTAGGGTAATATTCATTTAAATAAGGCATTATCAAAGCATAAAAATCTGTTCATGTTGTACAAGTTAAAAAAATATTCTTCTTGTGCTTTTGTTGGAAAAGTCAAAATATACCTCGAACTGAAAATGAAACAATATTCCATTCATACAATTTAATGAAAATTAACCAATGGGTAAAATTATAGAGAGATATAAAGAATATTTTGATGTAAAAATTTAGTAAATATGTACGTGGATGATAAATATACCCCTAAAAATACATACGAATAAACTATCCTAGATAAAAATGAGATTTGTAATGTTATCCCTTACCTTAGGCCCGATGTGATTTATATGTATTTGAACCTAATGTATAATAATTTAAATAGTGTTACTGGTTTATTCCAGAATCATAATCATTTTAATGATAACATTTATGATCATATTTTCATCTGTTTGTCAGTAATATTTCTTTGTTACTCATTATTCAGGTATTAAATGCTTTATGTTCTTATGCATGTTTTGTCGGATAAGTTCTCATTCCACTTTTTAGGTTATAGTTATATCATTTACAACTTGGTATTAGTATAATATATATAATATTTATTAATTCAATTCATTTATATAATATGTTTTTAGTGAATATTATGTAGAATGAATCACATCGTAATGTGGAGATGGTATGTCGTATGTACGCATGAGCGATGATATCATTCCCAGAATTGTTGAATGGTATTGAAGTGGATGGTGTATATTATCTCAGAATAAATATAATTTTATATCAATCATATATATATATATATATTAATTCCATCATTATACCTATCTATGTTAGGTGGTGGTGAAAGCAAATTACACCATGGTGTGGTGACGGTAAGTCGTACATACGCACGCGCGGTGATTTCATTTTTTATAGGATGGATATATGGCGAAATATGGTTGTTTTATATTTATAATAACATATAATTATTTGATTTATACTGATGTTATTACTTTTTAATGAAAAAAATAATTAAGAAGAAGAAGAAGAAAGAAGTTTGAAAGAATCGACAGACTAGATTACCTCTTCCTCGATGTGCTTCCTCTAAATCTCTTCTTAGAGTAGTAGAGTTTGTATTTAAAGATGAAAAAAAACCAATAGAATGAATATAGAGAAGTTTATAATGAAAACTTATGGGGGTGGCTGAGATTTAAGGCTCAAACTGAAGTTAAGAGGTGAGGGAGGAGGTTCCCTTTTATAATTGAGATGAGGGGCACATTTGGAATCTCTATAAATAATAATTTATAATAAAATCAAAACTAGCACAAAAATCACCAAATTGTCCCAATTTAAAATATAACATGATATTGAATTGTAATTTCATCAACCAATAAATTTTGTAAAAGTTATTTTTTTCAATTGAAACGATGCATTTTTAATTGACACTTAGTTATTCTATTTATTTTTAATTATGGTAATAACATTCTAAATATTTAATGGTTATAAATATTTATTTATATGGTTTTCATTTCTTATAAAAGGATATTTTATGAAATTTTATACCTTATAATTATCAATTTTAAAATTTTAAAATTTATACGATTTTTAAATAATTTAATAAAATGTTATTTTTATAAAATATCAATACTGTCAATGTTGACAATATTCATTTTTTTATTTTAAATAAAATCCACACACAAGATAAATTTTAAAGAAATAATTTAATATACTCCCAAAATGTCACAATAACCAAAAAATTCATTTAGAACCTTAATTAATTCAAATTATATTTCTTTTAATATTTTAAAAATCATTTATTTGATATTTCTATTAATAGAATAATTTTTACGTCACTATTTTTTCATCCTTATTAGTAATTATTTAATTTTTAAAAATTATAATTAAATTTCTATAATTTAGGTAATAATTTAAGATTTCCAAAAATTATCTATAGTTGATATTATCTATTGGTTATCCATATATTAAAATTAATATACTTATATAAAATGAGATTGTGACATTTTGTCACATTCATTAGTTTTTATTATATTCATGACATATTAATAGCGAAGTGGCCATTAAGGGATTTCATTTCAAATAATAAGTGATAAGGGCTGGATTTAGGCATCCATTGGGATTTCTATTGGTGTTAAGGTAATTGAATAATATTATTTTTACCTTTAATTACCATATTTACCTTCAATCATGTAAATACAAATAATTAACAAAGTTACTATTTATAAAGCCCAAAAATAAAAGTAGCCTATTAACATAATTTGGAACTAGTGATTCAAAATATGGTGTCCATTTTTAAAAATTCAAATAAAAAAAGTTGTCGTAATTAATTTAAAATCAATCCTGTTTTCAAAATGAGATAACATGTTTTTAAAACATGAAACATTGCAAAAGATTGAAATATTTTTACATATGAATTCTGTGTTAAATTAATTTTGATAACCTATATTATATAAAATGGTAAAAATATATTCTACTTATAATTTAAAACAATTAAATAATATAATTTAACCTTATAATTTATATCAATGAAAAAAGTTATTTTCAATTAAAATTTAACGTATTTTTACTATTCATCAAAACGTGAAGTTATCAGAAAAAATATCAAAAATTAAACCTAAATAACTTTTTATATCCTTCTTCAAAATAACATGTTTATGTTATCATATAAAAATTATTAATGTGTCAAAATATTAATTTAAAATGGGTTCTCCATTCAATTATGTAAAATTAAACTTAAAAAATAGGTTTGTATACATCAAATGGGGTTTTATTCATACCCTAGGAATAAAATATCTCTTCGATGAATATAAAGAATATTTTATTAATAATATTGAACATATATATCTAAATAATTTTATTACCAAAATTAAATCACTCAAAAATAAAAATATGTAATTTATTTATATTTTTATTAATAATTGATAGCAAAAGAATTCACAATGCATTTTAATAAGTTATTAATAATTATTTCAGCTAACTTAAGAGCTAGTCTATAAAAGTAAATTTTATAGTAAGGGAATATCATAGTTATTTTAAACTTGTTATTGTGTGCAAAGAAAGGTGCTAAATAAAAAAATATTTAAAGAAAATATTTCATAAAAAACATATTTGTGTTACAACATTCCTACCCACACTCACCTAGGCCACAAACCACACCACATTCCTACCCGCAGGCACATGAGACACAAACCACACCAAATTCCTTCCCATAGACACTCGGGTCTCATCCTGAAGAAACCTGGGAAAGAAAACCTCACCTACACACACCTAGGCCTCACAAATGTACCTCAACCTTCCCTAAGAGTCTTGGGATACCAATGACTATAAGAGGGAACAAATAAGATCCAATAACCAGGCCTCCATTTTCTCATCGGGATATTGGGAAAGTAAACCCTCACCCATAAAGATGGGAGTTTTTAGCATGTAGTTCTCAACACGGGTGGGGTGCATATAAAAAACACAAGGAACTACATGTATATATATAGGTACCAAACACTAATCCCAACCTATGGGTTTTAAAAAAAACAACCTTCCCATAAAAAAAATACCCTTAATGCCACCTATAATGCTTAAAAACATAGCCATCCACAAAATTAATTCATAACCCCATACAATTCATTTAACCAGTTTTCATTCTTCATTGTAAATTCATTTATTTATTTATTCTATCCCTACCTTGGAAACTACCAAACACATCACACCATAGGTAGAATTATAACCCACACATACTTCAAAAAATTCCTTGAAAACTCTGGGTGAATGGCTCAAAAAATGTAACGATATCCTTCTTGAAAATCATCCCTCCTAAACCATCATCGTAAGCCCCACAGCATGATAAACACCAAATCTAGTGAAACAAAACTCACCCAGTTTGCAGTCCCACTGCACACTCCCCTATCTTTAACACTCATTAAACTAATAGCACCATTATTTAATGTAATTCCACCCTTTACATATTCTCAACATGAAAACCCCCAACACACCTTATCACAACCACACTCGGCAGCCCTGCTACATAACAACACCACACCCAATAACATAAACATAGCACAACCCCAAATTTTATCCCAGTAACACCCGAATATTTTGTGAAATATTTTATTTAATTAATTTTTATTCTTCAGTAGCTTCATTTTCACTCAATCATGAGTTTAAATGAACCTCAAGATGCCTTTAATATAAAATTATCGTTATATCTTAGCCGTTATGTTAGCGAGAATAATCATAACTAACTTATGAAAATGCATTATGAATTCATTGGTTATTAATTATTTATTAAAAATATAAATCAATAAGATATTTTTAATGAGATTAATGATATATATGTGTTATATACTTAAAAGAATATTTTTTATATTCATCCAATTGATATTTTAGTCATAGGTTATGAATAAAACCCTATTTCAGGTATAAGAACCTATTTTTTAAAAGGTTCATTTTATACCTTTAATTGGAGAACCCATTTTAAATTAAGATTTTAACACATTAATAATTTATATATTACAACATAAACATGTTATTTTAATGTGGTATATAAAAATATACTTTTTATAAATTTCTGATATTTTAATGATAACTTTCATGTTTTGATGATTAGTAAAAATACACTAAATTTTAATTAAAAACACTTTTTTTCATCGAAATAATTTATATGATTAAATTATAATATTAAATGGTTTTAAAGTATAAATAGAATATATTTTTACCATTTAATACAATTTATGTCCTTATAATTAATTTTACATTGAATTCATAGGTAAAAACATTTCAATATTTTTTAATGTTTTAACTTTTAAAACTCGTATTCTCATTTCAACAACGAGATTAATTTTAAATAAATTACTACAACTTCTGTGTTTTGAATTTAGAAAAAAAGATTCCATATTTAAAATCATATGGTCTGAATTGTGTGAATATGAACCTTTTATTTATCGACATTACGAATAGTAACTTCAGTAATTATATTATTTACCATTGTTAAAGGGTAAATATGATAAATAAGGGTTAAATAATAATAATTTAATAATATAATACTAACCGAAAACATGTCCTAATCTTATTGGATGAAATATGTTTGACCATGGTCATCCTTGGGTTGATTTTGGGACCCCATGGATTCACATGGACGTGAAACTGACATTTTATAAGAATTAATTTAATGTAAATATCATTATAACCTAAACATATATGTTTTACTAAATAGATTTTAATATAGGATTATATAACCAATATTTATGCTTATAAATATTAATTATAAAGATAAAAGTATTTACTAAATCATGGTATTTTATTTATAATTTTTAGATATTATATAACAAGTTTTTTATGACACAAATATGATGTAGTGGTTACCTCATTAATGTAATATTTAAGAAAATGAATTTATAAATATCAAAAAAAAAAATCTAATTTGGTTATT
Source organism: Viscum album (assembly GCA_963277665.1). Lineage (NCBI taxonomy): Eukaryota > Viridiplantae > Streptophyta > Magnoliopsida > Santalales > Viscaceae > Viscum > Viscum album. Next base: position 161,579,041 of record OY728119.1, on the reverse strand, counting down.
TGGATGTCAGAAATGAAATTTATGGATTGAATTTAAATATTATATTTGATTTAATTCCTTAACATTTATGTAATAAAGTTTTTATGAATTTTTAAAAAGTCAAGTATGAATAGTGTTAAAAATTGATGCAATGCATAACTTAAGACATAAAATAGTTTACTAAATGATATTAAATTTATAAAAATATAAGATACATCCATATGGTTAATATAAGTCAAAATATGTCATAAATAACTTTTTTTGGATTGTTTTACATGATATGGTAATTATTGACCCCCAATGTGTAAATAACATGATATCACAGCAAGACTAAAAAGGGTTAAATAAGGGTTAAACCAAAATGATAAGGATAAAAAAAAAATTAAACTTGTATAAATATAATTTAATGATGGTTATTCGAACCAAAATCATATTATATTTGAATTAAATAAGTTTTGGGCCATTTTTAGTCAAAATTTATTTTATTATAAATTAATATTTTTTGGACTTTCCTAAAGTTCTCCTCTCCTATCTTATAAAAGGAAACCTACTCCCTCTCCTCTTCACTGCATTTTCAGACTTCCAGTTCTGGCAAACCCTACACATTTATTTTATGAACTTCCTTAGTTACATACTAGAAGTTTTGGTCTTCTCAAAATACCAACTCTAGTGCCTTAAGAGGAAATTTAAATGAGGCACATCAAGGAAGAGGTAATCTCTTCTACCAATTCATTAAAATTTCATTCTTCTTCTACTTCCTCTTATTTAGTTGTTTCATTATAAATTAATAACATAAGTATCACTAATATACTGATATGTTATTATAAATATAAAACAACCCTATTTCACGTTCTACCCATCATATGAAAAAATAAATCACCGCACGTGCGTACATAAGACTTACCGTCTCCGGGCCGCGGTGTAATCTTTTTTTCACCATCACCTTACATGGATGGGTATAATGGTGTAAATAATAACTATATATTATTAATATAACATGATACTTATTTTTAGATACTATAAATCATCCAATTCAATACCACTCAACAATTAAGGGAACGGTATTGTCGCTCATGTGTAGGTACGTCTCACAATCTCCACGGTGTGATGTGAATTGTTCTACATAATCTTAATTAAATAATGATTATATAAATGAATTGAATGAATAAATATGCTATATATTATACTAATACCATTCTGTAAATGATATAAAAAAAATAGGAATAAGAACTTATCTAATACAATATACATAAGAACGTAAAGTAGTTAATGCCCGAATAACGAGTAACAATGAAATGTTACTAAAAAATGGATGAAAATATAATAATTAAAATGATTATTATTCTAGAATAAATTAGTAACATTATTTAAATAATTATACAGTAGTTTTGGATATATATGAATCATATTATACCCAAGGTATGGGATAACTTTTCCAATCTCATTTTTATCTGAAATTGTTTATTTGTAAGTTTTTACTAGGGATATATTTATCATCGATATTAATGTTTTTTAAAAATGTTTTCATAAATTCTTTAATATTATTCTATGTATATTTAAAGTCAATTTTAAACCCTTTTACTTTTACTACTTGGTATGGAAGGAATCTTTCTTTTGTTTACCATATGAGGTACTTTTGACTTTTTCGCTAAAAGTACAAGGATAATATTTTTTTAACTTATACAGAATGGATGAAATTTTACATATTCATAATTACTTATTTCCATGAATCATTTTCTACATTTTTACAAGTGTATTTTCAATTAAATTATATTCTTATAAAATTGAACAAAATTTTGAGAAAAGAAAAAACATTTTTGAAGAAGAAAATATATTTTCTTCAAGAATTAATTTCAAGTGTCTTTTAAAAAATATTTTCCATCTAAGATGAAATAGTGTTCTATTTCTATTATTACTTTGATTTGATTACGTTTATGATGGAATTATTTTTATGAATTCCATTTACCTTATATGGATTATGTTATGACGAAGTGATGTTTAAGAATCTCATTTTATTACAAGGGTTATGTTGTAATGAATGATTTATGTTTTTGTGGAACACATAAGAATGGTTTGATAATGAGATGGGTGGGACCTATATCTCCCTCCAATGAATTGGGTAAAGATTTATATCTCATGATATAGACATGGCTGTAATGGAAACTAAATTCAGTTTAGTAATACTGAGCTTCAATGAGGAGTGAACTTGGTTCAGTAATGGACTTTTTCTGCTATGATGGCCTTGGAAATGAGCGTTGAATAATATGAAATGATTTTCTAGGATTATGTGTGTATGAAAAAAAGTTTCATGTCATATTTTATGATTATTGGGATTACATTTCACTTCTTTGATTTATCCCATGGCATGATATTATGATATCTTATACGCTGAATAATATTTTCAAATTCTATATATGATTGATATTTCCTTTGTTTACCCTTACTGAGAATTTGAGCCCACACCTTCGTATGTTTATTTTCAATAGGTCATGAATAAGGGTATTAGGTATGATATGGAAAAAATGAGTCTAGTTATGATGAAATATACGGGATACAATATAGATGTTTTATAAACTAGTTGTTTATGTCTCCTAGTTTCTAAATACACTATACCTATACGGTCTTGTTATAGTTTTGTTTATTCTATAACAAATATAATTCAATTTTTATGTAATATCAATGTATGTAAAGTATGAGTCACTATAACCCCCACTTCAAAACCACAGCCAAGATGAATTTCCCCTATATAACAAGTTCATCCATTCTGTAATCAATCAATACCTCAACTTGAGATACCATTAATTACACCACCCATACCACCCCATACTCACAGCCACACCCCCAACCACAACACCACACAACCAGTACTGACATAAGGTCAAACAGAACCATACACAACACACGGGCACACTAAACAACATGGTTTATTTATATATAGTAGCACCCATCCTTTAATTCCATTATCATTATTCAGGGGTAATCATAGAGAATGTTTGATCCTAGGGAATCCATATATTTAACCAAATATACATGATTAATCAAATTTCCATATTTCATCTATTCAACAAAGAAACAACAAAAAATATTCACAAGTTCTATCGGTTCACAAACAGAGGCCACCAATGGACATGATTTTCAAAAGGTGTACAACCCTTACAATACATGACATGGATCAAGGATAACATATCAAAAAGAGCGATCATCACCATTATCTTCCCATACCATCATTTATTACTTATTATTATCTATGTTAAATTGGTTTCAACAAAAACCACAATAAGACACTATTACACCCACCCCACATGATACAAAAATAAAAGAGATATGAAGGGATCCCTACATGGAACTACAGATGATCAATAATTCATCCTTGTATCAAAATAGGGGGGTCGTGAGAGCAGTAGCAAAGACTCGAGGGGAAAACTGAAATGACTACTCCAACATAGGCGCATGAATCCAAGGAGAAGAAAGGCTCTTGGTGCACTAAGACAAAACAAATACACAATGAGAAGAGAATATCTCAGTTTAGAAGTTATTGATCCTATATCAATGGAAATGAAATGGTTTCCAAGTCCATTAAAGTTGGATCTTGGCCAAGACCATGTAGTTTTAATATTTCAAAGTCCCCTAACTATTATGATATTAAAGGTGTCGTTAATATCCCTTTAAACCCCTTTATATTCTCTCAATCAATGATTTAAACTTGACTTAAGTCAAATATAATGTAAGAGGGGTGAAACTGAAAAAAACATGGAAAACTGGACATGACTCACTGATGGGTGAGTCGTCGACATGAGTTACCAATAGTAAGTCATTGATTCCAGAATCACCAACATGAGTCACACATTCAACTCAAAAAAATGATTCACTGATGCAACTAATTAAAGCTTTTCTTATTGGCGCCTCAACCTATCGAACACATGACCTACCGATGCTGAGCTATTGACAGGAATCGTCAACGCTTGACTCACAAATAAAAAAATTGGAAATTTGGAAAACTCATGAAATGAGCTTCCATTGCTTTCCAGAACACCCCAAACAATGAATTGTTTACAAATTAGTGGACCATAGAGGTCGGTCCATTACATCATAAACCTTTCAAACTATTATCACCCTCATGAATTCAAAACCAAACCCAGAATAAAAAGGGGTATGAACAAACACCCAATAATATACTTCTCAATGATAAAAAACCTTGTGTTTTTTGAAAGCCAGGGTGAAACCTCAAAATTCAAGAACACAACCTCCCACATATACTAACGCAAAAACCCACAAGATACCCCACACATGCACCAACTATATAGACACATGAATTAGGGAATTCCTTTATCCATGTCAAGATACTATTCACTCTAAGTGGTATAGACTCACCCACATGAGTTTAATTGCATCTCAATTATTGAATATTGATTAGAAATATCATCTCCCATGTTTCACATTTTAGGACATGATTTCACATTATAGAATAAAAAACAACTCATCTCATAGAAAATAAGGTTCAAGAATTACATTATAAAGAAAAACACATAAGAAAAACTCAAAACAACAATTGGTACTGGGAACGCATCTGCGTCTCCCTTTCCCAATAACTATCCTCTAGGCCATAATGCATCCCAAAAAAATTAACCAAGGGAATGGTCCTTACATGTAACAACTTCTCTGGATGATCCTATATATCCACTATCCACTCCATGATTTTTGTGTCAGACTCGATATCAAACTCCTCCTGTTAATGACATGGGATTCATCATGAAGATACTGAAGAAGTTGAGAGATGTGAATGATTTCATTGACTGTATCCAACTACTATGGAAACGCCAACTGCTATGAAACTTCGCCAACTCTCCCATCATCTCGAAAGGTTTTATGAACCTGGGAGAAAGTTTTTCCCCCTATCGAACCTCCACTACTAATATCGAGGGGAAACCTTCAAGAACACATGGTCTCTGACCTCGAACTCCAAGGGCCTCCTCCTACGATCAACATACGACTTATTTTTGTCATGTTTTTCCTTTATCCTATCATGGACAAGTTTCACATTCATGGTTATACTCTACACCACGTCTGGACCAAGAATAGTTGTTTCCCTAACTTATTCCCAACACAAAGGTGAATGACACAATCTCTCGTACAAGGATTCGAATGGAGACATGTAAATGAAGAGTGATATCTATAATTGTATGCCATATTTACCAATGGAAAGTGTGACACCCATGACCCACAAAAGTCTAGAACACTTTCTCATAACATGTCCTCCATCATCTGGATGGTCCTCTTTGTCTACCTATCTGTATGAGGGTGGAAAGTAGTATTGAGGTGTAACTTAGTGCCGAAGGAATACTACAATAACCTATAGACACATGAAGTAAAACACGTATCCTGGTCTTAGATGATGGATCTCAAAACCCCATGCAGCTACACCACCTCATCCACAGACCTATGTGCTAATGAATCCACTGTGCTTGACTCCTTGATTGCTAAGAAGTGAGCCGATTTCATCATCCGATCAACTATTCCACTCGGGGACATCAGAGGGATATAAAACACCACTAGAAACATGGTTCCCAACCTTAACCTGCTATAACATCAATCGACTCACCATAAACTCTTCCAAAACACGCTTTATCTCGGGCCACCAAAACGTCTTCTTCATGTTTCCTTGCATCTTGGAAAGTCTTGGGTGCACTGATGAGGGTGTGATATGAAAATCACTTAGAAATCCCCCATGTATTTCCACTGGGACAAATATTTTCTCATGGAACATCTTCAGATTCTGACCATCCTACGACCATCCCTTTGGAGCATCACCCTAGTAAATGTGATCAAGCATCACCTCTGCCTCAGAGTCTCCCCATTGAAACTCCTCCACATGTTTTCTCAGAGATGAATGCACCATCATCTAAAATAGATATCCTCTTCTTCCATTCATCCCTATATCTATGTGCGTGGTGGCCAACTCATCTATCACCATCCATGAATCAGTAGATTCCATTAAAACCTCTCTATGTGACTTCCCTCTCAAGTAATCAGCTAAAACATTCCCATTTAAAAGGGTTTAAGAGATATAGAAGTTATAGTCCTCAAGAAACACTATTCCCCTCTCCTACCGGAAGTTCGGATCTCACAGGGAAAAGATATACCTCAAGCACTTTTGATCTATGAGGACCAAAAAGCACTCCCCAATGATTTAATGTCGCCACAAATTTAGTTCAAACATGACCGCTACTAGATCCAAATCAAGGTTTTCATAATTACATTTATGGGTACATAACTTCATAGACCCATAAGAGATCAATCCCCATTGCTGCTTCAGCACACACCCCAAGCCCAGATGGAAAGCATCACAAAACACCTTAAACAACACCCCTTCCCCGGGAAACATGTCAACTAGAGAACTGAACAAATTCCCTTTCAGATAGCCAAACACTTCTTGGAAATACACACTCCACAAAAAATCTTGGCCTTTTCTGGTCATATCCCTCAACAGAGCTTCTACCCGAGAGAAATCAAGTATGAATCTCTGGTAATAGCCTTCTAGACCGAGAAAACATTGAACCTCTGCCACATTATTGGGTTCTATCTATGAAACTACTTCTTTGTCCTTCAATGAGTCCATTGCTACACCATTCTGAGACACCACATGTCCAAGGAAGTGGACTTCCATTTCCAAAACTTACACTAGGAAAACTTCCCATATAACTGATTACGCCGATGAACCTACAAGGCAGTTCTAATATGCTTGTAATTATCCTTCTCTAATTTGGAGTAGATCAGTATGTCATCGATGAAAACAATGACAAATTAGTCTAGGAACTCATGGAACATGTAGTTCATAAGTCCCATGAACACGATCGGTGTGTTGGAAACACCGAATGACATAAACATGAATTCAAAGTGCCCATACTTAGACATGAATTTAGTCTATAGTATTTCACCCTCCTTCACCCTCAACTGATGATACCCAAACCATATGTCGATCTTAGAAAACCAATTTTCTCCCCTTAGCTAGTAAAAAATATCATTTAGCCTCATGTAGAGGGAAAAAATTCTAAATGGTTACTTGATTCAACATTCGGTAGTCTATGCACAACCTCAAACCATTATCTATCTTCTATGTGAAGAAGACTAGATCACCCAATGATGACACACTAGGCTGGATAAATCCCCTATTCATCAAATTGTCAATAAAAATCCATAACTCACAACACTCAAAAGGTGTTATTTGATAAGAATCCATCGAAATCAGAGAAGCGTTGGGTTGCAAGTCTAGCACGAATTCGAAATCATTTCGAGGGGGGTAGAGTCAAAAACTCCTTGAGAAAAAAAATAACACTTTTGAGAAAAACAAATAACACTTTGAAAACTCATGGAACCCCTACCATCTCAGCATCCACTGATTCCACTAACAACTCATCCAATAAAGAAAGAAGAGGCTCCTCACACCGACTACCAACCTAACAACTCTAGTCTCCAATAAAATCTACACGCTGGCAATTCACGCCCGAAAACATGACTATTCCCCAGAAGTAGTTGATAATAGCATGCATAGAGTACAACTAGTTGATGCCAAGGATAACAATGTATGGCTGCATCTATAGTATAAATAAATCCCCACTAGACTGATATGGCCCCGACATTAGTCAACATCCCCAGAAAACATCAAACATGCTAGTTTGATCTCCTACTTGGGTACTTAACACTAGGGTCATGGAAACTCTTTCTATGATCAGTCCTAGAGCATGATCTAGAGTGGGTGAAAAAAGGAGTGTGAAGATCCCGAATCAAATAAGGTGAAAACTAGAGTACTAAACGAGTTTATCGTCTCTCAAATGATCTTCAGGATTACTAGAATGGCTACCTCATCAGCGTTCAACTAACCAACCCAAGCTCCTCTACCCCATTTCTATCCACCGCCTCCCCGACCACACCCGGGTTGAGGTCCCTAAGGACCACCCTAAAGTCGGATTCTTCCTTATTCATCTCCCCTTGGTGGACCAGGAGCCTGTTATCCATACTACTGAAATGTCCTGGTTTAAAACTATTGCTGATGTGGGTGCTAAACCTACCCACCTCCCACACACTGAGCTTGAAATGGTTAATGAATCTGAAGGTTCCCATGACCTCCACAAGTGAAACACCTTAATCCCAAGCCTATGATAAACGTATGAGGACTAGAAGTTTGGAACAGAAATAGTTAGGGTAAGATCCCTATTGTTTGGAACCAGGAAGGTCCTTACACTGGAGACCTGCTACTAATAGACTTCCCCTTTAAAGATCTATGCTAGCTCCCCTATCACTATAAACCTCCTCATGAGTTCATCCTTTACACTACCTTATCCATCTTATGAACCTCTAAGTGTGTCGGTAAGGTGAAGGGAGAAACTGAATACTAGAGAGAAGGATTGAGTTCTTACTATAAACATCTCTCTCAAGACTCCTCATCTAGAAAGAGATTTGGAGAAAAGAAAAGGAGATCCTTAAACTTGATCACCATATTACATACCATCATACTCCCCTACTTGATGGAGGGTATCTCCTATCACTTCTCTGCCATCATAGTCAAAGAAATGAATTACAACTAGAATTAATTCTCAAAATCAAACCACATAACATCATTATTCTTCCTATCGCCTAGGTACAACATCAAACATTGACACGCATCACCCCTCATCTATCTAACTGCCAACGGAACCCAAAACTCTGTCAGAGCCTAGATCTAGCTGAAAGTGATCACCTGCTCCTCAAGCCTACTCTTTGTCTCTGTATCTAAAACACTTCATTTGTACTTTACTAGAGTCAAATGTTGGAAAGCATGAAGCATCTTCTACCATTGGTTGTCCTCCCCCACTGGATCAACCCTCCTCCGATCAGTTGGATCGCCCTGCTGAGCTTCCACTGCTAAAACCTCACGTGGACGATGACTGTGTGACACAGCTGAAATGTTAAATAGGGAACCCCTAAACCTGAGTAGTATGTTATTTCATTTAGTATTTATTTTAACTAATTATTTTTTTAATTTCTGATAAACTCCCTACAAAAACAAGAACACAATTCATCATGATGAATGTACATTCCCAATGGTCTCTTCCCCACAAATGGTGTCTCCTCACTTGGTCGTTTGGTAAGCTCAGAGTCCTTACTTCAGATCACGAGGGGCCTAAAATCCTCAGTCCTAACCAGTATTCCCTAGCCTATGTCACACACTAAGATCACTTAACATTGTTTCCCAACCAACCCATTCAATCCTCACTGTCCCTAACTCCAAATTTCATCCTATCTCTCAACCGTCACCTTTGATACCATTCTTTCATGACCCTCATTATCCAAGATGAGGGAAGGGATGGAAAAGTATCATGGCCATCCTTCTTCTAGATGAAAAAAAGATAATGACCCCTAATTCCAACCTCCAATAGGCCCTGGGGTAACCACCAGCACGAAGGGTTTTCAATCAAACAAAATGGGAGGCATTACCCTTTTTATAATAACCAAGATCAAGAGATAAAATATATCACCCTCAAAGACAACTCGAAGACATACATACATACATATATACATATATATATATATATATATAAATGAATCCAAAATCATCACCACATGAATGTTTAAATAAAATTTCTATAAATACAATGGGAACCTCCGAAGTAAATACCCAAATAATCTAGTTAAGTAGTGACACAAGAACTATCCTGGCACCCAAGCTAGTAAGGACCAACACGGTCTATGTAATCTCACTTGAAACCTTAAAATAGTTTTATATATGTAGGGTGATCATACAAGTATACATAGTAGGAAAATCCAATGTCACTCATGCATAAGTGGGAGAAGCATACTAATTCCCCTAAGAGGAACAATAAAAACTCAAAATAACCTATAAAGGTATACTATCCACCCCAACCTATCCAATGAATGATCACAAAATAATGAAAGTCAAGTATAGTAATGTGGTAAGCACATCTATATTTGGGTAACCCACACCACTTCCCACTAGTTAACTAATCATACCTAAGGGTGAATGTCCTAATTATACCACGCTCTTCCACAAGCCCCACTGCCACAACCTTCCCACACACACCGGGCCACAAACCACCTCACATTCTTCCTCACACACACCTGGGCCAAAAACTACACCAAATTATTTACTACACACACCTAGGCCACAAAACTCACCACATTCATTACCCACAGACACTTAGGCCTCATCCTAAGGATAGTTGGAAAATCACACCTTTCCCTCAGACACCTGGGCCTCAAAATCGCACCACAACCTTCTCGAAGAGTCTTGGGATACTAATTGCTATCATAGGGAGAGTATAAGAGACAATAACTAGCCATCCATCCTCCCACAGGGATGTTGGTAAAGGACACTCTCCCCCATAATAATGAACGTGTTTGGAAAATAGTTCTCAACATGGGTGGGTTTTGTATAGAAAAAACAAGGAACTACATGTATATATATACATACCAAACACTTAGCACATCCTATGGGGTTTCAAAAAAAACAACCAGCCCACATAAACTGCCTTACTGCCACCTCTAATGCATAACCACACAGCCATCCAAATAATTAATTCATAACCCCATACAATTCATTTAACCTATTTTCATTCTTCATTATAAATTCATTTTTTATTTATTCCATCCCTACCTGTGAAACCACCAAACACATCACTCCACAAGTAGCATCATAACCCACACACACTTCATATAGGTCCCTGAAAACATTTGGAGAAAGTACCATGCAAGGTAAAAACATCCTTCTTCAAAATAATCCCTCATAAACCATACTTTTCAGCATCATAGCATGATAAGAACCACATCTAGTTGAACAAAACTCACTTAGCTTATCATCACACTTCACACTCCCCACTCTTGAACACCCGTTAAACCACTACCACCATTCTTCAAAGTAATGTAGCCATGTCCTTAGTCTCAATAAGAAAAACCCCAACACACCTCATCATAATCATACTCAGTAGCCCTGCTACATAACAACACCACACCCAGTAACATATAAATAGAACAACCCCATACTACGTCCTTGCTACCCAACCACTGCCCAGATGAAATACTTCCTCATAACAAGTTCATCCATTCTGCAATCAATCAATATCTCAACCCGAGATACCATTAATTATAACACCCTTTACCACCCCATTCTCATGGACACACCCCTAGCCACAACACCATATGACCATCACAAACACAAGGTAAAATAGAACCACACACAACATACAGCCACACCAAAAAACAAGGTGTATTCAGACTTAGCAATACACATCCAATAATTCCATTTTCATTATTCAAGGGTGATCACATAGAAATTTTGATCCGGGGGAATCCATATGTTTAACCAAAAATACGTGATTAATCAAAATTTCATATTTTATCCACTCAATAAGGAAATAACCAAAAATATTCTAAAGTCGTGTAGGTGAGCAACCATAGGCCACCAAAAACCCTGATTTTTAGAAGGCATACAAACCTTACAATACATGACATGGATCAAGGATAACATATACTCAATAGTGATCATTATCATCATCTTCTAAGCCCTAATTTACTAATTCATAGTATATTCTTTAAATTGGTTTCAACTGTAACCACAATAAGACACTAGTACACCCACCCCACATGATACAAAAATTAAAGGGAGATGTATGGATCCCTACTTGGAACAATAGATGATCAACAATTCCTCCTTATTCCAAAACAAGGGGGTCACATGACCAGTAGGAAAGTCTCAAGGGGAAAACCAAATAAAATACTACAGCATAGGAACATGACTCCTAGGGGAAGAAAGGTTCCCGGTGCACTAAGAAAAAACAAAAACACACTAGGAAGAGAATATCTCATATTAGAAGAGACAAATCTTATATCAACCAAAGTAAAATGTCTTCAAGGGAAATTAAATTTTGATCATGACCAAGACCACGTGGTTTGAATATTTCAAAGTCCCCCAAGTGTTAGGATATTAAATATATTATTAATATCCTTTGAAACCAATTAAGAAATACCTAAACATGTATTTGAACTCAATTTATGTCAAATAAATCATAGGAGGGGCGAAATGGAAAAACTTGGAAAAACAAGAATTGACTCACTGATGGGTGAGTCACCGACATGAGTCACTGATGCCTAATTCATCGACGTGAGTCGCCAATGTGACTCACCAACATGTGTCACCAATGCCACTCACAGACTCCCATCCTACCGACGACTTAAGCTTATGAAACCTTGACCTACAGACACCCTCACCTACCTACACCTTTACCTACCAACACTGAGCTTCCAATGCGACTCACCGATTCCTGACTCACTAATGGAAAAACTAGAAATTTGGAAAAGTCTTGAAATGATCAATTATTGCCTCCCAAAACACCCCAAACACTAAATTGTTTACAATGTAATGGACCACGATGGTTCTAGACATTAAAAGTAGTGTAAATGGGTGTTTTATACACCATTCGATATTCCCAAATTACATCATCATGTTTGAGGCTCCAATCATTCCTACTTGTACTAAATATATTTTCTAAACCGTGTTGGATAACCTAGTTGATAATTCATTTTTCCTGATATTCTGTGGGTGGTAGGGAGTTCTATTTTTGTTTGAAATCCTATATTTTCAAGAATTTGTTTTATGGTTGTTTTTTAAGTCCATTCCTTAGTCACTAATGAGTAATCGAGGAAATCTAGATCATTAAGAGATATATTTTCCTTAAAAATTCCATGAATACCTTGGATGTGTCTTGGGTGGTGGGTTTAAATTTAACCCCCTTTGAAACATAGTGAATGTAAAACAAGATATGAAACATTCCTTGGGAATTGTGAAATAGAATCATAAATTAAATCCCCTAATCATTTAATATCACTACTTCTAGGATTGGAATCTAGTGAATCTCATTAGGTTTCCCAATGGTTGTTATCTACTAGAACCGATCCCACCTTTGTATAAATCTCCCCAAATACCAATAGAGTGTAGTCCACAATAGTTCTCTTTGTGGGATCTTATCCAAAATGTGTTGAATCCCATGATGTCTTCCATCTATATAAATACAAAACAACTCTTGCACACTTTGAATTTTATCCTCTAGGAAATAACATCACAAAAACCCATTAGAAAAACTATGAAATAATAGTGGATCATCCCAATAATATCATGAATCATCGTTAAATAAATTCTTCATCTATTGATATGAGAAGTGTGGATAAATAGATCCTATGGAAAGATAGTTTGTGATATTAGAAAACCATGGTATTTCTTGTATGTCCACATTAAACAATATCTCATCAAAGAAATCATCTTCAATATTCACCTCTTCATCACCATCGATATAGGGAAATGTAAGTCTAGAAAAATAGTCATCGATGAAATTTTTAGTCCCTTTTGATTCATTGAATACTATATCAAAATTCTACATTAGTACATCCATTATATCAGTCTCTATTTGACATTATTATTAATCATAAGGTACATTAGATCTTTCTGATCAGTGTAAGCATTAACTCTAAAGAGAATAAGATATAAATAAAATTTATTAAATATATATATAATAATTCCATCAGGTATTTTTTTGTGGTCATATAATATACTCAAGCCTCATTTAGGGTGTGGATCTCATAATAAATTAGGTGGAAGATGTGTCTGGCCCACTATCCTAAAATAGCTCATGCAATTAAATCATTGAAATCACACATCATTTCAAAGTATTTATCCCAATCTAGTGAAATAATGATCACAGTGTCCACTATGCTATTTTTTAGAGTATTAAATACCTACCAACATTTTTCACTAAATTCAAGTGTAATTTCTATAAAAAAAGATGTATTAGTGGTCTAGCTATTTTTCAAAAAAATGTAATGAATCATTGATAAAATCTAATGTATCCTAGAAAAATCATTATTCATTTCACTATTGTGAGATCAAGAAACACACTGATTATTTTAATTTCCATTACGTCAACTTCCATGCCTTGATTATAGATTTTATGTATGAGGAAGATTCCCTCATGGACCATGAAATGTCATTTCTCCAAGTTTAGCACTACACATTTCTCTTTGCATCATTTAAGGACCAGGTCCATATTTCTTAAATATACTTCAAAGGATCATCCATGAACATAGAAATCATCCACAAATATTTATAGAAACACTTCTACCATATCATGAAAGATATGTACCATACACCGTTAGTATTCTACTAGTGCATTACACATTCCAAATGACATCCATCAATAAGTGAAGGTTTTTAAAGGAAATGTGAATGTGGTCTTAGTAAAATCATCTGAGTCAAAAAAGATACGATTTCATACAGAATATCATTCTAAAAAATAATATAATTCATGCCCAACTAATCTCTCTAGTATCTGATCCTTCAATGGGTGAAGAACATTTTATTTTCAAGCTACTATATTGATATTTCTATATTGGATACAAACACTCTATCCAATAATGGTTTGAGTTAAAATTAATTCATCTTCATTGCTTTAATAACAATCAAACATATTTTCTTCAGTGAAACTTGTAGTGGGATTTCCCACTTCTTATTGGATATAGAAAATATAATACTAGCATCAGGAAGTTTGATAACTTCCTTCTTAATTACATCTTTCATTTTTCGTGTGAGTTTCCCCTAGGGAAAGCATTTTGTCTTAGAACATTCTTCTGGTAAAATCCTATGGATGTAAATTAGGGGTTTGTTCCATTTTATATCATCCACACTTTAGTCAATGGAAATTTTTTCCTTCTAAGGACTTCTATCAGTTTCTATTTTTACACGTGATTTAGTTTAGAGTTTATGATAACTGGTAATGAATCTTTAGTTTCTAAAAATGATTAATTTGATGTGCTCAACAGAGGATTTAACTCTATATTTGGTGGAATTGTAGCTGAGGGTATGAACTATGGAACATCAAATCTTGTTAGAGGTTTAATGTAATTCACCTCCTCATATCGAGTACACTCATATTCTTTAGGATACAAAGTCTCTCTCTCATTCTTAATAGACATGAAGCCATCATTTTCATTGGAAAAACATATGTCTTGGCAATTAGACGAGTCAATAATTTTCATGGAAGATTTCACTAATTATAACACTATTTGTTCTTCCCCAAATCTAAAGATATGACTGCCTTGATTCATATAGATCAATTCTTTATCAATGTTATGAATTGGTCTCCCTAAAATTATGATAACATCTCCTTCTTCCTCTATATCCAAGATAAGGAAATTAGATGGTAATAGGAACATTCCAAATTTGACTAAAAAATCCTTGAGAAGTCCTTTAGGACACTTGATTGATTGATTATCCAGCTAAAGTGCTAATCAAGTTAGCTTTATAACTTTGAGTACTAGTTTTTGGAATACACCTAAAGGCATGATATTTATACTTTCCCTAAGATCACACATGTCATTTCTAAAATTTCATATTCTTTTGGTGCAGGGAATTGAGATATTAACAGGGTCTCTAATTTTTTATAGAACACACCATTGAATAACTATAGATTAATCTTCATTAAAATAGAAAAATCCTAAGTCGTTCATCTTTATTTTATTAAAATTTAACTCCATTATTAATTTTTCATAAGCATATATCTAAGTGAAGGTATATGCAAAGGGGATATTGATGTGAAGTTTCTTAAACATCTCAAAAAATATATTTTATATCCCCTCAATTTTTTATTATCTAATCATCTATGTAAAGGGAATAATGGGTATATATAGTGGCAGTTCCATGTAGACATATTCTTTTTTTGGTTGCTCTTATATGAGAGCTTTTTTAGTTTCATCATAATCTAATTTTTTTGACCAAATTTATGGGTGGGATCATTACTATATTTTCTTATTATTGTCACACATGAATTAGGTTCATCCATCTAGTGGGTCTGGGTAGATTACTTAAGGGAGGAGGGTGAATTGAGTATCTATAAAAATTTATATTAAAAATTTGTTCTTTGAAAATTCCCCAATTAAAAATATAGTCTGTGTCAGTTTGTAGTGAATTTATAATATACCTGAATGTTCAGTTAATTTCTCAAAAGATTGATTAGATCTCAACTATATTAATCTAAATATTAATACACCTTTTGAAACTGACCAACTTGTTCAAGATAGTTATAAACACTTGATAAACTAACTATCAATGTTCGATTTAGTTTTATTAAATTGTGATAAAAAAAAGTAAAACTAAATAGTAAAACATATTAAAAATAAATAAGAGGTCCAGTATGAAGATGAGACATAGTCCACTCTACTAGGTGATCACCTGCCACAAAGCAATTTTAATTAATAAACAGTTTGATCCACACCCTGGATCAAGGATCACATTAAAACACAAGACTTTCCAGGTCACACTTGACCTCTACCATAGTTATTCATGGGAAAATCAAAAAATAGGTCATACTTGACCTCTTCCACTGTTCTATATGGGATATAAAGTGTAAAATAGAGAGTGAGTTTGAGGATATCAAGTATCATCTATGTAGGAACCCAGTTCTTATTCTTGAGGTAAGGGTTTCTTCTTTTCCTTTTATTTTAAGTTTTTTTTAGAAAATAAGGAAAATAGGGATAATTTGAAATTTTGTGGGTACACGCCATGTACGTTTCCACACGCTGTGTACTTTTTCCATGTGGGATGAGTATACCGGGCGTGTAGGCCGGTCGGCGATGAAGGGTGTAAAAACTGACTACACGCCGTGTAATTAGTTGGCAGGTGAAAAGTATGGCGGTGGGAGAAGCTTCCAGTGAAGCGATAGTACACGCCATGTATTTTGAAATACATGACGTGTAATCATGTCGAAACATGAACAGTGAGGCAGTGGAAAGTGACCGCCTGAGGAACAGTTAAAAATGAAAAGTACACGTTGTGAACTTGAGAGTACATAGCTTGTAGTTTTTTTTTCACTTAAAACGGCCAATATCCTCCTCTTTCGACATAGGAAGCTTATAACTCATTTGGAGCATGGGAGAGATGACTGGATCTTGGAAGAGCTCCTAAACACTCACGGAGAATCCGATTCTTCTGCAGGTAATCTCATTTGGACCATGCGGGTAAGACCTTCCTTCTTCTTGGGTCTTTCCTTCCATTATTTCTTGAGGGGAATTTATTTACATTTGAATGGGAAATCATTTATCCCAGATCTATTCCATTCTCAATTGATTCAGGAGGCGTCGTTCACATATATTGATCAGTGGAGATCGAGGTAGGTGGTTTGGTGTTTTTTTCCAAATGTCGAGTTTATTTTGTGTACCATTGTGCTATGAACCCGGGTTTTGGGTGTCGTATGGATAAGGCCTTGAATAATTAAATACCTATAATTTCATAGGTAATTTAATGAATATGCATAAACTGTTGTTTGGGATCAATGCTTGGATCTAGGGCCACCTCGTGGGTGCGTTTCCCTTGTTTAGCCATTTGACCAGGACACCCGTGGGTATGCCATTATTATAAAATTATTTGATTTTTCTTGAGAGAAAATGTATATAAATTTCTTGATTATGTGTTGGGATCGCCCTGGTTACTTTCTTAGCCTGAGGGCAGTGTTTTTCTAAGCCTAAGGGCAGTGTTTTGATTAGCCTGACAGATAGGTTTTGTTTAGCCTTAGGTCAAGGTTTGTTTATCCTAAGGGCAACGTTTCTTATGCCTGAGGGTAGTAGCTTCTGTAAATGAGAAAAATATCTCGTACTCTTGGGGGCAATATTCATTATACCTGAGGGAAATCACCTGAGGGTTTTGTTTCTATTTTTCCTGAGGGAAAGGCATGAGGGAAAGTTTATGTTTCACTCAAGGGAAACAATTCTTACATTTGAGGACACTGTTTACATGATTATTCATTGTGGTGTTTTCTTGTGTTATACATTACAAGCTAAAGAACATGCTTGGTATTGATTTTCCTTCTACTTGTTGATAACCTATTGTGGTTTTTGTTGAGGAACCATATTAGAGATTGTCGGCTGAGGCTGAGTCTCAGAAACTTATAATTCAGTGATATTTAATTTTTAAATAATAATTAAATGGAAAATTAAGCTGGTTGGAGTAGATGCTTTTGAGTACATCCAAGCTTTCTGCATTTCATTTCTGCACACTACTGTTGCACATTTCACTGACAGTTGGGCACGGGCCTTTGGTGGTT
Source organism: Viscum album (assembly GCA_963277665.1). Taxonomy (NCBI): domain Eukaryota; kingdom Viridiplantae; phylum Streptophyta; class Magnoliopsida; order Santalales; family Viscaceae; genus Viscum; species Viscum album. The sequence goes on along the minus strand of OY728119.1, from coordinate 161,560,928 downwards.
GCTTACTGGGATTTATTTTTCACACTCTGTTAGGGTCATGTCTTGGGCCCAAACAGATTATACCATTGTAGGTGTTGATAAGGGAAAGAGTCTATATAATGGTACTTGATTGTTGCAGAGGAGTAGGAGAGCATGGGACTAAGCTAATGCTTGCAATGCTGCTGAGTTCCTACTGCGCTATTTCTATTTTTCTATGATGTACTTATACCTTGTATTGAATTATTTTAGATTGCAGTGTATCCTATTTTGACTGCTTTCTTAGACTTAGGGACATATTACATCATTATATATATGACTATTTTCAGCTTTTACTTCTGTACTATTGTCCATTTCAGCTTAGTATTATTTACTGTTTCCTATTTTGGTATGTTTTTATTTTCATTGTTATGCTAAGCTTTGATAAATGAGGGCATAGTTTCCCCACTATCATACCTAGGACCTCACTGCTAGTTGGAAGCCTCTGGAGTTTGGGGAAATGCACTTGAGGTCATGTGACCAACCAGGTTCGGGTAACCCGTTGAGTGGCACCCGGATCTAGGACGTTACAAAGTGGTATTAGAGAAATTTCTTTTCTTTGACTTACTGTTTGGAGCCTACAGTCAGGGATACGACAGAATTGGTTTTTGGTAATAAGTTGTGACAGGGAGTAGCGAACCCGTGTATAGGGAAAAGATTATCTACCTCATTTAATTGAAATTTATCTAGTTTTTCAATTTTATAGTAGATTTGATTATCACCGTTGGGTGACGCACTTGTTGTGTTCTATTTATATTTTTATTCATGGGTTCTATTTAGTTGCAACCCAATGAGATGAGGGTATACCAACTCATGCATCATTTATGAACATGTTATAATCACATTCCATGCATTGTTTTCATGCCATGTAGGTGCATTAGAATTTGCATGTTGTTGTGATAGATGATGTGCTAGAAAATGCATGTTGTTGTGATAGGTACCTTGATAGATACGCCTATTTTTGATAGGGTATGGTTGGATTTAGGGATGCTAAACTTTGGTTCCTGAGAAGTATGGGCTCCCTTGGACTGGAATTTAGCGGATCATGATCCAGCATGTTGTTGTGAAGGTCGAGTGCTAAAATTTTATTTGTGGGGAGTACGGGCCCCCACGTATCAGAATTTGGCATACTGACGCTTTGAATTTAAAGAAAAAAGGGCTACAGAGTAGTTTCTGAGTTCTACTGTCTGGAAACCCAGACAACACGGTGTGTGGTTTTATAAACACATGCCATGTACTCTTCTGTTTGGGAAGAAATGCAAAAAATTTAAGTACGCACCCTATACCCTAAGTACACTTCGTGTAGACTCTAACCGTGTTATATGCCATGTGGGAAGGGACAAGGGACATGGAATTTCTATAGGGAACATGCCGTGTACCGATTGTACACGCCGTGTCATGTTGAACCTGTGTCTTCCCATGTAACTATCAACATAGATGGAGGAATCTTCGTTTAAAAACACCGTGTCAATACTGAACACACCATGTAGTGTAATATGGGAATCCAGCTGTGTAACTAATAACACAGGTCAGTTTTATCCTTCCTAGTACACATTGTTTCCATCTGGAACATGTCGTGTAGTGTGAGTCGTGTAATCGGCCGTGTCTCAAACAACACGGGTCGACGAAGCTCGTCTAGTACACGTCATGTACCCGAGGGACATGTCGTGTTGTCTTGACTGGTGAGAGGCCATGTGGACTTGGCCATGTGGCTGGGAAAATGGGGTGGTGTACACGCCATGTACAGGTGTAACAGGCCGTCTAGTGTCATCCGAGTAACAGGTCGTGTAACTAACAACATGGGCAGTTGGAATATAAGCAGTACACGCCATGTCTATCTGGAACATTCTGTATAGAGAGAGCTGTGTACCCGGCCGTGTAACAGACAACACGGGTCGGTGAAGCTTGACTAGTACACACTGTATATACCTTATACACTCCATGTAGTCTCATTGAAAAGAGATCCTTGTGGCTAAGCCATGTAGAAGGACTCAGACAGTGGATTAAAATTCCAGTACACGTTGTGTGTGTGGACAACCCGCCATGTGTTTGGGCTGTTACACGACTAGTTTTGGAAGAAGTACATGCCCATGTGAAAGACTTGAGGGAACAAGGCATGTAGTTATTATACACATTGTTTAGTCTTGTTTAGTAAAACTTGAATGTTTTCTTTTCCTTTTTCCCTTCTTGCTCTTCCAGTTCTTGGTCCTTGATGAACTTAATTTTAGGTGTGTTTTGACCTTGTAGAGTCATGCCGCTGAGACGAACACAAGTTGTTCACCAAGAGAGCAGAAATGATTGTACTCCAGAGACTGTAGGCCATGGACTATCGTTGGATCCTCCAACAGATCCATATCCAGTGCCAGTCGTTATACTGGACACAGGCGCAGAGGTGCAGTTCTGTGAAGGATTCATGCGGTTTATGCAGAAATTCCAGGGAGCACCTCCGACTACCACTTTTATGGAAGAGCTGATGCGTATATTCTAGGAGCATCATCCACCTAATTTTTTATCGGATGGAAGACCACAGGCTGCCGAGTCTTGGTTTGGTTCTATGTAGACTATATTCAAGCATCTGGAGACACCTCCAAGGAGGAGGGTCAATCTCACTACATACATGCTGCGTGATTCCACCAAGAGATGGTGGGATGTTACCACCTAGACTGAGAATCACAAGACATGTCCTGGGAATATTTTCAGGCAGTCTTCTATGACCTTTTATTTTTGGAGATGCTGAGGGTAGATAGAGCTCGATAGTTCATGAATCTGCAGCAGGGCACCATGTCAGTGATGGATTATTTTTCCCGCTTCACCGAGCTATATCGTTTTCACCTGTTCTGGTGGGTGAAGAGATGTTGGGGGATAGAATCTTTGTGGATGGTTTTTGATATGACATTTGAGAACTAGTGAATGTTTTCAGGTTGCCTACAGTGCATGCTATTGTGAACCAGGAACTGATTGCTGAGCGGAACTTGCGGGAAGCTAGTGGTGCATGCCAGGGTGGTTCGAAACCAGTTTCTGGTACTATTTATACTAGTAAGATGAAGAGGCAGATATATTTCTCTCACAGTGGCAGTTACAGCCATAAGAGTTCTTCAGGTGGCCCTATGATGTGTTAATAGTGTGGTAAAGAGGGGCACAAGAGACCTCAGTGTCCACGTGACCCCATGGAGTACCGAGCTTGCGGCAAGATAGGTCATCTTCAGCATTTTTGTAGGGTGTTTCCAGTAGTGGATAGTGAGATGGGTTCTGTGCAGACTCCGCATGAGGGAGTAGGACCAGCAGCTTCTTACCAGTCAGGAAATTGGAATATGTCGGGGCGTTCAGGCCGAGGTGGTGTTCGTGGCCGTGGTAGCCAGACACCGGGATATCAAAGACCACAGGGCATGTCAGCTTAGGGTAGCCAGGCTATGTCGTAGGGTCGTGACACTGAGTAGGAATATGCAATGCAACAGACCCAAAAAAGAGTAGGATCCCAGACATTCCACTGTCATAGGTACTTTTCTAGTTTCTTCTCTCTTATCTTTAGTACTTTTCGATACTGGTGTTACACATAGATTTATATCTATGCATGTTGTGGAGATCCTTGTGCTCTGTTTTTATTCTTCTTCTGATATTATGACACTAGACACTCCATTTAGGACTAGAACAGATGGCGTGCGTCAGTGCAGGGAGTGCCCCCTAGAGGTTGGTGGGTGTCACTTTCTATGGGACATCTATGTCTTAGAGATGACGAGATATGATTTCATTCTCATTATGGACAGGTTGGAACCCTTTCAAGCCTTTGTGGATTGCTATCTTCGCATGGTGAGTTTCACGTCACTAGAGGGCAGAGAGTTTCTATACAAGGGAGAATGTTATGTCCAGGCGAGCCGATCTGGACCCGAACATCATGGGGGAGGTGGAGGGATAGCCCAGATTGCGAGTTTATATCTGGATGACTTGGGAACTTTTCAGAAATATTTCCCTCCAGTAGTTGATCATTTCAGTGATGTTTTCCCCAACAACTTTTCAGGTTTATCTCTAGAGTGAGAGGTAGATTTCTCTATTGATTTTTTTCCAAGAGCAGAAATGGTGTCTATTCCACCTTATAGGATGGCTAAACCCAAGTTATAGGAGATCAAGATGTAGTTGGAGGAGTTTCAGGCAAAGGGTTTCATCTAACTCAGTACTTCTCTTTGGGCTTCACCTGTCCTATTTGTGAAGAAGGCGGACGGGACCCTAAGACTTTGTGTGGATTATCAAAAGATGAACCAGTTGATGGTCAAGAACCGATATCCCTTGTTAAGTATTGATGATCTTTTTGATCAACTTCGAGGAGTATGAGTGTTCTCGAAGATTGACTTGAGATATGGATATCATCAGTTGCACGTTAGTCCATCGAACATACAACTTAGAACTCTTCGGAGCAGATATGATCTATAAAAGTACTTGGTCATGCCGTTGAAACTCACAAACACACCATCAATTTTCATGGCTTTGATGAATCGGTTGTTCCACCCATATCTAGAATCTTTTGTGTCAGTCTTCATGTACGATATATTGGTGTACTCTCACACTCAACACCACCATGCTACCCATCTTGAGATCATAATGAGTACATTGAGATAGAATCAAATATATGCTAATCTCTCAAAGTCCCACTTTTATATGGACTAGATACACTTCCTGGGTCATATTATCTCATAGGCAAGAGTTTTGGTAGACCCATAGAAGGTGAGAGCAATAGTTTAATAGGAGAAGCCTTATAACGTGTTTGAAATATAGAGTTTCTTGGGGATGGATGTGTAGAGGTCGGGAATTACTTCTAGTGGACTATAATTGATACCTATCAGGGCACTCCATGGGTGACTACACCCCCTGGGCGGGACACACCACCATCCCCAGTGGTAGCCATTTCTTCATAAATCCCTTGTGCAGAGAGCCATGCTTCATCCAACGCTCAACCGTGAGAGTTCCCAAGGATAGGATTCATTCCTACCTCCTTTTCCTCTAATACCAACTGTAGAGACACCAATCCTAATGTACATGTACATTATATTACTTTTGCGGAATACTTAATACAAGACAAAAACAGACTCCCAAAGACCGTATTAGTTTAGTGTCTTTGGAAACTCGGAACGTAATCTTCTAATTATGGTGAAAGATATTCAACATCTCCCCTTTGTTTTTCTTACCTAAAACCATTCTTTATATCCTGGGGAAAATAAAACATAAAAATGGCGAGCTCAAATGCTCAGTAAGGGAAAGCATAGAGAACATAAAACAACCCATAAACATTTGAATGCAAAAACATTAACATAAAATCTAAACATCAAAATCTTGAGCAAAGACATAAATCTTGGAAGTACTTAAGGAATATATCATAAAGGAACATCAATCATGATAAAATAGAATTGGAATAAAACATGTAATTGTGGTAAACCATTAAGCACATGAAATGATTTCCATAGTAGCTAAGGAATTGCTTCCAAGACCATCTTAGTAGACAATGTCCCTTTCTAAATCGAGTTATCTCCTCATTCCAGTCATGTAACACTGAACCGGATTAACTAACCATTCCAGCCATGTCTATCTCATGAGATATAAATCTTTACCCAATGCATTGGAGGGAGATATAGGTCCCACCAATATCATAATGAAATCATTCTTTCGTATGCCACAAAATCATAAATCATACATCATAGCATAACCCATGTAACAGAATGTGATTCTTAAACATCATGCGATCATAACATAATCCATATAAAAAAATGGATATCATTTCATCATAAGAAAAATAAAACCATGTAAATAATGGAGAAATTGTACTTGAAACATAAACATACTAAATAATGTCATTTTAGATGGAAAATGGTTTTGATAAAACACTTAAAATGAATTTTTGAGGAAAATATCTTTTCTTCTTCAAAATCTTTTTCTTTTCACAAAATTCCATGCAATTTTAAAATAAAAGGGTTTTTTTGAAAATAATCATGCAATATTGTAGAGGAAGCTTCATGAAAATGAGGCGTTATGAAATCGTAAAAATCCGTTCACGCCGTATAAGTTAAAAATAACATTATCCTTGTACTTTTGTAGGAAAAGTAAAAATGTTTCTCATGTGGTAAACAAAAGTAAGATTCCTTTCAAAACATGGGGTAAAATAAAAAAATAGGTAAAAATTTCCTTAAATATACATGAAAACATTTTTAGAAAACATGGACATGGATGATAACAAAAACCCCAGTAAATACTTACAAATAAACAATCTCAGATAAGAGCGGGATTGGAATAGTTATCCCTTAAATTAGGACCGATATGATTCGTACGTATCCAAATCTCCTGTATAATGATTTAAATAATGTCATTGACTTAATACAGAATCATATTCATTGTTATGATATCATATATGGTTCACTTATGACTTTATATTACCCATTCTTTTGTAAATTCCATGTTAAAGCAGTGTTTTGTGTAAAATCGTTTCATTTATCATACGTGTTTCGACATGTTTTTCTTGATATTATTACTTATATCCTGATTTAAATAATTCCCTAATTTAAAACATGATTTATATATAAGATATATTCAGTATATAAATGGAATGAAATACACCGTTCATGGAGACGATGGGTCATGCGTACACATGAACGCTGTTTTCGTTTCCTTATTGAATTAAATGGAATTAAGTAAGTGAAACATATATGTACATAAATCCAGAATCATTATTATGTAATAAATTTCATGATTATTTATTATATATACTTTACAATCATACTTGAATGGTTAATCATGGAAAATGAATCTCATCGCGTTCGTGGAGATGGTAGTCCGTACATACGCACGAGCGATGATATCATTCCCATGATCATGGAATTATATTAAAGTGTATGTATAATATTTCAGAATCAGTATCAATTTACAATAATCATATATAGTTATTTATTTACACCATTATACCCATCCAAGTAAGGTCGTGGTGGAAAAGAGATTACACCACGGTGTGGAGACGGTATTCCGTATGTACGCACGCGCGGTGATTTCATTTTCCGTAGGATGGATAGAAGATGAAATTGGGTTGTTTCATATTTATAATAACATATAAGTATAATAGTGATACTTATGTTATTAATTTATGATGAAACAAATAAAGAAGAATAAGTAGAAGAAGAAATAAATTGGAAAGAATCGGTAAATGATATTACCTCTTCTTTGACACACCTCTTCTTAACCTCCTCTTAAGGAACTAGTCTTGGTCTTTTGAGGAGACCAAAACCTCTATAATGATTCTAGGAAAAATGACAAGGGAAATGGTCAGGTTTTGGCCGAGCTTGAAGGCTCAAAATGGTGTGAAGAGAAGAGGGAAGGGGTGCCCTTTTTATAAGGGAGGAGAGGGGAACCTTCGAAAAAACAGAAAATATTATTTTATAATAAAGTCATATTCAGTTTATAATAGCTTAAAATTGATTTATTTCAAATCTAAAGTGGGGACGGGTCGAAATCCTCTCAACAAATAGGTTTTAAACAAGTTTAGGTTACTATTATAACCTTATCATTTAGATTGAACTCTAAGTTAAATAATTTATCCTTTACCATGTCTTCTTATTTTTGTACACTATATGGTTAATAAACTTACTATAACAAGCCAAAAGAACCCCAAGTGGTTCATTATTAATATATATCACCTTATATAAGTCATTTGACCGATCCTTAGATTTTTATGAATATAATAACAATTAATAATATAATATTTGTTTTAAAAACTATTTTTTGTCAATTTTGACACTATTTGGTAATTGATTTTTTTGAAACTCATAACAGCATGATTGGTTCGAAAAAAGTTAATTTAATCAATAATAACATGTCATATTAGCCTAAAAATTAGTTCAATTCATAAAAAGTCTCAAATTACATTTATTTGGGTATTTATAACATCAATTATGTGAATATTTCATTAATAAGGTAATTACTACATCATCATTGTATCATAAATAAATTAAATTATTTAATGTCTAAAAATTATAAATAAAATACCATTATGTATGAAATCTTTTTATATTTATAATGAATAATTATAGACGAATTTATCTTATGTATACCCTATATTAATTTTTTTTTAGTTATTAAACTTTGATTTTAACTATTTTAACTCTTCTTTATATAAAATAATAATAAGTGTCCTAATCAAATCCAAGTGGAACTAAAGGGTAATATTTTCTTCCTAAGGTTTTTTTAGTCTAATTACACTTATATAATAGAATTATGACATGTGTTAGGGTAATAATAATATCATTTTTACCCTTAATTACCCTATTTACTTTTAACTGTGGTAAATAAAAGTAAAAAGTTACTATTCACCAAAAATTATTTTTATCTTATTGAACCACATTTTACTCCTTGATATTAACCGTTTCTCTCTAATTTTCAAAATTCCACTCACCGAAGTGGTAAAATTATGTTTTATGTATATTTTCAAATTCTCCTAGGAGGTGGGTAAAAGACGGTGAAAAGTTCAATAAATTTTTTATATATCTAAAATTATTATAAAATGACTCAAATTAATTAATTTGAAATTATATAGGTATTATTTATCAATTTTGACCTAAAATAAATTTAAATAAAATAAATAATTATTTAAATAAAAAGTTGCGTTTTAAATAGTAACCCAGTGTTTTCATTATTCATCAAAAATTGAAAGTTTTCAAAAAAATACAAAAAATTCAACCTAGGCTAATTTTGATATTCCGAATCCAAAAATGAACTTATTTTGAAAGATAAAATTTATAAAATTTCAAAAAGTGGGTATTACTATTTATAACATCTAGTTCATAATAATATTATAAAAATATCTCATTTAGTGAAACTTGGTATTGCGTACTACGCACGCTATCGAAGAAGTTCTTGATTGCATGTAATGCCAGACAAGTCAGGGTTGCGTGTACTAAAATCCCCATTTGGTGTTGCATATAATATAATCAAAACTTATTAAACAAAATCTATACTTAATGTTGCGTAAAATAATTTCCACAAAATGAACTTGAAATTGTGTGTAACACAAGCCAAGAACAGTTGTGCGTATACTGAAAGCTAATATGGTGTTGCGTATAGTACACGCTAATCCTGGTGTATAATATAAGACATCAAAGAAATTAAAAATAATATATCTCATAAAGTCTTGGGGTGTTACATTCTACCCCCTTAAAACGAATTTCGCTCCCGAAATTCGTCAGGGTTATAAATCGTTTACTACTTGAAAGTTTCATTCATAGAAACCCACATCGTAAAAAGGAATACTAAATCATCATTTTAAAAAGGAAAGTAAAAAAAAGGGATACCCAAAGTAACTAATCACTAGGGTTCCCACATAGGAGTATATAGGTGAAAATATGGATATGTAAGAGAAATATAACTATAAAGTTCTGAAGGAAAGTGGTAGAGAACATGGCTATGAAAAAGCCAACATTCACAAAGCAATAAATTTGTGATGATCTAAGGTACCATCTGATTTATCAGATATGAGAGTACTAGGACAACATTTTTGTTTTCCAAGAACATTTCCCTAACATGGATGAACTTTTATATAAGGAGAGAAACTTACTTGATTTCAGTGTAATATAATCGTTGTTCATTCCATGATCAATTTCCACTTCATATCTATTTAAAGAAATGAAGATGAATTTTTCATTCATGAAGTGTTAGTAGATCATGTGATAGAATGATAAGTCATCCCATCTGTTTCTATCACAAAAAAGTTAGCATAAGTTATTAAATATAGATAAGTCCATCTATGGTGAGATGAATCATATATGATTCCAAAAATGGACTTATACTTCATCTATAATACCGCTTAATAAAATAAAAATAGTTCCTACTAACCAGGGACTTCCTGTAGGCCAGTGGTAGGCGATAAAGGCCTGTTGCACTTCGGTTGTGGGTTCGATTCCCATAGCCTTGTCTGATGCGACGGGTTGTCTCCCATCCTGCAGGTTGTCCTTTTTCTAAAACTACATTATTATAACATCCCATAAATAATGTCGAAAAAAAATTTCTATCCTTAAACAATACTAACTTATGTCCAACACAATCCATTCCAATCTTTAGGTTTATCTAAAATACTTCTGTCCCATCTCATAGTATAAAGAAAATGATTACTAGAGAGGTTATATACCAAGCATGTGAATACCATCATTTATCTCCCATATATCATAAGATAGGTCTTGTTGGTCATATTACAAACATGTGAATACCTTAATCATGTTTTCTTTAGAAACATGAATTACCATAGAACCATAGCAAAAACATGAATTATGTCAAAAGATAACTCATTCCACATACCAAAATCCCAAAATTTTTATATACTCAAACCATGATATCACTTTGTCCTTATATCAGTCATGAGCTCATGAATACTATCAATATTTCATTTTCTCTTTATCCCTTCATTATGCGCATATCATATTCTTTCCAAAAATATCTGAATAACATTTCATGGTTACTAGTACCATTCAACATATACTTTCAAATAATTTAGGAAAAACAATAGTGTAACAATCCTTATATGTTTCTTTATTCCATAGTACCATTAAATTACCTATACAACATAACTCTTGATAAAAATACAATCATTCCACTACCTTCTTAAACCATTGACCAATCTTCAAAACTTCTTTCATCTCATATATCATTTGTAGTCTCCTCATCATCAGCCACATAAATACTACCCATATGACAATGATGATTCTCTTCTTGAGATTTTTCCTTAGGGAATTGGATTGTATAATGCCCATACATTTCACATTTAAAATATCTAATCATTGTTGATGTCGTAGAAATACCATTATCCTTCTCCATGGTGTTAGCTGAACCTTTTCCTTTGCACTTACTAGATTTGTGTCCTTATTTTCCACACCCAAAGCATCTTCTAGTTCCTTTGAAACATTCTCCTTGATTCCTCTTCTCACATGATTTACATTAGAGAAATTGAATTTTCTTTCCTCTATGATCACCATGAAACTCCATTTTATCTTATTAGCTGATTCGGGAAACATTCCAAAGTTGAGTTTATTAATCATACTATGAGATTTCTGATTAGGAATAATAACGATGTTTGGACTTCCAAATCCCGTTTTATTTGGTTTCTCATGAAGAATATCATTCCATTTTCCATCGTATACTCCATTATCGTGAATCTTCCTGTTTCTATCCATTTTCTAAAACCCAAAAAGAATAGTGTGAGAGGAAAAAATCATGCTAGGGAAAACAACATAATAAAGGGGTTGTATCGTCAATATATAACATCTTAGGTTAAATTCTATGATCGTTACCATAATTATAGGACTATAACCTATACATATACTTATCCTTACGAACATCTCTAGACATACCATAGAAATATCTCTAGGGATTTCACTAAAGTTTTCGCATCCTGGTTTCCAAAGGTTAACAAAACATTCACTCTGATACCAACTATAGTGGTCTAGAATTACTTCCAGTGGACTACAATTGATACCTATCAGGGCACTCCATGGGTGGCTACACCCCCTGGGCGGGACACACCACCATTCCCAATGGCAGCCATTTCCTCATGAATCCCTTGGGCGGAGAGCCATGCTTCGTCCAACGCTCACATGTGAGAGTTCCCAAGGATCAGATTCATTCCTACCTCCTTTTCCTCTGATACCAACTGTAGAGACCCCAAACCAGACGTACAAGGAAATTAAATTGCTTTTGAAGAATACTTAATACACGACAAAAACAGATTCCCAAAGACCATTTCAGTTTAGTGTCTTTAGAAACTCGGAACGTAATCTTATAATCATGGTGAAAGATCTTCAACATATCCCCTTTGGTTTTCTTACATAAAACCTTTATTTATATCCTGGGGAAAAGAAAACCTAAAAAGGGTGATCTCAAATGCTCAGTAAGGGAAAGAATAGAGAACAGAAAACAATCCATTAACATTTGAATGCAAAAACATGAACATAAAATCTAAACATCAAAATCATGAGCAATGACATAAATCTTGGAAGTACATAAGGCATATATCATAAAGTAACATCATTAATGATAAAATAGCATTGGAATAAAACATATAATTGGGGAAAACCATTATGCACATGATATGATTTCCATAGTATCCAAGGCATTGCTTCCAAGACCATCTTAGTGGACAAAGTCGCTTTCTGAATCGAGTTCACTCCTTGTTCCAGTCCTATAACACTGAAGCGGATTATCTTAACATTCTATCCACGTCTATATAATGAGATATAAATCATTACCCAATTCATTTTATGGAGATATATGTCCCACCCATCTCATAATTAAATCATTCTTTCGTATGCCACAAAATCATAAATCATACATCATAACATAACCCATGTAATAGAATGGGATTCTTAAACATCATGCCATCATAACATAATCCATATAAAAAAATGGATATCATTTCATCATAAGAAAAATAAAACCATGTAAATAATGGTGACATTATACTTGAAACATAAACATATTAAATAATGTCATTTTAGATGGAAAATGGTTTTGATAAAACACTCGAAATGAATTCTTGAGGAAAATATCCTTTCTTCTTCAAAATCGTTTTCTTTTCAAAAAATTCCATGAAATTTTAAAAGAAATGGGTTCGATGAAAATAATCATGCAATCATGCAGAGTATTATTCATGAAAATTAGGTGTTATGAAACCGTAAAAATCCATTCACGCCGTATAAGTTAAAAATAACATTCTCCTCGTACTTTTGTTAGAAAAGTAAAAAAGATTCTCATGTGGTAAAAATAAGTAAGATTCCTTTCATAACATGTGGTAAAATTAAAAAATGGTAAAAAGGACATTAAACATACATGAATTTTTTTTAGAAAACATGGTCATGGATGATAACAAAAACCCTAGCAAATACTTATGAGTAAACAATCTCGGATAAGAGCGAGATTGGAATAGTTATCCCTTAACTTAGGTCTGATATGCTTCCTACGTATCCGAACCTCTAGTATAATGATTTAAATAATGTCATAGACTTATTAAATAATCATATTAATTGTTATGATATCATATATGGTTCACTTATGACTTTATATTACCCGTTATTTTGTAAATTCCATGTTAAAGCAGCATTTTGGGTAAAATCGTTTCATTTATTGTACGCATTTCGACATGTTGTTCTGGATATTATAACATATATCTTGATTTACATAATTCTAGAATGTAAAAAATTATTTATATATAATATATATTCAGTATATAAATGGAATGAAATACACCGTTCATGGAGACGGTAGGCCGTGCGTACGCATGAACGCTGTTTTTGTCTCCTTATTGAATTAAATCGAATTAAGTGAATGAAACATATATGTACATAAATCCAGTATCATTATTATGTAATGTCTTTCATGATTATTTATTATATATACTTTATAATCATACTTGAATGGATAATCATGGAAAATGAATCTCATCACGTTCGTGGAGATGGTAGTCCGTATGTACGCACGAGCGATGATATCATTCCCATGATCGTGGAATTATATTGATGTGTATGTATAATATTTAAGAATAAATATAACTTTACCATAATCATATATAGATATTTATTTACACCATTATACCCATCCATGTAAGGTGGTGGTGGAAAACAGATTACACCACGGTGTGGAGACGGTATTCCGTACGTACGCACGCACGGTGATTTTGTTTTCCTTAGGATGGATAGAAGATGAAATTGGGTTGTTTCATATTTATAATAACATATCATTATATGAGTGATACTGATGTTATTAATTTATGATGAAACAAATAAATAAGAATACGTATAAGAAGAAATAAATTGGAAAGAATCGGTAAAGGATATTACCTCTTCTTTGACGCGCCTCTTCTTAACCTCCTCTTAAGGCACTAGGGTTGGTCTTTTGAGAATACCAGAACCTCTATAATTCTTCTAGGGAAGATGATAAGTTAAATGGTCAGGGGTTGGCCAAGCTCCATGGCTCAAAAGGGTGTGATGAAAAGAGGGAAGGGGTGCCCTTTTTATAAGGGAAGAGAGGGGAACCTTCATAAATACTTAAAATATTATTTTATAATAAAGTCATATTCTGTTTATAATAGCTCCAAATTGATTTATTTCTAAGATAAAGTGGGGATGGGTCGAAATCCCTTTAACCAATAGGTTTTAGACAAACGAACCCCAAGTGGTTCATTATTAATATATATAACCCTATCTAAGTCATTTGGCCAAACATTATATTTTTAAGAATATAATAACAATTAATAATATAATATTTGTTTTAAAAACTATTTTATGCCAATTTTGACACTATTTGGTAATTGATTTTTTTGAAACTTATAACAGAATGATTAGTTCAAAAAAAGTTAATTTAATCAATACTAACATGTAATAGTAACCTAGAAAATTAGTGGAATTCATTAAAAGACTCAAATTACATTTATTTGGGTATTTATAACATCAATTATATTAATATTTCATTAATAAGGTAATTACTACATCTTCATTGTGTCATAAATAAATTAAATTATTTAATGTCTAAAATTTATAAATAAAATACCATTATGTGTGAATTCTTTTTTAGCTTTATAATGAATATTTATAGTCAAATTTATCATATGTATAATTCTATATTAAAATGTATTAGTTATTAAACTTTGATTTTAACTATTTTAACTCTTCTTTATATATAATAATAATAAGTGTCATAATCTAATCCAAGTGGACCTAAAGGGTAATATTTTATTCCTAAAGTTGTTTTTGGTCGAATTACACTTATCCAATAGAATTAGGACATGTTTTAGGGTAATAATAATCTCATTTTTACCCTTAATTACCCTATTTACTTTTAACTGTGGTAAATAAAAGTAAAAAGTTACAATTCACAAAAAAAATATTTTTATCTTATTGAACCACATTTTACTCCTTGACATTAACTGTGTCTCTCGGATTTTCGAAATTCCACTCACAGAAGTGGTAAAATTATGTTTTATGTAGATTTTCAAATTTTCCTAGGAGGTGGGTAAAAGAAGGTGAAAAGTTCAATAAAATTTTTATATATCTAAAATTATTATATAATTACTCAAATGAATTACATTGAACTTATATAGGTATTATGTATCAATTTTTATCTAAAAAAATATAAATAAAATAAATAATTATTTAAATAAAAATTTTTCTTTTAAATATTAACCTAGTGTTTTCACTATTCATCAAAAATTGAAAGTTTTCAGAAAAATACCAAAAAGTCACCCTAGGCTAATTTCGATATTCTGAATCCAAAAATGAAGTTCATTAGAAAGAGAAAATTTATAAAATTTCAAAAAGTGGGTATTACTATTCATAACGTCTAGTTCATAATAATATTATAATAATATCTCATTTAGTGAAACTTGGTATTGCGTACTACACACACTATCGAAGAAGGTCTTGATTGCATGTAATGAAAGCCAAGTCAGAGCTTCATGTATGGAAATCTCCTTTTGGTTTTTCATATAACATAATCTAAACTTATTAAACAAAATCTATACTTAATGTTGCATAAAATAATTTCCACAAAACAAACTTGAAATTGTTTGTAACACGAGCCAAGAATAGTGTTGTGTATAGTGAAACCTAATCCTGGTGTATAATAAAAGACATCAAAGAAATTAAAAATAATATATCTCATAAAATCTCAGGGTGTTACAGGATGGTTGCTACAGGTGCTTTATACAGGACTTCTCCCACTTAGCAGCATTGTTGACTAATTTGACTAAGAAGGGTGTGATATCCGTTTGGTTAGAATCTTGTGAAGGGAAGGATGACATCAGCACTAGTCCTGATACTTCCAGAGCAATGTAAGAGTTACACAGTTTACTGTGCTGCATCATGTATTGGGTTGAGAGCAATGTGGATGTAGGGTGATCGAGTAGTTGTATACAGGTCTCGGCATTTGAGGCCAAATGAGAGGAATTACCCGATGCATGATCTCGATTTGGCTGCAGTTGTTCATGTGCTACGCTGTTGGAGACATTATCTCTTGAGAGAACATTTTGTGGTGTTTATGGACCAAAAAAGTCTTAAATATATATTTACCCAGCGTGAATTGAATCTGTGATGGCGAAGGTCGGTTGAATACCTTCATTCCTTCAACTTTGATCTTGTCTATACACCTGGTAAAGGTAACACAGTTGCTGATGCACTGTGTAGGAGGACTCAGATACAGGCAGTGCAGGAGGCCAGTGGTGAGTGCTAGCTCAAGGATTTGTTCTCTGAGATGAATTTAGAGGTGCATGATAGTCAGGGGTGAGCCTATGTTTCTTCCTTAGCTGTGACTTCTACCCTCCTAGATAGAGTGAGGATGAGACAACTATCAGATTCAGAAGGCCTAGTTCTATGGGAGTCGATGGAAAGTGGGGACCCTCCTCCGGGTTAGACGATAGACAATGATGAGGTAATGTGTATCCGTGGAAAAGTGTGGGTTCTATGGGATATACATGAGGAGTTGATGTGAGAGTTTCATGCTTCAGCTTGGGAAGTGCATCCCAGAGTTACAAAAATGTATCGTGACATGAGAAATCAGTATTGGTGGCCGAATATGAAAAGAGAGATAACTTGTTTTGTTACGAGATGTTCCACTAGTCAGCAAGAGAAGGTAGAGGATCAGAGTCCAGTTGGACTGTTACAGCGGTTACCCATTCCGGAGTGGAAATGGGATGATGTCGTGCTGGACTTTTTGACCAGGATGCCGAGGTCACCTCAAGGTAGTGATGTCGTGTGGGTTCTTGTGGACAGACATAAAAAGGTAGCTCACTTTTTGCTGATCAAGGAGACCTTCAGTGTTGAGGAGCTCGGGAAGTTGTATATCTGAGAGGTAGTAGGCCTTAATGGGCTCCCTCGTTCTATCATTTCAGATAGAGACTCATGTTTTATGTCTCTTCTTTGGCAGAGTTTTCAGAGGTCAATGGGTACACAAGTTCTTCTGAGCACATTTTACCACCCTTAGACCGATGTCCAGTCAAAGCGTATGATACAGGTGCTTGAGGACATCATGCGTGCATGCGCCCTGGACTCTGGGGGCTCTTGGGAGAAGCACATATCCCTGGTCAAGTTTTCCTATAATAATAGTTTTTAGGAAACTTTTGAGATGGATCCTTATGATGATTTATATGGTTGGTCAGGCCTATCACCCATGTGCTGGTTAAAGGCATGTGAGGCAGCTTTATTAGGACCACATATCATGTAGGAGACTTTTGATCCGGTCTAGCTAATTCAGAAGCGGATGGCTACTGTAAAGTCGTGTCATAAATCTTATGCTGATCGCCACAGAAAACTCTTGGAGTTCATGGTTGGGGATCAGGTTTTCTTACGTGTTTCACCGAAGTTGGGACACAGGTGGATCAGGAAATAGGGTAAACTTTCATTGAGGTATGTGGGGCCGTTTGAGATTCTAGAGAGAGTCGGGTCAGTTTCCTATCGGTTGAAGTTACCACAAAGGTACGAGGCCATGCATGACATATTCTACGTATCTCAGCTGCGCCGTTATCACTCAGACCTATCTCACATTTTTCATCCTTAGGAGGTTGAACTTCAGGCCGATGCATCCTTTTAGGAGCATCTGAATCTTATTGTTGATAGGAGCACAGAGGTTCTCCAAGGTTGGTCAGTTCCTCTCGTACGGGTGCTATGGCAGCATGGCCGAGTGCAGGACGAGACCTGGGGCCAGAGACCAATGTACGTGCTCAGTGGCTAGAGTTATTCTCAGCTTTATCTTCACCACCCTCAGAAGGGAAATTTAGGGACAAATTTCTTTAAGGGGGGAATTTTGTAAGAACACGGTTCTTATTCTTGAGGTATGAGTTTCTTCTTTTCCTTTTTTCCTTAAGTGTTTTTGAAAAAATAAGTAAAATTGGGGAAAATTCGATTTTTTTTGGTACACGCCATATACTTTGGCCGTGTGGGATGAGTACATAGGGCGTGTAGGCCTGTCAGTGACGAAGGGTGTAAAAACTGACTACATGCCGTGTACATGGTATTTAGATGCCCTGTAATCAGTTGGTAGGTGAATAGTAATGCAGTGGGAGTAGCCTCCAATGTATCTATAGTACACGCCGTGTATTCCGAAATACATGTCGTGTAATCATGTCGACACATGAACAGTGAGGCGATGGAAAGTTTCCACCAAACGAACAGTTAAAAAAATGAAATCTACACACCATGTACTTTAGAGTACACGCCATGTAGTTTTTTTCACTTAAAATGGGCAGTAGATTCCTATTTCGACAGAGGAATCACAGAACTCATTTTCAGAACGGTAGACATGGCTAGATCTTGGAATAGCTCTCGAATGTTCACAGTGAATCTGATTCTTCCACCGGAAATCTCGTTTGGACTGCGTGTGTAAGACCTTCCTTCTTCTTGGGTCTTTCCATCCAATTCTTTTCAAAGGGGAATTTATTTACGTTTGAATGGGAAATATTTTATCCCAGATCTACTCCATTCTCTATTGATTTGGGAGGCATTGTTCACATATATTGATCAATAGAGATCGAGGTTGGTGGTCTGGTGTTTATTTCCAACTATCGAGTTGATTTTGTGTACCGTTGTGCTACGCGCCCATTTTTGGGGTGTCGTAAGGATGAGGAATTGACTAATTAAATACCTATAACTGCATAGGTAATTTAATGAATATAGATAAACTGTTTTTTGGGATCGATGCTTGGATCCAGGGCCACCCTGTGGGTGCGTTTCCCTTATTTAGATGCTTGTCCAGGATACCCGTGGGTATGCTGTGATTATAGCATGATTTGAGTTTTCTTGAGATAAAATGTATATAAATTGCTATCTTATGTGTTGGTATTGTCCCAGTTACTTTCTTATCCTGAGGGTAGTGTTTTTCTGAGCTTGAGAGCAGTGTTTGGATTACCCTGAGGGTAAGGTTTTTTTTAGCCTAAGGGCAAGGTTTGTTTAGCCATAGGGAAATGTTTCTTATGCCTGTGGGAAGTAGCTTCTGTGCCTGCCAGAAATATCTTGTATACCTAAGGGAAATATTCATTATTCCTGAGGGAAATCACCCGAGGGTTTCGTTTCTATTTTGCCTGAGGGGAAGGCTAGAGGGCAGGGTTCTGTTTAGCCTGAGGGAAACAGTTCTTATTTCTGAGGACATTGTTTACTTGATTATTCACTGTGGTGTTTCTTGTGTTATACCTTCCAAGATACAGGACATGCTCATTATTTATTTGTCTTCTACTTGTTGATATCCTATGGTGTTTTTTGCTGAGGCACCATATATGAGATTCTCAGTTGAGGTGGAGTCTTGAAAACTTATAATTCAGTTATATTGAATTATTAAGTAATAATTAAACCAAAAATGGAACTGGTAGAAGTAGATGCTTTTGAGTACTTCCTAGCTTACTGCATTTCATTTTTGCACACTGCTGTTGCACATTTTCACAGATAGTTGAGCACGGGCCTTTGGTGGTTGCCTACTGTGATTTATTTCTCACACCCTGTTTGGGTCATGTCTTGGGCCCAAACAGCTTATATTACTACAGGTATTGATAAGGGAAAGGGTCCCTATACAGGTACTTGATTGTTGCAAAGGATTAGGAGAGCATGGGACCAAGCTTAGGCTTGCGATGCTACTGAGTTCCATCTGCACTGTTTCTATTTTTCTATGATGTACTTGTACCTTGTATTGTATTATTTTAGATTGTAGTGTATCCTATTTTGACTGCTTTCTTAGACTTAGGAACATATTGCATCATTATATATATGACTATTGTCATCTTTTACTTCTGTATTGTTGTCCATTTCAGCTTAGTATTGTTTACTGCTTCCGCTATTGGTATGTTTGTATTTTCTATGCTGCGCTACACTTTGAAAAATGAGGGCATCGTTTCCCCACTATCAGACCTAGTCCCTCACTGCTACTCGAAAGCCTCTGGCATTTGGGGAAATGCACTTGAGGTCATGTGACCAACTGGGTTCGGGGCACCCATTCAGTGGCACCCGAATCCGGGACATTACACTCTAGTTTTGTGCAGTATTCAGTGTGTGTAGAACAAACAGATACACACACTGCTAAACAAATTTAAACAAATGAACACAACAGATCTAAATATTTAAAATAAGGTTTATAAGACCCTTTGTGTTATACATTGAATCTCTAGACTCTTTTGATGTAGTAAAAATGAAGTTTGAGTCCTCTTTTAAAATTGGGCTAAAAATAGAGTATTGAAGCCTTTGTGGTCTGGTTTCCAAGAGTGTGAAATGTTCAGCTCCTTGTTTGAAAGATGTTAACTGCAACTCAGTAGGTTTTGATAAATTTTTTGAAGTCCCTGTATGTTCTTACTTTGAGTTCTTGTGATTTTGAAGAACGATTGAGAGTTGCATGAGTTTTTAGTTCTTCTATTCCTTTTACTTTTTAGTGTATCTTGAATAATCCAGCTTATAATTCTTTTATACTTCGAGGTCCAGTAGACACGAAGATCTACCCATGTGCATGTACCTCATACTTTCTAATAAATATCATACATAAAATGTTAATTAATGTCAGAAACATTAATTTTTCTAAATATTACTGTTAGATATAAATATGAATTAATATATTTAATACAGTTTTTATGACTACCAGCAAGTCATTGCTATCACTGGCTCATTTGTATCAGTTTTTCATCAGTGGAAAGTCACCATCGATGACTCTGTGTATTGGTGAGCCCTTTAAATTGGTATCAGTGACTCTGGGTGTCATTGTCTCCTTTCATCAGTGAGAGAGATGAACTAACGGTGTCTCATATCAACGGTGAGTCATTCATTATATCGGTTAGACAGTTGAGCTGATAGTGACTCATTTTAACTGATGGTGAGTCCTTGAATCGCTAGCATCATGCAATGGTAGGTCACTTGAACTAACGATAGGTCGTTTGCATCGGTAGATTGTGAAAAACTGAGTCTTTTGTCTATCAGTGTCATGTTCAATGGTGAGTCTTTTTTCTATCGATGTTATGTCAAATGGTGAGTCTTTTGCAATAGTGTCATCTTCACATACTTTATAAAATATGCAAGTTTTATCTATCTGTCACTAAGACAAATGTTTGACAGTGAGTCATCTATCAATCAGTGCCAGTGACTCATACTTCGACAATTTTAGATGTTATGTCTGTCATGAAAATCAAAAAAGTTAGAAACCATTAATCCTCATAATTACACATACATAATCAATTAAAAGTTTTTTTATACTTAAGCACAAATAAATATTTATATTAATGAAATGATTTGATATTCAAGATAATTTTTGGTCATAATATAGTATCTAACATAAAATAATATATATGTTAATATATGACATGATTTGGGATAATTAAAACCTTTATAGTTAGATATAGTGGCCGAAAGAATATATAAGCCAACAATCTCCACCTTATTTATACTCACAAATAATGGAATTATTGAATATCAAAAAATTCTCCCCCTTTTGGGATTATAAAAAAGTTATAGGAGAAAAGAACATGGAACACAATAATGTAGAATTAATGAAATAGCATTCATAAACTGACTACACTGAAAAAGAAAACATAGAATGACTCATCCCTATCAAATTAAAATTATGCCACACTACTGGATAGGATCAAGTGGTAGGATCAAGGTGCTCATTCCCCTTATCATAAAGACCAAAATAATGTTTATAAGGAGGGATAGGCTGAGGATCAGAAGGGTCTGAATGAATTTTGAGAGGAGATAGAGACACTCCTTTAGGAACTATAGAAGCAAGGGTAGGTTTGTGTTGAGAAAGAACCAGAGATTAAACAATTTCTGTGATTACTGGTCTGATGTGAGATAACACCTAAGAAACTAAAATTTGGGGTTGAGCAGACACAGAACTAGCAGGGCCAAGTGTTTCACTAGGAGGTACCACAATGGCCTCACTTTGAACATGAAGATACAATTTCAACATCTTGATGAATTCTTTAATGATCTATGCACCATATTTCATAGATTTTTCAAAATCATGATTGTTTTCTATAAAATTATCCAACAAAGGAGTAAATTCTCTATGTTTGTGAATCTGATCCTTAAAGGAATTTTTCACTGGAGGAAGAGTAAGAGTTGTGTCCAAATACTTAAACAGACTATTCATTTCATTCTTTGTGATAAGTTTGGAGAAAAACTAATTAATCCTCTTGATTAACTCTTCCCACATATGTGAAGCACTCCTTGTGTAATACTTCACATGATCATGAAAATTATCTGAAGTATCCTCAACATTGGCTATA
The DNA here is from genome assembly GCA_963277665.1 of Viscum album. Taxonomy (NCBI): domain Eukaryota; kingdom Viridiplantae; phylum Streptophyta; class Magnoliopsida; order Santalales; family Viscaceae; genus Viscum; species Viscum album. The sequence continues at coordinate 161,538,661 of OY728119.1, read as the reverse complement.
CATGGAGTCAAAAATTTATCTCCTCTTTCAACACTGAACTAATATTAGAAATATCTACAGATTGTGAAGAATGAGTAGGTGGAGTAGAACATGAATCTAGAGTAGAGGTGGTAATATCCTGAAATTATTTTTTCATATTGGCAAACTCAAGATCATTAAAATGAGATACAATGTTCTCAAGCCCTTTTACGGTCATTTCCATTGTATTCCTATACTCTGTGGTCCAGAAATTGATCCCAATTGTCAACTTATTTATATCATTTCCAAGATTGGTATTTCTTTTCAAAAGTGTCTCTATATTTTTGATTAGATATGGATGAATCTATTTTATCACCATCTTTAAAATAGAAGTAGCATCAGCTTGAGAAAGACTAGTTAAGGCATGAGAAGAACTATAAGAACCAACATTCTTTACACCATCAACCACAGATCTAACTTCTTTCAAATTATCAGTCATCTCGGTATTCTGTCTCTTGGATTCATCAATATCATACATAATTTGGGATTGAAATGAGTGTCTTATGGAGGCAGATATCTCTTCCTTTAATTTTTTAAAATCATATTTAGTGACATAGTCACTAGAAGTGGTGTCATCCACTAGTTCCTTTGTAGCAAGGGAAATGATTTCATTATTAGAATCTTTATAATCCAATCCCAAGGCTACATAACTAGGATTCCTTTTCTATTCAATAAGAATATCATAATCCAATGGATAAATAGTATTAATCCTTAGTCTAACTGATTTATGCTCTTCATCATCTTGAGAAAATGGTCCTTGATCCCCCCCCCCTTAGTGTTATCTCTTTTGCCAGATTTCACCCCTTCAATCATGGTTTATTGGAAAGGATTATTTTATTTACGTATAGTTCTTATCCAGGTATAAACAACTAGAGAATCAGGTTCATCTGGAGCAACATATTATTCTTGAACAACATCCTCAACAGAGACACTGGTATTAGATTCAGCAACTTCCATACTCACATCATCTAGATTTACCTAAGGGAGACCAGAGTCACTGTCACTTTCACATTCACTGCTTTTTTCATTATTACCATATTCATTATTATCATCTTCTACTTTCTCATATTCTTCTTCCCCTCTTGATTTTGAACTATTTTTACCACTACTGGATTCTTCCTCTTCATCTTCTTCTTCATATTCCTTTTCATCTTCTTCTACATTTTTTTCTTCATTGGATTCACTGACATACTCTACACTACCTTCAACTTCAGTTTCTTCACTACCAAAACATTTGATAACAGTTTCATGAGAGGGTAAATCCAGAGGTGTACTTGTAGGTCCAATAAAGAAACTTTTTGATTTTCCAGTATTTTCTGGGTTACTTCGATCATCAACTAGTGATCCCACATCTATAATAGGGGTAGTTGTCTCCTCATCCTTGTATGAAGAATAGGTTACTTATTCATCTCGACCGAGACCGGGATCCACTAGATCCCTTGGTCTTACTAGATGGTATATGGGATTGAACTTCTCCTACAAACTATCTTCATCACCAACCCATTCTTTCCTCCAAGGGTTACAATTTATTTTCATTTATTTACAGATGTCAGAGCTTAAGCAGATTCCACTACATTCACTAACTACCACATCCTCAACTTCATTTACACAACCTTTCTCCTTCAACATAGCTGAAATCATTCTTGAATATAAGAGAGAATTTGACTTACACCCTAGTTTTATCATCTCATTCATGTGAACCATCAGATATCTAAATATATTTCAATTAACACATTTCTGAAGCAAATAAACCAAGTATACATCTTGATATTTGAGAGAAGAAAAGTCTCCTTTCCTAGGATAAATCTGATGCTAAATAAAATTGAAAATAATTCTACAAACACCATTCAATTCTGAGGAGATGGGTCTATCATGCTCTTCATTTTTAGTTAGACTTTTTATATAAGTCTCGTAGAAAAATAATCCAATTTCAAGATGAGAAGTACCATGGTAATCATAAAACCTTCCTTCATGTGGTACCTTAAAATATTCAGTCTAATGCCTTGAAGTGAATGAAATTATCTTCCCTTTCATAATCAACTTCATCCATGAAACATTACATCCTTCTAGTAAAAGTTCCATATTCATATGAAAATCATAAACCATATTTGGATAAAAGATTCTATGATTTTTTGTGAACAATTCAATCTATCCTTGATCTTTCATCACTTTTAACGGAAAATATTTTCTCTCCAAGAGCCATTACACCAATACTTACTTCTCCAAAGTTACAACATGTTTTAAAAGACTAGGATTCATAGGACCTGATGATTTTATTGATCACCCTTTTTGTTTCCTAGATTCACATGACTCACCCACTTCTATATCTCTCTTTACTTACGCCATTCCGATCAGTTCAGTCAGGAGTTCAGAAGGTGGAAGGTTGGCAGTTGAGAAAGATAAAGGCAGTAGAGAGAGAGTATATGTAATAGGAATAGAGTGGAAAGATTCAAATTTATACCATTTAGGGATTTTAAGATTTTATAATAACAAAATCATGAATCGGGTTCACTGGAATTAATGAAACAGTTTTGTTTTGAGAAAAAACATAAAATGTATAAAAGTGATTAGTCATCGGTGTCAGTATGAAAAACTTTTTAAAACACTAATGGTGTTAGCATGACAATGGTGTCAGCATGAAAATGGTGTTGACATGACAACAGTGTCAACATGACAATGCTGTCAGTATGAAAAACCTCATAGAAAAATATTAATGGAAATGAAAACACAGTGTCTTACTAGTTGATCATTCATAACTCATGTATGATGTAATTTATTCTTTTAGAGTTCAATAGATTAGTGAATATATCAGAAAGATGATATTCAATGCCAATAAATTGTAAATTAATATCACCCTTTTAATAATGATCTCTCAAAAAGTGACATCTTAAATCAATATGTTTTGTTCTAGAGTGAGAAACTGGGTTGTTAGAAATGTTAATTGCACTTGTTTTGTCACATTTTATAGGTACATGTCTAAATTTATATCTTTAGTCTAGAAGAGTGTGTTTTATCCAAAAAAATCTATACAAAAGCAACTAGCTACTATGTATTCAGCTTCAGTAGTAGATAATGCAACAAAATGTTGTTTCTTACTACACCATGGAAACAAATATTTTTTCAAAAAAGTTGCATGTCCCAGAGGTTCTCTTTCTATCTAACTTGAATACACAAAAATAAGTATCACAATAACTCACTATATCAAATAATTTTCCTTTGGGGTAAAACAAGCCTAAATTGATAGTATTCTTGAGGTATTTTAAAATTATTTTAACAGTATTCTTGTGATATTATTTGGGATTATCTTGAAAACAGGCACACATACACACACTAAACATTATATTCGGCCTACTGGAAGTCAATTATAGAAAGCTTCCAATCATTCCTCTGTAAGTTGTTTGATCAACAGATTTACCATCTTCATCAAGATCCAACTTATATGTAGTACTCATGGGAGTTTCACTACTTTTAATGCTATCAAATCCTAATATTTTTAAAATATATTTAGTATAATTACTTTGATTTATAGTGATACCTTCTTTATTTTGAAAAATTTAAATCCAAGAAATAATTTGAGTTTACCCATTAAACTCACCTCAAATTCATTTTTCATCATTTTAGAAAATTCAATACATAAATAATTTCTTGGAGATCAAGAAATTATATCATCAACCAAGATTTGGTCTACTAAAACATCTTTAGAAATTATCTTTATAAAAATAGTAGGATTATTAATACCTTTTGTAAAACATTTTAAAATAAGAAAATTATTTAATCTATTATACTAAGCTCTTGCAGCTTCTTTTAAACCATATAATGCTTTTTTCAATTTGAGAACATGATTTTGAAAATTAGGGTTTGTAAAACCATGGGGTTGTTAAAAAATCCTCAAATATATATCCATTTAGGAATTCACTTTTAACATCCATTTGATACAGTTTGAAATTAAGATGGGAAAAATATGAAAGAAAGATTTTGATGGCTTCAAGTCTAGCAACAGGTGGAAAATTTTCTTCATTGTCAGTTCCTCCCTCTTGACTATCACCTTGTACAACTAATATAACTTTGCTTCTAAAAATATTACCCACTTCATATACTTTATTTCTAAACACCCACTTAGTTCCTATGGTCAAGGTGTCTTTGGTTCTATCCACAAGTTTCAAAACTTTATTTCTTTCAAATCAATTCTGTTCTTCTTGAATATCCATCACCCAAAATTCATCTTTAATTGCATCATTGATGCTTTTAGGTTTATGTTGTGACAAGAAATCTTTATGTTCAACCTGATTTCTAGGAGAACCTCTATTTTGTGTTCCTTTATCTAAGTCTCCAAAAATAGCATCTAGAGGATTTTTCATGAGAGTTCTAGTTTCTCTAGAAAGGTCGGGATAGTTATTTTAGGTTCATCTATAGGTTCAGGTTCATCATGTTCAGATTATAAAGAATTTCCATAATATTTTGATTTCACAGATAGATTGGCATAAGGATTAGATTATTTTTCATTTATGTTTAGATTTGATATATCATCTTCAAGGTTTTCTACAGAGGTGTTAGGTTCCTGTGGATATGTTTTATCGAATTTTATATACATAGATTCTTCGATACACTTGGTTCTTTTACTAAAGACTCTATAGGATTTACTAGAGCCGGAGTAACCTAGGAAGATTCCTTCTTCACTCTTCAATACGAATTTTTCAAGATTATCCTTCGTATTAAAAATATATACTTTGCAACAAAAAACATTGAAATAACTAACTTTGGGTTTTCTATTGTTCCATAACTCATAAGGAGTCTTCTTGAGGACAGGTCTAATTAAGACTCTATTAATTAGGTAACAAGATGTATTCACAGCCTCATCCTTTATGTAAAAAGGTAAATCATATTCATTAAGCATTGTTTTAGAAATTTCTTGTAAGGTCCTATTTATTATTTTCTATAACTCCATTTTGTTGATGTTTCCTAGGGGAAGAAAAGTTATGAATATATCCACTGTGTGGGCAAAAAATATTCAAAGTATTGATTTTCAAACTCACAGCCATGATAACTTCTTAGAGATTTAATTATAAGTCCACTATGATTTTATATAATTTTAGAATACTTGGTGCAGTAAGTACATGCTCCACTTTTGTGAGCTAAGCGATAAGTCCAAGTATTCATAGAATAGTCATCCACAAGAATATAGACATGGTGATTCCCATTTAAACTAGAATCTTGATATGGTCCAATCAAATCCATGTGAACCAAATCTAAAGGTTGAGAAGTTAAAACATAATTATTTTATTTGAAAGTTATCATGTGATGTTTTCCCTTTTCACATGAATTACATACATTATCATTTGGAAACTCAAGTTTGGGTAGATCCTTGACTATGCCTTTTCTAGTAAGCTTTATAAGAGAGTGTACATTAAAGTGTCCTAATATCCTAGGCCAAATCCAAGACTATTTATGAAATGCACTTAAATAAGAAATATTTTGCGTGTCTAACGAACCTAAATTAATAAAACATATATTTTCGTTTCTAAAAGCATAAAATAATAATTCATATTTAGAGTTAAAAACATCGCAAGCATCATTTTCAAACACGACATGAAATCCATCATCACATAATTGTGAAATAATAAGAATATTCTACTTTAATCAATCATCAAAAAGTACTTTAGAAATTAAAACTGATTTAGAGTTACCAATCTGCCCTAGGAAAAATAGTTTTTCTATAGAATTTTCACTAAAAGTTATATATCCACTGTAAATTTTGATGTGATTATTGAAGATTTAGTAGTCTCATTTCATGTGTCTTGAACATCCACTATCCAAGTACCATTAACTCTTGTAAGAGCTCTTCAGAAAAATTTCCTACAGAATATTAAAAAAAATAGATTTTGGTACCTAGACTTGTTTGGGTCCAATGACATTAGTAATCAATGATTTAGGTACCCACATTTCCCTTATGGGGTTCCTATAAACATTGTGCAACATATTTAAGAAATAAACTCTATTTGGTTTATAAAAAATAAAGGCGGTAAAAGATTTTCCTGAACTAGTATTAGTAACAGAGCTTTGATTTTTAGGTAAAAGAACAGATTTTACATATTTAATTATAAAATGTGTGTTAGATAAGTTTCTCTATCCAGGTTGATATCCAATACTAAAGTGTAATTAGGAGCTATCTGTTTACAAAGAATTTGAGTAAGAGTGTCTTTACCATTGGTAAAAAAAATTAAATCCTTCTTCAATTTCTCATTAGAAAATTTTAATGCATTGTTTTCTTTAAGCAGTTGAGCATTCTTTTCTTTTTCAGTAATAAGTTCATATTTAACAGTTATAGTAAGAGCATGTTGTTTCTTTAATGATTTATACTTATCCTTTAGTTCATTAAATGTATCTTCTAGCAAGTTACAATATTCAAATAGTTCATCATTTTTCATATTCTCAGACTCACTTTCATTTTCACAATAATAGTAATTATGTGTAGGTGAATCTAAGGTTACATAAGATGTATTTTTCACAATTTTTTTTTTCCATATCTTCTTTCTCATTAGGACAAGAAGAAGATTCAATAGATATATCCTCATAAGCACTCCAAGTGGCCATCATAGCTTTATTATACTTCTTGTCTTTATTTTAATACTTATTCTTGTGTTTGAGCTTGGGACAATCATCTTTGACATGTACTCTCCCCGTGCATCCGTATTAGATAGTCTATTTTGATTTATCATTTCTTTTCCAGTACTTAGTCTAACTTCCCTTGTTATCATATCTTCTATTATAATTAGGATTCTTGAGAATCTTATTCTTTCTATAGAATTTTTTAAATCTTCTGGCCAACTGATCTATCTCTCCATCACTATCAGATGTTGATTCATCAGTATAGAAGCTTTCAACATAGGATATCACCTTCTATTTTTCCTTATTCTTAGAGGTAGTAGTATTAAATTCCACAAATTCTCTTTTGGGTTCATCCTCTTATTCCTTGTTTAATTTTAGATATTCTTCTTTTATCATCATCTTTCCAATGAGTTATTTGATAGGGATTTTTTTAATGCCATGTGATTATCTAATTGAGACAGAGGTTCTTCTCCATCTCTAAGGTAAGCATATGATAATCATCATGATTTTTTCTTTGGATGTAACTTCTCCTCCCAGAGAGATCATTGTGTTCACTATTTCATTGAACCTGATATACATATCAAAAATAGGCTCATAAAGATTCATCTTAAAGTTATCTTATTTAATATTAAAGTGTAAAGTCTCATTTCCTTAACCCTAGATGTTCTTTAATGTGAAACAGATAAGGTATCCCAAATTTCATGGGTTGTTTTACATACATAAATTTTATCAAATTCATCATCTCCTAAAGAGAAGTATAAGGAATTCATGGCCTTGAAATTATTTTTATAAGCAGTCTTAGTTGGTTCATCCCAAGTAGTTCTAGTAGTAGCATGAATATTATACTCATTGACAATTGAAGACACAATTTCAAAACCCATACTTTATAAATGCATTCTCATTTTAATTTTCTATGGAACATAATTAGTTCTATTAAAATATAGAGGTATATTGGTAGCAGCACCTTCCATTATATTTTCCACAATAAAGGAATACATTTAAAGAGCTAGAAATTTAGAACAAACAAAAATTTACAGATTATTAAAGTACAACTAAAATCACAGTTGAAAAAAATTTAAAATAGGGCCTTAACAAGAATAAACGCCTCTGATACCAAATGTTGGTCAGATTAGATTACTCAATAGTGGGTGAATTGAGTATCTATAAAACGTTTGTTAAAAATTGGTTCTTTTAAAATTCCCCAATTAAAAATATAGTCTATGTCAGTTTGTAGTGAATTTATAAGAGCCCTAAATATTCAGTTAATTTCTCAAAATATTGATTACTTCTCATATATATTAATATAATGTTTAATACAACATTTAAAACTAACCTACTAGTTAGAAAAATTTATAAACACTTGCTAAACTAACTATCAAATTTGAATTTAGTTTTATGAAATTATGATAAAATAGAGTAAACCTAAAGAGTAAAACCTAGTATACATAAACAAGAGGTTCGGTCTCAAGATGAGACTTAGTGCTCTCCACTTGGTGATCACCTAACACCAAGAAATTTAAATTAATAAATAGTTTTATCCACACCCTGGATCAGGGTTCATAATAGCACAAAGGATATCCAGGTCAAAATCGACCTCTACCATAGTTTTTTCTGGGAAAAAAACAAATGGGTCACACATGACCTCTTCCACTATTCTATATGGGATACGAAGAGTAAAATAGAGAGTGAGTTTGAGGATATTAACTGTCCTATTGTTATGCACATGATTCAGTGTGTGTGTGATAGACAAATACACACAATACTAAAAAATGTAAACAAACAAAAACAGTAGGGCTAAATATCTAGAATAAGGTTCACAATTATTTGTGTGTTATGAAGTGGAGATCTGGAGTCGTTTGAGGTAGTGAAAATGAAGTTTGAGTCATATTTTAAAAATAGGCTCTAAAATAGAATATTATAATCTCTGTGGTCTAGTTTCAAGGAGTGTGAAATGTTCAGCTCCTTGTTTGAAATATGTTCAGTGTAGCTCAGCAGGGTTTAATTGTCTTATTGATGTCCCCGTATATTCTTTCTTTGATTTCTTGTGATTTTTAAGAATGATCGAGAGTTTCATGAGTTTTCAATTCTTCTGTTCCTTCTATATTTTAGTGTATATCAAATATTCTAGCTTGTAATTATTTTATACCTTGAGGTCCGGAAGACACTAAGATCTCCCCACATGAATGTACCTCGTATAGTCTACTGAATGTCTTACAGACAACATTAATTAATGTTAGAAATATTAATTGGTCTAAATATGACTATTAGATATAAATTTCAATTAATAAATTAAAACCATTTTTGTGAATATAGGTGAGTCATAGGTATCAGTGACTCATTTTCATTGGTCCTCCATCATCGATAAGTCATCATCGATGGCTCCATTTATCAATGAGTCCTTTCCATTGGTATCGTTGACTCCAGGTGTTAGTGTATTCTTTCAATAGTTAGACATATGGAATAAAGGTGACTCATATCAATGATGAGTCCTTCCTTCTGTCAATGAGATAGTGGAGCCAATGGTGACACATTTTAACTGACAGTGAGTCCTTGCATCGATAACATCATGAAATTGTAGGTCACTTGAACTAACAGTAGTTCATCTACGTCGGTATCATGTGAAATTTTGAGCCTTTTGTCTGTCATTTTCATGTCCATTGGTGAGTATTTTTCCTGTCGATGTCATTTCAAATGGTGAGTCTTTTGTCTGTCGGTGTTATGGCCAACGGTGAGTCTTTTGCCACGGTGTCAACTTCACATAATTTAAAAAATATGCATGTTTGATCTGTCTATCAGCAATACATATGTCTGATGCTGAGTCATCTTTTTATCGGTGTCAGTGACTCATACATAGACAATTTTATATATTCTTTCTATCCTGGAATTCACCAAAGTTAGAAAATGTTCTTCCTTATAATTACATGTAGATAAGAAATTAAAATCTTGTTTAGACTTAAGCACACATAAATAGTTATGTGAATGAAATGATCTGATATTCAAGATAATGTTTTTTCATAATATAGGATATAACATAAAATAATATGTATGTTAAAATATTACATGATTTGTGATAATTAAAACTGTTATAGTTAGAGATAGTTGCCAACTGCATCTATGATCTAACACATGTTATTTTTATCACCTATTCTTGGATGACTAAAATCAAACACATTTACACTATGAATAACTACAACCTTAACCTCTTCTCTTGGGTGTGTATCAATATTAATAGACAATATACCTAGTTTTCGGACGAATAAAGTCTTGGAGATATTCCCTACTTGATCCTCAAGGTTACAAAGAGCATCCCTTTTATTTTTTATCTTCGTCTCTTGAGTATTCATTTACCAGTACACTTTTTTAATGAACATAAAAAGTATGTTGTTCAGATTTAATTGTTTTTGTGGGTATTATTGTGGCTACCTAAATGAAGCTTACTGATATTGATGTTGATGAGAGGGTGGAAATTGTTAATCCCTAGAAGAGAAAGGTTTTTTTGGAAATGTTTGTTGAGGATGTGGAAAAGTATTCTAAGGTGGGTACCCAAGTGGTCTCTAATTTAGTGGTGGATCTTATACACTCATCTATTCATAAAAAATTTATTTTTATTTTTTATATTGTTTAATGGGTCTTCTTTTCTAATATGGTTGCTGGTATTATTGCGGTTGTTGAATGTTTTCATTTTTTATTGTAATTTCGGTAATTAAAATATTTTCTATGGGTTTGTTCAATTCCTTATTGACAATATTGGAATGGTTGTGGTCCTCCACACATCTCAAAAGATTTTATTTCCATAGCAAGAGCAGGTGGTACGAGTGCATGATAAGGTTTCTGAAAATTTTCATGCATTTTCATAAGAACTTCAACCTGTCCTACAATAGGGGTGGTCTCATCAATATGGTGAATTCAATATCGAGGAGATCCTCAATCTCTCTTCCAAATACTTTAATTGTGTGAGACCTCATCTAAAAGTTTGTGACCAATTTATAGTGTCTTGATCATGATTCTCCCATTATAAGTGGTATCTACTACTGTGTGTATAGTTGATTTTAGACCCTAGTAAATGTTCTAGAGGTGTACCAAAAATAAAATCCGTGATGTGGAAAATTTTGTGTTAGTTATTTGAAGTGATCCCCTTCTTCTGAGGATAATTCACCATCTTCTTAGGTAATGTTTGGGATGTCATTCTATAGCTTCCAGGTGTGTATAGGTAGAAAGTACGTGGCAAGGATTTTTTTCTAGGCCATCCTATAAGGTAATTGACTATGGAGCATGAATATCCATCAAATACTTGGATCTATCATGAAAGAATAAGGGAAATAGCTTAAATATGATGGTGTCTAACATTACTCTTTAGTTTAGGAAAGTGATTTGGACTTCAAGAAAATTAAATATATGCTAATGTGGATATTTTCTCTGAAGTCCGAAAACATTTCTTATGATCTGGATCATATGAATTAGTTCAGGTGTGATTTCAAAAGTATTTTCCTAGATATAAGGATGAATGATGTTGGATACATAACCACAAATGTATGATAATCTATAATCCATAATGGTGCACTCTTACAAAGTTGGTCATTCCCCTACTGTTTGGGTGGAACCTATTGAGAATTTTTAAGGTTAGGTGGCACAAGGTTGTTGTGATAAGACATATTTGTACACTATCATGTAGAAAATCAACTCTCGATTTAAGAATTGAAAAAATGGGTTCTTGACATTCCAGGACCCTTGAACGAGTTAGAGGGACATGTTGTATAAACTTTCCAAAGGGGAATGTATGGAGTAGCTAATAAGCGAGTGAAAATTCTAAAAATTAATAGGGGGAGGTAATGTGAGGCAATATTAGTTTATCATTAAAGGTCTTTGTTCTTTACGAATAACAAGTTCCCCAGTAATAGTTTCAAAATTTGATATACTTGCACAACATCATTGATTCTGCACAGACATCAAAAAATTAGTAATTTGTAAAACCCAACTAACACTAATACGTAAATAATAGGATAGTGGACATATAGGATCAAACCCATAGAGAAGAGATGAAAAATCTGGTGACCTAGAAGTTAGACCATGGTAGGTGGATGTCTAATGTGATTATCATAGGTTGAGTTTCAAAGATGAAGAAAATTGATTTTACTTTAGAAGATAGGGAAGGTATCAAGATCAATTTCAGGGATATTATGAAAAGGTTATTCTAAAATCTTTATTGGGATGGTCCTATTTCTTGGGTTGTGAAGTAGTTAAGAAGTCACCAATTGGTTTCGGTCAAACCAATTGGATATACCCAGACTAAAAATTGTTGTTTGTTCAAGAGGTAGTCAACAACTTAGGGGAATATAGCTTCAAAGCCATAAATAATCACAAGATATTAGTCATACTCTTCTAAACTATAATTATATCTGGGTCCATTTACTACAATTCCTAAAATTAGGCTTCTGTTAATGAATGTGATTAACATGATTTGTTAACCTAATTTTTAACTAAGGGTTACCCATGTTTTGATTGAATAATTTTTTAGGATGATGCTACCTCTACTATCAAACCCTAACCCAAACCAAATTAGTTGTTTATGTCAATGATAGTATTAAATGATTGAGAAAACAATTACATTCTTGGAAAATTCATAAATGAGTTATTTATTAAATTAATTTTTGATTAAAGTAATTAGAATCAATAGATGAACTTACATGGAATGAAAAAGTATAAATGAACACCAATTGGAATTTCTTGCAATGAGATTAAAAACAATGGAAAAGAAATCAAAAATATCTTATAAGGATGTGAAAAAAAGGATAAACAAAAGAAGAGAAGAAAATGGAAGAAACATAGTTCTAAAACATATGAAGAAAAATAAAATAAAATAAAGGAAACAAGTGGTCCGACCTTTTCTATAGCATTGGAGGTGCTGGAATATTTAAAGTCTCCATCATCTCACAACATGTAAATATTTCACATCATGAGTTAGATTTAGATTAATTCTTCCTCAAAACTTCAATGACATGTAAATAAATTTCACATCTCTCAATTAGAATGTCAATATATTCAATTTATTCAGAGTCTTTCAATCTTCATGGATTGAATTTTGAATCTTATTTGTGACCTAAATCTTTCAAATCATGTACATGATTTGCATCCAAAACCTTCTCCGTCTGGAGGATTCGCTATTTGTAATAGTTTCATGTCCTGGACTTCAATCGCAAAATGGATGATATATGAGGATTATATGTTTTCATTCTAATTCACAATTTGAAATTTATTAAACTGTTTAATTAAAAGAAGTGTCTTTTTTAAAGGTTCAACTCCGATTTCCTAAAAAAGCCTGCAAAAATACAAGGCATCATATTATTAAAAATGAATAAATCCTTAGGAAATACATATAAAATGTATATATGAATTCATATTATCAACTTTATGGTAGGTTGGGGAAGAAATATTGACCACCATATAGCGGTCTCTATAGCTAAGTCTAGGCACCCTTTAGAAACCACTAATTGGTGGTCGCTACTGGGTCACCCTATAGAGGATGCTAAATGACGGTCACTATAGGATTCCCCGGTCTAGAGCGGGTGTCAACAATGTGGGCAAGGCATGTAGTACCATGATTGTAGTGTGAGGGAACTCATATAAGTCAGGTTTCAAAAAAAAGGGTGTGGGTTAATGGGAGTCGAAACATAAATAAATCACCAACACCTCACTTTACTTCATTATTTGTAAAACATAGGCCCCTCCCACTCGACCGAGATGACTCTTCTGTTATATATATGTATTATTATATATTTAAATATTTTTTATTTTGTTTTTATATATATAAATTAATATATATTTATAGTTTAACATATAATTATACATGTAAATAAATTATATAATTATACTTAATATATATATATATATATATTAATATATATGTATATATATATTAATATATATATATATAGTATATTTTAATATACTTGTATATAAATATAAATTAACACAGAAACACATATAAATTAATATATTTTTTTTTATAAATTTATACATATAAATTAATATAATTATACTTATAAATTTATATATAAATAATTTTTAATTTGTAATATTATTACATATATAGTTAGATAATTAATCATTTATTATAATTGATAATTTATTTATTTATTATAAATTAATTTTAATTATTTTTTAACATGTGTGTGTGTGTGTGTTTGTTTAATGTATATATATATGAGTATGTGAATATGTGTTTTTATTTGAATAACATGTATTCATGAGTATGTTCATGTGTGTTTTTATTTGAATGACATTTATTTATAATATGACATAAACACACACACACACACTATTTAAAATTAATATTTCAATTATAATTAAAATTCATTATGATTTTAAATATATTGAATTATAATTTTTGAAAAAATTATATATTTATATATATATATAACCACATTAAATTTCATATTTATTTTCTCCATGTTTAAAATGCAGTTAAAATAAAAAATGGGAACATTTTTAAACAAGGATGAAAAATGCTGCTAAATTAGCCATGTTTTTCTAAAAACAATGGTAAAGCCCAATGCTTCCTTACTCAAAGAAACCCACAGACCTAGGACAACCCCTTTCAAAGGTTTCCCTCAATCATATCAAAATCCTTGACTCACTAAACACTGAGTTGCATCTCAAGGTATCTAGGTCTCCCATATATCCCAAAAGTCTAGTCTCAAAAAAGGCTACATCTCATGAGTAACACCTCTATTTTCCCATGTTAAACATCCATGTAATCCAATGTTACTAATGCCCTAATAAGGGTCCCATATCCATAATGACATCCCATTAAAAATCAACAACCTAAAAGGGCTCTAATTCTCACCAAGAATCCATCCACATACTTCTCTATCAATATTCACAACTCATCAGGCACTACTATTACAACAAACAACATCATCCTAGATGATCTGTACCAAGGGAAACCACAGTCAAAGACTAGGATAAACAGAATGTCATTCCAAGAAATATTGTAAACACTATATAGGATGTTACTAGATCGTTAAATATCTGATAATTTACTCCTACCCCATAGGTATAATCACTTTACCAAACTCATCCTTTAACGATATTTACCAAAGAACCATAACCACAAGCTTCAAGTAGATAAAATTATCTTCCAATCTATACAAGAAAAAACCATATTGGTTGTTACTGGCACTTTAAATAACCAAACCCTCAGAGTACATTCAACCACCATCACACTATGACAATTTGTATCCAAAAAATCACGGTCACATAGTTTTGTAAAGTATAGTTGAATTCCGAGATATGTGGGAAAGTTCTATATAGTTTGATACAAATAAATGAAGTAATGAAACCTGAATACTAATAACCCACTAGGGGGTTCTCACTAAGGTTCCTTGTGCCTCACTGGCCTACTAGGGTCACCTCAGGTCCCATACATCTAGGAGCTATATCATCATCATCATAAATATTTTTCTCATAAAAGATCTAAACGAACTACCATAAAAAATAAATACATATACATGTTGGTTTAGATGATTATAATTCCACCAAGTACTTATATGAGAAAATTTCACATGAGCAGTTGATAACACCTTAAATAGTTGAACCTCTTTTCAGTGGAAAACACACACTACCAAGTCTCTATATTTCATGGAAATTAAATATGAGAACTCATGATGCATGAGGTTCCTCTTTCCATTACATGCCAAGTGTCAATTATAGAAATGGTATCTTTCCAACAGGGAAAGATAAAAAAACCATCAACTCCTAAATCTAGACATCATGTAGTACACTCGAGGAGAAAATAATATCAACCATGACATTGAAAATCTAGAACACCAATCCCATCTCTAGAAACATGGAGATCCTATTGGTGAAGGTGTTAATGGTGTAACTACTTGGTATCAATCAAAGGCTCTAACACATTCCTATGTCTCCTAAATACGAAGTACCAAATAGAAAGATAGGTAAAAAAACCTATGATAACACTTTGTAACTCCCCACCACAGATCTCCCCACATGATAGTTGGACCATTTCGCTACAAGACCTCATGTGCACCTCATCATACACCATAGGTTTCCGACTAGTAGTGTGGCTCTATGGTTGTACTGTGAAGAGAGTATACCTCAATATTTGAGTTTGAAATAATAGTAAAATAACAAATAATCATACACACCATAGTACATATAAGTAGTAATTGAAATGAACATGTAGTAATAAAATGAAATGGTGCATACAAACTTGAGAAATCAAGCTCATATACAATAATAGTTCGACCATTGGGATGATCACATAAAAAAATTAAAAATAATTAAACAGAAATACATCATTCTCCACTTCCTACTCAGATCCATGCCACATACCCAATCTCTAAAACCCTATCAAGATACTCTAGCCTGATTATAAGACTTCACATTAGTGGCTCTTCTTGATCATGAAATACCGAGCCTCATATCTATGCATCATGAATATATTATCAACTTGAAAGTGAACATAAAATCTCCACACACACCAAGGTTCACATCTAGGGGATGAGAAATGATCTTAGTAGACCACCCCCATTGGTGAACCTATAACCTATTATCATACGTGCATGCTCATTCAATATGAACAACCTAGTCGAGAATAACATGAATAAAATTAAATAAATAAAACTACCCTCGATCCTCTGGTTTGAAACCCCGATCGACTCAAACATGCTTTGGCTAGTGTTTGGATGTCTCTGAGCACATTATAGGGACTGTTCCAACCTCAGTACATCACTTCTCTAAAGATGAACTCATATAACTTGGGCTAGTTCCAATACCCATAATTGATCCTCAGGTCCATGACCTCGATCGACCGTACCTGCCTTGTATAATGTCTGACTGAATCTGAGCATAAGCATCACCTTAGAGAACCTCAGTCCACACTATGGGAATCCTAGGATTACACCTACACTAATGAGTAGCAGACCCTAGGGTGTTACAAGACATCCCTCATCCTCAAGCCCTCGGGATGTACCCCACGATAGTACCTGGGAATTCTCAATGTCAGGATGAAGATGGATTCCTAAGAGGGGGAGGCCCTAGGAAATCCTATATGCCCCGGTGTGACGATTCCTTGGTGACCCATACAATTAAAGAATATACCCTCCCTGGACCCCATGGTCAATATCTGATCTTCCAATATCTCGTGGATCATCAACCGATCCATCATCGGTGCATCCACCCGATCCTAGCAAGGCACCCAAGGCATTGATCTAGGGGATCAATAGTCACCCTCTAGATATCCAACATCCATGATTGAAGATATGTTCCCAATGATGTCATCTCCCTCGGAAGCTATAACGAATGGGTTTCATAAGATATGATCCTACTGGTTGAGGTCATCGCTTCTTCTGTTTGTGTTAAATAAAATTTATCACATCCTTTTTATATACTAATCTTAACAGTAATTGTACATCAACTATATTATCAATAGTTAAGATGCTTAACAATATTTTAAACCTAACCGAATATATCAGTCCAAAATAAACAAAGTAGTGGATGTGCTTTCTATAACTATAGTACTCAATAAGATGTTTATTCATTGAAAAAGAGAAATTTATTTATAAAAGTTTATGTCGTGGAAACACTGATAAAAGTGTATTTTATCGGCACTGATAGAGTCTACTTTTGTCAGTGCTGATAAAACATAACTTTTATTAGCTCTAAAAAATGCTGTCAAAAATAGTATTTATTAGCGCTTCTGTTTTATCACTAATAAAATACACCTTATCAGTGTGGAAAAAATGAAAAAAAATGAATAAATCATATAATATTATATATATATAAATAATAAAATTATTAAAAACCCAATATACTAACTATTTAATTTACAAAAATATTTAAAAAAAATATTTAAATGAATTATTTATATTAATCACAAACATATTGAAAATATTAAAACATAATAAATAAATTTGTATAAATAAATATTAAAAACTAATAAATATTAAAAAATAAAAAATAATATTGTTGAATTAATATTAAAAATGAATAGATAAATTTGAATAAATTACAAAAATATTTTAAAAGGTGAATTCATAACACTAATTACATAACTTACAAACACATAAATAATGAATAAAATGAAAAAAATATTAATTATATAAATATCAAAATTACTAAAATTGAATAATATTAAATATTAAAATGACAACAATTATTAAAAAATTAATTTAAATAAATTAACTATATACACTTCACACATATTAAAAATGTTAAATCTTAATGAATAAAAATGAAAAAAATATTATTCACATAAATTACATATATATTGAAAATAATACAACACAGTAAATAAATATGAATGAATAAATATTAGAAAATGATTAACTCCAAAAAATATAAAAATGAATATACAATATGAATTGAAATAAAATTAAAAATGTATAAATAAAATTAAATAGATAAAAAAACTATTTAAACAAATGAATTCATAAGATTAATTACATGAATTGTAAACACATACAAAAATGAAGAAAATACAAAAAAAAGAATTTAAAAAAATTAATTGTAAAAATTTCAAACATTTTAAAAATATTACAACTTAATAAATAAACTTGAATAAATATTAATCATAAAAATTTAAGAAATATTGAAAATCATAAAACAAAGTAAATAATTATATATAAATAAATATTTGAAAACTAATAAACACCAAAAATATTAAAAATTAATAAATATTAAAAAATAATAAATAATATTAAATTAGAGAATATTGAAAGTGAGTTAATAAAATGGAATAAATTACAAAAATATTTTAAAAAGTGAATTCACAACATTAATTTCATGAATTACATACGCATAAAAAATGAATAAATAGATAACAATAATTATATAAATAACAAAATTATTATAAATTATTTAAATTTACTGCAAAAAATATTAAAATTGAAATACGTTTATAGTAATCAATTATATAAACTTTAAACATATTAAAAGTATTGAAAATTCATAAATAAAAATTAATAAATATTAATCATAAAAATTAAAAACATATTGAAAATATTAAAACATAGTAAATAAATATGTATAAATTTTAGAAAATAAATAAATTCCAAAATTCTAAAAAACTAATAAATATAAAAAAATGAAGAAATAATATTAAATTAATCAAAATTAAAAATGAATAAATAAAATTAAATAAATTTTTAAAAAATATTATATAAAAGTGAGTATATAATGTTAGTTATATGAATGAAAAACACCTAGAAAATGAATAAAAAATTATAAATTAGTAATAATAATATTGATAATTATTGATATATTCATTGTATTTGTTTTATATAAAATATATAATTAATTATTAACCTATAGGATTTTTAATAATAATTAAAAATATTATTATTTAATTGAATTGATAAATAATAAAAAATGTATAAATAACTATAAAAATTGAATATATTAAAAAAATATTAATTCAACACATATTAAAAAAGAATAAATTACAGAAAATAAGAAAAATGGAGAAATATTGAAAATGAATAAATAATATTAAATCAATAAAGAGACACACACATACGCATATACATATATGTACAAATACGTATACGTACGTATACAGAAATACACATACACATACGGAGACACACACACACAAACACACAGAAACACATACACAGAAACAAACACATACGTATGAACGTGCACTTGCATATACAGATACATACACTAATTGAAAATTAACTTATTTATTTTAGAAACACATTGGAGGAAAACGTGAGAAACCAATAGTTCAAGAACTAAAAGAAATAAACGAACGATTGAAGGACAACTTAAGCCTATTAGATTTGATCTCCCTACATACATTCCAAGAGATAGTGTTAACAAGTGTACCTGGATCATCCTTCAAAAGGTCTTTGATGTGACACGCCAGCTTGTCCCAAGATTCTATGTACTCCTCTTGACTGAACTTGTAACATGCACATACATGCACATACATACACATAAATACACATACATACACATACATAGACATACATATGCATACATACACATACTATATAAACATCAATACACATACATATAAACATAGAGATACACATGCACACATACATACACATGCACACACACACACACACACACAATTACACTTACACATATATACACAAACACAAACATAAAAACTCATAGACATGCATATGTACACATACATGTAGATAGACATACACATATATACATATGAATACACATACACATATGCATATACACATAGAATTACATAGACACACACACATTCCCATACACATACAGACACACACATACACACACACACACACACACACACATACACATACACATACACATACACATACACATACACATACACATACACATACACATACACATACATATACACATACACATACACATACACATACACATACACATACAGATACACATACACATACACATAAAGATACACATACACATACACATACACATACACATAGATATACGCATACACAAACACAAAAACATACACATACACTGGTACCTGCACATGCATATACATATGCATAAACATACACATACACATAAATACACTTACATACCCATGCATGCACATATATACACATACATATGCATACATACACATCATATATAAACATATATACACATACACATACACACATACATACGCATAAACATACATCTACACACACATACACGTACATAGACATAGACGTACACATATGAAAATACATGCACATATACATATACACATACACATACATATACGCATACACATACACATACACATACATATACACATACGCATACACATACACATACACATACTCATACACATACACATAAAGATACACATACACATACGGTTACACATACACATACACATACGCATGCCCATATCCATACACATACCCATACCCATACACATACACATACACATACACAAACACATACGCATACACAGACACATACGCATACACATACACATACATATACACATACACATACACTAACCCACATACACATACACTGATTCACATACACATACACAGATACAAACACATACCCATACATACGCATACACATAAACATACACATACACATTCACATACACTAACACACATACACATATACATACATGTACACATACATACACACACACACACACACATACACATATATACATACTCATACACAAACACATACACATATGCATACACACACACATATACAAACACCCACACATATACACATACACATTCACATTCATGTTCACATACACATACACATACACATACGCATAAACATACACATATATATACACATACACATACACTGACACACATACACATACACTGACACATATACATATACACATATCATGCCAAATGAGTGGGAATCTAAGAGAATAACTATTGATGAGAATAATAAAGTATCTCAAATTACTCTTGATGATATTTTTAGAACACTTATTCAACATGAGAAAATAATGAAAAGAGATGCTGATATGAATATGAAGAAAAATGGTAATGGAAGTGTAGCCTTTACTAATACTAAATCCAAGACTCTGGAAATGGTTACAAGATCTAAGTCAAATAAAGTCATTTTTTATCCAAATCTAGTGAAAGAGAACATAGTGAGAATGAACAAGCTAATATTGCTTGAAGGACGAACAAGATAGTTGGAAAGAAAGACTTTTAGTATAGATAAAAGAAGAAAGAAATAAAAGACAAGAAAGGCTCGTAAGTCACTTTCTATGAATGTAAAAGAGCAGCGCATATCTGGTAGGATTGTCCTATTCTTAATAAAAAGGATAAAAAGAAAAATCATTCTGAAAGGAATAGAAAGAAGCATTATACGGCTAAAGCTAAGAATGTTTTGAAAGCAATGACACCTGGTATGCCGGTGGTGGTGACTCTTTTGATGAATCCTTAGAGTATGAATCTTCTGATAAGAAGAATCATGGTCTACTAGCCAGACTACCCATTGAAAATCATTGTCAAATGGCTAAGGAAAATAAATATAGTACCAAAAGCAATACATGGTACATGGATAGTGGTTGTTCCTGATATATTACTAGTAACAAAAACTTATTTGAAATTATTATCAAGAATAAAGGAGGAAAATTAACTTTCAGAGATAATTCTCAGGGAGAAATTATTGGTGTATGTAACATTTTTCTTCTTGGAAAAACTCTGATTTAAAATGTTTTATTTGTTAAGGGTCTTATGGAAAACATCATTATCATAAGTCAATTATGTGATGAAGGTTACCTTGTGAATTTTAGGAATGATAAGTGCTTAGTACACAATTCCAAGGAAGTGTGTATTCTTTATGCCCATATGCAAGAGAATGTATACACACTAAACTTAGAAGACCTTAAGATCCAAGATCTACCTTGTCTTAGTGTAATGGAAGATCAATATTGGTTATGGAATAGAAGGTTAGGACACTATAACCTTAAGAACCTATGTAAAATCTATAAGAAAAAACTTGTTAAGGATTTATCGAAGATTAAATATGATTTTTTTCAAAAGTTTTTGGTTCTTTTCAATATGAAAGAAACATAAATCATCTTTTAAATCAATTGGTGAAGTCTCAACTACTGATGCATTAATTTTGGTGTATATAGATCTCTTCAGTCCAACAAAAACTGAAAGCATTGGAGGAAAATATTATGTATTTGTCCAAGATGATGATTACAGTAGATTTACATGTGTCTATTTTCTAGCAATGAAATATGAAGCTTTTTACTATTTCAATATTTTTAGAGCCCATGTTAAAAATGTGAAAATCCTTCCATTGATAACTATTTATAGTTATCATGGAGCAGAATTTCAAAATTCTGATTTTGAAACGTTTTTTAGTAAAAAAGGAAATACTCATAACTTTTGAGCACCATGAAATCCTCAACAAAATGGTGTTGTTTAAAGAAGAAATAAAATTCTTCCAGGGATAAATAGAACCATGTTGAGTGAATATTCGATAGCTAAACACTTTTGGGCCGAATCTGTAATTACTACATGTTATACTATAAATCGAGTTTTGATTAGACCTTTTCTAAATAAAACCCCCTACGAATTGTGTAATGGTATGAAACCTAGTCTTTAAAACTTCAAAGTATTTGGTTGAAAAGTATTCATTTTGAATACTATAGATAATTTACATAAATTTGCACCCAAATATGATAAAGGGATTTTCCTAGGCTACTCCCCAACTTCTATGGCTTATAGAGTTTTTAATAAAAATACTTGTACTGTTGAAGAAACAGTACATGTTAAATTTGAAGAAATTGATTCTTCTATTTTTAAACAACCTAAACCTACATCCTCAGATGTTTTTTCAAAAACTGATTATCAACCCATGATAGAAGATCCTTCTGATAAGGAAAATGTTCAAGAAAATATTTTAGAAGCATTTACCCCTGATGATTTCCTACCATATATTGATGAATTGGTTTTACAAAAACCCAAATCAATTTTTCTTATGAATCATCCCTGTGATAGTATCATTGGAGATATAGATCATCCTATAATGACTAGAAGTTCCTTAATAAATGATGTAGAACATTTAGCATTCCTTTCCCAATTAGAAAAAGAAATAACTGATGAAACTTTAGGTGATGATGATTGGATTAAATCCTTGAAGGATGAGATAAATTAATTCTAAAGGAATAAAGTCTAGACCTTGGTTGGAAGACCTAAGGAACAAGTATTATTGGATTAAAATGGGTCTTCAGAAATAAGTATGATTAAAATGGAATCATAGTAACAAATAAGGATAAATTAGATGCTAATGGCTATAATCAACAAGAATAAATAGACTATAAATAAACCTATGATGTAGTAGATAGACTTGAATCTATCCATATTCTACTTGACTTTTCAGCATTATTTAACTTTAAACATTCTAAAATAGATTTTAAATGTGATTTCATTGATGGATATGTTCAAGAGGATGTTTTTTTTCGAACAACCTCCTGATTTTGAAGACACAAAATATCTTGAACATATTTTTAAACACACCAAAGCTTTATATGGACTCAAACAAGCCCCTAGAGCATGATATGATAGAATTATTAGATTTTTGTTACAAAAACATTATGTTAATGGAAATGATAATCCAACCCTATTTATAAATAAATATAATAAAAATGTTTTGATTTTTTAAATTTATGTTTATGAATCTATATTTGGTTCAACTCAGCAATCTTTAACCGATTCATTTTCAAATCTAATGACATCTGAGTTTGAAATGGGTATGATGGGTGAGTTAACATTTTTCCAAGGTTTTCAACTTTCTAAAAACCCATAATAGAATTATATATCTCAACATAATTATATTTATTATCTTCTTAAAATGTATGAATATAACAACACTATGTTATTTAGTACTCCCATTGGTACCTCAAATCCTCTTGATCATGATGATGCTGGGAAACTAGTATATCAAACATCATTTAGAGGTATGATTGGAAGTATACTATAATTGATAGCTAGTCATCCATAATTAATTTTTTCAGTATAATTATATGCAAGATATCAATCCAATCCTAAGGAATATCATTTAAAGGTATTGGAAATAATTAATCGCTATTTAAAGGGAACCATGGATTTAGGACTCTTTTATACTTCTGGAAATGATTTTATTTTAAAAAGTTTTTTGGATACTGATTTTGGTGGATGTAGAATGGATTTGAAAAGTACTTTAAGAACTTTTAATTTCTTAAGATATTCCTTAGTTTCTTGGTCATGATAAAAGAAACACTCTGTAGCACTTTCCACTGCTAAAGCTGAATATGTAGTAGTTGGAAGTTGTTGGCCCATGTGTTGTGGATGCAACACACACTCATAGACTACGGTATGAGTTTTACCAAAACACAGATATTTTGTGATAATACTAATTCCATTTCCCTAAGTAAAATCCATGAAAATCACTCTTGTAAAAAACACATAGATATTAGGCATCACTTTCTTAGGGATCACAGACAAAAAAGAGATTTCATTCTACAATTTATCAAAATGAAGGATTAACCTGCTGATATTTTCATAAAATATTTACCCTTACAATATATTTGAATACATTAAATATAATTTAGGAATGATAACCGTAAGGTAATATTCCATATTAACTTCTTGTTGAAACCTATCTTCTTATAGTAAGAAACTCATTTTCATAGGGGGTGTACATTTTCTTGTTAGTCAAAAAACATTCTTCCCCATTTTCAAAATTTTCCTTAATATTTTTGTAATCAAAATTTTCATAATCAATTTTTTTTCCACAATAAAATTTCTTAACGAAGATTTTTTAAAAAAAATCTAGGACAAAAGTTCTTCAAGAAGAATTTTTTAATTACATATAATTTTCCAAGCATTCCAGAAGGTATGTTTCATTTCTTAAATTTTCATAGTATTATTTTTATAAGTTGGTTTTTACATTGTGTTTAAATTTTTTTTGGATTCACTTTTCCTTAAATCCAAATTTTTTATCTTAAAAACCTCAAAATATGGGAACCTACCAAATTCATTCTTCGGATATCATCTCAACCGTCAGATATGATCAGGAGTATTTCAACCATTGGATTAATCAAGGAAGATAAACCATCACCTCATAAACTTATATAAGAAACCTAGATGGTTGTACCACATCAATCATCAAAACCTTGGCGTACTGAAGTTATGCTCCTCTACTAAATTCATTCTAAATCTTCAACTTTTCCTCAATTATGAATGCCTATAAAAGATTCTCCTCAGAAATAAATGTGTTTAGTAAAGGAAATATTTGAATGACATATATACAAAGAAAGGTTAGTCGATCCAAAATTCTTTTCTAAGTATGATTCTATTATTTCAAAGAATATCAAGATGACTGGATGGGAGAGCCTATGTATATCCAAACTGAAGGCACAAGATCCAGTTTGTCTAGAGTTGTTGGTTGAATACTAAAAATTAGTACGTTTATTCATTGAAGGGGGGAGAGATAAGGTTTCCTTCAAGAGCTATAGAAAGACATAATCCCTTCCTACAGTATGGCAACAAGCTTGATTGGAATTCCATATGATGGTGAAGTAGAATTTTGCACCCAAAATCTACCAGATGTTGCAGGATATTTCAATAAGGAAAAGGCATTAGAGTGCCTTGGTCTATCAATGGTGAAGACTCTGAAGATTATTCATCTATCTACAAATATTTGAATTATTGATTCATGGGTTCAAGGTTTTATTAGTATGAGAAAAGGGGATAAGGTTACCCTGAAGAAAAGTGACATCTATATTCTATATTTCTTGGTGAACCTCGGGAAGATAAATTTGGTAAAATATGTCTTGATCACAATTGAGAATATCAAGAATCGAACTCTGAAATCTCAAATCATCATGTATCTGGATATTCTATCCTAGATTATATTTCTTTGTCTTGAGTCATTCAAATTCCCGTGTAGTTCTAAGCCAATGAATTTCAAAGTGATGTTGTTGGGTGATGAAACTAACATTAGAATGAAGGTTGGTTTTTCTAGTTATTCAGGCGAATTATATGATTTGTATGAATCAAAAATAGAAGCTCTATCATAGAAACTAGAAGTGGTTGAAACTTCCAAGAAGGGTGGAAAGAAGAGGAAGGCAAAGGAACCAGATGACAAAGAAAAAACTCATGCGGCTAAGGAAACTCAATCAGCACCACCTAAGATGAAGAAGAAAAATTCTTATCCAGATGAAGTGGTTTCTAAATGGAGAGAAGACAAGAAGAATAATATGGAAGGGGAGCCTAGTTTTGGATTGGACCCTGGTGAGGCAAAAGATTTAAATTTGATGGCTGCTGAGTATCTCGAGAAGAAAGAGAAAGAAATAATGTATAGGAATAAGATGTTGGAGGATGAAATCATTCAATCCCTTTTCAAGAATGCTGACAAAGAATCTGGAAAAAATTCAGGTACCAGAATCCTTATTACAAGAATCACTTCTGGTGACTCCAAGAAGGAAGATACTGATTTTAGAACATGAAAAAGATAAAGAAGTAGTTAAAGAGGAATAAGTGGAAGAAGAATAAGAAGAAATAAGTATTGATACAGATGACATAAAAAGGAAAGTAGTGGAATATCATGAGAAGGAGTGTCCTTCTAACAAACTGTCAATCCGAACTTCTGAAGCCGAATCTTCAAAACATGCTACTTCAAGAAAAGAAGAAAAGTGTCAGGAATAAGTGAATAAACTATTTGAGGAAGAGAGTATCAACCTTTAATTTTTTTAGTGAGGTGATCTTTTGTCAGGTGCCGATAAAGAAAATCTTGAGGAAGGAAAGATTGTTCAATTATCCGATAATGAACATAAATCACCCAAAGTAGAAGAGATCGTTCTGAGAGATGATAAGGGAAAACAAGTGTTGGTTGATACATCTAAGAAATTTTTAGTGAAAAGGAAAGATGTTTGTAGTTAGTCAAAAAAGAAAACTGAAGAAATGGAAAAAGAATCCACACCAACCAAATTAACTAATTCATAATATTCCTCTCTTGGATATGATTTTTTGTTCAATATTTGAAAAAGATGGTTGATACTATTTCCTTATTTCTGAGTATAGACTCGAGGTGAAGGATGCTTTAGAACTCGTTTAATCATAAAGCTGATTTAGTCACCATGATTATGGATAAGTTTGTCAAGCTTGAGACTGATTCCAAATATGTCTTCATTGAATATACATCCCACGAAAGATCATGCATGGAAATAATAAAATGGTTAAGGAAAACAATCGAAGATATGATAATCCTCGTTTATTTTCCAAAAAGTGTGACAAAGTCTTTTTACACTAAAGATGGGAAGTTTAAGGATTTTACTATGATCTTTGGGGAAAACCTATGTCTCGAGCAAACAAATCAGAAGAATAAAGTCAACTATCTGAATGGGAAGCTTAATTCAGTGGCTATGAATTGAAAGAGGAAAATGGATATCAGAAAAGAGTTTGAAGAAAATATTTCTAAGTAAGAAGATATTTTAATGGCATAGGCATATATTTTTATGGACCAGGAAGAAAAGATCAAAGCCTTAGAAAATAAAAATAAAGATCGGGATTTGTTGCTCAAGCATGTGGAAGAAGATCAAAAGGAGATAAAGAAACTGAAAACCATCATAAATAAGTTAATGTTGAAGGAGAAATAAGGATAATTATTCCCCAATTCAATATTTTTGTTTTATTTTTTTCTTTGTATAAATTTTACCATCAGAATGAAATTTTGGTTGATCATCATGTGTTTTGTTGTATAGTACTAATTTTTTAAGTACCATATTTTTTCCATTCCCTTTATTACTTTTTTAAAATCACAAAGGCGAAGAAAAGAATGATAAAAAGAATACTAATTAAAGAAGTTAATTCCCTATGAAAGGGGGAGTCTATCTAAGGGGGAGTTTCATCAAAGAAGATTTCCTTATATAAGAAATGGAAAAATATTTTTAAGGAAGACAAGAATATGATCCTTATGGATTTAAAAACCTAAGGGGGAGTTATTCGTATTCACTATGATTCATAAGTAATGGGAGATATGTTTTAATTTTCAAGACCATACCGAAAAATACTAGGTCCTTATATTCTTTTTCGTATGGATGTTTGTTCTTTCCAAAAGGGGGAGATTATTGATTCAATAAGGTTCCCTTATGAATTTTTCATTCTTTTATGTTTTGAAAATCACAAACAATCTATCTGAAGGAAAATTCTATTTTCCCTAAGAATTTTCTTAATAAGAAAAAAATTCCATCCCCAAGGAAATTTATTGTCACCTATGTTTTCATTGTTCTTCTTCATAATTTCTCTAAGTATAACTCATTTTTATTCATATGTCTAAAATTAGGTTTCACATATAAAACCTGGGAATCCTATAACTTCTTAGATATAGAGTATTTTGTTTTAATGTTTCAAATTCAGACTCTGAATTCTCTAAAATTTGGACTCTGAAATCTCTAAAATTTGGACTCTAAATTCTCTGAAATTCAGAATCCTAATTACCTAAAGTTTAGACTCTGAATTCCTGAGAATTCTGGCTCCTAATTCCTCAGAATTCAGATTCTGAATTCCTCAGAATTCAGACTCTACATTCCTTTGTATTTGGACTCCGCATTCCTCAGAATTCATACAATGAATTCATCATAATTATACCTATGAATTCTTTAAAATTTGGACTCCAGATTCCCCAGAATTTGGACTCTGAATTCCTCATAATTCAGACCTCAAATTCCTCTGAATCCAGACTCTTAATTCCTCCAAATTTTTTGGAATTCATAGTTTGAATTCATTGGAATTCAAACTCAGAAATCTATAAAATTTAGGTTCTAAATTATTTGAAAAACAAAATCTGAATATTCATGAGTTATAGTCTCTAAATGTTTATTTGGTTAGATTCCCACCTTTATATTTCTTTAGAATCCAGGAAATTAGATTTGTTTAACCACCTTATTTTTCTTACACTTTTTATAGTTATGAAATGAAGTCATACGTTCTGTTTCTAACTAACTTTCATTCGAGTGACACAAGTACAGGTCCCACTAAAATTCAAGGAAAAATATGACCTTTGGGGGAGGGAACCAACAATTGGAGAAGTTCCTATAAATTTGAGCTCATTTGAACGACCTCAAAAAGAGACACAACACTGAGAATTATCTAGAGATTTCTTTATGCTAAAGTGATTTATAGAGAGAGATTCTCTCTTACCTTGTGCGTACTGAAAATCTTGTTGATCTTTCTCCATGTGACTCTTATTGTTGTTGTGTATAATCGATGGATTTTGGGGATAGGAATATAGAGGTGCTGGGAAACTTAAAGTTCCAGGACTTCCATGGATAGAAAGGCAGAGGTTCCGACTACCTTAAAGTTTGATGGATTGAGCAGATTGCAAGAAAAATTTTGATATTCATTTCTAGGTCTTACCCTGGTGTGGGTAAGACAGAAATTATAAAATGTATAAATCAAGGGACCTTTATCCAAGGTTGTTGGATACCCTTATCTTTGGGATAAAAGATTTCATACTTGTTACTTGTTTTGTTCCAAGTTTATTTTCGCTATATTTTGATTAAGGAAGAAAGAATATACTTCTTATACTTTCTCTTACTTTTTTATAATCTGATAAGTAAGATTTTGTATTCTTTAAGGTAGAATATTTTCTTTGTAAAATTTTGTTAAGTTTCATTTTTGAAATAATATTTCTAGAACCTAGTATGTTTTTAGAACAAAAAGTGGTCTTGTGAATTTACCTTTTATAAGTTTGTTAGAAATAGTTTTCCTTAAGGTTAAAAATGAATGTTTTTAAACATACAATTCACCCCATCTTGTATTTGAGCATCTACATTCACATTTCAATCCTATAACATATGCATACATTCGTATTCATAAACATACATTTACACATACAAATATGTATACACATAAACATACATACAATTTTATAAATTTATGTATACTTTATTGGTACAGAAAATGTATCTATCCCTAGAGGGACCGGTTTTTCCAACATCGGGAATGCGACCAACTCTAAAGGAAGATCCTGAGGCCAAGGATCTTGATGCACACAACTATTTATTAATAGGTATAAGAAATCAAATACATGCACAAAATACTTTTGTGCCAAAGGTGATGTCGAAGATAAAATTTTCATGGGTACTTCTAAAACATGAAATGATGTATAAGGAAAATGCATACAAAAGGATGAATTTGAGTGTAAAACATCAAAGGTGAAAAAATATATTTTCATGAGAATTTTGATATTAAAACCACCATCTTTCCTAGTCAATCCACATTGAAAAAGGGTTGTATAACACACAACCATGTTGTGAACCATATTGAGGGTGTGCACCATCGACTTCCCATTTTAGTTATAATTAGAACTTCACCCCCACACTTTGGGTATGAATTCCCAGAAGATGAAAAGTCAACTCTCGCTCATGCAAATCTCTATTCTGCGACACCACACAAATTCCAAAAAATACATGGATTCTCAATGGTAGGAAACTTGTGGGAATT
Organism: Viscum album; assembly: GCA_963277665.1. NCBI lineage: Eukaryota > Viridiplantae > Streptophyta > Magnoliopsida > Santalales > Viscaceae > Viscum > Viscum album. The sequence continues at coordinate 161,508,056 of OY728119.1, read as the reverse complement.
ACCTCCCATGGTTTCCAAATTGGATTTTCCTATAGTGGTGAGATCCTCACACAACACCATTTATGGGTATTGAGGTTCATGTAAGAGAAGTAGCCTTCACACAAACTTAAGTTTCATATGGACCTATTAGTTGCATGCACCTATGCCTACCAAATCCATGTGTCGAACTCTTTATGGGGCATATTCCTTGCATAATCCCATTTTCATTCAATATAATAAATTTGGGTACAATAACTTTTGGGCCCCTAAACCAAAACCCCCTTTGATTGAAGTGTATCCTAGACCATTGACATACCATGGATCCTAAAAATATGTACCCTAATTATTATTTATCCTAATTATAGGCACCCAAACATTAGGACCCCTATTTAACACTACTTAAAAGATATTGTATGTCATACCCCATCCTAAGTTTCAAGAGTAGTGGACAAATAATCCCCACTGGTGGAATCATCTTGGGAAATTAGAAACCATTCCTGGTCGATATGCCTTTCAAAAAATATTTTCTCTCGCACTTGGAAATGGCCTCCCTGAGCATAATCCCCCACTACATTTGATAAGCATGAAATAAAACTACCAATCTCCATATCCTATTCATACGACATTAAAATTAACTACAACATCCTCAACGCATGACATTAAACTGTATACTTACCCCATATGATGATCACAAGATGCTCCATGTATTATCATTATGGGATGATACCCCCAAGGAAAAATTCATAGAGTATGATCCCCTCAACCCATAGAATCCTAATATGGGAAGCCCATATGAATAATCCCCACACCATACCTTATTGACACACCTTACACAATAATGTTTTCCTTATTTCATGACTTTAAACAGTATGAACCAGTCCTGTCACATGACCGTAAACTGCAGTATAGAACTATGTGGATTTTGATTCCTGTTTCTTAACTATGTATGTATAAAAACTCCATGAGATTCAACAAAAACATACCAAAACATCTGGGGACCACCCTGAGGTTTGACCCCAATACCCATACCCTCATCTAAATCCTCATGTGTGATCATCTACCGCTGGGAACACCCTTAAAAAATAATCACATGTGATCATCTTCTTCCCTAGGGGAACATTTAAATAGCCACCTTTCCCTAAAATTTGTTACACGTATGACCAACCTATCCCAAAAAGATTTTAAACTGGTGTCTCATCTATCCCCATAAGGTGATAAACCCATGACCCATATTTTCCCGCATGAAATTAAACTTGTGACCCATCTGTCCCCACACGACATTAAACTAGTGTTCCACCTATCCCCCAAAGCAATTAATCCCATAAACCATCTATACCCACAATTCATTAAACATGCGACCCATATTCCCCATAGTACATTAAACATGTGACCCACTTGTCCCCACATGACATTAAACCCATGACAAATATATACTCACAATATGTTATACATCTGACCCATCTATCCCCACAAGACATTAAACCTCTGACCTAATCCACAGTCTCTACCCCAAATAATAGAAAATGGATGCTTGAGGTAAAAAGCCATAAAATAATTACGCCCCTGACATCAACTACCCCATGGAAAAAATGAGAATCTTTAGGTTCTAGCCTAATATGAATCACACTTGACATTCTCTTTAAAATAGGAAGACATCACAGGTGCCAAAACATCCCAATTTTAGGAGAGTCCAAGATATTCCTAACATTACTCTCTCCTATGACCAATGGTTTCTACCCTATTGAGATAAAATTAGTATAATTAATTAATATTCACCTCATTAAGGCATTTAAAATGAGTTTCAAGGGGGTCGGTCCCATGGTGTAAGAAGAATCTAGCCACCCTCGGAAGTTGTTAATACAAGACAAGCATGAAACACTCCTATGTCTTGGGGAATATAAATTTGAAAATCCTTAGTCTATGAAATCTTCAATGTGGAACCCTCCATTTCCAGATGAATGGAAAATATTGGGGCATTAGTAATATCTTTCATTATATATGTATTGATGGATGCTTCAATATACTTCAAAAAGACTCAAGATACATAAGACTGGTGACATAATGCCAGTAGGTATATGGTAAAGGGATATATTAGTGTCGATATCCCTATTACTATATTTCTACCATGAAATCCACCACACCATCGACTACTGGATTCCCATGACCCATATCACACTTCGATATCATCCGGAGGAGGGTGATAAATAGCCTTGTTCATTAATACGAACAAGAAGGGGTCAGTCCCACAACGGATATGACTCTTCCGGATCTCGAATCATTAGCACCTCATGGACATTTCTGCCATCGAGGGTCATGAAAGGGAAAACCACCCCCATTCTAAGATAAAACTACTTAGAGAGCCTATCCATATAGTTCTATGATAGATCACTCACTGATGCCGAAGAGGTAGGGGATTCCAAGTTGTACCCATCACAGATACCTCTAAGGAGATTCCCATGAGGCCCCCCAGTAGGACGTGTATGTTCCAACACTGACTGATACTATTGGACGATGAGAAGGTTGACTCCAACCCCATTTCACCAGCCGTAGTCAAGAATACTTCATGCTGACACCGAGGTTAGACCCAAAAAATTCCCTAATAGTAGTCATCTTCTGCATCTCTAGTGGCCTTCACCACCTTCTGCGTATCCTATCAGATCCTCACAACATCTTAATGGGGATTCATCTTCACTTTTCTTGAATCAAGATCTCAGATGCCTATCAAGAAATATGGGATGACCCTCTCAATCACTAGTTCCAACGTCATCCATTATGATCCATATAGTGGTGAGTAACAATATAGAGTTCCTCCCCACACTACCAAAAACTATCCTAGAGGTCCTCCCTATGCCAAAAGATTACCCTTCTCTGAATAACCATCATGGAGAAGGGGGTAGAATAATCATTATGGGGGTTTTTTCCTATGGCATAGGTCCCAATATATATGGGGGAACTCGAGCGACTCTCAACATCTTGTTCTCGGAGAATTTCAGTGCCTTCAGATTCCAGATAATGGGAACATCATGTAATTATTGATTTTTTAGACTCAAAAGTGACATATGTATTAATGAGGAAACCGTCACCCCCACTAATAGATATGGAGGGAAAATACAACCAATTGAGTATTATAATACACTATGTTGAGGTCCAAAATATCCCCAAATACCTCTAAAGGTAACTATAGTTAGAGGAAATTTTGGAATTATTTCAAGGAATCACAGTGAAACCATCACTTTCAATGCCAATTTTTATGCTCTCCACCTCCACACTAGAAGTTGGAGAGATTTCAAGATCTAGGATGAGGCATTTGGGTGATCATGATCACTCCACCAAGCCTCACTAGGATGATTTCACCCTCATTCATGAGTAGGTTTAAAACACCCTATCCTAAATGGATATGATCTTAAAGCTAGATCCACCTCCGAGAGTCATTCTAGTATGTGGTGAAAATTTGACTAGTATAGCCCCCATCCCTCAGTAAATTAGTAGAAAAGAAGATCTGCATCAATTCCACCTACTGTTTATCAAGCTACGAAAATCATGGTTTAGGCTTACTAGTAGTAGTATCATACCTTTGGTAATAAATAAGAGGACTTATGGAGACACTTGGCTACCAAATATCTATTAATCACAATTTTCCCAATTGAAACCCTATATTTTTTCATTATACAGTCCCTCACTAAGGAATAAGAAATTTGGTTTTTCCAAAATTTCTAGGAGACATTCCAACACCTTTAGGATTGTTAGTTGGCCTACCCAAGATACCAAAAGCACCTTGATGTCATTCACCAATAGTTCAAGATGGTGGAGATCACTATGAATCCATTCGATCAATGTCTTGAATCATATGGATACTCCTAGAATATCCATCAAACATGTGTTAGGAGCCTCACCATTCTCTATTGGCTCATAACAGAGGCATCTCAACATGCACATATTAGAGGCTAGGGGTAGTATGATACCCTCCATTTCAGACCCATCATATGGAAATGAAGGGACAATCAATCTGGACCATCCAACCTCAATGAAGGTTTTTCTCTAAATACTTCCATAGTTAATTATTTCACTATCAAACCATCGTTGGATCAGATAAACATTTCCACTGACATAGGTAACGATAAGGAAAATCCACTCCAAGGGATGGTGCAACACCAAAAATACCCCTTGATAGGTGATCATACTCATCATTAGAGAAATTGAGAAGTATTTGAGAGTCCGCCAATGAGTTTTTCCACCTTATTGTTAATATATCAACAATGGAAAGGGAAATGTTGATCCCAATGACCCATCCTAGGATTCCCTAAGAGATGATTATAGACTAAAAGATAACCACCTTGCTTAGAAGCTTAAGCATTTTAAATGGCATACTACGGAGGTTATTTTTGAGCCATTCTGGAACCCTGAATATTTTAGTAGGGACCCTATATCTCTGATAGTGGGGTAACCAATCATCCTTGTCTAGGTAGCCCAATTTTAACATAGTGGCCCATTGCACTCAGGTAGGGAAGAAGCCTGAGGATATGAAAAATGAATGAGATATGAGTCTCCCACCCTGCATGAGTAGTTTAATTATCCACCTTGGGATTAGAGCCATGATGATAACCAAGTTGATGATCCTGAAATGAATTGGTTACCACAAATCCCTACCAAGATAACGTGATAGTTTCAATCATCACCCATCTCAAGGCTCTGGAAATGCTTCAGGTGGAAATTAATCCTGAAGAAAAGTCGTACCCAACATGGGTGGACCATGTTCAAGAACCCCCTAAATTTGGTAATCCCAAATCACCCTGTTTAATGGGATGGGGGTTCCAATGTAGCATCTGAAACACTTTGAATCAATTTTTGGTCCAATGTTTGGGTCTCTAGAATAGTAGGATGCCACCAAGCTTCAATGATTTTTATAGATGATGGAAGGACATTCATCTGTAGGGTAAACTCACCTACCCATAGGGTCTTTTCTAGTTGGTAATACCAAGTTAGGAAGTTCCTCAACCAGTTTATCTCCACCACACACAATTTAAGAAATACTGATCTCTTCCAATGAAAACAAAGACTTGACGAGAGAGTCTCCTACTTCTTTTCCCAATGGACGGACTCATGTATTCTATTGATATATTGAATTACTTGGAACAACTACTTAAAATGTGTGTAAATAACTTGAGAGATGAATTGGTCCCTACCCTCATCTCCCTTAACTACCCATGTAGAATTAGGGAGTTCTCTAAAAAATATCAGCATCTAGAAGAGGCCTTATAGAAGAACAGACAATGGGTGCACTCATTTCTCATTCTAACTCCCATAATAAGGCCCATAAAAGTAGAGGAATATAATATTGTTCATGGAGAGTCTCATGAGATGGTACACCAACTTAACCCTTTTCCAGATGAGCCTCATCAAGTGGGGCCCCTTCAAGAAAAACTTTTCCCGGTGCAGCTTCATCAAGCACAGCCTCTCCACGAATAGTTTCCTCAATAAGAGATGTGGTTCCATCCCCCCATCGGGGCCATGATCCAAGGGTTCCTTTTTCAAAAATGAAGAACAAGAACTATTAATTCAATTATGTGAAGTTCCCATGATATTTCATTTACACCATTTAAAAGGAAATCCATAAGTTTCTAGAATGTTGGAGACCCCAAGTAGTCAAACTCACTACCCATGCTGATCACTAATTATCTTAGAGAATCCTTGGACACTATCAAATAATGATTTTCCTTCAAATATTGGCTCTAGGATTGAGTAAAATTATGGATTAGTCAAATTGGGTGACATATTGGAACAAATGACACATGTCTCCGCTGAACCCAATAGTGAAAACAAAGGATTCAGTGATTGGAGACAAGCATTCGGCCACAGAGAATAAAAGTAAAATGAATGGTTCGATCATACAGAATTTTCACACACCCATGGTATCATTCATACCCTCTTGAGGAATAAAAAACATATTGTAGTAGACTCACCTCATCCGAACATTATCTCTATATTTTTTACACAATATACCTTGTTTTGAAAGAGTATATATTGATAGAATAAGTAAAATTAGATCCTCCCACCAGTTCCAAAACTAGTCTAAACCCTTGGTTACCTCATGACTCCTGAGTTGGGAGATGCACCCAGGGTACATCCATCCCCAAACTATTCCACTCATGAGGAGCAGTAATTCACCTCTATGAATGATGTTGAACTATTGGACCTCTTAACAACTCCCAATAATGATGAATTCCATGTGAACCCCTTAGTTAACTTTTTCCCACATTGATAATGGAGAGGAAGGGGTCTTGAAAGTAGTTATAATTCTTAGGATATCTCTTCGAACCAGGATATTAATGCTACTAAAACTAGTTAGCAATCCTAGTTCAAGGTTTAGTAAGAAATGGACTCCCAACACGATCTATAAAGTATGCCCCCATAGATGGTTATATTGGTTGATCAGGAATCATAGCCCCAAGAATGATGCGATCAAACACATATAGCTAGTTCCAACCTCAATAAACAACATTCAGTTATTAAGAGTGTACTAGATAACTAGGAGTAAAAAATCACTATTAATAGTCAGGCCCCAGTGCATCATCCAACAAAATATTTTGTGCCCATACCAAAGAATGACCCTATTCTGGAAAAAATATACCCTTGGAAAGGAATTGTGATGTGTTGAAGCACCTCACGTATATACCCATGAAGACCTCGACTCTCGAGGCACTATGCCTATCAAAGGAAATACCTGAGGAACTTGTCAAATCCATAAAAAACACTCTCCCATTCAAGAATGGGGTAGCTACAACTAATGCCTAATAGATAGAAGAGTCCAAGAGAGAGGAATGTTGGACCATTATCTAATTTTCTAAAGAATATAAGGGTTTCACTTTTCCAGGGAATATATGGCCACTGTATATCATATGATTGTTTGATGGAATGGAAATATTCCACTGCCTAGTGGATACTGGCTCTGAGATCAACCTCATATATATTCTAATTATCAATAATCTAGGACTTACATAAGCATATTTAACACCCTTAAACCAATAAATTAATGGGTCTAATATAATGAGAAGCAAATGACTGGAAATATTTGACTGAAGACTCAATTCAATGGCCTAAAATCAATCACTGGATTTATGGTAATCTCATAAGATACTGTATTCAATGGGTTGTTAGGAAGTCCTTGGATTAATTTGTATACAACAATCCCCTCTTCATACCACCAGTTCCTCAAATACTCCTTGGATGGTTGAGTAAGGGTATTACAAGAAGATATGCCCCCATTTGACTCCTCTGAGTGCCACTATCTAGATGTTGGTTTCTACAAATGGTAAGGAAATTAGGTCCAAGATGATGGGGTTAAGCACATCAATGAACCTAATGACCTAACACCCGGTACAAATAATCTATGGGTAGTCTTTAAAGACAACATTTTTCTCCCAATTGAGTAGTTAGAGAACACCACACCATACCAGGGGGGTTGAATCATTTTCTCTAAGAAAAATGAGTGGTCATTAATTACCTCATGTTGCTATAGCAGATAGGCCCAAATGATACTGGAAGACCATTTTCCTATGAATTACCATGAAGCTTACCTCATGGCCAACAATCCACAACATTCATTCATGTTCCAAAAATTAGGGATAACTCAATGGAGGTCGACCTACCAAAATTAATTTTATATCAAGATTGTAATTCATATAAAGAAACTGAAGATAATTGGATAATAAAATTTTGTCACCATGGTATATATAGAACATGAACCCCTCATTGGGGGTTAGAGGTATTCTAGAGAAACACTAGTTATCCTCCTAGGATAACTTTCTTAGAATAGTATACTTCTCCTTTTGATATCCCTATATTAGATGAAAAGGTGGATTTGTAATATTCCATTCTATATTTGAAGAGGGGTTCCCCACCACTTTTTATGATGAAACCTAGGTAAACCTTGATTCTGAGGAAAATTTGATCTTCACACTGATCAATGAAACCATTTCCCCAGAGGACCAAAAACAATTTGTATCCTTCTTACCATAATACAATGAAATGTTCACACGGGGATATGATGAGATTCCAAGGCTAAACCCCATGTTTCCGTTCATGACCTTTGCCACTCAGTAGATCACTGTGTGTTCATAAAGCCTCCCAGAAATATGAACCCCTTTCATGGTTCCATGATTGAGGCTGATGTTAACAAATTTATTAAATCCAAAATTTTCAAGTAGGTACATAAACCTAGGTGGAGAGTCAAAATTTTCCCACTCAGGAAGAAGAATGGGAAGATCATAGGCAGCATTGACTTTTGGGACCTCAACTGCCATTATCTGAAGGATGATTTTCCTCTTTCGGTGATAGGGATATTTATTGATGATATAAATGGGTTATATGAACTATAATTATTGATTAGGAACTCTGGGTATAATCAAATATATATGGCCTATGAGGATGAGGATTCCACCACCTTCAGGGAGCCCAAAGATCTTTTTTCTACTAGGTGATTCTGTTCAGCTTGAAGAACACTAGAGCCACTAACCAACGAGCCATGTACCACATATTTAATAAAATTATAGGGAATTTAGTGGAGTGTTGTGTGGATAATATGGTGGTAAAATAATACTATATTTAGTTCCATATCAAGGATCTTTAGAAAATTTTCACTTTCTTCTTCTCCAAACACTCGATGATGAACCCCAAGAAGTGCACATTTGAGGTTACCTCTGGAAAATTTATCTTCATTATTATAATATAGAGAGAAATTAATATTGGACTAGATAAAATCAAGGCTATAAATAAATTCCTCCCCCAGGAAACCTATGAGGGTTGGGAGGCCTCTAAGAAAACTTATCCTACATTTGTCGATTTATTGAAAATTTGGTCAGAAAGTGTGGTCCCTTTTAAAGATCATGAGAAAGTAAATGTTTTCCCCTGGGATGAGGATTATTAGATTAACTTTGAGGAATTATGTAGTACTTAATAAAAAATCTAGTTCTGATGCTAGCTGCCTTAGGAAATAATTTGGCCCTTTACATGACTGCTTTGGAATAGTCCCTCAGTTCCCTTCTAGCCCAAAAAATGAGGGTAGGGAAACCAAACTATACTATCTCAACCGCATGCACCTAGGCACAGAGACAAGATACTCCCCCTTCAAGAAGAGTTTCCTCCTCATGGTATTTGAAGGGAAGAATTTCACATTATTAGAAACACCATGAGATATAGATACTGTTCTGATTAGACTGGATAAAGTGTATCCTCAATCACCCCATGATGATGGGATAATTGGCATACTAGGAAATAATCCTCCATTAGATCAACATTGGGTTTCTCCTAAAAAAGGATGTCAAAGTCCAGGCACTAGAACAATTCTTGTTCTCATATAGAAACCCTGAATAACTACACCTAGAAGTTTATTTTCTAGATGAATTTATAATCTTAGTGGACCAATCTATATCATTTTGTTAGATGAATTTTGACTGTGAATCTCAGAGTACAACCCGTTGAAGCCTCAACAACCCCAATATTAATAGGGTAGTCCTAAGGATTATTTTCATCACTCTATCACATTCCATCTCTCTATACACATTCATTATTTTATATGGTTTTCCTAAAAAATAGTCTAAATATCAATTCCTTATTAATGGTCTTGAGATGACCCTCTAAATTGATGTACCTCATTTACACATGAAGGGAGACTCTATGTTATCCATAAAAAAGATCAAGGGTGGCTATGTCATTAGAAAGAAAGATATTGTGCCCCTTATGGAATGTTCCCATTAGTTTATAGGTCGATTCCCTTCCTATCACAATGTGAACCATGTTCATTGTTTTTAGAATGGTCAAGACGATGCTTTGGAGTGACTTTCTTCAACACTTGTACAACATGACTTGGATGAAAATGTTATACATGTATCATACTAGAGGGTCATCATTACTACCACCCCAGTTGATAGAAACAAACATGTACATATGATGTATGACAACAGTTCTATGAAATAACACTCAAATCCTATCAAAATTGAGGAAACATCTAGATTGACAACTTCTTTTGTTGAGTATATCGAGCATGGAATTATCCCTACAGACCAAGCCGAACATGGGAAAATGTGCCAGCATGCAGCACAATTTAACCTCTAGATTGTACCAAACCTTGAGAAAACCATAAAAAATCATGGGTTTTATGGAATTATCATCTATTTCATCAAAAGTTACGAGATAACATAGGTTATAAAGGAAGTAAATGATGGATCTTGTACCACCCATCAAGATGTTTTGAGTCTCTTGCACTAACGGTTAGGACACTTTGGTCCCACCCTGATTCAAAAATGTATCATGTTCACCAAGAGGTGTCATGCATGTCAGATACACACTAACATTGTGTATAAACCACTGGATCATATCCACACCACTAAATATTATAGTCCCTTTTTTTATGGGGACTTGATGTTGTGGAATCCTACCAACCAGTGGAAACTCGATAGTGAGGGTTCATTTTAACCACAATAAACTTCTTTTACAAATGGGAATAAGAGGTTCCCCACAACAAAGTCAAAACCTAGTCCAAGAGGGAGTTCATGAGCTCCCACATTATCATTCAGTTTGGGGTGCCTCTCACTATTTTCATAGAAAATGACACTAACTTCCAAGATATCGAGATAAAGAAACTATATGCCAATTACAACATCTAGTTTAGTCATACTTATCACTACCATGTATAGGAAAATCATCAGATTGAGGAATTCAATAAAACCCTCTCTGACATATTGTAAACAACAGTAGAGAAAAGATTTGTCCCAATAATCTCCCAAATTCCCTTTGGGCCAATCAGAAGACAACACAAAACATCACCTAGGAGTCATCAAAATCTCTAGTGTATGGAACATAGGTAGTATTACCCATTGAGGTTTAGTTTTCATTGCTCTAAATAGATATTTATAATAAAAAACCAAAACTAATGGAATAATTATGTATATATGAGTTGGAATCCCTTTATGAAAATAGGATTAAGTCCTTTAAAAACCTATAGATACACAAGAACATGATATCAAGAGATTTCAAAAATAATTTATGCCTTCATTCTTTCCTCTATGGTAACATGGTACTAGCTCTCAAGACACCAATGAAACCTAGAAAAAAGCCTCTAATTTTGGATTCCAAATGGTATGGAGTTAACATTATCCATAATGTTTATTATAATAGACAATACTCTTTAATAACCATGGATGAAGAGTGCATAACACCTCCCCCCAACACTATGTTTCTCAAGAAGTAATTCATGTGAACATTGTGATAAAAACTATTTGAATTTAAATTACAACAACTAGGGTCCATGTTTTTGGACCTTAAAAGAAAAACAACCCCTTTGATATAAGAATTATTACCTTAAACTATTTAAATTTACTCCTTTAGTCCAATCATGATGACCACAAACTCTTTTAAGTACCTCCTCTTATCTGATTAGTATGACCTTAAAATATTTTATACAATCTTTGATCTAATATTTATGACCTCAAAATAATACTATCTATAGTCCATGTTTCATGAAATCAAACTAAATACCCCAGTTTCCACAGTGCATGACATTAAACTGAAGTCTTACCCTCTGGAACAAATATAGGATGCCTCATATATAAAATAAGAGATGATTCAATGTCCTCATCAGAGAGGAATCCAACCTTTTTGAATTATCCTTCTACCATACAATGTTCTAGAACAATGAATGGATTTATTCTGATTTTTATGGGATACATAGTGAATCCTTTAACCCATGTCTTCTGGAACAACTTCTAATTCATCATAAAACCATTCCCTGAGGGGGGAATTATGTTCACCAATGTTTGGTTTTTTGGTCTTTTGACCCCACCTATGGTCCAAGAATTTTGACCATAAATGGTGTGGAGTTTGTTTCAATATATTTATGTTGTATGTGGATTTTCAACTCCCTATTTTCTCATAAGGTGTTACCTTTTTCATTTCATGAAAAAATTCTAAAAACTAAAAAATCCCCCATCCATGAATGAATAATTTAAACTATTTTAAAAATTCCCCTCGGTCCTAGTTGTCTGACCTTAAATTTCTTATTCAGTATGCTCATTTATGATTATTAACCTACAAATTAAATTACCCATCTTCATCAGAGGGTATATCCTCCTAACATTCAATTTTATTCTTCCACTATGCCACATTCTAGAACTATGTTTGGTTTCATTCCCAATTTCATGGGATAATTAGTGAAGCCAAAACCTCATGTCTTCATACCTAACCTCAAATCCATTAAAAAACCCCTCCCTAGGGAGGTATAATGATTAAAACATCCCCATTACTCAGGAATGTATCACCCTAAAAATTACCTTCTGAACTTCCTCTATAGGTGGAAGACCCAATCAAATTTCTTGGCTCACCCGAAAATTGATATGACCTCATGACCCAACATGAAAAAGAAAATAATGGGAATATCAATGAATTATCCTCACAAAAGTCCTCAACACATGATGTTAATTTATATTCCTTACTCTATATAAACTCAGGATTCCTCATATGACAAATATGGGTTGACAAAAATGAACATCCTCAACAAATGAAGTTAAAATTTATCATTACCCTATGTAATGAATGTAGTATACCTCATAATAAAAATATGAGATGATTTAGTGTCATATCCATAGAGAAATTCACCTTACTACTATTGGTTTATAAACAAATCATTTTCATGAAATACATATGGATTTATTACCATGAATGATATAATACATAGGGATTCTTGGATCCAACATCCCAGTCTCATATATGGAACCAACCTATTTTGGGGCCTCCCCCTAGTCTAAGCCGCATAACCCCAAACATTGTGAAACTGGATTTAGGATGCATTTTTATAGTACATGGACTCCAATTCTCTACCTTCATGTTAGGTTTAACTCCTTCTCACCACAAATAATCCTCAAAATTCTCACACCTCTTCAGGTCTAAGAATTATGACCTTAAACTATGTGCACTTCACCCCTTGTGTTTCCTTCTTTGCATAGTTATCTTCATCCCCAATGTTTTTGTAGGACAATTCTCCCTTATATTTTTCATCATATCCTCTCCAGAGAGGACACCACCCTACTAGATTTGGTCTCCCACCATTCAGTGTTCCATATCTATGTGTGGCTGGATTCTAATTTTCATGAGATATATAGAAATTCATAGTTCTCTTATCCTGAGTCAAGTACCCACCATCAATTCATTGAGGGTATATTTCATCCTTTAGCACCATAACGTTAATTTATGTGTAGTGTTTACTGAAATGTTTTTGTGGAAAATGGTATATGTGGACCTCCTTTCATGTCATTTTGTCACTCATTATTACCACACAAGACACTTTTACTCACACACACTCCATGGTAAAAACTACATGACCTTAAACTATAGAAACCGGGGTCCAATCTCTATGAGAATAAAAATAATAGCATCCCCTTTGGTCGAAGAATTGTTACCTTAAACTATTTGAATCCAATTTGGTCCTAGTATTATGAACTTAAACAATTTACATCCCATTTGGTCCAAACATTATGACCTTAAAATATTTCCATCCCCTTTGGACCAAGAATTATGACCTTAAACTATTTGTAGCCCCTCTGATTTGAGAAGTATAACCTTAAACTATTTGTAACACTGTTTAGTTCGATCTCTATGACCTTAAACATGTAGCTTCTGTAGTCCAAGTTTCATGATGTTGTGTTGAAAAGCATAACATACTTAGCATATAAAATTCAACTATATCTATACCCTATGCACTAAACATAGAATGCCTCATATGAAAAATAGGATATGACCAAAATCTTATGTCCTCATCACATGGCGTTAAAATATAGCATTAACCTATGAAATAAAAAAAATGATGCATTGTATTAAAAATATTATATGACTAAACACCCATATCCTCAGAACATGACTTTAAACTATAGACTTAACCTATGAAATAAACATAGGATGTCTCATATGGAAAAGATGAGATGATTAAATGTACTCTCTATAGGGGACATCATCTTTACAACATCAGTCTTTTTCCATTCTGTGTTCTAGAACTACATTTGTCTGGATTCCCATTCCCATGGGATTCTTAGTGACACACGAATTTAATATAATGGGTTCACACCTTCTACTATATAATTTCATGTTCTATCATCTCTCGACTAGGCTTGACCTTTTCCAACCCACAACTTTATCTATTTTATTTAATTGTTTGACAGGATAGTTCTCCAGAAACTCAACATTCCCTCTATGATGTCCCCTTTTTCATGGATGAATTTAATGATTTCTTCAATTTAGATAATCATCATCATCCTGACCTAAATAGGATCCCTAATGGAAATTGTGTCAGGACACATTGGATCACCTAGTGTCTTGGGATCATGCCTTGAAGGATTCTTGGTAATAGATGGCAGCTCCCATGTTTCGAACTCGATCAATGGTCACTCCAGTATTTTTTACCCCATATTTGACTGAAACTAGTGTAGAAAGTGTGTTTCAAACATGGTCAATTTTTTTTCCCAATGATCAGTTATTCCCCTTCTACTATCCAGGTCTTGGAAATCATGATTAACCCTCATAGGACTTCCCCAGGCCATTCCCCGCTCTTTTTGTTCGAAATCTACAACATTAAACCAGGTGTTCAGGTATAAGAATAACTACCTTAAACCATGTTAATGTTTTCATGGAAATGTTTTACATGGAATTAGGAATAATTATCCCTTAATTCACATAGGGCTACCTCTCATAAATTCTACACACACTCCTTTGAGATGTGTTCAAATTGGTTCAAGCATTACGAATTTGAACTTTTTGAAACTCAAAGTCCAAGTACTAAGACCTTAAACTATTTTCAATTCCTTGGTATGAACTATACGACCATAAACTAGGAGTTCAAGTCTAATAATCACAACCTTAAACATTGTTAAAGTTGTCTCTAAAATTTTTGTGTGGAATTGTGCCTCTTTGTACCTTAATTTACAGCAGGTTACCTCTCGTCTATGCCACACACACTAATTTAAAACACAACCCCATTGGTCCAGTCATTATGACCATAAAAAAATTGAAAATGGTATAGGGATTGTAAAGCTAAATAATTTTCCACACCTGTTCTAATAATTATGAATAATCTATTTTCAGGTCCTTGGTACTACTGGTATAACCTTAAAACTACCAAAGGAAAGAGGAAATTAATTCTTTTAAGTTTAAAAACCATAGGGAAAAGTAAGGATATAAAAATAAATAGGTACAAAGCTAACGATACACACCGAGAACCCCATAAAAACCATGATATTCTCATTGGTCCCCATTGATTCAGGGAAATATTAAGGCCAAATCCTAGATCCCATTTCCTCACTAAATTCTCTACGAGGCCCCACGAATTTTTTCTCCTGGTCATGAATCCTTGTACACCGATTGGGGAGGATTTATTCATAGAGGTTCACATGTCCTCATCACAATACACTAAACTATTCTATAAACATCCTAACCACATGATGTAAAACTATGTGATGCACCATCCTCACTATATGAAATAGAACTGTTTATCCATTGTCCTAATAAAATGATACTATAATATTCCACAACAATCCTTGTCGTAATATGTTAAAGTATGTACCCTTCATCATCATTATAACATAATAAAATATGTGTTCATTTTCCTTTCTGTGAGATGTTAAATTGGGAACCCTCTATCCAAATTATATGATGTAAAACTATGAAGCGCCTTGGGTCCTTTCTAGAGAAACCCCTTTCCCCCTTCATGTATGTCCACTTACATCACTACAAGAGTTCATCAGTCACATCGCATCCAAGAAGACACATTCCTTGGAATATGATTATTACCTTTTATTAGGCTAATATGATCACTAAATGTGCTCAAATCCATAGTTGCATAAATTTAAGAGTGTCTAACTCCATTTTTAACATTCGCCCAATTCATTCCCACGCTTCACAACTCCCTATATTTGGATCCACATCATCGTTCAAGTCTGAATGGGCCCCTATAACAGAAATATTGATTGGCCACAGTGGCTCACCTATCATCCTGGGAACATGCTCTGAAAGTATTATAACTTCGTTGTGATAGGTCCCATGTTTCTAACATGGTGAATGACCAACCTATTTTTTATATAACCATCCATAATGAAATTATAGTGAAACTTGTGTTTCTAACATGGTAAAAACGAAATCCCATTTAACCCTGTAAACCCTTTGTGTTCCAAATCATGGGTTTCATGATTCACACTCTTCATCACTCCCTATTTTTTGGGTTGAATTTAATTCCCCTAGAATTACCCCATTCAAAAACCTATACATGTTGGGGAAGAAAGTTAGCTGTGTAGATATTACCACTCTCAAACCAAATAATTATTTGTTTGGACACTCTTGATAGTAAATAAAAAACTTAGACCTTGACTGTTTGTCCATTTTCTAGTACTCTCATATATATATATAGATAAATCTGATGTTCATCCCTTTTTTCTAACACTAATCATGACTCACATGATCTTAGGGATTAATTTTTGGTTGTATGATTAATGTGATTGAAGTGTGTAAATAATGTTTGGAAAAATAAAAATGATTATTCATATGAGGAGTTTAAAATAAATAAACTTTAAGAGATTGGGAGGGTCATCCACACATAGAAGTATATCTTCTGTTCCAAAAATAATAATTTTTCCTTTAAATACATTGGAAATTGAGCACTCCATCCTAGTTAGTATTTGGCATGTGTCCTATAGAACATGTTGTCAACTTATGAGTTTTGAATCATCTTCCTTGGATACAAGAAGAACCTTATTGTCCTTGATTCACAACTAGTCCTACTCACCATGGTGCTCAATTATCTAACATGCCTCCTATTACACCTAAGATCTAGTCGCCGCTAGCTGGAACCTTTACTAGATAACAATCTTCACTTGGGAATTGATGATGGAATCATGATTTTTACTATATCTTATAGATGTAGATGTTACTAATATCCAGATAAACATTCATTGTGCCTTTAGATTTCTCTTGGTTCTAGGAGATGTCAAAATCTTGACTTTCCATGTGCACCCACTCGGTGAGATTATCATGGACCAAAACCTGAATATCACAAGTGTCTATGAATACGATGCATAAATTTTTCATCCAATGTAGGAGGGACCCCATATGACTCACTAGTTATGGATTTGGACTCAGCGTAATAATGCTCCACATAATCCTCCATTCCCTACGTTGGATGATACAGTTCTCCTTAGAAACACCAGACAAGTAATATTTCAATTAATTAAGAGGAACAAGTTTATAATCTAAAAAGGACAGGAGAGTAGTGGTAGTAGGGTATTCTCCTAGAATCTTCATAGATAGAGCAAGATCTTGGTTAGGAGGGAGTTCTACTTCATTAAAATATTTTTTTTAGTGATACTATTTACCAAAACCTCAAGATACACCTCTATGGAAATATTAAGTACATCCACAATTGGTTTCCCTCTATAGATTTTGGTTGGATCATCATGAATGATTGGCTCCCTAAGAATTGGATCAGCCATTAGAGGGGCAGCTCAACTTCCCCAACCATTGATGTTTATTGGGAACACACACTATCGAGCACTATTTTAAACAAATATTGTAACACCCTGAGATTTTATGAAAAATATTATTTTTAATTTCATTGATGTCTTTTATTATACACCACACCAAGTTTAGCTTGTACTATACGCAACACCGTATTAGCTTGCAGTATACGCAATGCTATTCGTGGATCGTGTCACACACAATTTCAAGTTCGTTTTATAATAGTCATTCTACGCAACATTGAGTGTGTTTATATATATATATATATTCAATGTATAAATATAATATGGTTGGATTCTGTGATACGAAACAACAAAGGATTCTTTCATAACACGGAACCCTGACTTGGCTTGCATTACACGCAATCACGACCTTCCTCGATAGCGTGTGTTGTACGCAATACCGAGTTTTACTAAAGAACGATATATTATTATAATATTATTATGAACTAGCCGTTATGAATAGAATTAACTAAATTTTTAATTTTATAACATTATTATTCATCTTATAAATTTTCTAATACATATTATGTGAACAAAATAAATTTTTCAGGTAAAATAAGTATTTTTAAAAAAAGGCAGTTTTGCCGCCTTTTGGTGGCACACCCACTTTAAATCTAGTTTTTGACAAGTTTATAAGTTCAATTTTACAAAATAAAATCATTCTTTGGAATAAGGATATAAAATTTTACCTTGGATAAAATTTTCATGTTATTCTGATAACATTCATATTTTAATGAATAGTAAAAACACGCTATATTTTAATTAAAAACAACTTTTTTCATCGTAATAATTTCTGTGGTTAAATTATAATATTGAATGGTATTAAAGTAAAAATAGAATATATTTTTACCATTTAATATAATGTATGTCATTAGCATTGATTTTACTTTGAATTCGTAGGTTAAATCAATTCAATCTTTTGTAATGTTTTAAACAAAAACCCGTTTTCTTTTGACAACGAGATTAATTTTAATTTAATTTCTGCAACTTCTGTGTATTGAATTTGGAAAAATGGATTCCATATTTGGAATCAGTGGGTCCAAATTAAATTAATAGACTACTTTTTATTTTTGGGCATTATTAATAGTAACTACGGTAAATTTTATTTACCATAGTTAAAGGTAAATCGGGTAATTAAGGGTAATATAAGATTATAAAATTACCCTAACACCTGCCAAAATCCTATGGGATGATTTAAAGTCGACCCATATCACCTAAGGGTCGGATTAGAATCATTTAATGAACTTTTTTCCATGAAAATAACTTAATTATTATTAAAACCAAAGAAAGTGACAACATGTCACTCTCTTAAATCTTTTAAGTATATTAATTTTAATTTAGTGATAAAATTCATGAAACTTCGAACATAAATAGTCTCCAAAAATATAATGACATTATCTACATCATATGAATTTATTTATAATTTTTAGGGATTAAATAATTATCATTAATTGTAACACAATAGTGATGCAGAAATTGTTTATCTAGTGAAAAATCAAGAATATAGTTTTTATTAAACTAATAGTAACCATAAAATGCCCAAAACCCTGACCAAAACTCATTGGTCATGTATATTTAAACCATAATCATCCAATGTTCGAATATGTGACCATTTCGAGCCTTATAAAAGTGATTATGACACTTATATTATTTTATTTTAAATGATGCCAATGTTGTCACCTTCATAATTTAATAAATATAAAAATTTAAATATTGTGATTTTAAGACGATAAATTCGAGTAAAAGTATTATTATAAAAGTTAATAGATTTATATTAATCATAGGGTTTTATTTTTAATTTTTATGCAACAGATAAGTATATTAAATAATTATAAAAAAATATTGTAGTAATTATTTTATTAAGAGATAAACCAAATAAATGGTTTTAAAAATAATAAAATAAATATTATATGAAATATTTAATATGATAAAATAATTTTATAGATACATATGACATTTTATTATTATATTAAAGCTTTTATTTTGAACATATATTCAATATATATTTTATTTAAATTCAAATAAATGAATAGTGTCAAAATTGACACTATTGTTATTTTATAAAAATAATATATTATGAAATTGTTTAAAAATCACAAATATATTTAAAAATTATAAATTTAAATATATATGGTATAAAATGGTATAAAGTATCCAATTATGGACAATTCACAACAAATAATTAATTATTTGTTATAGTTTAAATTTTAGAATGTTATTACCACAAATAAAATTAAATTGATTAAATTAGGATAAATCAAGTTGATAATGTTTAAAATAAATTCATAACATGTCTAAATTTGATTGGTTGATGAGATTAAAACCTTATCTCATCTAATCTTCGGATATGAGTCATTTTTTGAGGTTTTTAAGTAGGGTTAGATTTATTATAAATTAATATTTTTAAGAATTCCAAAGGTGCCCCTCTCATCCCTTATAAAAGGGAACATCCTCCCTCTCCTCCTCACACCAATTTGAGCCTTAAAGCTCGGCCAAACCCGGAAAAATTCTATTCTCAACTTCCCTAGAAACATCCTATAGGTCTTGGTCTTCTTCAAAGACCAATTTTAGTTCCATAAGAGGAGGTCTCAAAGAGGCGCTTCAAGGAAGAGGTAATGTCCACTACCGATTCATTCAACTTTATTTCTTATTCCACTTATTCTTTTTTAGTTGTTTCATTATGAGGTAATAACATTAGTATCAATCATATACTGATATGTTATTATAAGTATGAAACAAACATATTTCACCATCTATCCATCCAACGGAAAACGAAATCATCGCGCGTGCGTACGTACGGAATACCGTCCCCACGCCGTGGTGTAATCTATTTTCCACCACCACCATACTTGGATGGGTATAAGGGTGAAATTAATGAATATATATGATTATTGTAAAGTTATATTGATTCTGTAATATTATAAATACACTTTAATACAATTCCATGATCTTGGGAATGATATCATCGCTCGTGCGTACGTACGGACTACCGTCTCCACGACGCGATGAGATTCACTCTCCATGTTAACCATTCATGAATGATTATAAAGTATATATAATGAATAATAATGAAATATATGACATAATAATGATACTGGATTTATGTATATATATATATATATATATGTATGTCATTTACTTAATTCAATTTAATTCAATAGGGAAACGACAACAACGTTCATGCGTACGTACGGCCTACCGTCTCCATGAACGGTGTATTTCTTTCCATTTATCGATCCATTATATATATATTGTGTATATATATTTTATATAAATCATGCATTACATTCTGGAATTATTTAAATCAGGATATAAGTAATAATATCAAGAACGACAAGCCGAAACACATATGATAAATTAAATGATTTTACCCAAAATGCTGCTTTAACATGGAATTTACAAAAGAACAGGTAATATAAAGTCATAAGTGAAACATATATGATATCATAACAATGAATATTATTCTTTAATAAGTCAATGACATTATTAAAATCATTATACAGGAGGTTGGAATACGTACAAAGCATATCGGACCTAAGGTAAGGGAAAATATCACAATCTCATTTTTATCCGAGATTGCTTATACGTAAGTATTTACTGGGGTGTATTTTATCATCCACATCCATGTTTAGTCAATATTTAGTATTATTTCCATCCACCTACAATTTTTTAAATCCAATTTTAGCCTTCGTTGAGTTTTTAGTAAAATATATGAAAGGAAACTTTTGTCGTTTTTCGTACGAGGTACTTTTTGACTTTTCCGACAAAAGTACGAGGAGAATGTTTTTTTAACTTATATGGCATGAAAGGATTTTTACGGTTTTATAAAGCCTTATTTTCATGAAGCTTACTCCAAAATATTTCATGAATATTTTCAACAAAATTCTTTTCTTTTAAAATAGTATGACATTTTGTGAAAAGAAAATGATTTTAAAGAAAAAAGGATATTTTCCTCAAGAATTCATTTCAAGTGTTTTATCAAAACCATTTTCCATCTAAAATGAAATTATTTAATATGTGTATGTTTCAAGTATAATGTCTCTATGATTTAAATGGTTTCACTTTCCTTATTATGAAATTATATCCATTTCTTTTATATGGATTATGTAATGATGGGGTGAAGTTTATGAAACCCATTTTATTTATTGGGTTATTATGAATGATGTATGTTTATTTTGTGGCACAAGTAAGAATGATTTCATTATGAGATGGGTGGGACCTATATCTCCCTCTAATGCATTGGGTAAAGATTTTATATCTCATGAGATAGACATGGCTGTAACAGTAAGTTAATCCGGTTCAGTATTACAAGACTGAAACGAGGAGTGAACTCGATTCTGAATGGGACATTGTCCACTAAGATGGTCTTGGAAGCAATGCCTTGGCTACTATAGAAATCATTACATGTTCTTAATTGATTCCACAATTACATGTTTTATTCCCATGCTATGTTATCATGATTTATGTTCCATTATGATCTATGCATTATGTACTTCCATGTTTTAAGTCGTTGCTCAAGATTTTGATTTTTAAACATTATATTCATGTTTTTATGTTCAAATGTATATGGTATGTTTTATTTTATCCATGCTTACCCTTACTGAGCATTTGAGCTCACCTTTTTTTTATGTTTTATTTTCCCCCGGGTGTAAAAGAAAGGTTTTAGGTAAGGAAACAAAAAGTGGAAGATCATTATGGGAGATGTTGAAGATCTTTCACCACGATTAGAAGATTACGTTCCAAGTTTCCAAATACACTAAACTATTACGGTCCTTGTGTGTTTGTTTTTGTTATGTATTATGTGTTCCACAAAAGTAATGTAATATCTATGTACGTCAAGCTTCGGGTCTCTACAGTTGGTATCAGAGGAAAGGTTTAGTCAATCTTTGGAAACTAGGATGCAAAAACGTTAATGAGATCCCTAGAGATATTTCTAAGGTATGTCTAGGGGTGTCCCTCAGGATAAGTATACGTATAGGATACAGTCCTAGAACTACGATAACGATCTTAGATTTTAATATAAGATTTAAGATATTGAGGGTTCTCCCCCATTACTATGTTGTTTTCCCTAGCATGATTTTTGCCTCTCACACTATTCTTTTTGGGTTTTAGAAAATGGCTGGAAATAGGAAGATTCATGATAATGGATGATATGACGGACAATGGAATGATATTCTTCATGAGAAACCAAATTAAATGGGATTTGGAAGTCCAAAAATCATTATTATTCCTAATCAGCAATCTCATAATATGATCAATAATCACAACTTTGGTATGTTTCCCGACTCAGATAATAAGAGAAAGATGGAGTTTCATGATGATCATAGAGGAAAGAAAGTTCAATTTCCCTCATGTAAATCATGTGGGAAGAGGCATCAGGGATATTGTTTCAAAGGAACTGTAAGATGCTTTGGTTGTGGAAAAGAAGGACACTAAGACAGTAAGTGCAAAGGAAAAGGTTCAGTTAACACCATGGATGAGGATAATGGTATTACTACGACATAAACTATGGTTAAATGTTTTAAATGTGTAATGCACAGGCATTATGCAAACCAATGCCCTAAGGGAAGGTCTCATGAAGAGAATCAGTATGGTCTTATGGGTAGTCTTTATGTTGATGATGATGAAGAGACTACAAATGATATGTGATATGAAAGAATTGTTGAAGCTTGGTCAATGGTTTGAGAAGGTAGTGGAATGATTACATGTTTATCAAATGTAATGTTGTATAAGTAATCTCATGGTACTATGGAATAAAGAGACATCTAAGGATTGTTACATTGTTGTCTTTCCTTAAGTATTGAAAGTGTATGATTAATGGCACCAGTAACCATGAATGGTTATTCAGATATTTTTCGAAAGAAAATGATATGCGCATAATGAAGGGATAAGAAGATAATGAGATGTTTGATTGTATTCATGAGCTCATGACTGATATAAGGACTAAGTGATATTATGGATTGAGTATATAGAATTTTTGGGATTTTGGTATATAGAATGTGTTAAAATTTAACAACATTCATGTTTTCACTAAGGTTTAATGGGTATTCATTTTTCAAGAGAATACATGATTAGAATGTGACCAACAAGATATATGGGGGATAAATGATGTTATTCACATGCTTGGTTGATGAAAATTCAAGTAATTGTTTTCTTTATACTATGAGCTTGGACCGAAGTATTTTAGATAAGCCTAAAGATTCGAATGGATTATGTTGGACATAATTTAGTATTGTTTAAGGATAGAAATTTTTTCGATATTATTGATGGGATGTTATAGTAATGTAGTTTTATAAATTAGAAAACCTGCAAGACGGGCGACAGCCCATCACGTCGGACAAGGCTGTGGGAATCGATCCCACAACCAAAGTGCGACTGGCCTTTATCGCCTACCACTGGCCTACAGGAAGTCCCTGGTTAGTAGAAACTAGTTTTATTTTGTTAAGCGGTATGATATATGAAGTATAAGTTCATTTTTGGAATCATATATGATTAACCTCACCATAGATGGACTTATGTATATTTGATAACTTTTCTTGAAACAGATGGAATGACCCATCATTCTATCACATGATCTGATAACTCCTCACGAATAACAAATTCAACTTCATTTCATTAAGAGATGAAGTGGAAATTGTTCAAAGCACGAACAACAGTGAGATTATACCAAAATCAAGTAAATATTTCTTCTAATTCAAAATTTTCAACTTTAGGGAAATGATATTGAAAACGAAAAATGTTGTCCTATTGCTCTTATATCCGATGAATCAGATGGTACCTTAGATCATCACAAATCTATGGATTTTTGATTGATGTATTTTTTATAGCAATGTTCTCTACCACTCTCCATCAGAACATGATGGTTAGATTTCTCTTCCATATCCATATTTTCACCTATGTTATCCTGTGTGGAAACCCAATGATTAGTTAATTTGGGTAACCATTAAGTTTCATACATTAGTTTTTAAGTCAAGTTTTTGTATTGCTTTTTACGATGTGGGTTTCTATTAAAGATATTTTTAAGTAGAAAACCATTTATAACCCCGACGCATTTCGAGGGTGAAATTCATTTTAAGGGGGGTAGAATGTAACACCCTGAGATTTTATGAAAAATATTCTTTTAATTTCATTGATGTCTTTTATTATACACCACACCAATTTTATCTTGTACTATACGCAACACCGTTTTAGCTTGCAGTATATGCAATGCTATTCTTGGATCGTGTTACAAACAATTTCAAGTTCATTTTATAATAGTCATTCTACGCAACATTGAGTGTGTTTATATATATATATTCAATGTATAAATAAAATATGGTTGGATTCTATTATACGAAACAACGAAGGATTCTTGCACAACACGGAACCCTGACTTGCCTTGCATTACACGCAATCACGACCTTCATCGATAGCGTGTGTTGTACGCAGTACCGAGTTTTACTAAACAACGATATATTATTATAATATTATTATGAACTAGACGTTATAGATAGTATTAACTAAATTTTGAATTTTATAACATTATTATTCATCTTATAAATTTTCTAAAACATTTTATGTGAACAAAATAAATTTTTCGGGTAAAATAAGTATTTTTCAAAAAATACAGTTTTGCCAACTTTTGATGGCGCACCCACTTTAAATCCAGTTTTTGACAAGTTTATAAGTTAAATTTTACAAAATAAAATTATTCTTTGGAATAAGGATCTAAAATTTTACCTTGGATAAAATTTTCATGTTATTCTGATAACATTCATATTTTAATGAATAGTAAAAACACGCTATATTTTAATTAAAAACAAATTTTTTCATCGTAATAATTTATGTGGTTAAATTATAATATTGAATGGTCTTAGAGTATAAATAGAATATATTTTTACCATTTAATATAATGTATGTCATTAGCATTGATTTTACTTTGAATTCGTAGGTTAAATCAATTCAATCTTTTGTAATGTTTTAAACAAAAACCCGTTTTCTTTCGACAACGGGATTAATTTTAATTTAATTTCTGCAACTTCTGTGTATTAAATTTTGACAAATGGATTCCATATTTTGAATAATTGGGTCCAAATTATATTAATATACAATTACTTTTTGGGCATTATGAATAGTAAATACTGTAAATTTTATTTACCATAGTTAAAGGTAAATCGGGTAATTAAGGGTAAATATAAGATTATAAAATTACCCTAACACCTGCCAAAATCCTATTGGATGACTAAAAGTCGACCCATATCACCTAAAGGCCAGATTAGAATCATTTAATGGACATTTATCCATGAAAATAACTTAATTATTATTAAAACCAAAGAAAGTGACAACATGTCACTCTCTTAAATATTATAAGTATATTAATTTTAATTTAGTGATAAACTTCATTAAACTTCAAACATGAATAGTCTCCAGAAAGATAATGAAATTATATACATCATATGAATTTATTTATAATTTTTAGGGATTAAATAGTTATCATTAATTGTAATACAACAGTGATGCAGAAATTATTTATCTAGTGAAAAATCAAGAATATAGTTTTTATTAAACTAATAGTAACCATAAAATGCCTAAAACCCTGACCAAAACTTATTGGTCTTGTACATATAAACCATAATCATCCAATTGACGAATATTGGACGATTTGGAGCCTTATAAAAGCTATTATGACACTTATATTATTTTATTTTAAATGATGCCAATGTTGTCACCTTCATAGTTTAATAAATATAAAAATTTAAATATTGTGATTTTAAGATGATAAATTCGAGTGAAGTTATTATTATAAAATTTAATAGATTTATCTTCATCATAGGAGTTTATTTTTAATTTTTATTCAACAGATAAGTATATTAAATAATTATACAAAAATGTTGTAGTAATTATTTTATTAAGAGATATACCAAATAAATGGTTTTAAAAATAATAAGATAAATATTATATGAACTATTTAATGTGCTACACTAATTTTCTAGATAAATATGACCTTTTATGATTCTATAAAAGCTTTTATTTCGAACATATCTTCTTTATATATTTTATTTAAATTCAAATAAATGAATAGTGTCAAAATTGACAATATTGTTATTTTATAAGACTAATATATTATAAAATTGTTTAAAAATCACAAATATATTTACAAATTATAAATTTAAATTTATATGGTAGAAAATGTTATAAAGTATCCAATTATGGACAATTAACAACAAATAATTAATTATTTGTTATAATTTAAATTTTAGAATGTTATTACCACAAATAAAATAAAATTAATTAAATTAGGATAAATCAAGTTGATAATGTTTAAAATAAATTCATAAAATATCTAAATTTGATTGGTTGATGAGATTACATACCTATCTCTTCTAATATTCGGATTTGAGTCATTTTTTGACGTTTTTAAGTGGGGTTAGATTTATTATAAATTAATATTTTTAAGAATTCCAAAGGTGCCCCTCTCCTCCCTTATAAAAGGGCACCTCCTCCCTCTCCTCCTCACACCAATTTGAGCCTTCAAGCTCGGAAAACCCCTGAAAACATCTCTTCTACACTTCCCTAGAAACATCCTATAGGTCCTGGTCTTCTTTAAAGACCAATTTTAGTGCCTTAAGAGGAGGTCTCAAAGAGGCGCTTCAAAGAAGAGGTAATGTCCACTACTGATTCTTTCAACTTTATTTCTTCTTCCACTTCTTCTTTTTTAGTTGTTTCATTATGAGGTAATAACATCAGTATCAATCATATACGGATATGTTATTATAATTATGAAGCAACCATATTTCACCATCTATCCATCCAACATAAAACGAAATCACTGCGCGTGCGTACGTACGGAATACCGTATCCACGCCGTGGTGTAATCTATTTTCCACCACCACCTTACTTGGATGGGTATAAGGGTGAAAGTAATGAATATATATGATTATTGTAAAGTTATATTGATTTTTTAATATTATACATACACTTTAATACAATTCCACGATCTTGGGAATGATATCATCACTCGTGCGTACGTACGGACTACCGTCTCCACAACCCGATGAGATTCACTCTCCATGTTAACCATTCATGAATGATTATAAAGTATATATAATGAATAATAATGAAATATATGACATAATAATGATACTGGATTTATTTATATATATATATATCTGTATGTAGTTTACTTAATTCCATTCAATTCTATAGGGAAATGAAAACAACGTTCATGCATACGTACGGCCTACCGTCTCCATGAACGGTGCATTTCTTTCCATTTATCGATGCATTATATATATATTATGAATATATATTATATATAAATCATGTTTTACATTCTTGAATTATTTAAGTCAGGATATAAGTAATAATATCAAGAACGACAAGTCGAAACACATACAATAAATGAAATGATTTTACCCAAAATGCTGCTTTAACATGGAATTTACAAAAGAACGGATAATATAAAGTCATAAGTTAAACATATATGATATCATAACAATGAATATGATTCTTTAATAAGTCAATGAAATTATTTACATCATTATACCGGAGGTTCGGATACGTACAAAGCATATCGGACCTAAGGTAAGGGAAAATATCATAATCTCATTTTTATCCGAGATTGCTTATACGTAAGTATTTACTAGGGTGTATTTTATCATCCACATCCATGTTTACTCAATATGTAGTATTATTTCCATCCACCTAAAATTTTTTAAATCCAATTTTACGCTTAGTTGAGTTTTTAGTAAAAGATATGAAAGGAATCTTTTGTCATTTTTCGTACAAGGTACTTTTTGACTTTTCCGACAAAAGTACGAGGAGAATGTTTTTTTAACTTATACAGAATGAAATGATTTTTACGGTTTTATAAAGCCTTATTTTCATGAAGCTTCCTCCATAATATTTCATGAATATTTTCAACAAAATCCTTTTCTTTTAAAATTGCATGACATTTTGTGGAAAGAAAATGATTTTAAAGAAAAAAGGATATTTTCCTCAAGAATTCATTTCAAGTGTTTTATCAAAACCATTTTCCATATAAAATGAAATTATTTCATATGTGTATGTTTCAAGTATAATGTCTCTATGATTTAAATGGTTTCACTTTCCTTATGATGAAATTATATCCATCTCTTTTATATGGATTATGTAATGAAGGGATGATGTTTATGAAACCCATTTTATTTATTGGGTTATTATGAATGATGTATGTTTTTTTGTGGCAAAAGTAAGAATGATTTCCTTATGAGATGGGTGGGACCTATATCTCCCTCCAATGCATTCGGTAAATATTTTATATCTCATGAGATAGACATGGATGGAACGGTAAGTTAATCCGGTTCAGTGTTACATGACTGAAACGAGCAGTGAACTCGATTCAGAATGGGGCTTTGTCCACAAAGATGGTCTTGGAAGCAATGCCTTGGCTACTATGGAAATCATTAAATGTGCTTAATGGATGCCACAATTACATGTTTTATTCCCATGCTATGTTATCATGATTTATGTTCCGTTATGATCTATGCCTTATGTACTTCCATGTTGTAAGTCGTTTCTCAAGATTTTGATGTTTAAACATTATGTTCATGTTTTTAAGTTCAAATGTATATGGTATGTTTTATTTTATCCATGCTTACCCTTACTGAGCATTTGAGCTCACCTTTTTGTATGTTTTATTTTACCCCAGGAGTAAAAGAAAGGTTTTAGGTAAGGAAACAAAAAGTGGAAGATCTTTATGGGAGATGTTGAAGATCTTTCACCACGATTAGAAGATTACGTTCCATGTTTCCAAAGACACTAAACTATTACGGTCCTTGTGTGTCTGTTTTTTTATGTATTATGTATTCCGCAAAAGTAATGTAATATCTATATACGTCAAGCTTCGGGTCTCTACAAATACATACCAGTTACTTTGACCTATGATGACATATTGGGAAAATGTGACTCACATATAGGTCAAGGAATCATAGAATTCAATTGATTATGTGACATCCGTTCTTAGAGTTTCAAAATGGAATTCCATCACCAGATTCCCCTTGAATTCATTTGAAACCTCATCAAGTGACACGTTACCCCTTAGTAATGGATTTCTGGGATATTCATAAAAAATAGACTTATGTAAGTAATATAATATAACAAATATATGGATGTTTGAAGAGGAATATGTTTTTTGAGATTTTATATTACCCTAAGACATGGGTATCTCAATTATGAGTCACCTGAGTATTCTTCCTTCTGGGAAGTTAGTGCCACCAACATAACTTTTGGGTGCATTCCACCATATATGAATAGGAGGACCATGGGATATGGAATCACACTTCACGCCTCCTCTTTAGAACCCACCTTTGTGGTGGCCTCAAGGATATACTCCATGGTGTCCCCCCTTATAATGACCTGAACAGTTATAAATAAAATTCCCCTTGTGATTTAAATAAATTCCTTATTTTGTAACAAAATTCGATGATTTTATTATATTATATCAGATTTAAAAATCCACTATGAATCAATACCAATGGAAATATATCAATTTAATAGTGATCACATGATTAGTATAAATATAAGGTTTTAACAAATCCAATTGACACAAACAAAGGAAGTGATTTCCATGACCAGTAGGATTATACCCCATGAATCCCATTTACCAAAACTTATAAGGGAGGTAACATCTCTTGGAATTTCCCTTGATAAACCCAAATATGAGATCCATCAACTTAAGCCTGAGAGAAACCATTTATGGGAGAATTTCATGATCATCAATATATGGACCCAGCCTTAAACATTACATAATCTTGATTTAAATGAATATTTCACATTGAGGATCTTTTAAAGACTAGAGTTTTAGAGAATAAGGCCATAACTATTACATTACATCTCAGAAATTACAAGGTAGACACTTCTACTCAGTTTTCATTTTTTTCATAAAATAAAAACTCTTGAAAAAAAGAGTCATTTCTAGTTCCATGTTTTAGACAACATGACATTTCCTTGATCCCATCCTTGGCCATATTCCAATTTATATCGTAAGAAAAAAATTTCAAAAACTTTGGATGAGAATAAAAAATCTTAGCAATGGATACACAAAGAAGGTAAAACTATTAGTTTTTTTCAACAACTAGTAAACCAAGAATACTTTATCATAAGTAATAAATTTCACCTTTATGATGTAGTAAATACTCTTCACTGAATAAAATATCATTTCTTACCCTTTTGTAACCAAAATATTACCAAACAATCCATATAAAGAACATAGAACATATAACGGTAATTTGGGACATATACATACTTAAATGGAATAACCATACGTTCGACTTCCACAAATATCACTAAATGGAATAGCCATATGACCGACTTCCATACCCAATGAATTGGAGGTTATAATGTAACCACCCATCCCAGTTTATCATGACACCACCCATCATTTGGTTTATCACAAAACCACCGGTCAAATTTCCATGTACCATTATAAATTCATGACACATAAAATATTGCAAATATAAACATTTCACTAATAACATTTAATTTGTAATCACGAGAAATAATTTCATGATATTGAAATAAGAAATCCATTTCAAAAACCATTTTCAATACCAAAACACCCAAAAAAATAATAAGGGATTTCTTTTTAATTTTATAAATCATTAAGGATTATAGAGGAATCCAAATATTGATTACGGCGGAAGAGAGGTCATTTTCACTGAAAATGTTAAAAATATTCGGTTTTTCATTTTGTAAAACGCTTCGTAGAAAAACAAATTGTGTACCTGGGATAAACATTTAGGTAAAGCCACTATGTATGCAGTTTATCCAACTTTATCTAGGATTTCATAAGGTCCAATGATCCACGGACTCAACTTTCCCTTCTTACCAAAATGCATCACACTTTTCCATGGAGAAACCTTGAGAAAGACATTATCACCTACTTCAAAATAAAGATCCTTCCTTTGGTTATCCGCATAACTTTAATGTCTGAACTGAGTTGTTCTCATGTTCAATTGAATCAACTGAACTTTTTCTGACATCTCTTCTACCTATTCTGGTCCCATCAGCTTCCTTTCACCTACTTCATCCCAAAAATCTAGAGTTTGACAACTCTTTCCATATAATGACTCAAATGGAGCCATCTGTTTATTGGAATGAAAACTGTTATTATAAGAAAATTCAACCAAAGAAAGATTTTGGTCCCAAATTCACTAGTATCCCAATGAAAAAGCATGTAGAATATCCTCAAGGTTATGAATTGTTCGTTCGGACTGCCCATCTGATTGCGGATGAAAAGTTGTATTAAAATTTAATTTAGTACCCAAAGACTTCTGGAGGACTTTCCAAAAGTTAAAAGTAAACTTAGGATCACGATCAGATACAATGGAGATAGGAACTCCATGAAACCTGACAATCTCTTTAACATAAAACCGAGAAAGTTTATCTTGAGACAAAGTATCTTGAATAAGAAGGAAATTAGAATATTTAGTTAACCAATCAACAATAATGCAGATTTCATTATTACCTCAAGATGTCTTTGGTAATCCCAAAACAAAGTCCATGGATATATTTTCCCATTTCCACTCTGGAACTGGTAAATACTGAAGCATCCCTTTCGTTAACTACTGCTCTTCTTTAACCAGCTGACAATTCAAACACTTCACAGTAAAATCAACAATATATATTTTCATTCCATACCACCAGTAATACTCACGAAGATCGTTGTAGATATTAGTACTGCCAGGATGAACTGAAAGTGGAGAATTTTGAGCTTCAGATAACAACTCATTCTTCAATTATGAATCACAAGGCATACATAATCTTTTCCCACACCTCAAAACAAAAACATTATCAATGTTAAATTTAATAAACTTACCCTTCTGAACCAACTCTTCATTTTTCTGTAACTCACTATCTTTTTTCTGTGCTTGCTTAATTCTATCTGATAGAGATGATCTCACTGACACCTGAAACAAAATAGAACAATTTTCAGCACCAAAAACCTCTAGGCTAAATTCTATCAATTCAAAAACCAATGGATCTCGTTCCAAATGTATCATGGTTAATGAAGCATTAATTTTTTGACTCAATGTATCCGTCACTTTATTTTCATTTCCCGAATGGTAATAAATCATGAAATCATAATCCTTGATTAATTCTAACCATCTCCTCTATCTCATGTTCAGTTCTTTTTGAGTGAATATATACTTCAATCTTTTTTGGTCAGCATATATTTCACATTTTACTCCATACAAATGATGCCTCCAAATTTTTAAAGAAAAAAAATAGCAGCTAATTCCCAATCATATGTAGGGTAATTTATCACATGAGGTTTCAACTAACATGAAGCGTAAGTAATTACCTGATCATTCTGTATAAGGACACATCCCAGTCCATTCAACGAAGTATCATTGTAAATAACAAACTCACCATTTCTAGAAGGCAGTTCCAAAACTGGAGCATTCACCAATCTTCTTTTCAATTCTTGAAAACAATCATCACATTCTTCTGTCCAAATGAAATTAACACCTTTTTTAGTTAACTTAGTATGTGGGCTAGATAACCATGAAAAATTATCAACAAACCTCTGGTAATAAACTTCCAAACCAAGAAAACTATGAATCTCTGTTATATTTCTGGGTCTTGGCCATTCTTCAACAACCTTTGTTTTAGCAGGATCAACAGTTATTCCATTTTTTGAAACAATGTGACAAAGGAAAGAAATTTTCTATAACCAGAACTCACACTTGCTGAATTTCCCTAATAGTTTATTTTCATTTAAGGTTTGAAAGACAACCCTTAAATGACTTTTATGTTCCTCTTTACTTTTGGAGTAAAACAAAATATAATTAATGAACAAAACCACAAAATTATCCAAGAACTCACGGAAAATTATATTCATAAGATCCATGAATACAATTGGTGAATTGGTTAAACCAAAAGGCATTACTACAAATTCATAATGGCCATATCTAGTAAGAAACGTGGTCTTTGGAATGTCTGCTTCATTAAATTTCAAATGATGGTACCCCAACCTCAAATTTATCTTCAAAAAATACAGAGCTTCTTGGAGATGATCCAACAAATCATCGATATGAGGAAAATGATACTTGTTCTTAACAGTGATGTTATTAAATGCTCTATAATCAATGAAAATTATTATAGAGCCATATTTTTTTAACAAATAAGACAGGAGTACCCCATGGTGATGTGATAGGTCAAAGAACACCTTTATCTAATAACTCCTACGATTTCTTCTTTAACTCTAAAAGATCAATTTGAGCCATTCGATAAGGGGGTTTTGAAATTGTCTTAGCATCAGTAACTAAGTCAACTATAAATTCAACTTCCTGATCAGTTGTAATACCAGGAAACTCATCAGAAAAAACACCAAGATACTCATTTATCACTGGCACATCATTTATCTATACAGTTCCTTTGTTCTCAACAATATGTGCAAGGTAACATTCATTTCCATATTTTACTAGTTTCTCAGCTTCCTGATATGTTATCAAAATCAATGGTTCATTCTTGTACACAAACAAAAAATATTTCTAAAAAGAAACCTATTTAGCTGTACAGTTCATCTTAGCATGATAAACAGAAATCCAACCCATATCCAAAATAACATCAAACTATAGAGAGGAAAAACAATAAGGTTTTTAGGTAGATTCTTTCCACACACAATGACATGAATTTTCTTATAATTTTTTGTCTCAACATTTCCTCCAGGTGTTTTTAACATAAGTTCAATATTGATATTATCATATGGAATTCCCAATTTACTAGAAAACTTATCAAAAATGAATGAATGTGTAGACCCAGAATCAAATAACACATTTTCATAATCTGAACAAATAAAAAAAGTACCTGATACTACTTTATTTTATGGCCCAACATCTGATAAAGTAGTTCAAAAGGACTTCACCACCCTTTCCTACTTGTAGTTTGGTTGCTTTCCCTCAGTTGAGTTCTTTGTTGGAAACTCATTTGCATAATGACCCATTTCATTGCACTTAAAACATCTTACCACTAGATTTTCATTTCCGGCTTGATCATCTTCCTTATAGTTACGAGCAATATGACCAGACTTACCACATTGAAAGCACTTCCTATATTTTGATAAAAATTTTCTAGGATGCTTTTTACCACACTTCTCACAAGATGGATATTTATTTTTCTTACCTACAGGCTTCTTTGGTAAATTAATTCCCTTTGCTTTCCAATTGGACCTCTTATTCTGTTGTTTTTCAAAGAACACCTGATCACCAGAAAACTCCATTTCCACTTTCTCCGCATATCGAGCAGGTTTTTCATAACTTTTGAACTCCAGAGAGGATAATGCTCTTCGATATCGTAGCTTCAGTCCTAAGTAAAATCAATTTATCTTACTATCAAGAGATCAGATGAAATTTGGAGCATAACATTCCAGTCGAGTGAATTTTTTTTCATAAGAAGCCGCTGAGTCATCCTCCTTCCTCAATTCTAGGAATTGTTTTTCTATCCTAAAATGAACCACCTTAGGAAAATATTTCTCGAGAAACATACCTTTCAATTCATCCCAATCAAGAGTATCAATATCCTCACTATCCATGATATTTTTCACCATCGACCACCACTGATCATCTTCAGCTTCAAAATGGTAGATAGCGAGACTAACCTTTTTATGTTCTGAACAACCCATGACATCAAAAATTTTCTCCAGTGCTTTAATCCAGCCTTTTGGAAGCACAAGGTCAGATGATCCTCTGAATGATGGGGAATATTGCCTCATGAAATGTTCCACTACTAAAATCTTCCTCTGTGGTTGATCTGGCTGATCCTATGCATGGATACCACCACTATTTAAAGCCTGAGTCAATTGTGCCATCATTGCAACAAACTATTCAGTTACAATTCCAACCATCTCAGGTTACTGATTTGAAAGGATGTCTTCATCCTGATGTAGCCCCAACAAAGCTGCCCAATTTCCTTTGCAGAAAACCATTCTGAACACAGAAATAGATTATGTGAAGCAACATGGTAATCTGTAAATGCTATATCATTTTAATATTACCATAAATTCATTTATGGATATTAATTTAACAAAACCCTAACACCTAAAGTTGTCTAAACCGAACTCTGATACCAACAATAAGGACCCATACTTAATCATTACATAATATTGAATTAAATAAATAATTAACATTGAGGATATTTTCAAGTTTATAGTTTTGGAGATTTAGTCCATAACTATTACATTACATCTCAAAAATTACAAGGTAGACACTTCTACTCAGTTTCAATTTTTATCATAAAATAAAAAATCTTGAAAAAAAGAGTCATGTCTAGTTCAATATTTTAGACAACCTAATATTTCCCTGATCCCATACTTGACCCTATTCCACTTTATGTCCTGTGAAAAACATTTCAAAAAGTTTGGATGACCGTAAAAATCTTAGTAAGGGATACAAAAAATGGGAAACTGTTAGTTTTTCAAAACAACAAGTAAACCATGAATACTTTATCACGAGTAATACATTTCATCTTTTTGAAGTAGTAAATACTCTTCACTGAATAAAAGATCATTTCTTACCCTTTGGTAAACAAATGATTACCATAAAACCCATATAAGGCACACATAACATATAAAGATAACTTGGGATATAAACATACTTAAATGGAATAACCATATGGTCGACTTCCACACATATCACTAAATGGAATAGCCATACAACCGACTTCCATACCCAATGCATGGGAGGTTATAACGTAACCACCCATCCTGGTTTATCATGGAACCACCCAACATTTGGTTTATCATTTAACCACCCATCAAATGTCCAAGTACCATTATAAATTCATAAAACATAAAATATTGGAAACAAAAACATTTTACTAATAACATTTCATTTGAAATCACAAGAAATAATATCAGGATAATGAAATAATAAATCCATTTCAAAAACAATTTTCAATACCAAAACACCCAATAGAAGAATAAGGTATTTCATTTTCATTTTAGAAAACATTAAGGCTTATAGAGGAAGCCATATATCGATTACGGCAGCAGAGAGGTCATTGTCACTGCAAACATTAAAAACATTTCGTTTGTTGTTTAGTAAAATGATTCATAGAAAAAATATTCCCTTTGAATGAAAGTAAAAGTCAAATGATTTTATTATACCACATGTAAAATAAGAAGTTATATATTATCGAAATATGCCTCAATGAAAGGATATTGAGACGAAGTCCCTTACCTCGTGTCTGAATTGACCCGTTTGTTCTTTAATCTCTTGAATAATAATATAAAGTTAATTTATACTTGATTAAGAACCTTTTTCATGTTTATTATTCCCTTTATATCACTTATTAACATGTTATAAACATTATTCAATCATTTAAGTTAATAACTTTCATTTTGTCGATATTTGGTACTTGAGTCAAAAATAGACTTCTTATAATTACAAGTTGTTAACATGGTCAAAATTTCATTATATCAAAAATTATATTCCTGATTTATATATCATATATATCATATATATCCAGTATATACATGTATTTATAATATTATATAACATTTGGAGGTAAGAAATGAAATGCACCGTTCATAGAGACGGTAAGCCGTACGTACGCATGAAGGCTACTTTAATTTCTATTTCTTATTTTAAGGGAATTAAAACATAATGATACATAGGTATATTATAATTCCAGTATAATATCATATATAATATCATTAACTCCATCCTTTATACATCCCACATATGTCATTAACGAGTCGTATCAATTTTAGGGGCGGTAGTCCGCACTTCCTCAAATGAAATTATCATGTTTACCCATAATGGAAACCAAAAAGGTATTATATAAAATAAAAATACAGAAGCATAAATAAAACATAAACATAATATATATCATATGTAAATATAGTTTCATATTAATTGATACCATGAGAGTCGGTAGGAGATAATCGAACAATCATTGTTTCGTGAGACGTTAGTTTTCCATTCACAGAAACTGTATATTCTTCACCCATTATGTGGAGATGTGTGTAAGTGTATTTTACATCATTCTAATAACAACATAAAAGATTATTGGGGATACTTGTGTTGTTATAAAATAAAGGAATAAAATGATTTTAGGTATTGGAGAAGTAAAATAAAAGAAAATAAGTTAAGAGGAATCGTTACCTTTAATTTGGGTAACTCCCTTTGGTTTGAACCAAAAGGACTTCTTGAAGTGCCTTATACCAAAGTTAAGGTTTATAGATGGATTAAAGGGATATTTAG
Source organism: Viscum album (assembly GCA_963277665.1). Classification (NCBI taxonomy): domain Eukaryota; kingdom Viridiplantae; phylum Streptophyta; class Magnoliopsida; order Santalales; family Viscaceae; genus Viscum; species Viscum album. The sequence continues at coordinate 161,470,306 of OY728119.1, read as the reverse complement.
AGCTTATTTGGTCAGGGTTTGGATGATACAAGTTGATTTAGAGGTGTGAGTAATTGGCTATAAGTGAAAGCTTTTTATAAGGGGGAGGAGGGGCTCTTTAAGAAAGCGTGAAAATATTATTTTATTATATAATGATATTCGGTTTATAAAGGTCCAAAACTAATTAAAGTCAAATATAATATGACTCATAGTCGAAATAAAATCATCCAATAAAAATTGGACAGGTTTTGGATATTTGTTTAATATTTATAATCTTATTTATTGAAATATTTTATTAATGAGGTAAATATTGCATCAATATTGTGTCATAAATAATTTAATTTATTTGATGTCTAAAAATTATAAAAAAACTACCATGATGTAGGAAATATTTTTATCTTTCCAATGAATATTTAGAGTCGAATATATAGCTTATATAACACCTTTTAAAAATTAATTTACTAAAAGATATTTGTTTTTGTCATTTTTGACTTTACTTTAAGTTAATTAATCTAAAGTGTCATTATGACTACCAAGTGGCTCAATGGGGTCCCAAAATTGACCCAAAGATGACCATGGTACTAAATGACTCAAAATATAAGGTTAGAATAAGTGTTAAGGTAATTTTAAATTATTATAATATTATTTTTACCGTGAATTACCCTATTTACCTTTAACCTCGGTAAATAAAAGTCAAAAGTTACTATTCACCAAAATTTATTGTCATATTATTGAACCAAATTTTACCTACTAATTACAACCATGTATGTCGGATTTTCAATATTTAATCCACAGAAGTGATAAAATTTCATTTAAATGGAAGTGTTGGTTTTTAACTACTACTTAGTGGTTTCACTATTCATTAAAAATTGTAGTTTTTTAGAAAACTACCAAAAATTCAGCCTAAGCTATATTGGATTTTCCAAATTAAAAAATGTTGTCTATTTTACCAAATTCAAAACATTGAATTTTCATTAATTAATTTAAAATTAATTCCTATTGTCAAAACAAATAACGTGTTTTTAAGAAACAATAACTATTAAAAGATAGACACTTGTTTACGTCCACTTTCCAAGTGAAATTAACTCCAATGACCAACATTGGATTAATTGGTAAAAATTTAATTTAATTAAACTTTAAAACCAATTAAAAAGATAATATAAAGACATAAATAAATTAGATTAAAAGGCACTTTGGAATAAAAATACAGTATTTTTTACTATTTATAAAAAAATGAACTTTACCAGAAAAATACAAAAAATTTACCCAAAGTAAATTTTGATTTCCCAAATCTGAATAAGAATTTTATTTTGTCAAATAGAACATATAAAAGTTACCAAAACTATATTTAAAGAGGTTTCTCCATTAAAAAGAGATAAATAGACCTTTTAAAGTAAATTATGTTTAAAATTAGATTCATTCACATTTTAAGCCTCTAACTTTTATTTAAAAAACATGTATAATCATATTGTAGTTAGTTTTGTTCATTCCCATCAATACAACAGCTAGAAGTTAACTACCATTTAAAATAATAATATTATATTATTAGTGTGCAACGTAAGATTTCAAAGAAACCCGTTGCTGCGTATCAGGTACGCCATCAAACATAGCAACTCATATAAAGTAAAATTAAAATTTAATTCAAAAAATATTAATAAAAATGAGAATATATTATTTCTTTATTTAACCAGGATGTTACATCCTTCCCCCCTTTTGGAAATTGCGTCCTTGAAATTTTATTCACTTATAAATTAAGTGGGGGTATTTATCCCTCATAGAATTTTCAGATTCCCACATTGCCGCTTCAACCATACGGATTTTCTACAAAACCTTACCTGGTGAATTACCTTATTCTGCAACACTTGCTCTATGCAGTCAAGAATCTGGATTGGTTGTTCTACATAAGAGAGATTCCCGTCCAACTAAACTACCTCTAGACTGAAAACATGAGATGGATCTAGCATATACTTTCTCAACATTGAAACATGAAAAACATTGTGCACCTGGGAAAAACTCGGAGGTAAAGACACTCTGTATGTAACTGATCCAACATTCTCTAGGATTTCATAAGGTCCAATGAACCTCAGACTCAACTTTCCCTTCTTACCAAAATGCATCACACTTTTCCATTGAGAAACCTTGAGAAAGACATGATCACCTACCTCAAATGAAATATCCCTCCTCTAATTATCTGCATAACCTTTCTGTCTGATCTGAGAAATTATCATGTTATTCTGAATCAATTGAACTTTTTCTGTCATCTCTTCTACCAATTCCTGTCCCATCAGCATCCTTTCACCTACACCATCCCAAAAAGCTGGAGTTTGACAATGCTTTCCATATAATGTATCAAATGGATCCATCTGTATACTGGAATGAAAACTGTTATTATAAGAAACTTCAACCAAAGAAAGATTTTGGTTCTAACTTCCCTGGTAATCCAATGAAAAAGAATGTTGCATATCCTCCTATATATGAATTGTTCGTTCTGACTTCCCATCTAATTGCTGATGAAAAGCTGTACTAAAATTTAATCCAGTACCCAACGACTTCTGAAGGCCCTTCCAAAAGTTATAAGTAAACCTAGGATCATGATCAGATACAATAGAGAAGGGAACTCTATGAAACCTTACTATCTCTTTAATATAGATCCGAGAAAGCTCATCTAGAGAAAAATTATCTCAAAAAGGATGGAAATTAGTAGATTTAGTCAACCGATCAACAATAACCCATATTGCATTATTACCTCGAGATGTCTTTGGTAATCCCACAATAAAGTCCGTGGGTATATTTTCCCATTTCAACTCTGGCACCGGTAAAGATTGAAGCATCCCTTTCAGTAACTGCCTCTCTACTTTTACCTGATGAAAAGTCAAACACTTCACAGTAAAATCAGCAATGTCTCTTTTCATTCCATCCCACCAGTAATACTCACGAAGATCATTGTACATCTTAGTACTACCAGGATGAACTGAAAATGGAGAATTGTGAGCTTCAAATAACAACTCATTCTTCAACTTTGAATCACAAGGCACACATAAACTTTCCCCAAACCTCAAAACAAAACCATTATCAATTTTAAAATTAGGTAACTTACCCTTCTGAACCATCTCGACCTTTTTCTATAACTCACTATCTTCTTTCTGTGCTTTCTAAATTCTTTCTGATAGAGATGATCTCAATGACACATGAAACAAAATAGAAGAATTTCCTGCACCAAAAACTTCTATGCAAAATTTTATCAAATCATAAACCAAAGGATCTCATTCCAAACATATCATGGTTAATGAAGCATTAATTTTTCAACTCAAAGCATTAGCCACTTTATTTGCCTTTCCTGGATGGTAGTGAATCATGCAATCATAATACTTGATTAATTCCAACCATCTCCTCGGTCTCATGTTCAATTATTTTTGAGTGAATATATACTTCAAACTTTTATGGTCAGTATATATTTCACATTTTACTCCATAAAAATGATGCCTCCAAATTTTTAAAGAAAAAACAATAGGAGCTAATTCCAAATCATGTGTATGGTAATTTAACTCATGAGGTTTCAAATAACGTGAAGCGTAAGAAATTACCTGATCATTCTGCATAAGGACACATCCAAGTCCTTTCAACAAAGAATCACTGTAAATAACAAACTCACCATTTCTGGAAGGCAGTTCCAAAACTAGAGCATTCACAAATCTTTTTTTCAATTCCTGAAAACAATCATCACATTATTTTGCCCAAATGACCTTAACTCCTTTTCGAGTTAACTTGGTCAGTGGGATAGATAACCATGAAAAATTCTCAACAAACCTTCGATAATAACCTTCCAAACCAAGAAAACTACGAATCTTAGTTATATTTGTGGGTGTTGGCCATTCTTCAACAACCCTTGATTTAGGAGGATCAACAGTTATGCCATTTTCTGAAACAATGTGACCAAGTAAATAAATTTTCTTTAAACAAAACTCACACTTGATGAATTTCCCTAACCGTTTATTTTCTTTTATGGTTTGCGAGACAACCCTTAAATAGTATGTCGGCAGGTGGTAAAAGGTATTTGCGACAGGAATATTCCCCTGTCGCAAATAGTATGTCGGCAGGTGGTTATTTGCGACGGGTCACGTCGCAAATAACTATTTAACTGTTGACCGTAATAAATGTTGGCTAAGGTATTTGCGACGGGTACCGTCCCAAATAACACTATTTGTGACGGGATTCCCGTCGCAAATGGACCCGTCGCAAATAATCTAACCTATAAATACCCCATCCATTTTTTTCAAATCATTCTCAAACTCCATCTTCTTCTTCTCTCAAAGTTGTATTTCTAAAGTTCAGTTTTTCTCCAGTTTAATTTTTTTCTCCGGAGTTGATATTAAAGTTTTGAAGAACGATCAGAGCAGATCAATTTTCAAGGTATTTATGTTCATTTTAATTTAATATTTATTTTTAATTTTTTATTAGTTTCAATTATTCTTAATTAGTTGTAATTTAATTATGTTTACATTGTTTTGTTACTTAATAAATTTAAATTATTAGTATTGTTCATAGTTAACGGTAATTAGAAATAATTAGTAATAATTTTTAATAATTAAGAATAAATATTAATAATTAATAATAAATACCAATAATTAGGAATAATAACATTATTACATTATTAGTATATTTTATTATAAATATTAAAATAATATAATTTTTTATATATATACAATTCTCATTTCATCTGTGTGTTTGCTGTCTTCACATGTATTATTTGTATGTGGAGATAGAAAACGCACAGATGAAAGGAGAATTGTATATAAATTAGAAAATTATATTATTTTAATATTAATAATAAAATATACTAATAATGTTATTATTTGTAATTATTGGTAATTATTCCTAATTATTGGTAATTATTCATTTAATTACTAATAATTAGGAACAATTACCAATAATTAATAATAATTACCAATAATTAGTAATAATTACCAATAATTAGTAATAATTACCAATAATTAGGAATAATTACCAATAATTAGTAATAATTACCAATAATTAGTAATAATTAGTAATAATTAGTAATAATAAGTAATAATTAGTAATAATTACCAATAATTCGTAATAATTAACAATATTTAGTAATAATTAACAATACTTAGTAATAATTACCAATAATTACCAATAATGACCAATAATTAGTAATAATTAGTAATAATTAGTAATAATTACCAATAATTAGTAATAATTAGTAATAATTAGTAATAATTAGTAAAAATTAGGAATAATTACCAATAATTAGTAATAATTAGTAATAATTAGTATTAATTACCAATAATTAGTAATAATTACCAATAATTAGTAATAATTACCAATAATTCGTAATAATTAGTAATAATTACCAATAATTAGAAATAATTAGTAATAATTACCAATGATTAGTAATAATTACCAATAATTATCAATAATTGGTAATAATTAATAATAATTACCAATAATTAGTAATAATTGGTAATAATTAATAATAATTACCAATAATTAGTAATAATTATTAATAATTAGTAATAATTAATAATAATTACCAATAATTAGTAATAATTACCAATAATTAGTAATAATTACCAATAATTAGTAATAATTAACAATAATTACCAATAATTAGTAATAATTAGTAATAATTAGTAATAATTAGTAATAATTAGTATTAATTAGTATTAATTACCAATAATTAGTATTAATTACCAATATTTAGTAATAATTACCAATAATTAGTAATAATTAGTAATAATTAGCAATAATTACCAATAATTAGTAATAATTACCAATAATTAGTAATAATTACCAATAATTAACAATAATTAGTAATAATTAGTATTAATTACCAATAATTAGTATTTATTACCAATAATTAGTATTTATTACCAATAATTAGTATCAATTACCAATAATTAGTAATAATTACCAACAATTAGTAATAATTACCAATAATTAGTAATAATTACCAATAATTAGTAATAATTACCAATAATTAGTAATAATTACCAATAATTAGTAATAATTACCAATAATTAGTAATAATTAACAATAATTAGTAAGAATTACCAATAATTAGTATTAATTACAAATAATTAGTAATAATTACCAATAATTAGTAATAATTGCCAATAATTATTAATAATTAGTAATAATTACCAATAATTAGTAATAATTAGTAATAATTACCAATAATTTTTAATAATTAGTAATAATTACCAATAATTAGTAATAATTAACAATACTTACCAATAATTACCAATAATTTCCAATAATTAGTAATAATTACCAATAATTAGTAATAATTACCAATAATTAGTAATAATTACCAATAATGAGTAATAATTACCAATAATTAGTAATAATTACCAATAATTAGTAATAATTACCAATAATTAGTAATAATTACCAATAATTAGTAATAATTACCAATAATTATAATAATTACCAATAATTAGTAATAATTACCAATAATTAGTAATAATTACCAATAATTAGTAATAATTAACAATAATTAGTAATAATTACCAATAATTAGTATTAATTACCAATAATTAGTATTAATTACCAATAATTAGTAATAATTACCAATAATTAGTAATAATTCCCAATAATTAGTAATAATTAGTAATAATTACCAATAATTAGTAATAATTAGTAATAATTACCAATAATTAGTAATAATTAGTAATAATTACCAATAATTAGTAATAATTAACAATACTTACCAATAATTACCAATAATTACCAATAATTAGTAATAATTACCAATAATTAGTAATAATTACCAATAATTAGTAATAATTACCAATAATTAGTAATAATTACCAATAATTACCAATAATTACCAATAATTACCAATAATTACCAATAATTACAAATAATTACCAATATTTACCAATAATTATCAATATTTACCAATATTTACCAATATTTACCAATATTTACCAATAATTAGAAATAATTACCAATAATTAGGAATAATTACCAATAATTTGGAATAATTACCAATAATTTGGAATAATTACCAATATTTACAAATAATAACATTAGTACATTATTTTTATATTTTATTATTAATATTAAAATAATATAATTTTCTATATTATATACAATTCTCTTTTTATGTGTGTGTTTTCTGTCTCCACATGTAATATTTGCATTCTTTTTCAAAATTATCAACCTACTCGCCAATGGAGAGGTGAAAGTGAATGCAAATATTACATGTGGAGACAGAATGTTAAACACACAGATGAAAGGAGAATTGTATATAATATAAAAAATTATGTTATTTTAATATTAATAATAAAATATACTAATAATGTAATAATGTTATTATTATATAATTAATGTTCATGAAAAAATTATATTAGTATTATTAAAATAATAAAAAATCAATATAATATTAAAATTATCAATATTTGTAACATGTTTTTCTTTATTCTCAATATATTCAATCTTTACTTGAGTGTTTTTTCTAACAAATTATTCAAAACCAGTAATGCTTTTATATTTTATAGAGAAATATGGAACAACGAAGTCGTCAACAATCATTATTAGGTGACCGCATATGGATAAATCAACGTAGAAATCCAAACGGTTCTGGTTTAAATCCAGTATATGTTGAGGGTGTGGAGACTTTTTTGTCATTTGCGGCATCAAATCCAGAATTTGTTTCAGAAGGCAAAATAAAATTCCCTTGCAGAAAATGTGCATTGAGAACGTTTGAAACGTTTGACAAAGTGGGAGAACATCTCTTGTGTTTTGGTTTTCAACCAGATTATGTTTTTTGGTATCAACATGGTGAACGCAGTTCTAGAGCAGGTGATACCAACTTGATTCCGGATCCATCACAGTTTCAAGATTAAGTACATGATGTTGCAGGTTCATCTGTTCAACATACAGAAACTCCGGCTGATATAGCTTCAAATCCTGAGTTGGCACCGTCTGAATTTTATGAGTTGTTGAAATCTGTTGAGGATGCATTATATCCTGGCTGCAAGATGAGCAAATTAGAAGCAGTTGCAAAATTTATGGCTATCAAATCAGATAACGGAATGTCAAACACCTGTTTTGACCAGATATTTTCTTTGCTGAAAACACTGTTACCCGAAGGAAATGTTTTACCTGCAAATTACTATGAGAGTAAGAGGCTAGTTCGAAATTTGGGACTTACTTGTCAGAAGATTCATGCATGTTCAAATGACTGTATTTTATATTCTGGGGAAAATGAGTCGTTGGATAGTTGTCCTACATGTGGGCAACTAAGATATAAAGAAGGACAACACGGGAAGTCTGGTTTGATTCCTGTAAAACAGTTGAGATATTTTCCGCTTACATCCAGACTTCAGCGTTTATTCATGTCTAAGAATACAGCGACAATGATGTCATGGCATAAAGATAATATTTCAAAAACCGGTAACATAAACTCATTATCTTTTAGCAACTCATTCAATGTATAGTTTACTATATTGATAATTATTTCACAAATTTTCAGGTGTCTCGACATGCTGATAAAATTGAAAAACGGCTGTGTGTATTGAGTAACCCCCCTTCGAAACTTGTTAAAACTTATAATGCATATGTGGTGAATGGATTTTGATTTTACACACATGCATATGGGGAATCAAAAAAAACAACGAACAGTGGAGTTAGCTTGAGAGGATCTCATCATCGAGAAAATGAAGTTGACTTTTATGGCATACTTGATGAAATCATTGAACTCTGTTATCTTGGACAACATTACATAACCATGTTCAAATGTCGGTGGTTGGATACAGAGAGAGCCGTGCATGTTCATCCGACTCATGGAATCATCGATATTAAATGTAAAAGTGTTCTTGTAGTGAATAAACCATTCTTATTGGCTCAACAGGAATATCAAGTTTATTATGCAAATTACTGTGCAACATCAAGAGACTTTACTGATTGGTGGAGTGTAATAAAAATCAAAATTTGAGAAAATCAGTTTAGTCAAAGTGAATGTGCTTTCACTGATGTGAAAAGAATTGAAGTTTTTCAAGAGAGTACTCAAAATCAATCTTTTTTACAAAGAGACATGAGTATCGATGACGACACCCCACATTTAAGAGTCAGTGATGACGATGATGTTAATGATGTCACATATGAATTTGAAATGGTAAGAGATGAAGCAACTGTAACTCGAATGGATATCGATGATGTTGAGGAGGAATATGAAGATGACATTGACATATATAAAGATGATGATGAAGATGAACATTGATAGAATTCCATAGTATTTATATACAATCATAATATGTATATATGTATATATAATAGTAATTATCAATTATTTACTAACATTAACATTTTCTGTTTCAGATGGACGACGCCACATTTCGTGAGTTGGCGGATGGTGACTTGACTTTCGATGCGGATGAGTTGCTGACAGATGACCCTCAGCCTGCAGGTGCTCCAGGGAGTACGTGGAGGGGGCGCGGTCTTGCATGATTGATGATTCCTGACCCCGTCCCCGAGCGACGTCCACGTCTTGGGTTTGATCCACGCACACGGAGGGGTGATAACCTGTGTGATAACCGGTGGATTTGACTAACATTTCATTAATCTATTCACATAATAAATGTTTATTATTTTTTCAGTTTTCCGCATATAGCAGTCGGACAGGGTAGAGCTATTTTGCGGAACTATTTCTCTCAGCCGTGGACCACATGGGAGCAGATTCCCATTGATGTGCAGCAGGCCATGATCGGCCATTGGGTGGTACGTACATAAATAAATAATTTTTATTTTGAAAATTATTTCATTTCTAACTTGATATTTTGATTTATTTGTAGGGTTTATGGTATCCGATCGAGGATACCATGCGTGACGCCATCCACGAGGCATGGGAGGTGGCCATACGTGATCGCCTTCGTCAGTTTTTGCACAATTTAAGAAAAGCTGCGATGAAGAAAGCAGGAGTGTCAGATTTTGAGGAGTCATGTAGAGCACACCGACCAGAGTATATTTCATCCCATGTATGGGATGGATTATGTGCGCACTGGTTTAGTGGTGCCTTTCAGAGGAGATCATCGGTGGGGAGGCAGAATCGGGGGAGACATGAGGTGACTCATCGAGCTGGGAGTCGTTCTTTCAGTACTCATAGACAGCATCTGGTAAGTACATTATTGATAAATATTTTATATAACTATAAATATTAACAGTTTATTTTTTATTCTTATAGGCTGTCGAGCACCCCGATATTACAGAGTACGACGTATATCGGAGGATGTATAGTGATCCTGCTACTGGGGATCTCAGAGGTGATCGTCAGCATCACATCGTGGTCAGTATTATTTGTTTTCAAGTTTAAAAATTAACTGCATATAATATATTCACAATTTCAATTTAAAATTGAAACTATAGGAGTCATATGACGCCGCAGCATCACAGGCCCGACCTGAGAGTCAGGCCGAGTCATCAGATCAGAGCACTGCCCGTCAGTTTGATGAGGCGGCATGGATGCAGGCCACCCAGTATGCCTTCGAGAAGGGCCGGGTAGTTGGTATCGGCTCTCGACTGACTCCCGGAGATTATTATGGCAGTGCTGCGATGTCGGCGTCCAGCTCGAGAGGAGCTCGTGCATCTTCTTCTACTACACAGTATGAGGACCAGTTGCGATCTCAGACTGCACAGATAGAGAGTCTCCGATAGGAGCAGGAGTAGATGCGTCAGCAGCATGAGGAGGAGCGTCGACGCCAGCAGCAGTTGTACGAGGAGAAGACGAGTCGGTGGCAGCAGCAGCATCAAGAGAAGATGGAGTACATGCGCCGACTCACTCATGGTTCAGGGATGGAGTTTCCTCCACCACCATCTGTAGATCCCTCACCTCCCCCCTCCTTCAGATTAGAGTTTGTATTTATGTTATAAAATTTGGGAAATCAATTTTTTTTTCTATTCTTAGTTTTTGTCTCATTATAAAATATTAATAATATTATATTTTTAAATAACAATATTAATATAAATAATAATATTATTTATATTTTATAATATTAAATTTTATATATATATTAAAATTTTATAATATTATAATTTAATTATATTTTTTTAATACTTGAATTATTTTAATATTTGAATGTAAAATAATTCTATTATTTTTATATTAATTAATATAACTTATTAATATTTTTTTTATTTATGAATTATAATTCTAATATTATTATATTAATTAAATCATTTATTAATATTCTATTATTTTTGATTTTTGAATTATAATTCTATTTTTATTATATTAATTAAAATAATTTATTATTTTTATTTGTGAATTATAATTCTATTATTAGATTAATTAAAATAATTTATTAATAATTTATTATTTTTATTTTTTATAGTATTTGCGACGAGATACTATGACCGTCGCAAATACTAGTATTATTATATGCATTAAAATAATTTATTAATAGTTTTTTATTTTTTTAAAAAAAATAGTTTTTGCGACGGGTCCCGTCGCAACAGCTATTTGCGACGGGTACCGTCGCAAAAGGTATTTGCGACGGGTCCCGTCACAAATACTATTTTAAAAGTTTTTTACAAATATACGGAGTACTATTTGCGACGGGGAGAATAACTGTCGCAACAAAATTCTTTAGCGACGGGCCCGTCGCAAATAAGTGTTGTTGCGACGCCGTTTTCAGCAACGGGCCATTTGCGACGGGCCCCCGTCGTAAAAAGCCATTTGCGACGGGATCCCGTCGCAAATGACCTGTCGCAAATACCTGTTTTTCTAGTAGTGGTTATAACGTAACCATCCATCCTAGTTTATCATGGCACCACCCAACATTTGGTTTATCATTTAACCACCCATCAAATGTCAAAGTACCATTATAAATTCATAAAACATAAAATATTGGAAATAAAAACATTTTACTAATAACATTTCATTTGAAATCACAAGAAATAATTTCAGGATAATGAAATAATCAATCCATTTCAAAAACCATTTTCAATACCAAAACACCCAATAAAAGAATAAGGTATTTCATTTTCATTTTATAAAACATTAAGGCTTATAGAGGAATCCATATATCGATTACGGCAGCGGGGAGGTCATTGTCACTGCAAACATTAAAAACATTTCGTTTGTTGTTTAGTAAAATGATTCATAGAAAAAATATTCCCTTTGAATGAAAGTAAAAGTCAAATGGTTTTATTATACAACATGTAAAATAATAAGTTATATATTATCGAAATATGCCTCAATGAAAGGATATTGAGACGAAGTCCCTTACCTCGTGTCTGACTTGACCCGTTTGTTCTTTAATCTCTTGAATAATAATCTAAAGTTAATTTATACTTGATTAAGAACCTTTTTCATGTTTATTATTCCTTTTATATCACTTATTAACATGTTATAAACATTATTCAATCATTTATGTTAATAACTTTCATTTTGTCGATATTTGGTACTTGAGTCAAAAATAGACTTCTTGTAATTACAAGTTGTTAACATGGTCAAAATTTCATTATATCAAAAATTATATTCCTGATTTATATATCATATATATAATATATATCCATTATATACATGTATTTATAATATTATATAACATTTGGAGGTAAGAAATGAAATGCACCGTTCATAGAGACGGTAAGCCGTATGTACGCATGAAGGCTACTTTAATTTCTATTTCCTATTTTAAGGGAATTAAAACATAATGATACATAGGTATGTTATAATTCCAGTATAATATCATATATAATATCATTAACTCCATCCTTTATACATCCAACATATGTCATTAACGAGTCGTATCAATTTTAGGGGCGGTAGTCCGCACTTCCTCAAATGAAATTATCATGTTTACCCATAATGGAAACCAAAATGGTATTATATAAAATAAAAATACAGAAGCATAAAGAAAACATAAACATAATATATATCATATATAAATATAGTTTCATATTAATTGATACCATGAGAGTCGGTAGGAGATAATCGAACAATCATTGTTTCGTGAGGAGTTAGTTTTCCATCCACAGAAACAGTATATTCTTCACCCATTATGTGGAGATGTGTGTAAGTGTAGTTTACATCATTCTAATAACAACATAAAATATTATTGGGGATACTTGTTTTGTTATAAAATAAAGGAATAAAATGATTTTTGGTATTGGAGAAGTAAAATAAAAGAAAAGAAGTTAAGAGGAATCGTTACCTTTAATTTGGGTAACTCCCTTTGGTTTGAACCAAAAGGACTTCTTGAAGTTCCTTATACCAAAGTTAAGGTTTATAGAAGGATTAAAGGTATATTTAGAGCTTATTTGGTAAGGGTTTGGATGATACAAGGTGATTTAGAGGTGTGAGGAATTGGCTATAAGTGAAATCTTTTTATAAGGGGGAGGAGGGGCTTTTTAAGAAAGCGTGAAAATATTATTTTATTATATAATGATATTTGGTTTATAAAGGTCCAAAACTAATTAAAGTCAAATATAATATGACTCATAGTCGAAATAAAATCATCCAATAAAAATTGGACAGGTTTTGGATATTTGTTTAATATTTATAATCTTATTTATTGAAATATTTTATTACTGAGGTAAATATTGCATCAATATTGTGTCATAAATAATTTAATTTATTTGATGTCTAAAAATTATAAAAAAACTACCATGATGTAGGAAATATTTTTATCTTTCCAATGAATATTTAGAGTCGAATAAGTAGCTTATATAACCCATTTTAAAAATTAATTTACTAAAAGATATTTGTTTTTGTCATTTTTGACTTTACTTTAAGTTAATTAATCTAAAGTGTCATTATGACTACCAAGTGGCTCAATGGGGTCCCAAAATTGACCCAAAGATGACCATGGTACTAAATGACTCAAAATATATGGTTAGAATAAGTGTTAAGGTAATTTTTTATTATTATAATATTATTTTTACCGTGAATTACCCTATTTACCTTTAACCCCGGTAAATAAAAGTCAAAAGTTACTATTCACCAAAAATTATTGTCATATTATTGAACCAAATTTTACCTACTAATTACAACCATGTATGTCGGATTTTCAAAATTTAATCCACAGAAGTGATAAAATTTCATTTAAATGGAAGTGTTGGTTTTTAACTACTACTTAGTGGTTTCACTATTCATCAAAAATTGTAGTTTTTCAGAAAACTACCAAAAATTCAGCCTAAGCTATATTGGATTTTCCAAATTCAAAAATGTTGTCTATTTTACCAAATTCAAAACATATAATTTTCATTAATTAATTTAAAATTAATTCCTATTGTCAAAACAAATAACGTGTTTTTAAGAAACAATAACTATTAAAAGATAGACACTTGTTTACGTCCACTTTCCAAGTGAAATTAACTCCAATGACCAACATTAAATTAATTGGTAAAAATTTAATTTAATTAAACTTTAAAACCAATTAAAAAGATAATATAAAGACATAAATAAATTAGATTAAAAGGCACTTTGGAATAAAAATACAGTATTTTTCACTATTTAATAAAAAATGAACTTTACCAGAAAAATACAAAAAATTTACCCAAAGTAAATTTTGATTTCCCAAATCTGAATAAGAATTTTATTTTGTCAAATAGAACATATAAAAGTGACCAAAACTATATTTAAAGAGGTTTCTCCATTAAAAAGAGCTAAATAGACCTTTTAAAGTAAATTATGTTTAAAATTAGATTCATTCACATTTTAAGCCTCTAACTTTTATTTAAAAAACATGTATAATCATATTGTAGTTAGTTTTGTTCATTACCATCAATACAACAGCTAGAAGTTAACTACCATTTAAAACAATAATATTATATTATTAGTGTGCAACGTAAGATTTCAAATAAACCCGTTGCTGCGTATCAGGTACGCCATCAAACATAGCAACTCATATAAAGTAAAATTAAAATTTAATTCAAAAAATATTAATAAAAATGAGAATATATTATTTCTTTATTTAACCAGGATGTTACATCCTTCCCCCCTTTTGGAAATTGAGTCCTTGAAATTTTATTCACTTATAAATTAAGTGGGGGTATTTATCCTTCATATAATTTTCAGATTCCCACATTGCCGCTTCAACCATACGGATTTTCTACAAAACCTTACCTGGTGAATTACCTTATTCTGCAACACTTGCTCTCTACGGTCAAGAATCTGGAGTGGTTGTTCTACATAAGTGAGATTCCCTTCCAACTAAACTACCTCTAGACTGAAAACATGAGATGGATCTAGCATATACTTTCTCAACATTGAAACATGAAAAACATTGTGTACCTGGGATAAACTCGGAGGTAACGACACTCTGTATGTAACTGATCCAACATTCTCTAGGATTTCATAAGGTCCAATGAACCTCAGACTCAACTTTCCCTTCTTACCAAAATACATCACACTTTTCCATTGAGAAACCTTGAGAAAGACATGATCACCTACTTCAAAAGAAATATCCCTCCTCTAATTATCTGCATAACCTTTCTGTCTGATCTGAGAAATTATCATGTTATTCTGAATCAATTGAACTTTTTCTGTCATCTCTTCTACCAATTCCAGTCCCATCAGCATCCTTTCACCTACACCATCCCAAAAAGCAGGTGTTTGAAAATGATTTCCATATAATGTATCAAATGGATCCATCTGTATACTGGAATGAAAACTGTTATTATAAGAAACTTCAACCAAAGAAAGATTTTGGTCCCAAATTCCCTTGTAATCCAATGAAAAAGCATGTTGCATATCCTCCTATATATGAATTGTTCGTTCTGACTACCCATCTAATTGCTGATGAAAAGCTGTACTAAAATTTAATCCAGTACCCAACGACTTCTGAAGGCCCTTCCAAAAGTTATAAGTAAACCTAGGATCATGATCAGATACAATAGAGAAGGGAACTCTATGAAACCTTACTATCTCTTTAATATAGATCCGAGAAAGCTCATCTAGAGACAAATTATCTCAAATAGGATTGAAATTAGTAGATTTAGTCAACTGATCAACAATAACCCATATTGAATTATTACCTCGAGATGTCTTTGGTAATCCCACAATAAAGTCCATGGGTATATTTTCCCATTTCAACTCTGGCACTGGTAAAGATTGAAGCATCCCTTTCAGTAACTGCCTCTCTACTTTTACCTGATGACAATTCAAACACTTCACAGTAAAATCAGCAATGTCTCTTTTCATTCCATCCCACCAGTAATACTCATGAAGATCATTGTACATCTTAGTACTACCAGGATGAACTGAAAATGGAGAATTGTGAGCTTTAAATAACAACTCATTCTTCAACTTTGAATCACAAGGCACGCATAAACTTTCCCCAAACCTCAAAACAAAACCATTATCAATTTTAAAATTAGGTAACTTACCCTTCTGAACCATCTCGACCTTTTTCTATAACTCACTATCTTCTTTCTGTGCTTTCTTAATTCTATCTAATAGAGATGATCTCAATGACACATGAAACAAAATAGAAGAATTTCCTACACCAAAAACATCTATGCAATATTTTATCAAATCATAAACCAAAGGATCTCATTCCAAACATATCATGGTTAATGAAGCATTAATTTTTCAACTCAAAGCATTAGCCAATTTATTTGCCTTTCCTGGATGGTAGTGAATCATGCAATCATAATCCTTGATTAATTCCAACCATCTCCTCTATCTCATGTTCAATTATTTTTGAGTGAATATATACTTCAAACTTTTGTGGTCAGTATATATTTCACATTTTACTCCATAAAAATGATGCCTCCAAATTTTTAAATAAAAAACAATAGGAGATAATTCCAAATCATGTGTATGGTAATTTAACTCATGAGGTTTCAAATAACGTGAAGCGTAAGAAATTACCTGATCATTCTGCATAAGGACACATCCAAGTCCTTTCAACAAAGCATCACTGTAAATAACAAACTCACCATTTCTGGAAGGAAGTTCCAAAACTAGAGCATTCACCAATCTTCTTTTCAATTCCTGAAAACAATCATCACATTATTTTGTCCAAATGAACTTAACTCCTTTTCGAGTTAACTTGGTCAGTGGGATAGATAACCATGAAAAATTCTAAACAAACCTTCGATAATAACCTGCCAAACCAAGAAAACTACGAATCTTAGTTATATTTGTGGGTGTTGGCCATTCTTCAACAACCTTTGTTTTAGGAGGATCAACAGTTATGCCATTTTCTGAAACAATGTGACCAAGGAAATAAATTTTCTTTAAAAAAACTCACACTTGATGAATTTCCCTAACCGTTTATTTTCTTTTATGGTTTGCGAGACAACCCTTAAATTACTTTCATGTTCCTCTTTACTTTTGGAATAAACCAAAATATCATCAATGAACACAACCACAAACTTATCCAAGAACTCAAGGAAAATTCTATTCATAAGATCCATGAATAAAATAGGTACATTGGTTAAAACAAAAGGCATAACTACAAATTCATAATGGACATAACTAGAATGAAATTCTATTTTCAGAATGTATTCTTCCTTTACTTTCAACTGATGGTACCCCAACCTCAAATCAATCTTCGAAAAATATTGAGCTCCTTGGAGCGGATAAAACAAATCATCGATATGAGGCAAAGGATACTTGTTATTAATAGTGATGTTCTTCAATTCTCTATAATAAATACAAAGTCTCATAAAACCATATTTTTTTTTCAAAAATAATACAGGATCACCCCATGGTGATGTTCTAGGTCAAATGAAACCTTTATCTAATAAATCCCACAATTGATTCTTTAACTCTAAAAGTACAATTTGAGCCATTCGATAAGGGGGTTTTGAAATTGGATTAGCATCAAGAACTAAGTAAACAATAAATTCAACTTCTTGATCAGATATAATACTATCAAACTCATCAGAAAAAACATGAATATACTCATTTACCATTGGCACATCATTTATCTGAATAGTTCCTTTGTTTTTAACAAGATGTGCAAGGTAACATTCATTTCCATCTTTTACTAGTTTCTCAGCTTCCTGATATGTTATCAAAATCAAGGGTTCATTCTTAGACACAAACTGAAAATATTTCTGAAAAGAAACCTCTTTATCTCTACAGTCAATCTTAGCATGATAATTAGAATGCCAATCCATACCCAAAATAACATCAAACTCCACTAGAGGCAAAACAATAAGGTTTGCAGGTAGATTCTTTCCACACACAAGGATAAGAAGGTTCTTATAATTTCTTTTTATCTCAATGCTTCCCCCAGGTGTTTTTTCGATATGTTCCGTATTCATATCATGAGATGGAATTCCAAATTTACTAGAAATATTTTCAGAAATGAAAGAATGTCTAGACCCTAAATCAAACAACACATTGACATAATCTGAACAAACAAATAGTGTACCCGATACTACTTAATTTGATGGCCCAAGATCTACTGAAGTAATTGAGAAGGACTTCACCACCCCTTTCTACTTGTAGTCCGGTTTCTTTTCCTTAGTTGAGTCC
Source organism: Viscum album (assembly GCA_963277665.1). Classification (NCBI taxonomy): domain Eukaryota; kingdom Viridiplantae; phylum Streptophyta; class Magnoliopsida; order Santalales; family Viscaceae; genus Viscum; species Viscum album. Next base: position 161,451,867 of record OY728119.1, on the reverse strand, counting down.
TTTGTTGGACACTCATTTTCATAATGACCCATTTCATTGCACTTAAAACATCTTATCGTTGTCTTTTCATTGCCTGCTTGATCAAATTCCTTACAGTTACGAGCAATACGACCAGACTTAAGAAACCAAAAGCACTTCCCAGACATCGATAACCATTATACAAGATGATTTTTACCCCACTCCTCACAATATGGATATTTAGTTTTCTTACCTCCAGGCTTCTTTGATAAATTCGTTCTCTTTTCCCACCAACTGGACCTCTTATTCTGTTGTTTTTCAAAGAGCACGTGATCATCGACAAACTCCATTTCTACCTTCTCTGCACATCGAACAATATTTCCATAACTTTTGATCTCACGAGAGGCTAATTCTCTTCGATATCATGGATTTAGTCCTATGTACAATCAATTTATCTTACTATGAAGATCTCAGATGAAATCTGGAGCATACCTTTCCCGTTGAGTGAATTTTTCTTTCATAAGCAGCCACTAAGTCATCCTCCTACCTCAATTCCAAGAATTGTTTTTCCATCCTAATATGAACCACCTAAGGAAAATAAATCCTAAGAAACAAACCATTGAATTCATCTCAATCAAGAGTATCAATCTCCTCACTATACCTGATATTTTTCACCATCGACCACCGTTGATCAGCTTCACCTTCAAAACGTTAAATAGCGAGACCAAAACTTTGAAGGTTTGAACAACCCATGACATCGAAAATTTTCTCCAGTTCTTTAATCCACCATTATGCTAGAACAAGTTCAGATGATCCTCTGAATGATGAGGGTTTTTGCCTTATGAAATGCTCCACTGCCGACATGTTCCTATATGGTTGATTTGGCTAATCTCGTGCGTGGATACCACCACCATTTATAGCCTGAGTTAACTGTGCCATCACTGAAACAAACAGTTCAGTTCCAATTCTGAACATATCAGGTGGCTGATTTGGAAGGTTGTGTTTCTCCTGATGTCGTCCCTACATAATTTCCCTTTTTTCCTTTGTGGAAAACCATTCTGAACACAGAAATAGATTAGGAGAAGTAACATGGTAATATGTAAATGCTATATCATTTTAATATTACCGTAAATTAATTTATGGATATTAATTTAACAAAACCATAACTCCTAAAGTGGTTTTAACTGACCTCTGTACCAAAAATAAGGACCTGGCCATAAAAATTAAATAATCTTGATTTAAATGAATAATTCACATTGAGGATATTTTCATGTTTATATGTTTAGATAATTAGTCCATAACTATTACATTACATCTCAAACATTACAAGGTAGACACTTCTATTCAGTTTCAATTTTTTCATAAAATAAAAACTCTTGAAAAAAAGAGTCATGTCTAGTTCCATGTTTTAGACAGCATGAAATTTCCTTGATCCCATCTTAGACCCTATTCCACTTTATGTCTGGTAAAAAACATTTCAAAAACTTGGGATGAGCATAAAATTCTCAGTAAGGGATACACAAAGAATGGAAAACTGTTAGTTTTTCAAAACAACTAGTAAACCATGAATAATTTATCATAAGTAATACATTTCTACATTATGAAGTAGTAATTACTCTTCACTGTATAAAAGATCATTTCATACCCTTTTGTAACCAAAATATTACATACAACCCATATAAATCACATATAACATATAAAGGTAACTTAGGACATAACTATACTTAAATGGAATAACCATATGGTTGACATCCATACATATCACTAAATTGAATGGCCATACAATCGACTTCCATACCCAATAAATTGGAGGTTATAATGTAACCACCCATCCAGGTTTATCATGGCCCCACTTTTCATTTGGTTTATCTTGTAACCACCCATCAAATGACCAAGTACCATTAAAAATTCATAACACATAAAATATTGCAAATATAAACATTTCACTAATAACATTTAATTTGAAATCACAAGAAATAAATTCATGATATTGAAATAATAAATCCATTTCAAAAACCATTTTCAATACCAAAACACCCAAAAACATAATAAGGGATTTCCTTTTGATTTTAGAAAACATTAAGTCTCATAGAGGAATACAAATATCGATTACTGCAGCAGAGATGTCATTGTTGCCGCAAATGTTAAAAACATTCCATTTTTCGTTTAGTAAAATGCTTTTTTGAAAAAAGATTCCCTCTGAATGAAAGTAAAATTCAAAGGGTTTTATTATACACAGTGTAAAAGAATAAGGTTTACATTATCGAAATATGCCTCAATGAAAGGATATTGATACGAAGCCTCTTAGCTCATGTCCGACATGACTTGTTCGTTCATTAATCTATTGAATAATAAACTAAATTTAATTTTTAATTGATTAAGAACCATTTTAAAGTTTATAATTTCTTTAATATTACTTATTACCATGTTATAAACATTATGTAATCATTTATGTTAATAACATTCGTTTTGTCGATATTTGGTACTTGAGTCAAAAATGGAATTCCTATAATTACAAGTTGTTCACATGGTTAAAAGTTCATTATATCCAGAATTATATTCATGATTTAGATATCATATATATCATATATATCTAGTATACACAAGTATTTATAATAGTATATAACATTTGGAGGTAAGAAATGAGATGCACTGTTCATGGAGACAGTAAGCCGTACATACGCATGAACGCGACTTTCATTTATATTTATTATTTTAATGGAATTAAAACATAATGATACATAGGTATATTATAATTACATTATAATATAATAAATAATATCATTAACTTCATCCTTTATACGTCCCACATATGGCATTACGAGTCAGATCACTTTGAGGGGGCGGTAGTCCGCACTTCCTCAAATGAAATTATCGTGTTGACCTATAATGGAAAACATAAAGGTATGATATAAAAGAAAAATATAGAAGCATAACAAAAACATAAAAATAATATATATCATATATAAAATTTTTTTCACCGTAATGGCCACCATGATAGGCGGTAGGAGGTAATCGAACAATCATCGTTTCGTGAGGCGTTAGTTTTCCATCAACAGAAACAGCATGTTCTTCTCCCATTAGATAGAGGTGTGTGTAAGTGTAGTTAAAATGCTTATAATAAGAAAAATCTATTATATTAAGGATACTGGGGATGTTATAAAATAAATTAATAAAAAGAGTTTAATGGTTGGAGAAGTAAAATAAAATAGGAGAAGTTAAGATGAATCATTAGCTTTAATTTGTGTAACACCCGTTGGTTGGACCAAAAGGACTCCTTGAAGTGACTTCTACCTAAGGTAATGATTCTAGAAGGAGGATAGGGATATTGAGAGATTATTTGTTCAGGGTTTTGATGATCCTAGGGGAATGAGAGGTGTGAGGAATTGGTTATAAGTGAGGGCTTTTTATAAGGGGGAGGAGGGGCTCTTTAGGAAAGTGTGAAAATATTATTTTATTATATAATGATATTCGGTTTCTAACGGTACAAAAAAAATTAAAGTCGAAGATAAGATGACTCATGGTAAATGTAAAATCATCCAATAAGAATTGGATAGGTTTTGGACATTGTTTTAATATTTATAATCTTATTTATTTAAATCTTTTATTAATGAGGTAAACATTGCACCATTATTATGTCATAAATAATTTAATTTATTTTATGTCTATAAAATATAAAAAAATACAATGATGTATGAAATAGTTTTATTATTTCAAGGAATATTTATAGTATAAAATATATCATATATAACCCCTTGTAAAAATTAATTTACTAAAAGATATTTGTTTTTATCATTTTTGCCTTTACTTTATGTTAATTAATCTAAAGTGTCATTATCACTCACAAGTGGATCAATGGGGTCCCAAAATCAATGAAAATATTCCCATGGTCGTAAATGACTCATCCAATAAGGTTATGGCTAGTGTTAAGGTAATTTTATATTATTATAATATTATTTTAACCTTGAATTACCCTATTTACCTTTAATCGTAGTAATAAAAAGTCAAAAGTCACTATTCACCAAAAATTATTTTCATCTTATTGAACCACATTTTACTTACTAATAAAAACCATTTATGTTATATTTTCAAAATTTAATCCACAGAAGCAGTAAAATTTCATTTAAATGAAAATGTCAGTTTTCAACTACTACTTAGTGGTTTCACTATTCATCAAAAAATTATGCTTTTCTGAAAACTACCAAATATTCAGCCTAAGATATATTTGATATTCCGAATTCAAAAATGATATCTATTTTACCAAATTCAAAACATAGAAGTTTCATTAATTAATTTGAAATTAATTCGTGTTGTCAAAACAACTAATATGTTTTTAAGAAACAATAACTATCAAAAGATTGACACCTGTTTGTGTCCAATTTCAAAGTGAAATTTAATCAAATGACCAACATTTTATTAATTTGTAAAAATATAATCTAATAAAATTTTAAAACTAATTAAAAAGATAATATAAACTTATAAATAAATTATATTAAAAGGCACTTTTGAATAAAAATACAGTATTTTTCACTATTCATTAAAAATGAACTTTACCAGAAAAATACCAAACATTTACCCAAAGTAAATTTTGATGTCCGAAATCTAAAAAAGAATTTTATTTTGTCCAATAAACATATAAATGTGACCAAAACTAGATTTAGATACGGATCTCCCTTAAAATGAGGTAAATCAACATTTTAAAGTGAATTATACTTAAAATTAGATTTATTCACATTTTAAGTCTCTAACTTTTATTTAAAAAACATGTATAATCATATTTTTGTTATTTTTGTTCATTCCCACCTATAAAATGTCTAGGAGTTAACTACCATTTTAAATAATAATATTATATTATTAGTGTGCAATGTAAGATTTCAAATAATCTCGTTGTTGCGTATCGGGTACGCCATCAAACATAGGAACCCCTTTAAAGTAAAATTATCATATAATTCAAAAAACATTAATAAAAAAGAGAATGTATTATTTCTTTATTTACCTGGGATGTTACAATCGAGATCACGACCCAAACTATGTACGTTGAACCACACCATGAAAGCCTCAACACGTGAACCTTACTCTTAGAGAATTTTCGAGTGTATTAAAGAGATATGTATCAATAACCTAGAAATATGATCATGCAAATTTTTTTTATTGAATAATGAATATATTTTCATCCTATTATTATTACCTTATATATTTTTCTTATTTTGATACAAAAAAACACAAAATGTAATTTTTTGTAATATTCAAATTCAGTTAAAGAATTTTTTTTGATGAATTATTGGATTTTTAAAATAAATAATATTTAAATAAGATATTATTTTTAAATATTTTTTATTAAATATAAATTATCATATAATTTTTATGATGTAAAAATCGTTTTTTATAAAGGTTCGAATACTTTTATTGTCAAAAAACCAAACGTTTCTTAATAAATATAGATTTTATTTTAAAATTGAAGTTCATATATTTTGAAAATTATCTAGATAAGATGAATATTATTTTTGGAATATTAATGTTGAAATTATCCAATAGTTATTTTTTCATAATTTTCAGAGACAATTGAATTTTCAAGAAAAAATTAAATACCCTATAATAATACATTATGTATTATGACATCATAATGACCCAAAAGTGATTTAAAATATACTATAAAATGTATCCATCGAAAAATATATCTCTTCTATTTAAAATAATGAGATTTTGGGTTTTTTATTGATTTTTTAAAACCATTATGAATCCTCTAAAACTATTAATATATTTTATGGTTTTAAAAGCATTTCATTATAAGTATAACTCAACTCCAAAAAATAAAGGGAATTATTTTATTAAGTTAGGACATTTTACTTATAAAATAATGAAAAATAATCCCATTTGTTTTTAAAATATGGTAAAAGTAATTTTAATGTTATTAGTTTTGGTTATTTTATTATGCAGAGTCCAAAACCAAAGTTTTAGAAAAAAAAAAGAAATCCCCACTTATTTTCCATGTAAACGCAACAAAGAACCCATTTATCTTCCCTCAAACTCATTGGATCACTTATTTACTCTTATATACACTATCTAGAGTCCCCTCAATGTGACCCCAATCTCTCAAGGAGCTTCTCCCAAGTGTTTGGAGTCACACACTCATGTAAGGGATCCTCATATTCTATTTTTATCCAAGTTTATTTATTCTATTATGCCATTTATTTCAAATTAATAATGTTGGGATATGAATTTACATGTAACTATTTTGGTAAATGGTATTTATAATTTATTATATACCACTTTTACTATCATTATCCCATTTTTATGAATTCTTCAGTGACATCGTTATTCAGCATAAATTTCACTGTGATTTTCCATGCCAAAAACAATTATGCAATGAATACCATACCCATTTCCTAAAAGGGTGTTAAAATTTATACCCTTATACATTTTTTAATTTACAATTACTTGTATTAATTCCATGCTCCTTGATCCTAGAATAATATATGACGATGAATGAACCCATTTTGTATGATCTATGTGGAACACTTAAGAATTATAATGAAATAAATGTGATGGGTGCCCCCAAAATTATATAGCACTCCAATGAATTGGTAATGTTTAGTCTCATGGGACATCATGTTGAGATAAGTAGTAAACCAAATTATTTTATGGTTCTTTTTCCATCATGATGTTTTGGTAATTATCCTTGACATAGATTTATGATTTAGTGTTTTAAGTTGTTTTCACATTTACCATGTTATGATTAACATGACATATCATAAATTATTAGTCATGAAACGTTTATGCCCCAATTATATTCCTATTTAATAACATGTATTACTTTATTCGTGTTATTCCATGATTATTCCCTTACTGGTCTTAATATCTCAACCCTTTCTTACATATGTCTCAAGATTATCCTATGCAGTTTTAAGTGAGGGCATGTAAAGGATGTTTTCAATAAAGATATTGTTTTTCCTTGTTTTAAGTCATTATATAATGTTCCAAATTACAAAATGAACTATAATTATTGATATTTTAGGTTTTATTAATAGAAATATTCAATAATAATTCCTTTATTAACATGAAATAAATAGAAGGGTTGTTATAGTTGGTATCAAATGAATGATTTAGTTATTTTTGGGATTAAGATGAGGAAACTCTAGCGAAATCCTTAGGGATATGACTAAGTATAGGAAAACATCCCTAAATTTTTTAATTACTGAGTAAGTGGTTTATAAAGATAATACCTACCAATATAGGTTCTATAAGTGCATGTGGTTCTGACACATATGTACTTAGGGGTAACAACTCCAACAAGGTACATCAGGCCTGACTTGGCGTAACCTGGTACAAGACGATGGGCCTTACTACAGACCTAGTTTGACACACCTAGGGATATTATTTGATAAATTCATAATCTTATTATGAACCATTATTAAGGGAACAAAAAATTCAAATAAGAATATATTTTAGGAAATAGATCATGGATAACATAGATTGAATCCTAGAAATTTAGAAGTTAAGTAAATAAATGTAAATTATAAGTTATCACCCTAATTCCATTTAATTATTTATTATGTGTTTAATATTTCAAAGATACTCATCCCTAATTTTCCATTTATTTTAGCCAATATCTATAAATAGAAAGAATTAGGTAAATAATCAATATGTCAGGTAATGTGATGACTACCCCAATGATATATCCAACCCGATGAGAGCGGGAATCACAAATTTTTTTATGGAAATCTCTCATTTGAATAAGGTTATGAATAGAAACATTGATCATGAGGAGTGACCAAATCCACCTAATAGGGAAAAATATACGATTGACAGCTTTATGCAATAAAGGCCTCTTACATTTAATGGATTATTTGATCCCTTAATCATAGAACAGTGAATCAACTCCATTTAAAAGATCTTCTCCATCATTAAATGTTATAAATAATAAAAGGTTCTACTAGTTGTTTATTGTATGGTTGTAGGAGAATTTCAGTGGTTGAAATTTATCAGTAATATGAATCATGAGAATGATATTGAAGCGATTTGTTGGAATGAATTCTAGAAAATGTTTTCTGATAAATATTTTCCTCACACTCTCCATCTTAAATTTAAAAGGGACTTTCATACCCTCTAGAAAAATGATGATAAATCTATCAGGGTGTATAATTAAAACCTCATAATAATTTTATGAAACACATATGACTCTATAGTTACCCCCGAATTCAATTTTGACTACTTCTCTGGTTGGCTAAAAACTAGTCGATGAAAAGACCTTGAAATTTGTGACTTTGATAGATACGAGGAAATTGTTCGATATGCCCTCAATATTGAGGTGGTGATTGGAGAATTTCAAGTGTATTATGGGAATATGAAGAGTAAATTGGATTTTAATTCTAGTGGTCTGATGGAGAAATATAATGGTTCCAAGATATTTCAATATCCCACTTTTCAAAGGTGCAGAAAGAAGCACCACAGAAATTGCCTAAAAAGGACAAGAAAATTCTTCAAGTGCAGAAAGGAAGGGAACCTAGCTAGTGATTACCAATAAGAGAAACCTACTAGTACATTATATTAAAATAAGTGTATGGTCATACATAATTGCATTTTTCGCTTCTTCAAGGAACCAGGGCACTTTGAAAACCAATGCACTAAGCCAAGGGTTTTGGGAGACAACCAACAACCTCTAAAGAAACAAGGGGATATTTTTCTGTCACAACCACAAATGTGGATCTCGATAAAAAAGTGGTGAAATTTATTCTAGTTAATCATTAAATAATAGTGAATATACTTTTTGATTCTAGTTCTACCTTTTCCTTCATATCACAAAAGTTTAGTGGAACTATTCAAACAACACCACAAAGAATAAAAGAAAAGCTATCTGTGAAAATAAAAAATGGGTAAATTATTGCATCCCAAGTATATAAGTCCTCCTCTATCACAATTTGTGGGATGAAATTCCCAGTGATACTTTTCATACTCCCTTTGGAGGAATTTGATAAAATTTTAGGAAAGTATTGTATTTTCATATACAGATCCAACATAAATTACAGCGGGAAGGAAATCAATCTATATATCATAAATCAACCCCTGATTCTGTACAATTGCAAGGGGGGTTGAAACTTATTTATCACCAACATCTCAAGTATGAATATTATTTCCCCATGAGAAAGAATATCTAGATCGAATGATTTATTCTATGGAAATAACCATCCTCGAAGAAATTCTTATGGTGAGAAAATATGTTGATGTGTTTGGTGAAAAATTTCCTGGTCTTCCTCCTAGCCGAGAGGATGAATATTCAATCGATTTGATCCCTGGGGAGTTTCCATTATCCACGATTTCTTATAGAATGTCTATTGTGTAACTTGAGTGGATAATAAAACAACTATAAGGAAATATAGATAAATTTCTCAAATAACCAAGTGCTTCACCATGGGGTTCACCAATCCTCTTCTTAAAGAATAAGGTTGGTTCAATTCTCCTTTGCATTGATTATCATGAGCTCAACATCATCAAAATAATGAACTGGTATCCTCTCCCATAGATTGATGACTTTTTCTATCAACTACATGGAGAAAAATACTTCTCCAAGGTGGATTTGTGGTAGGGATATTACCAATTTACGGTGAAGGAGGATAAACCCAAGGCTATTTTTCATACAAGGTATGGAAACTATGAGTTCATAGTAATACCATTCAGACTCAATATTTATCTATAAATATTCATGGTCTTGATCAATAGTGTCTTTATAGATTTCCTTAAAAATAATTTTTTAGTATTTATAGATAATATTCTAATTTCTTATAAAACTAAGGAGGAGAATGAGGATAATCTAAGCACTTTGCTAAAGAACATACGAAAGGAGAAGATTTATGCCAAATATAGAAAATGTGAGTTCTATTTAAATGAAATTTCTTTCTTAGGTCATATTATCACAAGAAATTGGATATATATAGACCATTTATATACATAATAAATTGAATAATGGCTGAGGAGAACATTTATGATAGATATCCGTAGTTTCCTTGGATTAACTAGGAATTAACGTCAATTTGTGATAAATTTATCATGATTGAAAAACCCTATAACTGAGATAACTCAAAAGGGAGTCAATTTTTCTTGTAATGGTGACTGTGAAGATAGATTCATGGTTCTGAAAATGAGTCTTATCACTTCACTTATTCTAACACTACCCACAAGTGGAGAAAATTTCATGGTGTTCAGGAATGCTTCAAATAAGGGATTAGTCTAGTTGTTGAAAAATAAAAAATTCATAGCCTATGCTTCAAGGATGTTTTAAATTTCATGAAAAAACTACCCAACACATGATCTGTAGTTGTATGCACTGATATTCTCTTTGAAAATATGATGGCATTATATCTTTGGGGAGAAGTGTGAAATATATATGGATAAAAATATCCTAAAGTGTATATTCACATCAAAATAGATGAATATGTTCCAATGAATATGGTTAAATCTGATCAAGGACCATGAATTGTAAATCCACTACCATCCTAGTAAAGTGAATAAAGAGGAATACACTATAAGTAAAAAGGATCCAATAATTCTATCATTGATAAATATTGAGAGGGATCTGATCTTCATAGATTTTTAAATCATGGATATGGGAATAATAAAAGAAGGACATCATCAATACTTTCAAAATTGATTTCCCAACCATCCCATCAATAGAAGATAATGGATGATTAAGGTAATGATATTAGATTTTAAAAGAAAGTGGAATCTCTAAGAAAATTTAAATTCTCAATGTTTAATGTTAATGAAGATGGAGTTGTAATATTTGGGCCATGACTAGGTGTACCATCAAATCCTGAGCTAAGGAAGGAGCTATTGGATGATGCACATAGTTCAACTTTCTCCATCCACCCTGAAAGTAAAAAGTTGTGTCAAGATATATGAGAGAAATATCGGAGGAAAAATATGAAGAAATAGATCACAGAATGTACATTAATATGTCATGTAATGGTTTGATGAAACCATTACCCATACCTATATGGAAATGGGAATAAATCACCATGGACATTATCAATGGTATTCCAAAGACATCAAGAGGGAATAATTCTATATGGGTTGTGGTGGATCATCTTAAAAAGACTACGAACATAATTTTGATTCAAGAGGACTTATCACTAGACCCACTTGCATAGATATACATTAAAGAAGTTGTGAGTCCAGATAGAGTAACATTATCGATTATATCATATTGAGATTCAAGATTTACCTCCATGTTTTGGAAAACTATCCATAATCATATAAAAACAAACCTGAACTTCAGAACATCTTAACACCCTCAAAATGATGACCAATTTGAGTAGATTATCTATACACTAGAGGAAATGTTGCGAGCATGATCAATTGACTTCAAGAGAGGATGAGATCAACATATTCTTGTGGTATAGTTCTCTTACAATAACAGTTTTCATCGGAGTAGTGTCCTACCAGCTTGCACTCCCACATAACCTATATAAAGTATATGATGTTTTACATGTATCCCTATTGAGAAAGTTCATTCCAGACCCCTCACATGTACCCAATCTATTTGTGGTACCATTGGATAATGACCTTTCTTATGAGAGAAACCGGTGAAGATCTTAGATCGTAGAGACAAAGTTCTATGAAATAAGATAATGAAACTGGTCAAAGTTTTGCAGAGAAACCAAAATTTTGAAGAACCAATGTGGGAACCATAAAATTAATGAAACAAAGTTACCCTAATCTATTTTAGTGTGGTAAATGAAAATTTCAAGGGTGAAATTTTTAAAAGGGGAATCTTGTAATGACCCTAACTATTATAAATAAAATTCCTCTTGTGATTTCATTAAATGTGTTGTTCTATAATATGGTTTTTGAAAACACATGAACGTTATTGGTTTTATTATATTCCATCAAATTTAAAAGACCATTAAACCTCATTACTATTGGAAATATAGATTTTTAATAGTGATTATGTGATTAGTATAAATATAGGGTTTTAACAAATCCAATTAACATAGACAAATGAACTGATGGCCTCAACCAGTAAGATCGTACCCTATGAATCCCATTTATCAGAGCTTACAAGGGAGATACCATATCTAGGATTTTCCCTTAACAAATCCCAATATGATATCCCACAACTTAATTATGAGTGAAATGTTTTATGGGAGAAGTTAAAGCTCATCGAGATCACAACCCAAACCATGTACGCCGAACCACCCCATGAAAGGATCAACATCGCGCACCTTACGTATAGGGACTTTTCATGTTTATTAAAGGTATTTGTATCAATACCCAAGAAATATGAGTATATACATTATTTATTATATAATAATGAATATATTGTTATACTATTATTATTTTTGTATAAATTATTTTTATTTTGATACAATAAAATTTAAATAATATTTTTAGGCAATATTAAAATTCAATAAGGAATTTATTTTGATGGATTAATGGACTTTTGAACTAAATAATATTTAAAAAAAATAATATTTTAAATAATTTTCATTAAATATAAATGATAATATAATTCTTATAAAGTCAAATGTAATTTTTATAAGGGTTTAAAACTGTTATTGTAAAAAAATCAGCATTTCTTAATAAATGTAAATTTAATTTTAAAAGTGAAAATCCAAATTATTTGAAAATTATATTGATAAAAAGAATTTTATTTTTTAAATCATAATGTCTAAATCAACCAATGTTGAATCTTTCATAATTTTCTGAGATAGTCAAATTTTTGGATAAAAATTAAACACAACATAAATATATTTTGTGTATTACGACATCATAATGAACCAAAAGTAATGTAATAAATACAATAAAATTTATAAAATACCAAATATATATTTTATCTTTAAAATAATTAGATTTTAAGTTAATTGGATTAATTTTATAAATCCATTATGAATCGTTCAAAATCATTAATATATTTTATGATTTTAAAATCATTTCTTTAAGAGTATGAGTCAACTCCACAAAATAAAGGGCATAATTTTATTATGTTCGGACATTTTCCATGTAAAATAATGAAAATAACTACCATTTATAAGAAACCATGGTAATAATGAAGGGAAGGTTTTGGGTTTTGGTTATTTTATTATATAAAGTCCAAAACCTATGTTTGATAAATAATAAAGAACTCTTTACTCATTTACGATATAAACCCACCCAAGAGAAACATTTTATTCAATAAAACTCCTTTTAAAACATCCTCAATCTACTCATTGTTCTATAGAGTCCTCTCAAGATTCCTCTAATCTCTCAATAAGCCCCTCTGAAGCATTTGGAGTCACACACTCAAGTTATGGATCCTTATATTCTATTCTTTATCCAAGTTTCTTTATTATATTAAGCCATTTATTTCAAATTACTAATTCTAGGATATGTAATTAAATTCCCCTATTACTATAAATTTTATTTACAAATTATTATAGACACCATTCCCTCTCATCAACCCATTTTTATGAATTTTTATGTGATACTGTTATGTTGCTGAGATTTCACCAAACTTTTCCATGCCAAAACAAATTTGTTGTGAATACCATACCAATTATTTGATAACGGATGTCCACCTTTATACACTTATACCTCTTTGAATTTGGATGTACTTGTATTTATTCTACACCCTTTGATTGGTGAATAAAACATGATGATGAATGAACCCATTTTGTATAATCCATGTGGCACACTTAAGCATGAGAATGAAATGAATGTGATGGGTGTGCCCAGAATTATATAGAACTCCAATGCATTGGGTAATGTATAGTCTTAAAAGATTTAATGTTGGTATTGGGAGTGAGCCTGATTCCTTTATCATAGTTTTTTCCATTGTGATGTATTGATAGTTATCCTTGACCTATGTTTATTATTCAGTGTCTTAAGATGTTGCCACATTTCCCATGTTTTTATTATGATACTATGTCATGAATTATTATTCATATTCCTTTTAGTACCCATTGAAATGTCTAATAATTAACATGTATTAATTTAATAATGTTATTCAATTATTATTCCCTTACTGGAATTTATATCTCACCCCTTTCTTATGTATGTCTCTAGGTTATCCCATGCGGTTTTGAGTGCAAGCATGTTAAGGAAGTATTCGATAATGTTTATGTTTTTCCTTATTTTAAGTTGTTATATAATGTACCTAATTCCCAATGAAACTATAATTATTGATCTTATGGGTTTTATTAAGTTTAAAATTGTGTAATAAATCATGTATTAATGTGTAATAAAGATAAGGGTTATTATACCCCTAATACCCATTGAGGCACCCTCATCCCTTCGACTGGGCCACCTCAGACATCCACAACCTTCTCCTATATAAGAAAAAAAATCCAATTTTATAACCTTTAATATAAATAAAGGACTGTATAGATTTTAAGGTTTAAAAACTAATATTACAACTCCTAATAAGATCTCAATCAAGTCATCACCCTTAGGGGTGACCCCTTCATCCTCTAGAGTGGTTGTAAAATTAGCTGTCAATCCCTAGGAGTCCTTTTCACTTATGCCATGTGTATTACCACCAAGGTATGATGCATCATGTATTTATTCTTAAGTAAATTTTTTACCTTTAGTATATTCACTAACCATTATATGTACTTTGATATTGGAAAATATTTTCTCACCCAAGTTGCAATGAAAAGGAATCAATATCTTCTAGGTATGAAAATATCTCATGGGAGTCCACCTTGGGTATGATTATGGGAAGCCCAACCTCTTGAAGCTAGATCCCCTCCTAGGTCAAACTTTTCTGTAAATTATTTATTTACATAGTCATATATATAATTTCCAAATATTTCCAAATTTTAGTAAATGAAGTATCAGTTGTTAGATGAAATAGAAACCACAACTTCTTTTCCCATGCCTCCCCGATTCTACAGGTCCCACACCGAGAGCTCTCTTCCTACTCTCACAGTCACTTATGTGGGAGACACACTCCATTAGGAGGTGGGGGTGCAAAAAACCTTGATCTCACCCCACTAAATCCCAAACTAGATTGTAGAGACCCAAATCTTGACGTACATAGACATTACATTACTTTTTAGGAATACATAATACATAACAAAAACAGACACCAAAGGAATGTAATATTTTAGTGTCTTTGGAAACTCGAAATGAAATATTCTAATTGTGGTTAAAGATCTTCAACATCTCCCATAAAGATCTCCCCCTTTTGGTTTTCGTACCAAAAACCTTTCATTAAATCATGGAGAAAAGAAAACATATAAAGGGTGAGCTCAAATGCTCAGTAAGGGTAAGCATGGATTAAATAAAACAAATCATATACATTTGAACATAAAAACATGAACATAATATTTAAACAACAAAATCTTGGGAACTGACATAAAACATGGGAGTACATAAGGCATAGATCATAAAGAAACATTAATCATGATAAAATAGTATGGTAATAAAACATGTGATTGTGGAAACAATTAAGCACATAATATGATTTCTATAGTAACAAAGGCATTGCTGCCAAGACCATCGTAGTGGAAAAAGTCCCTTTCTGAATCGAGTTCATTCCTCATTCTAGTCCTGTATTACTGAACCGGATTAACTTACCATTCCAGCCATGTCTATATCATGAGATATAAATCTTTACCCAATTCATTTGAGGGATATATAGGTCCCACCCATCTCATAATGAAATCATTCTTACGTGTGCCACAACATGAACATTAATCATTTATCATTACCCAAAGAATAAAATGAGTTTCATAAACATCATTCCATCATAACATAATCCATAAAAAATGGATATCATTTCATCATAAGAAAAGTTAAACAATGTAAATCATAGAGACATTTTACTTTAAACATAAACATATGAAATAATGTCATCTTATATGGAAAATGGTTTTGATAAAACACTTGAAATGAATTATTTTGGAAAATATCCTTTCTTCTTCAAAATAATATTCTTTTTTAAAAAAATATATGCAATTTTAAAATAAAAGGATTTTGTTGTTAATAATCATGAAATATTTTAGAGTAAGCTTCTTGAAAATAAGGTGTTATGAACCCGTAAAAATCCGTTCATGCTGTATAAGTTAAAAAACATTATCCTCGTACTTTTGTCAGAAAAGTAAAAAAGTTCCCCGTGTGGTAAACAAAAGTAGGATTCCTTTCAAAACATGTGGTAAATTTCAAAAATGGGTAAAAAGGACTTTAAAAATACTTGAATTTTTTTTGAAATCATGGGCATGTATAATAACAATAACCCTAGTAAATAATTACGAATAACAATCTCGGATAAGAATGCGATTGGAATAATTATCCCTTACCTTATGTCTGATATGATTTGTATGTATCCGAATATCCTGTATAATGATTTAAATAATTTCATTGAATTATTACGGAATCATATTCATTGTTATGATATCATATATAGTTTACTTATGACTTTATATTACCCGTTCTTTTGTAAATTTTATGTAAAAGCATCGATTTGGGTAAAATCGTTTCATTTATTGTACGTGTTTCGACTTGTTGTTCTTGATATTTTTACTTATATCCTGATTTAATTAATTCCAAAATTTAAAACATTATTTATATATAATATATATTCAGAATATACATATATTTATGATATATCGATAAATGGAATGAAATACACCAT
The DNA here is from genome assembly GCA_963277665.1 of Viscum album. NCBI lineage: Eukaryota > Viridiplantae > Streptophyta > Magnoliopsida > Santalales > Viscaceae > Viscum > Viscum album. The sequence goes on along the minus strand of OY728119.1, from coordinate 161,435,300 downwards.
TCATGGAGACGGTAGGTCGTACGTACACATGAACGTTGTTTTCGTTTCCTTATTGAATTGAATGGAATTAAGTAGATGACACAAATATATATATATATATATATACATAAATCCATTATAATTATTATTTCATATATCTCATTATTATTCATTATAAATACTTTATAATCATTCATGAATGGTTAACGTGGAGAATGAATCTCATCGCGTCGTGGAGACGGTAGTCCGTGTGTACGCAGGAGGGATGATATCTTTCCCATGATCCTGGAATTGTATTGAATCGTATATATAATATTTCAGAATCAATATCAAATTATAATAATCATATATAGTTATTTATTTACACCATTATACCCATCCAAGTGAGGTGGTGGTCGAAAACAGATTACACCACGACGTGGAGATGGTATTCCGTACGTACGCACGCGCGGTGATTTCATTTTCCGTAGGATGGATAGAAGGTGAAATAGGGTTTTTTCATATTTATAATAACATATTAGTATATTAGTGATAATTACGTTTTTTTACTTCATAATGAAACAACTTAAGAAGATGAAGTATAATAAGAAATAAATTTGAAAGAATCTGTAACAGATATTACCTCTTCTTCGACACGCCTCTTTGAATCCTCTTATTAGGGAAATAAAATTGGTCTTTGAAGAATCCCAGGACCTCTTGAATATTACTATGGAAGTGGAGAAGATAATGTTCTATGGGTTGGAAAAGTTTTAAGGCTCAAAGTTGTGTGAGGAGGAGAGGGAGGAGGTGACCTTTTATAAGGGAGGAGAGGGGCACCTTAGAAAAAACTTAATGTATTATTTTATTATAAAGTCATATTTGGTTTTTAATAGCTCAAAATTGATTTATTTCGAATCTAAAGTGGGGATGGGTCGAAATACTGTCATCAAATATATTTTAGACAGGTTTGGGTCATTATATTAACCGTATCTTTTAGTTTTAACTCTTAGTTAATTAGATTGACATTTACCATGTCACTTTGTATTTTTATAATATATTGTTAATAAACTTAACATATACATTCAAGAGACCCCCCAAGTGGTACCTTAATTATACAACTATCATGATATAAGTATCTTGGATGAAACATATATTTTAAGAATATAATAATAATTAATAATATAATATTTATTTAAAAACTATTTTTTGTCAATTTTGACACTATTTGGTAATTGATTTTTGTGAAAATCATAACAGCATGATTAGTTCGAAAAAAGTTAATTAAATAAATACTAACATGTCATACTATCCTATAAAATTATTTTAATTCATAAAAAGTCTCAAATTACATTTATTTGTGTATTTATAACATCAGTTATGTTAATATTTCACTAATAAAGTAATTACTGCCTCAACATTGTGTCATAAATAAATTAAATTATTTAATGTCCAAAAATTATAAATAAAATACCATTATTTGGGAAATCTTTTTAGATTTCTAATGAATATTTATAGTATAATTTATCCTATGTATAACCGTATATTAAAAATTATTTAGTTATTAAACATTGATTTTAACTATTTTAACCCTTCATTAAATAAATTAATAATAATTGTCCTAATCTAATCCAAGTGGACCTAAATGGTCATATTTTATTCCTAAGGTTGTTTTTGGTCTCATTAAACTTATAAAATACAATTAGGACATGTGTTAGGGTAATAATAATATCATTTTCACCCTTAATTACCCTATTTACTTTTAACCGTGGTAAATAAAAGTAAAAAGTTACTATTCACCAAAAATTATTTTCATCTCATTGAACCACATTATAGTATTTGATATTAATAGTGTCTCTTGGATTTTCAAAATACCACTCACAGAAGCCGTAAAATTATGTTTTATGTATGTTTGCAAAAAGCTCCTAGGAGGTAGGTAAAAGACGGTGAAAAGTTCAATAAAATTTTAATATATCAAAAATTATTATAAAATGACTCCAATGAATTACATTGAACTTATATAGGTATTATGAATCAATTTTTACCTAAAATAAAATTAATAAAATAAATATTTATTTAAATAAAAATTTGGTTTTTAATTAATAACCCAGTGTTTTCACTATTCATCAAAAATTGAAAGTTTTCAGAAAAAAAACCAAAAATTCACCCTATGCTAATTTCGATATTCCAAATCCAAAAATAAAGTCCATTTTTAAAGATAAAATTTATAAAATTTCAAAAAGTGGGTATTACTATTCATAACAGCTAGTTCATAATAATATTATAATAATATCTTGTTTAGTGAAACTCGGTTTTGCATACTACACACGCTATCGAGGAAGGTCTTGATTGCATGTTATGCAAACCAGGTCAGGGCTATGTGTAGTGAAATATCAATTTGGTGTTGCGTATAACATAATCAACACTTATTTCATTTATACATTAAACAAAATCTATACTTAATGTTGCGTAGAATAATTTCCACAAAACGAACTTGAAATTGTGTGTAACACGAGCCAAGAATAGTGTTTCATATACTGCAAGCTAATACGGTGTTTCATATTGTACATGCTAAACCCTATGTAGTGTATAAAAGAAGATATCAATGAAATAATATTTTTCATAAAATTTCGGGGTGTTACATTCTACCCCCCTTAAAATGAATTTCACCCTCGAAATTCATCGGGGTTATAATTGGTTTACTACTTGAAAGTTTCTTTAACAGAAACCCACATTATAAAAAGGAATACCAAAACTCGACTTTAAAAACTAAAGTATGAAATGTAACGGTTACCCAAATTAACTAATCACTGGGTTTCCACATAGGAGAACATAGCTGAAAATATGTATATGGAAGAGAAATATAACCATCATCTTCTAATGAAGAGTGGTAGAGGACATGGATATGAAAAAGCCAACAATAAAAAAGCCATAAATTTGTGATGATCAAAGGAACCATTCGATTCATCAGATATGAGGGCACTAGGACAACATTTTTTTGTTTTCAAGATCATTTCCCTAAAGATGAAGAATTGTTGAATTAAAAGAAACATTTAATTGATTTTGGTACAATCTCACCGTTTCTCATGCCTCGAACAATTTTCACTTCATCTCTTAAAGAAATGAAGTTGAATTTGTCTTCTATGAAGTGCGAGAAGATTATGTGATAGAATGATAGTTCATTCCATCTATTTCTATCACAAAAATTTTACCACAATTTATTAAATATACAGAAGTCCATCTATGCTGAGATTAATCATATATAGTTGCTAAAATGGACTTATACTTCATCTATCATAGTGATTAATAAAATAAAACTAGTTTCTACTAACCAGGGACTTCCTGTTGGCGAGTGGTAGGTGATAAAGGCATGTCGCACCTTGGTTGTGGGTTCGATTCCCGCATCCTTGTCCGACGCGACGGGTTATCGCCCATCCTGCAGGTTGTACTTTTTCTAAAACTACATTATTATAACATTCCATCAATAATATCAAAAAAGTTCAAGCCTTAAACAATACTAACTTATGTCCAACATAATCCATTCCAATCTTTAGGCTTATCCAAAATACTTCTGTCCAATATTATAGTATAAAGAAAATGATTACTAGAAATTTCATCTACCGAGCATGTGAATAACATTATTTATCCCCCATATAAGATATATCTTGTTGTTCACATTCCAAACATGTGAATACCTTAATAATTTATTCTCTTGAAAAATGAATACCCATCGAATCTTAGTGAAAACATGAATGCTGTCAAAAGTTAACTCTATTAACATACCAAAATCCAAAAAATTATATACTAAAACCATGATATAAATTTTTCCTTATATCAGTCATGAGATCATGAATACTGTCAAACATTTCATTTTCTCCTTATCCCTTCATTATGCGCATATCATCTTCTTTCCAAAAATATCCCAATCACTTTCCATGGTTACCAGTACCATAAAATTATTGAAAACCATAATGGACCAATACATAAATATTCCAATATTCCATGATACTATATACAACATTATTTTGGAATTCCATTACATAAACACTTAATCATTCCACCATATCGTTGTCATATTCAACATCTCCAATAGTGATCACATATGACTTTCCTTTGTCCTTTTCCTTATGTCGTTGCTCATGTCGATCATCATTAACCCTTGGATTAGGGAATTATTTAGCATAATTCCCCATTTCATTGCACTTGAAGCATTGAAGTGATGGTGTTGCGTTCTCTGCAGTCTTTTCATTATTCGCACCATTAGCAACCCTTTTTCCATAACATCGACACTCAGCTACTCGATGACCTTCTTTTCCACACTTAAAACATTTTCTAGTCTGTATAAGAAAATCTCCACCATGCTTCTTTCCACACTTTGAGCATAAATAAACATTCATCTCCTTTTCACCATTGTTCTGAGATTTCTCCTTGACCTCCATCTTTCTTTTCTTGTCCAAACCCTGAGATGGATATGTAACACCAACTTCCATTTCTACCTTGATAGCACAACACACAATTTCTTCATAGCTACTGAAGTCTCTTATAGCTAATGCCCTTTAAAGACTTGGTTTTAAGCCACTGAAGAATCGATCAACTTTACTTTCAATTTGGATGATAAAGCCAAAGGCATACCTTGCAAGCCTCCTAAAATTTGCATCGTATATACCAACAGATTCATCATCCTTTTGCTTAAGCTCAAGGAAATACTTTTCCATCTTTGTTCGAAGAATACGAGGGAAGTACTTATTAAAAAATAAGTTATTGAACTCATCCCATTCCATTGATTCGATTTCATCTCGGGGCATCGTATTCTTAATTAGAGTCTACCATTGATCTGATTCACCTTCTAAACGGTAAATATCCAGAATGACTTTTTCATGTTACGAACTACGAAGTATGGAAAATATCTTTTCAATGGTACTAATCCATTGTTTAGCAAAAAGTGGATCAGAAGACCCACTGAAAGAAGGTGGACGTTGCCTCATGAAGGAATCAATAGAATATTGTTCCCTTATCTCCTCATTTGGAAGTCCGGAATGATTCATAGATTTTGTAAGTATAGCAATAAGATTTTTCACTCTATCTCTCATAACATTGGTTTTTTCAGAAGGACAATCATTGCATTGTCTATTACATTGATCAATACGGTTCCTTCGGGTTCCATCCATAGTCTAAAACCCAAAAAGAATAGTGTGAGAGGAAAAAAGCATGCTAGGGAAAATAACATAATAAAGTGGGAGTACCTTCGATATCTAACATCTTAGGTTTAATTCTAATATCGTTTCCGTAATTTGAGGACTATAACCTACACATATACTTAACCTTATGGACATCCCTTGACATACCTTAGAAATATCTCTAGGGATCTCACTAAAGTTTTCGCATCCTAGTTTCCAAAGGTTAACTAAACCTTTCCTTTGATAACAACTATAGTGACCTAAAGCTTGACGTACATAGACATTACATTACTTTTTCGGAATACTTAATACATAACAAAAACAGACACCAAAGGACCGTAATAGTTTAGTGTCTTTGGAAACTCGGAACATAATCATTTAATCATGGTGAATGATCTTTAACATATCCCATAAAGATCTTCCCCTTTTGTTTTTCATACCTAAAACCTTTCATTAAATCCTGGGGAAAAGAAAACATATAAATGGTGAGATAAAATTCCCAGTAAGGGTATACATCACTACTGGAAATAAACTATTTCCCAACGGTTCAGAACCGTTGGGAAAGCCCCTCAAACCGTTGGGAAAGGTTTTCCCAACGGTTCTCATAACCGTTGGGAAGTAAGCCGTTGGGAAAGGTTTTCCCAACGGTTTACTTTCAACCGTTGCAATAGGCCCATAGAAGTTACCCTACCCCAACGGTTTACCCAAACCGTTGGGATAGTTTTTCCCAACGGTTCTCCCAAACCGTTGGGAAAACCAAATGCCACACATTTTCCCAACGGTTCCAAACCGTTGGGATATACCATGTGGAACAGTTTCCCAACGGTTTTAAACCGTTGGGAATTGGTGAAGTCTTTCCCAACGGTTTAGAACCGTTGGGAAACGACATGCTAAAAACTTATATGCCAACGGTTTGAAACCGTTGGCATACCCTATGCTGCAAATTGCAGCACCCTGCAATTTGCACAGCCCCTTGCAGCACCCTGCAATTTGCACAGCCCCTGTCCCCTGTCTATCACCACCAGTCATCAGGCCTCATTTTCACCTCATTTTCACCTCATTTTCACCTCATTTTCGATCCAACTATTGTACAAGTAATAAAATAAAACATACATATTCAATTACGAACAAATTCATACACATTTAACATATAATGGATCCTGAAACTATACAAATCCATAATTAAATTACAATTCATAAACATACATAATTCATATAGAATTCAATTTAAAATTTAGATGACAATTATACGTGGAATCTGAAATTCAATTCATAATATGATCGGTTTTTTCTATACCATATATTTTTACCTCAAATGATGTCCATTTTAAACAAAATACATACACCTGAAGTGATACCGGCCACACCGCACCTCAGATTGAGGCGGGGTTAACTCGTACACGTCACATTTGACTCATGGATCGTTGTGCTAAAGTATCGACAGAATCCTAATGCGTTTGGTCGGTTTTCCGTATGCCAGTTGATGTTTTTCACTTAAAATGGCGTCCTTTTGAAACAAAAGACGGACACTATGACTGGTGCCGACCACACCGCGTCTCCAATTGAGGCGGGGTTGATTCGTACACGTCACATATGACTCATGGATCGTTCTCCTAAAGTTTAAATGGAAACCGAATGCGTTTGGTCAGTTTTCCGTATGTACCTAAAATGTTGTCCATTTTAAACAAAAGAGTGACACTTAGACTCATCCCGACCACACCACGACTCAGATTCATCCCGGGTTGGCTCGTACATGTCACATATGACCCATGGATCATTGTGATAAATTATAAAAAGATTCCGAATGCGTTTGGTCGGTTTTGCGTATGCCAGTTGTTCTTTTCATTTATAATCATGTCCATTTTAAACAAAAGAGACATAGTTAGAGCGGTGTTGGCCACACCACATCTCAGATTAAGACGGGGTTGACTTGTACACGTCACATATGACCCATGGATCGTTGTGCTAAAGTATCGATAGAATCCGAATGCGTTTGGTCGGTCTTCCGTATGTCAGTTGATGTTTTTCACTTAAAATGACGTCCTTTTGAAACAAAAGACGGACACTTTGAGTGGTGTCAGCCGCACCGCATGTCGGATTGAGGCGGGATGATTCGTACACGTCACATAGGACCCATGGATCGTTCTCCTAAAGTTACAATGGAAACCGAATGCGTTTGGTCGGTTTTCCGTATGTACTTAAAATGGTGTACATTTTAAACAAAAGAGAGCCATTTAGACTGATCTCGGTCACACCGCGACTCGGATTGACCCGGGTTGGCTCGTACACGTCACATATGACCCATGGATCGTTGTGATAAATTATCAAAAGATTCTGAATGCGTTTGGTCGGTTTTGCGTATGCCAGTTGTTCTTTTCACTTATAATCCTGTCCATTTTAAACAAAACAGACACAGTTAGAGCGGTGTCGGCCACACCGCGGCTCGGATTGAGGCGGGGATGATTCGTACACGTCACATATGACTCATGGATCGTTCTCCTAAAGTTTCAATGGAAACCGAATGCGTTTGGTCGGTTTTCCGTATGTACTTAAAATGGTGTCCATTTTAAACAAAAGAGAGCCACTTAGACTGATCTCGGCCACACCGCGACTCGGATTGAACCCGGGTTGCCTCGTACAGGTCACATATGACCCATGGATTGTTGTGATAAATGATCAAAAGATTCGGAATGCGTTTGGTCGGTTTTGCGTATGCCAGTTGTTCTTTTTCACTTATAATCATGCCCATTTTAAACAGAAGAGACATAGTTAGAGCGGTGTCGGCCACACCGCGTCTCGGATTGAGACGGGGATGATTGGTACACGTCACATATGACCCATGGATCGTTCTCCTAAAGTTTCAATGGAAACCGAATGCGTTTGGTCAGTTTTGCGTATGCCAGTTCTTTTCACTTATAATCCTACCCATTTTAAACAAAACAGACACAGTTAGAGCAGTGTTGACCACACCGCGCCTCGGATTGTGGCGGGGATGATTCGTACACCTCACATATGACCCATGAATCGTTCTCCTAAAGTTTCAATGGAAACCGAATGCGTTTGGTCGGTTTTCCGTATGTACTTAAAATGATGTCCATTTTAAACAAAAGAGAGCCACTTAGACTGATCCCGGCCACACCGCGACTCGGATTGAGCCCGAGTGGGCTCGTACATGTCACATATGACTGATGGATGTTGGGTCGGAGGTGATGGCAAGAGGGGGGGTGAATTGCCTTTTTAAAATTAATTAACAATTTAAAACAAATTTAAATGCAACGGAAAGTAAAATGGCAAGACACAATTGATAACGGAGTTCGGCTTTAAACTCAAGCCTACGTCTCCGCTCCCAACTCAACCGTTAGGAGATTTATACGACCGCTTGCTTTTTAATGGTTATAGCAAGAAACCCACTAGCCGTTTTAAGGTAGGCTAGATCACCTTCTTACAGCTTGCTTTTTTATTATGGTTGTAGCAAGAAACCCAAATTGAAAGAAGAAAAAGGGTGGTTTGTTTTAATACAAACCCAATTAAGAACTAAACAATTGAAGTAAATAATTTAGAACAAACTAGAGGAAGCCTTGAGCGCCAAGAGGTGAGTGTAGTTGATGTAGAGGTAGCCCAAGCTTCAAGGATGGCAATTGGATCTCAAGTAGCCTTTGAGAATTGTCGTAGGAGCCTCAAATGATTAAAATAGCTTTGGTATGCTTCGGTATATGATCGGTAGTGTTCCCGGCATCCATGGATGTCTATTTATAGGAGAAATGCTCCCAAATACTTCAAAATAGCCGTTGGAGGGTTTTCGGAGCCGTTGGGGATCAAGTGGGCAAGCCTGGTCAGTTTGACTGAACACACCGGCTGGCCGGTGCTGATCCACCGGCTGGCCGGTGCACCAGACAGAAGCAAGGGATTTCTCTGGCTCCACCGGCTGACCGGTGCTGAGCCACCGGCTGGCCGGTGGTCTGGACAGAAGCATGCTATTCTGTCTGGGTTCCACCGGCTGGCCGGTGGTCTGGACAGAAGGTATTCCATTCTGTCTGGGCCCACCGGTTGGCCGGTGGCCAGACACCGGCTGACCGGTGGCACCTGGCAGAGGGCAAGGCCTTCTGCCTTGTCCACCGGCTGGCCGATGGGCTGGATCCGGCTGGCCGGTGACCTTACCGGCTGGCCGGTGGTCTCACACCGGCTGGCCGGTGGACTTAAAATGACGTCTTTTTGAAACAAAAGACCGACACGTTTAGAGTGGTGTCGGCCACACCGCGTCTCCGATTGTGGCGGGGTTGATTCGTACACGTCACATATGACCCATGGATCGTTCTCCTAAAGTTTCAACGGAAACCGAATCCGTTTGGTCGTTTTTCCGTATGTACTTAAAATGGTGTTCATTTTAAACAAAAGAGAGCCACTTAAACTTATCCCGGCAACACCGCGACTCGGATTCATCCCGGGTTGGCTCGTACACGTCACATATGACCCATGGATTGTTGGGATAAATTATCAACAGATTCGGAATGCGTTTGGTCGGTTTTCCGTAAGCCAGTTCATTCTTTTCACTTAAAATGACGTCCTTTTGAAACAAAAGACGGACACTTTGAGTGGTGTCGGCCACACCGCGTCTCCGGATTGAGCTGAAACCACCGTGAAACATTCTAATTATTATTCGTGACGTGTACGCGCAGACGGCACGTCAATCGGACGTGCGGTTTGCGCGGTACGGCTCAATATTAGTGTTTTAAGTGATGCGCGCGCTTCGTAAACGCGCGTGAGGGGGGTCCAAACGGGCCGAACGATGTCGGAATGGCCTGAAATCAGACGACAAATACGGGTGAGTGATTTCTGAAGTGGTCGAGCAGACGGCACGTCAATCGGACTTGTCGTGTGCCCGCGGTGACCGACAACGCAGTTATGGTGTCATAAACGGCCAGAACGGGCGTCCAACGGTCAAATTCATAGCGGACGGCCTCGGATTGATCTGAAACCACCGTGGAACATTTTAATTATTATTCGTGACGTGTACGCGCAGACGGCACCTCAATCGGACGTGCGGTTTGCGCGGTACGGCTCAATATTCGTGTTTTAAGTGATGCGCGCGCTTCGTAAACGCGCGTGAGGGGGGTCCAAACGGGCCGAACGATGTCGGAATGGCCTGAAATCAGACGACAAATACGGGCGACTGATTAAAATAATTCAACTCCAATACTATACTACGAGTCTAGATAAAACCAACAACTAGAATAGATTAAACATCACATGTCAAGTCAAAAATGTAACGGATCAATATGTCCCACATCAGCATCACCATCTCCATCATCATCATCATCATCGCCCTCGTCATCGTCCTCCTCATCGTCATCACCCTCCTCAACGCCTTCCTCCTCGCCTTCTCCCTCCTCCTCGCCCTCCTCATCTCCATCCTCTTCCGAATCAGACTGCTCGCCATCATCATCTTCAAGCTCGACATCGGCCTGACCACCACTGGAACTGCCACCTGGTGCACCATATATAGAATGTATCGACGACATGTATTCATCAATCGCTGGGCTGGCCTCTGCTGGAAGTGTTGGACGTAGAACTTCAATAAATTTCATAAATGCACTGTTTGCCCTTGCAGACTGTTCTGCCGTCTCTGTGGCCCTTTTCTCAGCCTGTTCTGCCTGTGCCCTAACTTGCTGCAGCTCGGTGGCACTACAACTCGTACCTGAGGCAGGCCAATACCTCGTCGGGGCTATCCTAGGTCGGCAGCGTACTCTGCCAGAATGATCATCTCCCAACACCTGATGTAAGTGATCAGATGGCCCAAAATTGTCTGCTTCTTGGGCATCGAGGGCCTCTAAAGCATCCTGTTACAAATATAAATATATTGTTAAGTTACGAAATAGATATTAAAATATAAAATCAACAGATTAAAACTTACAATCTGCTGCTGAGTCGCTTCGTTGACAGCACGTCCATCCTTTTTTCGTCTACTCGAGCAAAACAGTTTTGCTCGAGGCACACGTCCTTCAATATTTTGTACTTTCCTCTACAATGACATTGAAAACAAAATTTATATAAAGACTTCAGCAAATAATTAAATAATTGAGGAAAAAAAAGAAAATGTAAGTCGTAAAGAAAACTTATAAACAATTGTCATACCTGCTGCCTCTCATGATCCGGCATCGTCGTGCGTCCTAGTGTATGGAGGTATTTTTTTGCATCAATGTTTTTTTTATTTTTACCAGATGATTCCTAAATAAAATTCGATAATGCAAAGGATAATATTAATGAAAAACTTGAAAGTTATTATTTAAATACCTCAAATGTAATTCATACCTTAAACTGGGTACTCGTCCAATGAGTAATCATCTGACGATACTGCTCTATAGGACAATCATCCACGACTGGTACCGCCTCTAACTCAGTGCCAACTCTAGCACGCCAGCCAATATACAGCTCATGCTTGTAGGCTCTCCAAAGCTCGCCTAAATCCTTTAGACGTTCCATTCGTGCACCCTCACCATCAGGAAAATTAAATCGAAGCTGAAATGAAAATATTAATTTATATAAATACAAAAAAAATTCATGGCATTAAATACAACAGATTTTTTTACCCATATCTCTGCCCAAGCTCTATCTTTGACCTCATGTGGCAAATGTCTCCACGACAGCGGGCTGACGGGAATGATGTCGGAGTATTTGGCAAGCGTCGCCATAAAACTCCGACATTGCTGCCCTGTTTTCTCAACCATCTGATTGTCTTCATTATATTCCACCATAACCTGTGTGCGACGGTTCCACACCGAACGCATGCGTGTACGGCCCCGCCCCCGCCTCCTTTCAGTAGATGTATCTGTCATGAAAGAAAAACAAATATTTTATCAAAACATGTTATAATGAAAATAAATATTACTATAAAAATTTGATAGGGTTTTATAAATATACCTGTGCTAGTCTGATCAATGAGTGGCGCCGGATCCACAGAACCTGATGGAACACCCTCTGGTGGAACGGGAGTCGAAGACGATGGAATATAAAAGCTCGGAGAGACAGAAGTAGAAGGAAAAGAAGATGGAACAACTGTATGACCTGATGCTGACTGGGGAGTGGGAATCATCATGGGATGTGAAAATGATGGGGCAGAAGATGCAGAAGGTAGCGAAAACATGGGAGGTCTAAATATCCCGTGTGTCCCTAACGACACACCGGGATCAGAATGTGGGAAGGCTGAAATGTCAGTGGGAGGGGCAGGGTCTAGTCGGGCACGCGCAGCTCTATGTCCACCTCTGGTACGAACCCTCCTCGTACCACCGGCCTGAGTACTCGGACCAGTACTAGGCTCCTCGTCGAATAACTGTCGACGTAATGGTGGATCCTACAAAAAAGTTTACAAAAAAAATTAATCACATGACATTATATATTCTGTAAATATATATATATATATTTGAAATAAAGTACTCACTGTAGGCACTAATGGTGGAATGCCCAGCTCCTCCATCCGACGATTGTTCTCCGCCATTTTTTTTCTTCGTCTCTCTTCAATTGGCTTCATTTCCTGCATTGGAAAACAAATATGTAATTAATTAGAAAAAGAAAATTAATGTGTAAACCAAAAAACTAAATATATGAGGGAATGAGGGGATTCATTGGTAATTTAGCTATCAATTGTTTTAGAAGAGCTTGAATGAATTTAATAAAACATACAAGTTGTAATGTTCACCAAGTTTGAAATATTGTTTGATTTGGTTTGAATACAGTTCAATTCCAAATTAGAAAATGCAATTCAAATAAAACAGCAACCAATAAACATTGAAAATTCACATAACGGTCAAGTCAGCTAAAACATATTTGTGATCAATACTAAATAAATATGAATATTACCAACCATAACAACCCAACTCGAGGTAAACCAAAATAATTGAGAACATGGATGAATGATTCTATATATTTCCAACCACAACTTCAGGTTCACAATCAACTCTGACAATTGAGCTATTGGAGTCATCAAAAGAAATAAATGGATTGGTTCCAATGGCAATAGGGACAGTGTCAATTCCATCATCAGCATCATCAAAAATATGTCTTGGAATTACTTCAACTACGACACCAAATTCAGGTTGAAGTTGATCTTTGACATAAAAAACTTGTTTAGCCATTGATGCCAACACATATGGTTCTTCGGTTGCAAGAGTGCGGGTCATATTAATTACTCGAAATCCACAATCATCAATAAATGTGCCATGTCTCGTCATCGAATCAAACCAATGGCATTTCATCATTGTGACTCGTCCATGAGAGTAATAATCCAATATTATTATTTTCTCAATGACTCCATAATAACCCACATTTTCAAGTCGCGGTCTACTATCTGATGCGCTGACATAACAATCTGTTGTGGCAGTAACCATAATACCATCATGTTGTGTTCTCATGTTTTTGGCTCGTTCAGTGACAATAAATCTGTACCCATTGATAACAATTGATTTACAGTCACGAACCACGGTATTAGGACCAAAAGCCAAAGCTCTTATTTCCTCAGAGACAGAGTCAGCAGACAAACTCAATACCTGCAATATAAATGACAGCTAAACTTAAGTAAATATTGAAATAATTAATTTAAACAGTAATATTTTTACCTTCAATTTTAACCAAGCAGAAAACTCTTTGCTATGCAAAGTCTCTCTCCTTCTCAAAGATAAAGAACGATGCTTCCTATTTATCATTGTTTTATGTTCCCTGTAGATAAAAAAATATGAATAGTTTAACAGATATATATGTAAGATATACATATTCAATTTTGCTACCTGATATAGTCATCGAACAAATCACAGTTGAACAAAACTGTGCGATGTGCCATCTCCCGCTCTTCATTGCTTAATATCTTCAATGTATATGATCCAGGAATTCCTCCTGTTTGAGGAAGTGATGGAAAACTGGGTTCAATTTGCTCATATTGTTCTTCTTCATTTCTCATTGGTCTGCTCATTCTTGTAGTAAGATCAGACAAATACATTGAACAGAAATCCATACATTCTTGAGCTAAGTAACCGTTCACGATAGAACCTTCGGGATGATTCTTGTTTCGAACATAAGACTTTAATGTGAACATATTTCTTTCAGTTGGATACATCCAACGAAAAGAAACAGGTCCTCCGAGAAGTATTTCAGTTGGAATATGGACAGTCAGATGCAGCATGCATGTGAAAAATGATGGGGGAAATATTTTCTCCAACTCACACAAAATTAATGGGGCATCTGTCAACATTTTTTGCAAGAAAGACTTCGACAACTTCTTAGCACAAAGATCTCTAAACAAATGGCACAACCGAATAACACCCACCCTTACATTATTGGACAAAAGATGACGGATTGCTATTGGAAGCAACTCATGCAGTAGAACGTGATAATCATGAGTCTTCAAAGATTTTAGCTTCAACTCTCTTCTGTTGACCCGTTTAGATATGTTGCTTGAATAGCCATCAGGAACTCTAATAGTCTCTAATACTTCCAAAAATTGTTTTTTTTTCAGTAGGTGTCATCACATAAGAAGCACATGGAAGTTGCCATTTATTTTCACTGATACGCACAGGATGCAATTCTGGTCTGATGCCCCAATCCACCAAGTCACGTCGAGATCGTAAATCATCTTTTGTCTTCCCCTTGAAATTTAGAAGAACTGAAAGCAACATTTCACATATATTCTTTTCAATATGCATTACGTCTAAGCAATGACGTAGCAAATTGGTTGACCAATAAGGCAAATCAAAAAAGATACTCCTCTTCCTCCAATTGTAACAGGTTTCTGTGGAAACATTCTTTCTCTTTCCAGATTTCATTTGACCCTTCCCGAACGAAAAACTGAAATCTTTCAATTCATTAAGCACATCAGTTCCAGACATACGCTGAGGTGGATCATCGGTCTCTATAGTATTATCAAATCTTCGACGATTCATTCTATATGGATGATCCTTTGGCAAAAATCGTCGATGTCCCATAAAACTGAAACTACAACGATGTTTCAGTCTTCTGGATCGTGTATTCTTCATACAAACTGGACATGACAGTTTCCCCTTCGTGCTTCATCCAGACATCATTGCATAAGCCGGAAAATCATTGATTGTCCACATAAGCGCAGCGCGCATCTGAAATATGTCTTTCGAACATGCATCGTATGTGCGCACACCCACATCCCAAAGAAGCTTCAACTCTTTTATTAAAGGTTGCATGTATACATCAATATCAATGCCAGGATCAGAAGGACCAGATATGAGTATACTCATGAAAGTGAAAGGTTTTTTCATACACAACCATGGGGGAAGATTATAAATGTGTATAAAAACTGGCCATGTGCTGTGCGAAGTAAGCATCTGCCCAAACGGATTAAAACCGTCGCATGAAAGACCCAGCCTCACATTACGCACGTCAGCTGCAAAATCAGGATGTCGAGCATCAAATCTCTTCCATGCAAATCCATCTGCAGGATGAACCAACTCATCATCAGTCTTCTTTCTCTCGGTATCATGCCATCTCATTTTTATTGATATGTCATCAGACATAAAAAGATTCTGGAGTCTGGGAATCAATGGAAAGTGCCACATTACTTTCTGTGGAACGCGGGATGGTGTTCCATCAGATTTTGACTTCCAGCGGGATGTGCCACATTTTATACAATCATTTCGTTCAGCGGTTTCCTCCCAGAATAAACTGCAATCTTTCGGGCAAGCATGAATTTTGTTTCTTGAAAATCCAAGTTCCTCAACTAACTTCCATGCCATATAGTGGTTTGAGGGAATATCTGCATCATCTGGAAGTAAATCCTTCAAGAGGGTAAGAATGTAATCGATTGCTGTATTAGAAATCCCATACATAGTTTTCCCATGAAATAATCGGATTAAAAATTCCAGCTTTTTCATTTTATCGCATTGCCGATATACTGGAGTCGTGGCAGCATCATTCAATTTTTTCACCCTATCAATATCATCATTTTCACTAGATGCATCAGCTGTCCTCATATCGAAGTCTTCTTGAGTCGAAATCCTTTCTTTTTCATGATGACGAATAAACGGAAACCGATCATCTAACAAATTCTCCATTCCAGTCTTTTCATTTCGATCATCACCAATTTGAGATTTCGTTTTCTCCCCATTGTGATACCACAGAAAGTAGTTTGCTTGAAACCCATTTTTGGTTATGTGGTAGCTGACTTCTTCACGGCTCAACCAAGGTCTACCAACACAATTGGAACATGGGCAGTGTATGCGACCACTATCTGAAGCATTGTCAAATGCAAAATCTATAAAGCTCTCCAAATTGTTTTGAAAATCATCTGAGATCCGATCGGTTTCATACATCCAACTTCTGTCCATTCTGTAAAAAGAATTTATATAAGTCATTTTGTCATAAACAATTCAATAGGCATTAACTATAATAGAATATACATTTAAGTAAACGATAAAGGAAGAAAATAATCAAGGTATCAACTACACATGTCAAAAAAACATACAAATGTGTTATTGAAAAAATGTAAAACCAACAAGAACTTAATGTGTTATATCACATAACAGCATGACTCATCCCATAACAATATTAGTAGGGTATCATGAACATGAATAACATCAACCTTGTGCCATCCTCCTACCCTACATGACCCCAACCACATGCCACATCTTATTATAGCCTTATCACATCACACCTCATCGAAAAACACTAGGGAAATCATAGTACATCTCACCTGAAGACACATGGACAATCACATCGCATCTTGCCTAAAAACACATGGTCAATCACTTTTGAAGGAAGAGTAGGGAATGTTGTACCCCACTCTCTTGGATTTTAATGATCACAATCACTCTCATAGTGATCTAATGTTGTTTCAAGTGTTCTTGTTAATAGGCATGATTTCAGGAGCAAGAAGTGGCAAAAAAAAGGAAAAGTGGACTTTTTTCAAGTCCACCGGCCAGCCGGTGTAGGACCACCGGCCAGCCGGTAAGGGCACCGGCCAGCCGGATCCAGCCCATCGGCCAGCCGGTGCACAAGGCAGAAGGGCTTGCCCTCTGCCAGGTGCCACCGGTCAGCCGGTGTCTGGCCACCGGCCAACCGGTGGGCCCAGACAGAATGGGATGTCTTCTGTCCAGACCACCGGCCAGCCGGTGGCCTCCTCACCGGCCAGCCGGTGGAACTCTTTGGAATAGTGAGACCTACTGTCTCACCACCGGCCAGCCGGTGGCCTTCCCACCGGCCAGCCGGTGGCTCCTGGGCAGAAGCTCTCTCCACCTTCCAAGGCACCGGCCAGCCGGTGGGCAAGTACCGGTCAGCCGGTAAGCAAAGTCAAACTAGCCGTTAGAGCTTGACCAGACTTGCCCACTTGATCCCCAACGGCTCCGAAAGCCCTCCAACGGCCATATTGAAGTATTTGGGAGTATTTCTCCTATAAATAGACGTCCATGGATGCCGGGAAGACTACCGATCATATACCGAAGCATACCAAAGCTATTTTGATCATTTGAGGCTCCTACGACAATTCTCAAAGGCTACTTGAGATCCAATTGCCATCCTTGAAGCTTGGGCTTCCTCTACATCAACTACACTCACCACTTGGCGCTCAAGGATTCCTCTAGTTTGTTCTAAATTATTTACTTCAATTGTTTAGTTCTTAATTGGGTTTGTATTAAAACAAACCACCCTTTTTCTTCCTTCTTTCAATTTGGGTTTCTTGCTACAACCATAATAAAAAAGCAAGCTGTAAGAAGGTGATCTAGCCTACCTTAAAACGGCTAGTGGGTTTCTTGCTATAACCATTAAAAAGCAAGCGGTCGTATAAATCTCCCAACGGTTGAGTTGGGAGCGGAGACGTAGGCTTGTGTTTAAAGCCGAACTCCGTTATCAATTGTGTCTTGCCATTTTACTTTCCGCTGCATTTAAATTTGTTTTAAATTGTTAATTAATTTTAAAAAGGCAATTCACCCCCCCCCCCTCTTGCCATCACCTCCGACCCAACAGGGAAGACATGGTAGCTATCCAAACATATAACCACCATCCTAGATATTAGAAAAATTACCCATAACTCAAAACCTTTGATCGTTGGTAAGTTTATCCAACTCTGGTTGGGAATGTGTAGAAATAACATAAAAATACATGATATATAGATAGCACAAAATACTCAACCTATGGGTTCACATTAACTACATAAATGATATTAACACATAAATCATTTTGAATCAAATTTCTCCGGACATCCCCCCACTCACCCCAGACTCGGACAACTCCCCAATTACCTCGGACATCCCCCACCCCTCGGACAGTCCCCCACTCACTCCGGAAATCCCCCCACCCCTCGGACAGCCCCCCACTCACCCAGGACAACCCCCACCCCTCGGACAGCCCCCCACTCACCCCGGACAGCCCCCCACTCACCCCGGACAGCCCCCCCCACCCACCCCGGACAGCCCCCCCACCCCTCGGACAACCCCCCACTCACCCCGGATAGCCCCCCACACACCCCGGACATCCCCAACCCATCGGACAGCCCCCCACTCACCCCGGACTCACCCCGGACAGCCCCCACTCACCCCGGACAGCCCCCACCCCTCGGACCCCCCCCCCCACTCACCCCGGACATCCCCCCACCCCTCGGACAACCACCTGGACAGCCCCTAGCAATACCAAGATTTCTAAGAACCGAAAATTTATAAATGATATTAACACATAAATCATTTTGAATCAAAACAAGTCATACACCCAAGATTCAATGTCCCAACACACACCCAAATAAAACACACACCCAAAACAAGTCATACACACCCAAAACAGTAGATGAAAAACATCAAAATGATAGATTAGAAGTGTAGAACTAATTAATTTAATGAAAACAGAAAACACAAAACAGAAAACAAATAAGATAAAGATATAGCCGTGTGGGAAAATCAAAATAGAAAATAAAAAATAGATTAACAGCATTAAAAATAACATATGACTTACAGATTTGGAGTTCTCACCTAAAAAATTGACTAATTGAAGATGGGGAAAGAGTTCTCCAACCTGGGTGAGAGCACCAGAGGGGATGAGAGCTTCGGCAGAGGGGATTTAGGGCTGCAGTCGCACGGGAAGGGAAAGAAACCGGGCTTCTGTTTATGAGGGAAACATTCCCAACGGTTTTAAAAAACCATTGGGATATGAATTCTATACCAACGGTTTAAAAAAACCGTTGGTGTACATCCTTCCCAGGAGGACTTTTACCAACGGTTTAACAAAACCGTTGGTAAAAGATGGCCTTTCCCAACGGTTTTCATAAACCGTTGGGGAAAGGCTTGGATCTCCTTCAAATACCAACGGTTTACAAGAACCGTTGGCAAAACCTCTCAAATACCAACGGTTATACTAAACCGTTGGTATGTAAGTGTTGGGAAAACTCCAGTTTCCAGTAGTGCATGGATAAAATAAAACAAATCATATACATTTGAACTTAAAAACATGAACATAATGTTTAAAAATCAAAATCTTGGGCAATGACATAAAACATGGCAGTACATAAGGCATAGATCATAAAGAAACATTAATCATGATAAAATAGAATGGGAATAAAACATGTGATTATGGAAACCACTGAGCGCATGATATGATTTCCATAGTAGCCAAGGCATTGCTGCCAAGACCATCTTAGTGGAAAAAGTCCCTTTCTGAATCGAGTTCACTCCTCGTTCCAGTCCTGTATTACTGAACCGGATTAACGTACCATTCCAGCAATGTCTATCTCATGAGATATAAATCTTTACCCAATGTATTGTAGGGAGATATAGGTCCCACCTATCTCATAATGAAATCATTCTTACATGTTCCACAACATGAACATAAATCATTCATCATTACCCAAAGAATAAAATGGGTTTCATAAACATCATTCCATCATAACATAATCCATAAAAAAATGGATATCATTTCATCATAAGCAAAGTGAAACCATGTAAATCATATAGAAATATACTTTAATCCTACACATATGAAATAATGCCATCTTATATGAAAAATGGTTTTGATAAAACACTTGAAATGAATTCTTGAGGAAAATATCCTTTCTTCTTCAAAATCATTTACTTTTTTTAAAAAAATTATGCATTTTTAAAAGAAAAGGATTTTATTGAAAATAATCATGAAATATTTTAGAGTATGATTCTTGAAAATAAGGTTTTATGAAATCGTAAAAATCTGTTCATGCTGTATAAGTTAAAAAACATTCTCCTCGTACTTTTTTCAGAAAAGTCAAAAAGTTCCATGTGTGGTTAAAAAAAGTAAGATTCCTTTCATAACATGTGGTAAATTTCAAAAATGGGTAAAAGGGACATTAAAAATACATTAAATTTTTTTTAGAAAACATGGGCCTGGATAATAACAATAACCCCAGTAAATACTTACGAATAACAATCTCGGATAAGAACGGGATTGGAATAGTTATCCTTTACCTTATGTCTGATATGCTTCATATGTATCCGAATCTCCCATATAATGATTTAAATAATGTCATTGACTTATTACAGAATCATATTCATTGTTATGATATCATATACAGTTAACTTATGACTTTATATTACCCTTTCTTTTGTAATTAGATGTAAAAACATCGATTTGGGTAAAATTGTATCATTTATTGTACGTGCTTCGACTTGTTGTTCTTGATATTATTACTTATATCCTGATTTAATTAATAATAGAATGTAAAACATGATTTATATATAATATATATTCATCATATACAAATATTTATGATAGATCGATAAATGGAATGAAATACACCGTTCTTGGAGACTGTAGGTCGTACATACATATGAACGCTATTTTCGTTCCCTTATTGAGTTGAATGGAATTAAGTAGATGACACACATAAATATATATATACATAAATACAGTATCATTATTATGTCATATATCTCATTATTATACATTATACGTACTTTATAATCATTCATGAATGGTTAACATGGAAAATGAATCTCATCGCGTCGTGGAGACGGTAGTCCGTACGTACAAAGGAGGGATGATATCATTCCCATGATCGTGGAATTGTAATGAAGCATATGTATAATATTTCAGAATCAATATCACATTATAATAATAATATATATTTTTTATTTACACCATTATACCCATCCAAGTAAGGTGGTGGTCGAAAACAGATTACACCACAGCGTGGAGATGGTATTCCGTACGTACGCACGCGCGGTGATTTCATTTTCCGTAGGATGGAAAGAAGGTGAAATAGGGTTGTTTCATATTTATAATAAAATATCAGTATATGAGGGATACTGATGTTATTACTTAATAATGAAACAACTGATGAAGAGGAAGTGGAATAAGAAATAAATTTGAAAGAATCGGTAACAGATATTACCTCTTCTTCGACGCACCTCTTTGAAACCTCCTCTTAGGGCACTAAAATTGGTCTTTGAAGAATACCAGGACCTCTAGAATATTACTAGGAAAGTGGAGAAGAGAAATTGGCAGCGTTTGGCCGAGCTTGAAGGCTCAAAGTGGTGTGGAGAGGAGAGGGAGGAGGTGCCCTTTTATAAGGGAGGAGAGGGGCACCTTAGGAAAAACTTAATGTATTATTTTATTATAAAGTCATATTCGGTTTTTAACAGATCTAAATTGATTTATTTAGAATATAAAGTAGGTATGGGTCTAAATCCTCTCAAATAATATATTTTAGACAGGTTTGGGTCATTATATTAACCTTATCTTTTAGTTTTAACTCTTTGTTAATTTGATTGACATTTACCATGTCACTTTGTATTTTTATAATATATTGTTAATAAACTTAACATATACATCCAAGAGACCCCCAAGTGGACCATTAATGATAAACCTATCATGATATAAGTATTGTGGAAATACCTTAGATTTTTAGTAATATAATAACAATTAATAATATAATATTTTTTTAAAAACTATTTTATGTCAATTTTGACACTATTTGGTAATTGATTTTTGTAAAACTCATAACTGCATTATTAGTTCAAAAAAAGTTAATTAAATAAATACTAACATGTCATATTAAAATATAAAATTAGTTTAATTTATAAAAAGTCTCAAATTAAATTTATTTGTGTATTTATAACATCAATTATGTTAATATTTCATTAATAAGGTAATTACTGCATCATCATTTTGTCACAAATAAATTAAATTATTTAATGTCTAAAAATTATAAATAAAATACCATTATGTACGAAATATTATTATATTTCTAATGAATATTTATAGTCGAATTTATCTTTTGTATAACCCAATATTAAAAATTATTTAGTTATTAAACATTGATTTTAACTATTTTAACCCTTCTTTAAATAAATTAAATATAAATGTCCTAATCTAATCCAAGTGGACCAAAATGGTCATATATTATTCCTAAGGTTGTTTTTGGTCGAATTACACTTATCCAAAAGAATTAGGACATGTGTTAGGGTAATAATAATATCATTTTTACCCTTAATTACCCTATTTACTTTTAACCGTGGTAAATAAAAGTAAAAAGTTACTATTCACAAAAATTATTTTCATCTCATTGAACCACATTATAGTCCTTGATATTAACCGTGTCTGTTTGTGTTTCGAAATTCCACTCACAGAAGTGGTAAAATTAATTTTTATGTAAGTTTTCAAAAAGCTCGTAGGAGGTAGGTAATAGACGGTGAAAAGTTCAATAAAATTTTTATATATCGAAAATTATTATAAAATGATTCCAATGAATTACATTTAACTTATATAGGTATTATGTATTAATTTTGACCAAAAATAAATTTAAATAAAATAAATAATTATTTAAATAAAAATTCGGTTTTTAATTAGTAACCCAGTGTTTTCACTATTCATCAAAAATTGAAAGTTTTCAGAAAAATACCAAAAATTAACCCTAGGCTAATTTTGATATTCCGAATCCAAAAATGAAGTCCATTTTGAAAGATAAAATTTATAAAATTTCAAAAAGTGGTTTTACTATTCACAATGGCTAGTTCATAATAATATTATAATAATATCTTGTTTAGTGAAACTCGGTATTGCGTACTACACACGCTATCGAGGAAGGTCATGATTGCGTGTAATGCAAGCCATGTTAGGGATGCGTGTAGTCAAAGCTCCGTTTTTTGTTGAGTATAACATAATAAAAACTTATTTCATTTATACATTAAACAAGATCTATACTTAATGTTGCGTAGAATAAATTCCACAAAACGAACCAGAAATTGTGTGTAACATGAGCCAAGAATAATTTTGCTTATACTAAAAGCTAATACAGTGTTGCGTATAGTACAAGCTAAACTTGGTGTAGTGTATAATAGAAGACATCAATGAAATAATATTTTTCATAAAATCTCAGGGTGTTACATAGATCCCGTGATTCTTGAAATTTTATTTGAAAAGTATCCCATCAGCCGCACTTCAACTCCTACATCTCTCCTAATAGTCAAACCATCCTCACCTATTGGTGCAGGATTTCATCTAGATATATCACCATCTGATTTACATAATAACTTTTTTTGAGACCAACATTGATGTTTGTGGGGGGTATCATTTTTAACTCCTTTGATCTATCATCCATGAATATCCACCAAAACTAAAGAAGTATACATAGACTCCATTCCTCTCATATCAACATATAGACTCATTTTATCATCTGATGGGTGAATCCGAATTTATAGTGGAACTGATATAATGTTTACAATTCACAATAATTGTTACCATCTATACTGAAGGCCAATAACCCATCTCAAAGGCCTAGAGATACTCCCACTTCTCTAGAGTCTCCTCAATATTATCAAACATTTTACCGAAAGGAGCCAATAATAGGTGAAAGTTGAAATTTTTTAGTATTTACAATAGTGGATTTAACATAGTATTCATTAAGAGTTATCAATCGAACCCCAATGATATTGAGGATTGAGGGAGCAGGACAATTGTTTTAGGGGAAATGGTGTTTGGAATGTCGTACCCCTCAAAATACACAACAATCCACCAATGTAAAAACTAAAACATAGATCCTCCTGGGAAATATTCATCTCACTACATGGACCAACTAACAGTAGATTCAGGCCATCACCAATACTCCCAAATTCACATGATTTCTAGACTCCATGATCACTTTCATTACGAGCATCCTAGGATATACACCCATGTATGGGCCCCTCACTAGAAACAGCCAACCAATAAGGGTGGTTTCTAGACATTAAATATAATGAACTGCGAGTTTCCATCCCACCTTCATACTATGACACCATTCCTTGTTGTTCCCTTCCTCTAGGATTAGCCAATAAGATTTTAGTTTCCTTATCTTTTCCACTGTCGAACAGTTTTTTAGACACCCAAGAATCATTATAGATGGAGTATTTAGGATTATACCTATCCAAGAATCAAATGAAATTTACTAATAAAAGTGAGGATGATGCTCAATACCCAGGTCAAACCATCCAGGAGAATCTACATGGAAATGAGGGTATTATCCTTATCTCCCTAGGAATTTGATTCTAGAATACATTCATTATATTGGAAGCTTTACACCAATGAAATGGATGTCCCCTATGTTGATCCCCACCACCCAATGATGGAGTTGTAATGTCTTGGTGTTTGGGGACCATTGAATAAGAAGTTCTAATAGAATCACTTTTTTAAGTAGACATGGAATTGCAGCATCAAACCTTCTTCGTATCACCTAATGTAGTGTACCATGACCCTATACTCCTGATAAGTACATCGTACCCAGTACACCCATGCCAAATCATTATTTAATTCCCCCAGTCTGTAGGTCCCTATATTTTTGCCAGCCCATGATATTATTCTAGATAATGGTTTAGAATATTCTTAGAAAGAGGGATGAGGGCTCCTCATCCTTTGGATGTTACCCTATCATATTCCATATACTTCCACTTATAGTGTAGATAGTGGCGTAGTTTCATTCGTCAGTAGAATGAAAAAAAACCAGGGATGTTCCAACATGTATGATCTTGATGATGACTAAACTAGAACCATGGGGTGTTAACTTCCATGGTTGGGATGGTCACATCATCCATCTGTCCAAAGTTGATAAAGGGAAGGTGATTTCATAGTACGTGTTACCTATAAGATTCAGCCAGCCGGACCAGGAGCTCCCTATTATCATAAACAACTCTTCTAAAATGGGAAATTTTTGGAATCACCTTTATTTCCTCTCTTTGGGGTGTGGTGGTAGGTTCAGTGAAAACTTGATTATTGGGGTTGTCCATTTCTCAGTTATGTGGATCCACACCCTATGTCATGCAAGTTCTCATTTGTTCACTCAAAGTTTCCACATCATGAAAATTGTGAGATGTTATCAGAAAATAAAAACTCAAGCATGAAAACCGTGTCATATAAAGAAGAGTTTTCTCATATGTTGAGGCTGGAAGCTGAATAGTTCATCCAATATGAGGAGTTCCATGCATGAGAGATGACTTATCATGAATAAAATCTAGGTAACTATACATTGGGCCCCTTTCCCTATTTATAGAAATGGTAAAACTTGTTTTTATGTTTATGGAACTAGGTTCCATGACCTAATACCATAGTTTCATGACAAAGAATGAAATCAGTCATCCATTTTGGTATTCCCCTCAGAACCTAACCTTCTAGTTCCCTGTTAGCTTGGATTTCAAGGGGGGATTTGTTGGAGCTGAAAAAATATATATCCCCAAAAGGATTGGTTTTCCATAAATTGAGTATGTGACCGAACCCAAAGGAATATCCCACGGAAAATGAGTATGTTTCATTAAACTATTGAGTAATTCATGCACACACGCAGATCTGCACACAAATGATTGTGCACCAATGAAAATATTGAAGATAAAATTTTCATGGATACATTTTAATCCTTAAATGATTATTAAATAACATGAATAAAATGGAGGATTTTTCACAAAAACAGCCAAATGTGAGAAATTATATTAGAGTGAAAAATATGAAGTCAAAACTACCAAGTTTTGTGGACTATCCCCAT
This sequence comes from Viscum album, assembly GCA_963277665.1. Classification (NCBI taxonomy): domain Eukaryota; kingdom Viridiplantae; phylum Streptophyta; class Magnoliopsida; order Santalales; family Viscaceae; genus Viscum; species Viscum album. Next base: position 161,409,200 of record OY728119.1, on the reverse strand, counting down.
TGACAAAGGGCTGAAAAGTGAACAACCATGTCGCATTCCATAGTGAGGTTTCATTATATCATCCACTTATCTCATCTATAAATAGAACCTAACCCATAAACCATTGGGAAATGTCATTGTAAGAAGTATTTTCATCTCTCTCTTGTGTAAATATCACTTATGTAACACCATGAAATTCATAAAAATCCATAGATTCTTACAGTATGAAACTTGAACAACTGACCTCCCATTGGTCCTAATGTAGTTTCACCAATGGTGGAGAGTTTCTCGTGCAACTCACATTAAGTATATTCAGATTCACATAAGAGAATAAGACTTCATAAAACCCTAATCATCACGCGACCCTTGCAGTTGTGTTCACCTATGCCTCCCAAATCCATACACTAGACTTATTCTTGAGACTATGGATCTCACAATCCCATTTTCATGTAACACACTAACTTGTGTGAATCAAATTTTGGTTCCCTAACCCAATTCCCCCTATTCCTCAAGTGTATTCTAGACCATTACCTTACCTTTGGATCCCAAGTATAGGTACCATAATTTCTATTTCTTATAAATATTGGCACCATTACATCGGGACACCTAATTTCTACTCCTCCAAAATAGTGTTTACTCAATGCCCCAATGAGAAGTGCATGAGTAGAGAACATATAATACTTAAAGGTGGAATCATCATGGGAAACTAACAACCATTCCCGGTAGAGAGGCCTTTCATTGGATCCTGCTCTCCCAATTTGAAATGGCATCCCCTGTCATAATCCCCAAAAATGTCTGAGATTCATAACATCGAACTGCATATCTAAATATCCTAGTCAAAACAGGTTAAACATACAACTATAAATCCCACATTAAATAGTTCTGTTATTTATCATCACTAGAAAAAAACATTGATAAGTGTAATATTTATCATCACTAATGAAATCACTAATAAATTTAACCTTATCTCAGTGTTGATAAAGGGAACCTTTATCAACATATTGTTTTTAATGTTGATAAAAGTTTTCCTTTATCATCACTTTATTTTAAGAACTTATAAAGCGTAACATTTATCAGCACCAATAAATATTTATTTCAATAACACTTTTTTATCACTGATAAATGTCCGAATAAATAAAATGAAATAATTAATTAAATTAAAAATAAAAATTGATTTTTTTAAAAAATATTACATATTTTATTAATTAAATAATTATTGATAAAAATGAATAAATTGATTATAAGTTATTAAATACTTAAATTTTTTTTAATTAGATAATTATGATAATTAATGTTATTAAATTGATATATTAAATATATTGATATATATATTAATAAATATGAATATGATTAATATATTTCGAAATATTTGTGTTCTTTATATTAAATAGTCATATATTTATTGAATAATGGTTTATAATTAAAATATTTGAATAATTTCATATCACTCTACATATAAATACATTTCGTTCAATTTTTCAATTTAACATCGATCAAATGAATGTTATACTGATTTCACATAAACTAAATTATAAATAAATAGTTATAAAATTATAATAAATAAATTTAAAATGGAATATATTTACTATATTTATATTTGTATATATTTATTAAGTATATATAAATATTTACAATATTTATATTTATAATTATAATTATAAATCCTTTACCATTGCTAAAGTAATATGCACTGATAAAATTATTTTTATCAACACTTTGTTCGCGCTGATAAAGATGAGGCTTTATCAGCACTAAAAAGAGCCCTGATAAAATTAACATTTATGTGTACTATAATTTCTTTTCTGATAAAGATTGATTCTTATAGTGTTTATAACACTTATAAAAGGACACTTTATTAGTTCTTATTTGTAAGTGTTGATAAAAGTGTCCCGATCTAATTAGAAAACCTTAACCATCTATGATCCCGTCCTGATATCAGAAGATTTCTGCAAAATCAACCAACTGCTAGCACTCTTCCTTAGTGAATCAAACCTTGAATCACACCACTTGAATGCCTCTTGAACATCTCATCTGACATCATGTGTTCGATTAAAGTGAGTATTTCTAAAGAGGTTTTGATATTTTCTTCAACCTTGTGAGGTAGGCCTTCCGATTTTCTATATGTTTTTTTGGTTTCATTTTTATTTTCTTATTTAATATGTAATTATTTGTGGTATGGTGATCGTATAATAGTGAGGAGGCCTTCTGATTTTCTTAGTTTCTTGTTTTTATTTAACTATTGATCTCTTATGGAGAGTTTATTGTTTATGGACTTGATGGTGACACGTGGAGTCACACAGAGTTTAGTGGGTTGTTTTATTTGTTTTACATTTCCCAAATTGATCGAAAAAATCTATCATACATATTTTTCATTTTTTATATTATCAATTGTATTCCATATAGTGAAATTTTTGAAATTGAAACTGCTGATTTTGTGTCTGAGGGAGTTGAAGTTAGGTTAAGAGATTTCTTTCTTGTTATACTGATTCATATCATAGTTTTTCTACTTATCCAGGTTAGTGTGGGAATCCAATGTATGGATGAATCATGGTAGTTTTTATTTAAATTTTCTTTCTACTAGTTTTTTTGGGCCAAATCACTCCCACTATATTGTTTTTCATGCCCTGGTGCTTGTTTCCAGTATGAGGGGAATCAAGAATGCCCCTTGGACATTATCATGGACCATCTCGGTGTTTGATATATGGTTGTATTGGTTTTGTTTTAGAAACTATATATATTGTTAAATTTGTTGTTCGTTTTCTCAATAATCCAAATTCTTATGTCTCTAAACTTTTTTAAAAATATATTTTATTTTTATCCCTCTTTAGGTAAATCCAACATTATTTATAAATCCTTCTAATAATAATTTGTGTAATATTATACCTTGATGTTATGTTCTATTTTCCAAAAGTATTATAATTTTTCATCACCATCCTACTCCCCCTCTCTAAATAATATTTTAAACAAATATTCTTTGATATTACCCCTTTATAGTTATACCACTTTTTTTAGAGCTATATACCACTATAAGACATTATAATTTCTTTCTCAAATATGTGATTTTCAAGAATTTCTCCCCCTTTTGGTGTATTTATTTAACTATTAAATAGTGTATTTCAGTGGAATAATTTTTATACCAAGCTATATGACATGTAGAAAAATAGGATGTCAAAACGTTTTACTATCAAAAAAGTTGGCATGTAACAAATCTCCCACACTCCATGATATAGATTTACATTCCATCAACAACATTTGAAAATTTGATTCAATTTTCAATGGGGGTCAACATGGGTTTTAAATCTTCCTTTTTAAATCTATAAAATACTTCCCTCACATACATGGATTGGTAAATAAATATCCCATGAATTCCATGATTCACCTATAAACTAAGGATAATGTCAATTCATTAATCATCAACATTTAAAAATTGGTCATTGTTATAGTAGAAATTTATTATCATTGTTCATCTCTTGGAACTCTATATATTATTTCATCTACATTGATAAACACTTTCAATCTATCCATAATATTGTTTTTTATGTAATGATTATGATAAATTCATCATTTTCTAAATAATGTTCCATTAATAATTCATCTAACCTCAAATACCAGGCTCTTGGTTCTTATTTCAATTCATACATCACCTTTTTCAAATTACAAACATTATTCTCATATTAAAGAATGATAAAACTATATTTTTGTTTGATGTAAATATAATATTCATGTAATGTATTAGTAAATGCTAATTTTATATCCAGTTGGAGTACCTTGAATTTCTTTGGGATGGGTCAGTGTGTTGAATTGACATCCCAAGAGTCTTGAGATGTTTTCAAATGTTCACATAAGAATAATTTTAAATGTAATAATTCCTTAGTTTTCTACATCAATTATTCCAATATAGTTTTATATCTTCTAGTTGATTGAATGAGAGTTTATTATTATTGTTTATCATATTTGATTTTCTTATTACTCCCTAATTTCATATATTATATTTTCATTTGTTTATGGTATTTACGAAATATTTTATGTGTATTAATTATTTTCTGAAAATTCAATTAACCATTTTATTTAACATAATGAAATTCTTTTAAATAATCAAATGTTGAGTTTCCCTTAAAATATTCTATATCTTTCACTTCTGATAATAAATATCTTAAGTGTATTTATTTATATATTATATAAAATTGATCTTTTATGAACCCAATATGATGGATATGAACTGAGAATTGATGCATGTTAATCATTTGAAAAAAAATATAAGTATTGAGTTAAAGATTTCAACAAGTTTATAAGAGATCATGCAAAAGGCCTTTCTAAAATCCTCTATCCGTGTTTACATTGTTTTTATTCAAGAAAAATTAGTCCGAAAGAGTTGGAAGAACATTTGATTTGGTACGAAATAGATCAAAGCTATAAATGTTGTACTAAACATTGCGAAAAGTTAAATATGGACATAGATTGGAATGATACTTTGGTTTATGAATCATTTTATGTGAATACCTTTGTAAAAGATAATGGAGATATCATTGAAGAAATGAAAATGGAAAATGAAGATTACATTCGTAATTATCCAAAGTTGTAGGAGGAGTTAAATAGCTTTTCCAAGAAAACATTGTATATCAGTTATACTAAATACATATCATTTTCAAATATATTAAAGTTATATAATTTCAAAATTGGAAATGGATGGAGTGACACCAGATTTACAAAACTACTTGGTCTTATAAAAGATATGATACCAAAAGAAAATGAACTACGATGCCAAACATATTACGCTAAAAAAATTTTATGTTCAATGGGTATGATCCCTAAAAAATACATGCTTATCCAAATGATTGCATATTGTTTTGAATGGACCATGAATCACTCATAAAATTCCTTAAGTGTGGTGCATATAAAAACAAGAAAAATGAATAATTCCATCAAAATTTATATTGTAATTTACTATCAGTATAGATTTTAGAAGATTATATGGAAGTTAAGAAGCTATAATAGAATTAACACGATAAGAAGATATAAGAATTAAATATGGGAACCTATGTAATCCAGTAGATTCTCCTCCGTAGAAGAAAATTTATTACAAGTTTCTTGAATTTGGAGATTAGTTGAGAAACTTTGGTCTACCATTATATACAGACGGAATAAATCCTTTTGGTGTATAGTGTAGTAATAATAGTACATGTCCCATCATGTTGGTAAATTATAATGTGCCACCATGGTTATGCATGCAGTGAAAATACATTATGTTTTCTCTGTTTATATCTAGTCCAAATTAGACGGTAATGATATTGATGTCTATTTGGATTTATTGATCGAAGATATGAAATTCATGTGGGATACATGTATTACAATGTATGATGCTCATATAAGTGAATAATTCAAATTGAGGTCCTTTTTCTATGGAATGATAAATGACTACCTCGCTTATGGAAATTTATTTGGCTATATAATTAAAGGAATGCATGGTTGTCCCATTTATGAAAAATGCACATACGTAGTTTGGTTGAAACATTCCTCGAATACTATGTTTTTAGGATATTAGAAATTTTTAACATGATGACATAAATACCAATCCTATATGACTACATTTGTTGGGAATATCAAATAAGTTACAATAACATCTCCAATAATGGGTGATCAACTGTACATCAAATTAAAAAAGATTAACACGATTTTTAGTTAAAAATTTTCAAAAAACCTTACAAAATAAAGTTAGAAGAAGAGATCAATTTTCTTTGAATTACTGTATTGGAATTGTTTGTATGTCAGACATTTTATTGATGTCATGCATGTAGAGAAAAAGTTACTCGATAGTGTTATAGTCACGTAACTAAATGTTCCTAGAAAAACTAAAGATGGAATCAAGGATATGTTGGACTTGATTGTAATGGGGATAAGGAAAGAGTTGGCAGTAAAGGGTAAAAGGAGGAATTTTCTTCATCCAGTAGCTTAGCCTCTATCCAAATAGAATAAATTTCAATTTTTCATTTTCCTTAGAAGTTAAAAAGTTTCACAAGGGTATTTATCAAATATCAAGAATTTCATGTCAATAACTAACTTGAAGTTAACAGGACTAAAATCACATGACTGTTATGTTTTGATGAAAGGTTTAATGCATGTTTCTTTCTATTTCATTCTACCACAAAATTTATGTACACATTAACCAAAATCACTTTCTTTTTCAAATCCATATGCAGTAAAGTTATAGAACCAATGACGTTTCCCATCATGAATAAGGAGATTTTAGTCCTATTATGTGAATTAGAGATGTTATTCCATCCATCATTCTTTGATGTAATGTTCCAAAAAATGGTTCACTTGGTCAGATATATTCAACTATGTGGTTCAATCCATTACAAATGGATGTACCCCATTGAATGGTATATGAAGATTTTGAAAGGGTATGTCAAGAATCAAAGTCATCCAGAATTTTGTATTGAAGAAATATATATTATTGAAAAAGCTATTCAATTTTTTATCGATTACCTATCAAATGTTCAAAGAGGAAGTCTACCAAAGTCTCTGTATAGTGAACACCTTATAAGAGATGGGATTTCTGAAAGAAATATTGTTATAATTACCTTGATAGAGTGTGATAAAGAACATCTATACATATTACATAACAGTGAAGATGTTGATCCATACATTGAAACCCATAAATAAATTATTAGAGATTTGAATCCATCAGGGGATGAATGATGGATATCATATACACATAATCAATATTTTATAGGATGGTTCAAAGATTAAATTTATAAGGAGTTATATGAAAATCCAAATTCAATTTTTGAACAACTTCAATGGCTAACCAGAGGACTGAATGAAAACGTTATATCTTACAATGGTTTTGTAATCAATGGTTATACATTATATACAAAATAACATAATAAATTAAGTACGATGAAAAACGTGGTGTTAATCTTGTGGATGAAGTGATGCAAATATCTAGTTCCAAGGATAGAAATCCAATTTATGAAAATATTCCATATTTTTGAATAATCAGATAGATATTTGAGTTGGATTATAAAACATTTCATGTGACACTTTTCCATTGAAAATTTGTTGATAATATCAATGGAGTAAAATTTGATAAAATAGGATTTGTGAAGGTGAATTTCAGTATAAAGGGGTTAAAAGAAGAGTTGTTCATAATATAATCAAAAGAAGTAAAAATATTTTATGTCTTAGTTCCAAAAAAAAGAATTTTCTTATTGTCCCACTCAAGACAAAAACATATGTCGAGTCGGATTAAAAGTCAATCAAGGATGAAACTTTCATAGGGACATCACAATCAGTTCATGTCAGTCCCAATGTATACAATTTCTTGTACATTAGTGGGGACTAAAAAGAGGGAATTTGGATTATTGATAGAGGAACCAAATCCTAGGAACCTTAAAAAAAGAAAGAGGGTTAAATGAGAAGGTAAAAGTGTTTTTTAATAAATTATGTTTTTACTCAAAATATTATATATTCTCTACAATATTAACATAAACTAAATTAAATGCTTGACTACTCTTGTAGGCAATGACTTCTACACATAAAAAATGTTTTCTTATATAGGTTGATTCTTTTTTTGAGTTGGGGTGCTATATCCAAATTTCATTCTTCTTCTCACTTAAAACATTTTTCCCCCTCTAGTGGTTCATTTATCACTTTCTATCAAGTTACCTCCACCACATTTGTATAAAGATAAATGATGCTACCTATAATCAATCATATAGGTAATCCTAATATTTTCATAGTAAAATTATTGTCCATATAATTAATTTATTGTTTCATGTTTTTGTTTAATTTTTTTCTTTTTATTATTAATCAGATAATATTTGTTTTCTTATACAAGTTGATTCGTTTGTTCGAGTTGGGGTTCTATTTCCAACTTTCACGCCTCTTCTCCCTTAAAACCTTTTCACCCCTATAGTGGTGTATTTATCTCTTTATTTAATGTTACCTCCACTGCCTTTATAGGAAGATAAACGACACTTTCTTTGATCAATTAAAGAGGTAATCTTGATGTTTACAAAAGTAAAGTCAATGTCCATAGAATTAATGTACTATATAATATTTATGTTTAATTTATTTATTTTTAGTATTACTAACATAATAATTGTTTTCTTATACAGTTGTACTCTTTTGTTCTAGTTGTGGTGCTCTGTCCACCATTCAGGGTTTTTATCCATTAAAACCTTTTCACCCATGTATTGTTGAATTTATCACTTTCTTTCAAGTTACCTTCACTACCATTATAGGATGAGAAACAATCTAACCTATTCTCAATTATAGTGGTAATATTTATATTTTTATAGTAAAATAATTTTCCATAGAATTAATGTATTGTGTCATATTTATGTTTGATTTATTTCTTTTTAATATTACTTAAATAATGATTTTTTCTTGTATAGGTGGATTATTTATTCAATTTGGGGTGATCTATATAATTTTAATTATTCTTCTCCCTTAAAAACGTTTCACCCCTATAGTGGTTCATTTATCACTTTCTTTCTAGTTACCTCCACTACCTTTATAGGAAGAGCAACAACACTGCCTCTGCTCAATTATAGAGGTAATCTTAATGTTTTCATAGTAAAATCATTGTAAATATAATTAATGTATTGGTTTATATTTTTGTTTAATTTACTTATTTTTATTTTTATTACTATAATAATTTTTTTATTATACAGGCGGATTCTTTTTTTCGAGTTGATGTGGTTTGTTCAAAGCTTCTCATACAGTGTTGGCAGTTCTCTAAAGAAAGTCAATGAAAATCATCGTAACATTGAAAATTATTATTGTTTTGAGACTTTAGGACATGTAGGAATCAACCTCACCTCCATCTGACACATGATGTGATAGGTATGGCTCCAAATTCTTATTTTTATTTTAAATTGAAAATAATTTTAGTAAAAAAGACCACTAACTCAAAGTGTCCATTATGGGTTTAAAATCGGCATTTGACATTAAATAGTTCCCCTGAAAACCAATCAAACACACTCAGATTTTATTTATAATTTAGGACACTGAATAATAAATCAGTTGTGACATGTAGGAATTAGTCTCACATAAAACCGATACATGGTGTGATATGTATGAGTCAAAGTGTGTGTTTCATATTTAAAATAAACTTTTAGTAAAAATTAAAAGTGATGTACTCAAAACCAAGTAAATACATTCCTATTGTTTTGATAATTTAAGATAATAGTCCATATGTGACTTGGAATGAGTAGGAATTATCCTCACCTCAATCTGAAACACAGTGTGACTGATAAGACTCCAAGTGCATGTTAATATTTTAAATTGATATAAATTTTAGTAAAAAGGCCAAAATAACCTACTCAAAACTAATAAAACACATTAAAATTGTTCAAATACTTTAGGAAAACAATCTATAACTCGTTTGTTATGTATAGGAATCCGTCACACATCAATCTGATGCATGGTGTGACCAGTATGACTCCAAGTGTATCTTTTTATTTAAAATTGACATCAATGTTAGTAAAATTAAAACATTATATTATATTATTTTATTTATAACCTAAGAATTATTTTCCTATATAGGTGCATTATTTTGAATGATAAAGGGTGTTTTGTGCGGAAATATCATGAGTCGGGTCAGGATTAAAAAGAGCATTGATGTTTTTGAATGTATGTAAAAATTTGTATCTATGTAATTTTATGAACCAATGTTTGAAATGTCTATAATATAGTGTTTTTTTTGTAGTTTTGTGCTTTAAATTTCATTTCATTTAAATTTTGTATTGGGAATTATTATTTTTACATGTGGTGTGTTTATGGTGCTCCGAAGTGTTGTTACAACACCTTGCAATGGTGCTACAATGCGCAATTACAACATACTACAGTGCGGACCTTTATTAGTGCTTTTAAAAGCACTGATAAAGACCAAATTTATCAGAACTTTTAAAAGTTGTTATAAATTTACACTTTATTAGTTCTTATAAAAGCACTGATAAAAGTTTATTTAATCAGTGCTAAAAAAAGTACCGATAAGTGACCCTTTATTAGCACTTTTATAATTGGTTATAAATTGTTCCTTTAACGACACTAAAATAAAGTGCTGATAATGGTCCCATTTATCAACTCTTTTTTATCACTTTTAAAGTACCCCTTTATTAGTTCCTTTTCAGTTATAAAAAAAGACCATGTATTTTAACCTTGCACATGTAGTAAGAACTTTTCTAGCGTTGATAAAGTCCATTTCTAGTGCTGTTAAAGACCAGTTTTGTAGTTGTGATTGTATGAAAACATCTTCAACACATAAAGTTAAATTATAGAGTTACCCCTTGTGATGAGCATGGTATGCCCCATGTATAATAATAATGGGATGAAACCTCAATGAAAATATACTTCAGGATTGAGCCCCTCACCCCCATGGATTGATACTTCGAGAAGTGCATATGTGTAAGCCCCACACCATCCCTCATTAATGCTCCTTCAATGATATGATCTTCATTGACACATGATGTTAATCTACACAGACTTGTCCTATAACATGACCTTAAACCATGTCATTGAAGTATGTGGGTTTGATCCTTGTTTCTTAATGGGGTACGTAGGACACCTCCTTAAGGTTGATTCCTGATATACCAATGTTTATGGGGTAGATATATGAGGTTTGGTCGTGATGCCCCGAAACTCCTCCAAATACTTAAGTGTGATCATCTTCCCCTTAGAGAAACACATTACAAATACCTCTAGTGTGGTCATCTTCCCCCTAGGGACATACTTAACCACCCACCTATCCCCAAATAAGTTAAACCTATGACAGACCTGTCCCTACAATATGTCAAACTAGTGACCCATCTATCCCTACAGGATAATAAACCTATGACCCATCTGTCTCCAAAAGATGTTAATCCTGTGACCCATATGTCCCCAAAAGACATTAAACTGATGACCCACCAATACCCATAATACATTAAAACTGTGACCCATATTTCCACATAGATCATTAAATTTGTGACCCATATATCCACAAGAGACATCAAACCTATGACCCACCGATCCCCCAAGACATTAAACATGTGACCCATATATCCCCACAAGACCATAAACCAATGACCCATCTATCCCCATAATATATTAAATTTGTGACCTAATCTAAAATCACTACCCAACATAATAAACATGGGATGACTGAGGTAATAATTTTAGTTGACTTATTCCTTTGGCATCAACTACCTTGTGACCAACAGAGGATGCCTTACGTTTCGTGCCTAAGATATCTCACATATGAGATTCCCTTCAAAAGAGGATGAATTTACAGGTGCCAATATTCCCACCACTAAGAGATGCCCATGAATTCCCAACGTTGCTATATACTTTGACCGAAGGTTGTCGACCAGCCAATATAGAAGCATTGTAATTAATCAGCATCCACCTCAAGATGACACCAGGAATGAGTTTAATGAAAATGACTTAAATCTATAAGGGATTACTTGACTGGGAAACTAGATCCAAGGGGTAATCAATGGAAGGAGGTACTAACATCCCATCATCCTGTTTTGATTAAGGAACTGATATCACCAATTAATGTAATGGATGTTCTCTGCCTTTGGAAAGATAGAATGTGGGGCAACAAGAAAGGGAATCGCTGCCAAACAGAAAGACAATATACAACCCCAACAGAAAGCATCAGAAACATACATATGCATTCGTATGCATGCATACACATACAGATGAATAAATTCACAAACATATCCATACATACACATACTATATTGACATACACATTCCACATAAACATACGTACACATACATACACACATTAAAATGTCATATACATAAATACGTATACAAACACGTACACATACATACACATCCAAGTAAATCCACACACACACACACACAGACATATACACATAAAAATACACATATACATATGCAAACATACATATATACACATACACATATAAACATACACACACAAAAAACACACAGACAAAACACCACATGTATACACATAAAGCATACATACATATATATAGACATACACATATATCCACATACATACACATGCATACATATACATAAAAATACATGTACTTATATTTTAAATTATGTAACAAGAATTTAAATATAGGAATTAAATTATAGATCACATATTTAAATTAATATATTCCTTTCTTTTTTATATAATTTTATAAATAAAATATTTATATAAAATATTTATATAAATTATATGTACATCTTGTAATTAATGTATATAAATATACTATGAAATATTTTCATTGATTAATATAAATTTGAAAATTTTTTATATATAAAATTTTGAAAATAGTATTGATAGTAATTTTTTATTAAAAGTTATATAAACTAAATTTATATATTATGTTTACATATATATACTTATTGTAATATAAATATTATTTTAAAATATATAAATATGTATATATAAATTAAATTACTCACTCTACCATTTAGCATCACATCTTCACATTGCTAAAGGTGGAGATATTATCAGTGCTAAGAAAAGAAATCATAATGTGGAACCTCTATTATTACTAACCAAAGAACTAATTAAGAATACCCTTTTATCCTGGATTTTTTAATATAGATCAAAGTTACAATTATCAATTATTTTTATTGAGTGTTAATAAAAGTTATTGTTGAACATTGCATGAACTTTAGTAGTGTAAATACCATAGGAATCTAGTTTAATTGATTAAAAATGATTTTATATGGATTTTTAAGAGACAGATATATTTTTTATCAAACGATTAGGGTTATACATTTGGAATAAAATGGAGAAAATATTGTTTTCATCAAATAAAAATTTATATAATTCATGAATGTAATATTATCATTATTAGAGAAATTAATAATACATTTATTTCAACTGAATTATTTTAGTATTGTTAATGTATTTTTTACTCCTACTTAAATTCATGTTATTGTTATATATTTTGGAATGAACTGTTATGGATCATGTTTTTTCGAATAAATGTCTTTAGAAAGTGTACATGTTTTAGAAAATGTGTTTTTTTATGAAATACATGATAATTACAAAAAACACATATTACTAAATTTGAGGAGTTGGTTTTGTTGGTCGGATTGGATACTCAAGAGGAGGGTGAATTGAGTTCCAATTAAAATTTATGTCAAAAAAATTATGGTTAAGAAAACCCCCAATTTAAAAATAGACTAGTTTATTAAGGAAATATAATTGTAAATGTTCAGATGGTCAACATGTTTCTCAAAGGGTGATTAATCCTAAGATGAATCAGTGTAGAAAAGAAATTCAACTTTTGAAACAAGTTTACTAAATTAAAAAAATACACACCCTAACCAAAACTGGATAACAAAGTGAATGTAAAAATAGTTTTCTGTTTCTAAAAAATATAAGCAGCTGATAAAATCAGAACCAAGTATATGAGTATTTCCACAAAAATGTAAATAAGAGGTTAAATCTCAAGCAGATACCTAATCCTCTCCACTAGGTAATCTCCTACCACCAAGAATTTTATATTAAAACATGATACAAAACCTATATTGGTCTTTACAACAGTTTTCACAAACTGTACAGGGAACACACCATCTACCATTGTTCTTTGTGGGAAAGACAAACAATACAGACCATACACGGTCTCATCCAAATTTATATGTGGGAAACAAAAATAGGTGAAGTTTGATGTGAGGATATTCAGTATCCTCCAGTTAAATCACATGATATAGTGTGTTCAATAGACTGACACACTTCTCATAGATGTAAAAGAAAGAAACAAAATAGGGCAGTTATGATGAGAAAGAGTTTAGAAGGCTCTATGTGTTTGCAGTTCAACTCTTGACTCATTGTAAAGTGAAATGTTGAAGTTCGAGTCAATCTCTGGAAGTTATTTCCAAAACAGAGTGTTGCAAATCGAGGTTCTAGCTTCAGTGTTCTTCTTCTGATGTTGATCAAAAGTTGATGAAGCACAGAAGGTAGAAGTGAGTATGTCTCATAATGGTCTTCGTGATGCTTGTGGGTTCAGAGTATTGGAGATGGATGGTTCTTCATTGATCTAGCAAGTAAGCGATGTCGCACTTCGTATGCCACCCTTATCTTCATGCACATATATGTCGCTTTTATCTTTCATGCTATATATTTTTCACCTCATTCTCTCTTTTAGGGTATTTTCCTTTTATATTTGAGGTCCGACAAAAGGAATGAGTAGATCATGTGCATGCTTTCTTGTACCTCGTACTATCCACGATATTGTCTTCTGAAACATCTACAATAAGCATTAATTAATATCAGAGAATTTATTTTATCAAATATGAACATTAGAAAACTATTAGGAATTTGATAGAGTATGGAAGGATAAGTGTCGGTATACTGGTAGCATTAGCCTTTATATCTGTATTCTTCAACAGTAGGTGCACATCGGCAATCACCAACTGTAACCTTTAATAGTAAGGTTACACCGGTGACCATGTAACAATAACCTTGTAATTATAACCTTGTATAGGTGATCATGTAGCTGTAACCTTGCAACGGTAACCTCTTATCTATGACCATATAATTGTAACCTTGTAACGGTAACCTTGTATCTGTGACCTTGTAATGGTAACCATGTAGTTGTAACCTTGTAACGGTAACCTTTTAGCTGCAACCTTGTAATAGTAACCTTGTTGCTATAACCTTGTCACAGTAACCTTGTAGATGTAACCTTGTTACGGTGACCTTGTATCTGTGATCATGTAGCAGTAACCTTGTAGCAGTAACCTTGTAATAATGACCTTTTAACGGTGACCTTTATACTTTAATTATACTCCGTAAGCTTAACCAATCAAGCAGTGAGATTGAGAGTATGTGAATATTATTCTACAGATATAGGAAACATTAATGAAACATAATTATCATTGAATGAAGACATGGTTCTCACTTAAATGAAAACCAGATTTGGGATTATCAAAATAATGATTTGGAATTAACAAAATATTGATTTGATATTATCAAAACAATGATTCGGGATTATCAAAACAGGTGAGTCCAAAAATATACCCCTTTTTAATAATCACAAAATATGGCATTGAATCGTTATAGTTAAAAAAATTTAAGTAAGGTTGAACACATAATAATTTTTAATTAAGGTTAAACACATCTTCTAAATTCATCACTAATGTTTCGTTAGTAATGTGAGCATGTATAAATATGACACATCTCAAACACTTTTCTCCCTGTATTTATGGGATCATATACATCTTCTCCCCCTTCGTGATTAACAAAAAGCGTACAGAATGAAAATAGTGAAAAGAGAGAACCTTTATTAATAAAACAAGAGTACATTATACAAAAAGAGATACACCAATCCCTATCAACCAAGACATTCCACACTCAATCCACATCAGATATGTCCATTGGATCTTTGTCTTTGGAGGCTGAGGATGAAGGTTTTGAAGGTGGAGGGATAGGCCGAGGGATGGCAGTTAGCAGTGTAAGAGGAGTTGCAATAGAAGCATCAGTAGACCTGTAGTGAGTAGATCTATATGGAATCATAGGGGTCAATCTTCTGATGGCCTGGGCAGGAGTCATCAAAGAAGTAGCACTGGTGGATCCTAAAGCAGCTGAAGAAGCAGTCAGAGCAGGAAGAACTATGATGGGAGTGCATTCCACATAATGAAAATTCAAGAGAAGATTCCTGATGTCTATAATGATACTTCCACCTCTCTCCACAGAAGAAATAAAATCATCCTTATTCTTCATGAATTTTTCAAAAGAAAGAGTCAATTCCCTTAGTCTGTTAACCTGATCCCTAAAGGCCTGAGTGAAAGGAGGGATCCTTAAGTTCTCCAATAAAAATATATTGTGGTCATCCATCTGATGCTTAGTGAAAACCCATTTGTAGTAGAAGTCAACTAGATCTTTGACATCCTTCTAATCTGGAGCAACTTCCCTTATATAGACTCCCACAAGATTATTAATTTCCCTAGTAATGGAAATGAAATGAGAATCTGAGGAACTTTCACCAGAAAACTTTTCCACTTCATCTGTAACAAAGGACCTAGAAGCTTCAACGTCAACTAAGGGGAATCCGAGGTGGAAGAAAAGGAGCTAGAGAGAAGGCCATTGTCTCCTAGAAGGATTTGTTCAGCCACTGATTAGTCTTTCGACATCACCATCTTACCCATTCACATGTGTTTTCATAGATTTCTTGAACTCCTCAAATATTGTAACCATTTGCTAAACCACACTTTTGGCATATGAAAGGTATCTTTCCACCTAAGTCCTTGAAGCAATATAAACATCCAATTTGGAAATAGACTGTTTCACTGAAACCATAGACTCCGCCAACTCACTGGTTTGACTCTGGAATTACATTACTTCCTGGAGCAGAGTAGATTGAATACAGGAGTGCATTTTAGATAAATATGGTGTTAAATGCTCATGAGATAGAGCAACAACATTTTTGACCTCTGATGACCTATCCCTAGACACTTTTTGAAGGTTGGATTTTTGGGATTCAATATTTGCCTTTTTGAAATAGTCTTGGGGGAAATAGGTTTCTGGAGGGACAAAAGTGAGGTTTGGCACACAGGTTCTTCTATTGATCCTCTCATCTTCTGAGTCATTATAGTCTAGACCCAACACCATAAATATGGGGTCCTCATACTAGCCCTCAATCTCAATTACAATTGCAACTGAACCTGTAAGAACAGGTTCCCATCCCTAAATTGGAGAAATTTCTTGATCGGCCATATTCATTTCCACTAAACCTCATTGATCAACTGCAACAGGAATCTAGTTTAATTGATTAAAAATTATTTTATATGGATTTTTAAGAGACGGATATATTTTTTGTCAAAAAATTAGGGTTATACATTTGGAATAAAATGGAGAAAATATTGTTTTCATCAAATAAAAATTTATATAATTCATGAATGTAATATTATCATTATTAGAGAAATTAATAATAAATTTATTTCAACTGAATTATTTTAGTATTGTTAAAGTATTTTTTACTCCTACTTAAATTCATGTTATTGTTATATATTTTGGAATGAACTGTTATGGATCATGTTTTTGAGAATAAATGTCTTTAGAAAGTGTACATGTTTTAGAAAATGTGTTTTTTATGAAATACATGATAATTACAAAAAACACATATTACTAAATTTGAGGAGTTGGTTTTTTTGGTCGGAGTGGATACTCAAGAGGAGGGTGAATTGAGTTACAATTAAAATTTCTGTTAAAAACATTATGGTTAGGAAAACCCCCAATTTAAAAATAGACTATTTTATTAAGGAAATATAATTGTAAATGTTCAATTGGTCAACATGTTTCTCAAAGGGTGATTAATCCTCAGATGAATCAGTGTAGAAAAGAAATTCAACTTTTGGAACAGGTTTACTAAATTAAAAAAATACACACACTAACCAAAACTGGCTAAAAAAGTGAATGTAAAAATAGTTTTCTGTTTCTAAAAAATATAAGCAGCTGATAAAATCAGAACCAAGTATATGAGTATTTCCACAAAAAAGTAAATAAGAGGTTAAATCTCAAGCAGATACCTAATCCTCTCCACTAGGTAATCTCCTACCACCAAGAATTTTATATTAAAACATGATACAAAACCTGTATTTGTCTTTACAACAGTTTTCAAAAACTGTACAGGGAACACAACATCTACCATTGTTCTTTGTGGGAAAGACAAACAATACAGACCACACACGGTCTCTTCCAAATTTATACGTGGGAAACAAAAATAGGTGATGTTTGATGTGAGGATATTTAGTATCCTCCAGTTAAATCACATGAGATAGTGTGTCCAATAGACTGACACACTTCTCATAGATGTAAAAGAAAGAAACAAAATAGGGCAGTTATGATGAGAAAGAGTTTAGAAGGCTCTATGTGTTTTCAGTTCAGCTCTTGACTCATTGTAAAGTGAAATGTTGAAGTTCGAGTCAATCTTTGGAAGTTATTTCCAAAACAGAGTGTCGCAAATCGAGGTTCTAGCTTCATTGTTCTTCTTCTGATGTTGATCAAAAGTTGATGAAGCACAGAAGGTAGAAGTGAGTATGTCTCAAAATGGTCTTCGTGATGCTTGTGGGTTCAGAGTATTGGAGATGGATGGTTCTTCATTGATCTAGCAAGTAAGCGATGTCGCACTTCGTATGCCACCCTTATCTTCATGCACATATTTGTCGCTTTTATCTTTCATGCTATATATTTTTCACCTCTTTCACTCTTTTAGGGTATTTTCCTTTTATATTTGAGGTCCGACAATAGGAATGAGTAGATCATGTGCATGCTTTCTTGTACCTCGTGCTATCCACGGTATTGTCTTCTGAAACATCTACAATAAGCATTAATTAATATCAGAGAATTTCTTTTATCAAATATGAACATTAGAAAACTATCAAGAATTTGAAAGAGTATGGAAGGATAAGTGTCGGTAGACTGGTAGCAGTAGCCTTTATATCTGTATTCTTCAACAGTAGGTGCACATCGGCAATCACCAACTGTAACCTTTAATAGTAAGGTTACACCGGTGACCATGTAACGATAACCTTGTAATTGTAACCTTGTATTGGTGATCATGTAGCTGTAACCTTGCAACGGTAACCTCGTATCTATGACCATATAATTGTAACCTTGTAACGTTAACCTTGTATCTGTGACCTTGTAATGGTAACCATGTAGTTGTAACCTTGTAACGGTAACCTTTTAGCTGTAACCTTTTAATGGTAACCTTGTTGCTGTAACCTTGTCACGGTAACCTTGTAGATGTAACCTTGTTACGGTGACCTTGTATCTGTGATCATTTAGCAGTAACCTTGTAGCTGTAACCTTGTAATAATGACCTTTCAACGGTGACCTTTGTACTTTAATTATACACCGTAAGCTTAACCAATCAAGCAGTGAGATTGAGAGTATCTGAATATTACTCTACAGATATAGGAAACATTAATGAAACATAATTATCATTTAATGAAGACATGGTTCTCACTTAAATGAAAACCAGATTTCGGATTATCAAAATAATGATTTGGAATTAACAAAATAGTGATTTGAGATTATCAAAACAATGATTAGGGATTATCAAAATAGGTGAGTCCAACAATATCCCCATTTTTAATAATCACAAATTATGGCATTGAATCGTTATAGTTAAAAAAATTTAAGTAAGGTTGAACACATAATAATTTTGAATTAAGGTTAAACACATCTTCTAAATTCATCACTAATGTTTCGTTAGTAATGTGAGCATGTAGAAATATGACTTATCTCAAACACTTTTCTCCCTGTATTTATGAGAGCATATACATCTTCTCCCCCTTCGTGATTAACAAAAAGCGAAAAGAATGAAAATAGTGAAAAGAGAGAACCTTTATTAATAAAATAGGAGTACATTATACAAAAAGAGATACACCAATCCCTATCAACCAAGACAGTCCACACTCAATCCACATCAGATATGTCCATTGGATCTTTGTCTTTGGAGGCAGAGGATGCAGGTTTTGATGGTGGAGGGATAGGCCGAGGGATGGCAGTTAGCAGTGTAGGAGGAGTTGCAATAGAAGCATCAGTAGACCTGTAGTGAGTAGATCTATATAGAATCATAGGGGTCAATCTTCTGATGGCCTGGGAAGGATTCATCAAAGGAGTAGCACTGGTGGATCCTGAAGCAGCTGAAGAAGCAGGCAGAGCAGGAAGAACTATGATTGGAGTGCATTCCACATAAAGGAAATTCAAGAGAATATTCCTGATGTCTATAATGATACTTCCACCTCTCTCCACAGAAGAAATAAAATCATCCTTATTCTTCATGAATTTTTCAAAAGAAAGAGTCAATTCCCTTAGTCTGTTAACCTGATCCCTAAAGGACTAAGTGAAAGGAGGGATCCTTAAGTTCTCCAATAAAAATATAATGTGGTCATCCATCTGATGCTTAGTGAAAACCCATTTGTAGTATAAGTCAACTAGATCTTTGACATCCTTCTAATCTGGAGAAGCTTCCCTTAGATAGTCTCCCACAAGCTTATTAATTTCCCTAGTAATGGAAATGACATGATAATATGAGGAACTTTCACCAGAAAACTTTTCCACTTCATCTCTAATAAAGGACCTTGAAGCTTCAACGTCAACTCAAGGGGAAGCCGAGGTGGAAGAAAATGAATCTAGAGGAGCTAGAGAGAAGGCCATTGTCTCCTAGAAGGATTTGTTCAAGCCACTGATTAGTCTTTTGACATCACCATCTTACCCATTCACATGTGTTTTCATAGATTTCTTGAACTCCTCAAATATTGTAACCATTTGGTAAACCACACTTTTGGCATATGAAATGTATCTTTCCACCTGAGTCCTTGAAGCAATATAAGCATCCAATTTGGAAATATACTATTTCACTGAAACCATGGATTCTGCCAACTCACTGGTTTGACTCTAGAATTACCTTACTTCCTGGAGCAGAGTAGATTGAATACATGAGTGAAGTTTAGATAAATCTGATGTTAAATGCTCATGAGCTGGAGCAATAGCATTTTCCACCTCTGAGGACCTATCCCTAGACACTTTTTGAAGGTTGGATTTTAGGGATTCAATATTTTCCTTTTTGACATAGTCTTGGGGGAAATAGGTTTCTGGAGGGACAAAAGTGAGGTTTGGCACTCAGGTTCTTCTATTGATCCTCTCATCTTTTGAGTCATTATATTCTAGACCCAACACCATAAATATGGGGTCCTCAGACTAGCCATCAATCTCAAGTACAATTTCAACTGAACTTGTAAGAACAGGATCCCATCCCTAAATTGGAGAAATTTCTTGATCGGCCATATTCATTTCCAATAAACCTCATTGATCAACTACAATAGGAATCTAGTTTAATTGATTAAAAATGATTTTATATGGATTTTTAAGAGATGGATATATTTTTTATCAAACAATTAGGGTTATAAATTTGGAATAAAATGGAGAAAATATTGTTTTCATCAAATAAAAATTTATATAATACATGAATGTAATATTATCATTATTAGAGAAATTAATAATAAATTTATTTCAACTGAATTATTTTAGTATTGTTAAAGTATTTTTTAATCCTACTTAAATTCATGTTATTGTTATATATTTTGGAATGAACTGTTATGGATCATGTTTTTGAGAATAAATGTCTTTGGAAAGTGTACATGTTTTAGAAAATGTGTTTTTATGAAATACATGATAATTACAAAAAACACATATTACTAAATTTGAGGAGTTGGTTTTGTTGGTCAGAGTGGATACTCAAGAGGAGGGTGAATTGAGTTCCAATTAAAATTTCTGTTAAAAACATTATGGTTAAGAAAACCCCCAATTTAAAAATAGACTAGTTTATTATGGCAATACAATTGTAAATGTTCAATTGGTCAACATGTTTTTCAAAGGGTGATTAAACCTCAGATGAATCAGTGTAGAAAAGAAATTCAACTTTTGAAACAAGTTTACTAAATTAAAAAATACACACACTAACCAAATCTGGCTAACAAAGTGAATATAAAAATAGTTTTCTGTTTTTGAAAAATATAAGCAGCTGATAAAATCAGAACCAAGTATATGAGTATTTCCACAAAAATGTAAATAAGAGGTTAGATCTCAAGAAGATACCTAATCCTCTCCACTAGGTGATCTCCTACCACCAATAATTTTATATTAAAACATGATACAAAACCGATATCGGTCTTTACAACAGTTTTCACAAACTGTACAGGGAACACACCATCTACCATTGTTCTTTTTGGTAAAGACAAACAATACATACCACACACAGTCTCTCCCAAATTTATACGTGGGAAACAAAAATAGGTGAAGTTTGATGTGAGGATATTCAGTATCCTCCAGTTAAATCACATGAGATAGTGTGTTCAATAGACTGACACACTTCTCATAGATGTAAAAGAAAGAAACAAAATAGGGCAGTTATGATGAGAAAGAGTTTAGAAGGCTCTATGTGTTTGTAGTTCAGCTCTTGACTCATTGTAAAGTGAAATGTTGAAGTTCGAGTCAATCTCTGGAAGTTATTTCCAAAACAGAGTGTCGCAAATCTAGGTTCTAGCTTCAGTGTTCTGCTTCTAATGTTGATCAAAAGTTGATGAAGCACAAAAGGTAGAAGTGATTATGTCTCAAAATGGTATTCGTGATGCTTGTGGGTTCACAGTATTATAGATGGATGGTTCTTCATTGATCAAGCAAGTAAGCGATGTCGCACTTCGTATGCCACCCTTATCTTCATGCACATATATGTCGCTTTTATCTTTCATGCTATATATTTTTCACCTATTTCTCTCTTTCAGGGTATTTTCCTTTTATATTTGAGGTCTAACAATAGGAATGAGTAGATCATGTGCATGATTTCTTGTACCTCGTATCTAAAATAAGCATTAATTAATATCAAAGAATTTATTTTATCAAAAATGAACATTAGAAAAATGTCAGGAATTTGACAGAGTATGGAAGGATAAGTGTCGGTAGACTGGTAACCGTAGCTTTTATATCTGTATTCTTCAACAGTAGGTGCACATCGGCAATCACCAACTATAACCTTTAATAGTAAGGTTACACTGGTGACCATGTAACAATAACCTTGTAATTGTAACCTTGTATAGGTGATCATGTAGATGTAACCTTGCAATGGTAACCTCGTATCTATGACCATATAATTGTAATCTTGTAACGGTAACCTTGTATTTGTGACCTTGTAATGGTAACCATGTAGTTTTAACCTTGTAATAGTAACCTTTTAGCTGTAACATTGTAACGGTAACCTTGTAGCTGTAACCTTGTCATAGTAACCTTGTAGATGTAACCTTTTTACGGTGACCTTGTTTCTGTGATCATGTAGCGGTAACCTTGTAGCCGTAACCTTGTAATAATGACCTTTTAACGGTGACCTTTGTACTTTAATTATACACTGTAAGCTCAACCAATCAGGTAGTGAGAATGAGAGTATGTGAATATTACTCTACAGATATAGGAAACATTAATGAAACATAATTATCATTGAATGAAGACATGGTTCTCACTTAAATGAAAACCAGATTTGGGATTATCAAAATAATGATTTGGAATTAACAAAATAGTGATTTGAGATTATCAAAACAATGATTAGGGATTATCAAAACAGGTGAGTCCAACAATATCCCCCATTTTAATAATCACAAATTATGGCATTGAATCGTTATAGTTAAAAAAATTTAAGTAAGGTTGAAAACATAATAATTATGAATTAAGGTTAAACACATCTTCTAAATTCATCACTAATGTTTCGTTAGTAATGTGATCATGTAGAAATATGACACATCTCAAACACTTCTCTCCTTGTATTTATGAGAGCATATACATCTTCTCCCCCTTCGTGATTAACAAAAAGCGTACAAAATGAAAATAGTGAAAAGAGAGAACCATTATTAATAAAACAGGAGTACATTATACAAAAAGAGATACACCAATCCCTATCAACCAAGACAGTCCACACTCAATCCACATCAGATATGTCCATTGGATCTTTGTCTTTGGAGGCTGAGGATGCAGGTTTTGAAGGTGGAGGGATAGGCCGAGGGATGGCAGTTAGCAGTGTAGGAGGAGTTTCAAAAGAAGCATCAGTAGACCTGTAGTGAGTAGATCTATATGGAATCATAGGGGTCAATCTTCTGATGGCCTGGGTCGGAGTCATCAAAGGAGTAGCACTGGTGGATCCTGAAGCAGATGAAGAAGCAGGCAGAGCAGGAAGAACTATGATTGGAGTGCATTCCACATAAAGGAAATGCAAGAGAAGATTCCTGATGTCTATAATGATACATCCACCTCTCTCCACAGAAGAAATAAAATCATCTTTATTCTTCATGAATTTTTCAAAATAAAGAGTCAATTACCTTAGTCTTTTAACCTGATCCCTAAAGGCCTGAGTGAAAGGATGGATCCTTAAGTTCTCCAACAAAAATATAATGTGGTCATCCATCTGATGCTTAGTGCAAACCCATTTGTAGTAGAAGTAAACTAGATCTTTGACATCCTTCTAATCCGGAGCAGATTCCCTTAGATAGTCTCCCAAAAGCTTATTAATTTCCCTAGTAATGGAAATGACATGATAATCTGAGGAACTTCCACCAGAAACCTTTTCCACTTCATCTCTAACAAAGGACCTGGAAGCTTCAACGTCAACTCGAGGGGAAGCCGAGGTGGAAAAAAATGCATCTAGAGGAGCTAGAGATAAGGCCATTGTCTCCTAGAAGGATTTGTTCAAGCCACTGATTAGTCTTTTGAAATCACCATCTTACCCATTCACATGTGTTTTCATATATTTCTTGAACTCCTCAAATATTGTAACCATTTGCTGAACCACACTTTTGGCATATGAAAGGTATCTTTCCACCTGAGTCCTTGAAGCAATATAAGCATCCAATTTGGCAATAGACTTTTTCACTGAAACCATAGACTCTGCCAACTCACTGGGTTGACTCTAGAATTACCTTACTTCCTGGAGCAGAGTAGACTGAATATAGGAGTGCATTTTAGATAAATCTGATGTTAAATTCTCATGAGCTAGAGAAACAGCCTTTTCCACTTCTGAGGACCTATCCCAAGACACTTTTTGAAGGTTGGATTTTATATATTCAATGTTTGCCTTTTTGACCTAGTTTTGGGGGAAATAGGTTTCTGGAGGGACAAAAGTGAGGTTTGGCACTGAGGTTCTTCTATTGATCCTCTCATCTTCTGAGTCATTATAGTCTAGACCCAACACCATAAATATGGGGTCCTCAGACTAGCCCTCAATCTCAAGTACAATTGCAACTGAACCTGTAACAACAGGTTCCCCTCCCTAAATTGGAGAAATTTCTTGATCGACCATATTCATTTCCACTAAACCTCATTGATCAACTGCAACATCAGGAAGGTTCACTTCCACTTCGTCCTCAGAATCCTCAACTACCTCCAAAATAGGTCCAACATCAACTGAATCAGCAACTTATTCTTCTCCACTTTCTACTCTGTTTGTATGTCCTATTAGAGTACTAAGGCTTTGACATTCCACTTCATTTTCAGCAGCAGTAGTCTCAACGTCAGAATGACTTGATTCAGAGTCATCATCCTCATATGAGGTATCTATAACTTATCTTAGGACAATTTCTTACCATTCTTCTTCACTGGTTTCCTTATCACTATCCCTTATGATAGCTTCCCTTATAGGCAATCTCTATGGTGGGATAGGCTCACCAAAGGATACAGTAGACACACGAGGATTGGTGGGAAGTTCAGGGTCACTCCTATCATCTATATTAGATTCATCTCTTTCTTTTATAGTAGAAACTTCCTCTTCTTCTACATCTGAATAAGCATGATCTACTTCATTGGGCTTAAGACTAGGGTCTCTCTTATTCTTTGGCCTTGTAGGATGAGTCACATGATTAAACTCTTCACTCACCTTCGCCTCATCATTCACCCATATCCTCAGCCATGGATTCTAATTAATCTTCATCATCTTTCAAATCACTTTGGTGATGCAATGGTTGTCTTGCAAAAAAATAGTTTCTTCCTTATCTCCAGCAACTCCTTTCACTTTCAACATAAGAGATATCATCTTGGAATGGAATATGGCATTGGATTTGGAACTAGGCTTAGTCATATCTTCCAACTAAGCCGTCAAAAACTACACAGGTTGATCTTAAGTCCATGATTCCTCAAATACAGTATGAATATGTCCTGATACTCTAAAACAATGAAGTACCCTCTCCTGGGAGTTATCACATGCTGAATAAATTTGAAAACCAGCTTATCTTCTCCTGCCATTTCAACAGCAATGACTTTCTAAGGATTTCCATTCTCTGTCAATTTAGATAAATCTTCTTCATAGAAAAATAACTCACTAGCGGGAGGCACCACCTTTGAGTAAAAATTAAAAATCCCATCATGTGGAACCCTTAAGCATTCATCCCATTTTGGAGAGGAGAAACTTACATTTACTCCATTGACTCTGGAATCATTCGGTGATCATCCTCAGACTATTCAAACATGATATACTCATAAAACTCCTTCACTAACTTTGGATAATAGGGTCCATTGTTGTCTGCAAAACATTCAACCCATCCCTGAGCTTATAGTGCCTTAAGTACTAATGACCGGATCGATAGTAGCCACTCTAAACATAACTCTTTATCAATTACTATTTCCCTCTTCGATAAATACTGGTTCAACATATTCTCCATTGTCTAGATACCACAAATCGACTCAGATCTAGGTCTCTTCGGATCATGTGTGTCTCCTTCATTAGCAACCAATGGCCTTTTGAATCTTTCCATCGATCTAGAGTGGTTCGAGGTTTCAATAGAGGATTAGGTTTTGAGATTTGAGAGAAAGAGGTTCGGGAGAGGGTTTGATGTGGTTCGAAATGTGTTATGTGTTCTATTTTATCATTTAGGGATAAAAAAAAGTATAATAGATAAAATAAATAGGTAATAGTAGAAAACCTTTCAGATTCCGGTTGAGAGCACACAAAATGCAAAGTCCCAGAATTCGAATGTCTATCGGTAAGGAAGTATCGGTTAGCTCTAACGGTGAACTCCTATCAGTAAGGTCTAATGGTGAGGTCCTATCAGTAAGGTCTAATGGTGAGGTCCTATCGGTAAGCTTTAATGGTGAGTTCATATCAGTAAGGTCTAACAGAGAGGTCCTTTTGGTAAGGTCTAACGGCGAGGTCCTATCGGTAAGGACTAATGGTGAAGTCCTAACAGTGAGGTTCTAACACTGAGGTACTAAACATGAGGTGCTAACAGTGAGGTGCAACGGGGAGGTGCTAATAGTGAGGTGCAACGGTGAGGTGCTAACAGTGAGGTGCTAACAATTGATATTAATCATCCCTAATTCATGTTTAATGTATTTTAACCTCTCTGAATTTAAAGGCTTTGTAAATATATCAGCCAATTGATGTTCAGTGCTAATGAATTCAAGAGTGATATCATCTATTTGATAATGATCTATCAAAAAGTGATGTCTTACATCAATATTATTTGTCCTAGCATGAGATATTGGATTTTTAGAAATGTTAATAGCACTTGTGTTGTCACATTTTATAGTGACATGTTTGAATTGATATCCATAGTCTAGTAAAGTGTGTTTCATCCAGAGAATTTGAGAACAACAACTATTAGTAGCTATATATTCAGCCTCTGCAATAGTTAATGCAATAGAATTCTTTTCATACTATACCATGACACTAGTGACATGCCTAAAAGGTGACATGTTCCAAAGGAACTTTTTCTGTATAACTTGAAACCAGAAAAGTATGCTACCAAATAACTTATCAGATCAAATTACTGTCTTCATGGATAAAATAGTCATAATATGGGATCATATTTGAGATATTTTAAAGAAAAATTGACCGCATTTAAATGATATTCTTTGGGATAAGCTTGAAATCGAGCACACATGCATACACTGAACATAATGTTATGTCTGCTAGTAGTAGGATAAAGAAGACTCCCAATCATATCTCAATAATTGGTTTGATCCACTAATTTACCAGTTTTATAGCACCCTGCATTTTTGTCACATAAACTTTCTTTACAATATACAAAATCGAGGATCTTTAAGGTTCAGTGTCTTGGAAACCACGAACTTAATACATGAAAACATAAAACAATTCTTCTTAAACACTTGAAAGGATTCTTCATTTGTTCATCCTAAGTTCATTACTGCATCTCATAACCTGGGAACATACATAAAAGGAAAGGGTGAGCAGAAGGCACAGTAAGGAAAACAGGGGAACCATTTTACATGTAAACTTGAGATACATCAAAAAAGTCATGATAAATAACTTTAAGGCTTGGGAAAGATATCATGAGGCCTATAATAATAAAAATAACGTGTTTTATAAATTGAAGATGTGGCTACAACATTTATCTTAGAAAATCATTTCCGTTTCTCCAAGTTCCATCCCCAAGGTGTCATTAAAAAAATTACCAAGGTTATTCAACAAGGAATCATTTAAATGGTCATCTCTAAAGATTAAATCTTTACCCAATGCATTGGAGAACTATTAGGGCGCACCCTTAATTTGTATATATTATCATGTGATACACATATATCATCATAAAAAATTTCATAAATAACCCATATATCTTAAAATAAATGGGTTTTATTTCATAATCATAATGTTTTATAAACTTCTTTTAAGACATGATCTTTATGTCCCTTTAAACACATAGAAAAGGAAAGCGGGTTTCATGTATGTAAATCCCATAATTAAAATAGTATATTTTGATATATATGTGAATACACCTGTAGAAGAAATATAATTGAGTATTCACTTAATAAAATAAAAGAATTTGAGACAAAGAGAGAGACATTTGGAGATGAAAATTCTGCAACATACCGGCTATGTTACAGGGTTTTAGAAAACATTGAAAAGAGAGGGGACATGGGTCACCTACTCATAAATGATCCATAAAATAACATAGGGAAAGAATATAAAGTATATAAGAACATGGTAATGAAATTTTAAAGACATACCATATGAAATGACAAACGTGAAAGGATGACAAAAATACGATTTCTCTTATGAAAATTCGGCAGCCTAACGGCGTCACGTAAAACATTAAAAAATGAATTGATGAGATAAAATAGGGTCTATAATTATATTAAAATAAATAAGGAAGTATGATGGATATGGAAGATCATAACCCAATATGATAAAAAGAACTTTAAATACTGGACATGAAAATATAACTTGGAAATGAGAAGGGTGAAAGAATCCCTTACAAAAATCCGGCAGCCTAACAGCGCAACTTAAACACTATTAAAATGAATTGATGAGGGAAAGAGGGGGTGCCACATCATGTGAACATAAAAATTACAGTAATTTGAATATAAAATAAAATAATCTAACATATTAACATGGATCATAAAATAAATGACATAAAAGAGAGTACTTGAAAAGAAAGAGAGAGGTAGGATCCCTTACCTTGAAGAGTAATTTCAAAATCATGATGTTTGGGACCTTGGGGGGATTGAGGGAACCTTGGAAGGACTCATTTGGAGGTAAGGAGACCCGAAATTCATTGAGGACGATTTTGGAATGGAAGAGATGAGATAATGGCTTGGTATTTAGAGGGGAAGTGAGGGGATAAGGCATTAATGGCCAAGGGAAACCTCATTGGTGGTATTGTCAAAACCATGGGCTTTCCCATGGTATTTGCCCATGGTAATGGCCACTTGGGACACCTCATTCCTTATATTACTATTAATAAGTCTTCCAGAATTATTACATAATTATTACATCCTTGATGATGTCATTAAACACCCAAAACTCTAAACTGGAAATTCACTATTCACTGAAAATTCAACTTTTTCAGAAAAATACCAAAAATTCAACTTATCATAATATTGATGCTCTGAATTAAAAAATGAACTCCATTTTATAAAAATAATTATCTAAATATTTTTATTTTAATTTTTAAATAAAAAACACTATTCACCCGAAAAAATCTAATACCTAACTAATAATTTCAAAAACAGTTATTTACCTATTTTATTGAATCGCATTACTTAATAAAGGTGCCTAAATTATATTAATACTTTATTTAAGTGAGATTACAAATCCATTTGGTCACATTTCAAATCCTATGTGTAAAATCACAATTTATAATTTACTATTCACCAAAAATTACGTTGATCTTATTAGACTCTAAATTTTTACTGAACATAATTGTAGAAGACCATTTTTTGAAAATCATTACACATTATTAATTATTTAAGGTTTACCTAAATATTTTTAAAATTTAATTTTTCTAAAATTCATCAATAATATGCATACTATATTTATCCAAACATTTGAAAATTCACAAACTACACCAAAAGAAGAAATCACAATTTTTATTTAAATCAAAGGATTACACAAGGCAGTTACGGTCTCATTACATAGCCCCTTATAAAACCAGTACAGGACCTAAGAGTAAGGTGTTCTAGGGTGATAAAATCTTGGGTCATCTTGGCCAACATTTCCTGAGTAGTGATTTTTATCAGTTTGAACTTATCGCGAAGGTGATTCTGTTCCAACTTCACACGATGATGTTCGGCTTGGGTTTGGTCCAGAGCAAATCTCAAAGGTGCTACCTCCTTCCCCACCTCCGTCGATGGGCTTCGATCGGCTCAAGACTACTGGATGGGGCCATCAAATATTTTTCCTATATTAATTAATCAAGATCACTTGTATTTATAGACAATAATCACAACATTTAGTTTCCAAGGTTCATATTGACCAACGGTCATATAACAGTCAAAACCCAATGGTCTTATTTTAATTATAAACAATTTATTAAGTGAAATATTTTTATTTAGTATAAAATAAAATATCCCACAATGTTTATAAAAAAAAATTTCAAAATTTCTGGTTGTTACAATCTTCCCCCCTTAAGAAATTGCGTCCTCTCAATTTTAAAATTGGTCTTGGATGTTTCGTTGAAAGTCCCACATTGGAAAAAGAGTCAGTAAAAATATTACTTTAAAAGAAAGAAAGTGAAGTACAAAGGTCACCCGAGTTAACACATACTAGAATTCTATGTATGAAAACATATAGAAAACAAAGGGTAAAGTTCAGATGGAGAGTGATAGAAAACATGATTAGGAGAAAATTTATAACCATGGAGCCATAAATCTGAGATGATCTAAGGGACCATTTGATTTATCCGAAAAAAGTACTAGGATAGTAATTTTATTATTATTATTATTATTATTATATTTTTTTCAAGATCCTTTCCCTGGAGTTAAAAAAAATTAAGTTACTTTATACACTAAGAACATAATGAAACATACTTACTTTCATAACATGTAGAGTTTCCATCTTTAATAAGTTCCACTAAAAACTCATCTTTTCCTCCAAATGAGTAGTGTTCAAGATGAATTTTGTTATTTATACCTAAAGCACTAGAATCGTCTTCTAGAAAACTTCTAGAGAATCACATAATCCACAAAATATAAACTATCTTTTTCTTCTATCTTTAAACATTATCCATAAAATAGAAAGGGTAAGATAAAACAACTCTTCAAAAGGAAAGAACCCCATAGGAAGGGAAACTACTTTTAATCTTCAAAATTCCACAGTACTACACAAAGTTCATCATAGACCATTCCATATATTGTTGTCCTTAAAATTCCTCAAAATAAACCAAACTAATATTGAAACCCAAATATAAGAAGGATTTGATAACATAGTCTTCCAAGATAAACTTTATTGTTCATATCCAAACAACATCAACAACTCTTAATGTCTTATAAGAAAAGTAACTAACCTAATCACATTTTCCCCAAGATAGGTTAATCATTTCCATAAGTAACATAAATTACCATAAGTTCACCTTAAATTCATCGATACTTCAAAATATAAGTCAACCTTTACTTCTCAAAGAAAATAACCTAGTAATCTATTTACCTTGATCATATAGGGTTCCCCATTTAGTGAATGTATTCCAAAATAATATTCATCTTTTAATCCCCTAAACATTTTTTAAGAAGAAAAGCTCCACAACATCAACATGTGATACATAAAAATAGATGTTTTTCTTTAATGATATAAAACCATCTTAGGTAGTGACTCGATGTTCTTAGAAAACATTAAAGATATGCTCATATATTATGAACTAAAATAAAACATGACATATAATATTATTTCGGAGAAGTTACATGTACTTCAGTCATCATGATTCATCTCATAATTGGACATCCATTGTTCCCTTGTCCTTGAAGATTGTTGATGCTCATCATGCTTCTCATCCCTTCCAAGAGATAATTGCCTTGGATAATGTACAACGTCTCCACATTTATGACATTGAATAGTATAAGGTACATTAGATTGAACCTTATCTCCATTCATCACATTATCCATTTTTTTAAAGAAATTGGCTACTTTATGCCCTATCACCCCACACTTAAAACATCTCTTGGTTCCTTTGTGACATTTTCCTTGGTGCCTCTTTCCACACTTTTTGCACAAATAAAATTGGGTCTTCTTTCCCTTATCACCTTTATCAAATGAACATCCATGAGACTTCATCTTCCTCTTCATGGATGAATTTGGGCATTAAACTAGGTACCAATTATTAATTGTGATTTTTGATAGCAGGTTTGGCATAATCATAATATGTTCAACTTGATCTCTCATCATCTCTGTCATATTAATATGAAAATCATCACATTTCCTATCACATTGGTTGTTGGGACGTGTTCTTCTATTTCCCGCCATTAACTAAGAAATGAAAGTATAATTAGGGGGCTTAAATACTTAGCCAATAATCATGAAAAGGAAACTTTAAGCATATAAGGATAAACTTAAAGAAGAAAAGTATATCCTAATTTGTGATCTCCTAGGTTACAATATAGGTTATCCATGATCATATATTCTTATGTGAATCATTATTTTAATTTATCTTTGTTCCTTTAATAATGGTTCATACTAAGCTTATGAATTTACTAAAGCATATCCTCCATGAGTGTCAAACCAAGAGTGCAGCAAGGCCCGTTGTCGTGCACCAGGTTACCCCGGGTCAAGCCCGAAACACCTTGTCAGAGTTTTCACTCCTAGGTACATATGTTCCAGAGCCACCTCTACTTGTTCGTATCTAGACATGGATTTATTTTTTTGAAAACCACTTACTCAATAATTCACCAAAATACCAGGATGTTATAATATATTTAATATTTTCATTAAAAAACCTTGTAAATTTTTCAAATCCTAATTTCCAGAAATAATTAAACCATCCTTTGATACCAACTATATCACCCCGCCTTTTTATCACATAAACATTCATTACATTATACGAAACTGAGGATCTTTAAGGTTTAGTGTCTTGGAAACCAGGAACGTAATACATGAAAGCATAAAAAAATTCTTCTTAAACACTTGAAAGGATTCTTCATTTGTTCATCATAAGTTGATTTCTGCATCTCATAACCTGGGAACACACATCAATGGAAAAGGTGAGCATAATGCCCAGTAAGAAAAACAAGGGAAACATTTTACATGTGAACTTGAGATACATCAATAATGTCATGATAAATAACTTTAAGGATTGAGAAAGATATCATGAGGAATATAATAATAAAAATAATGTGTTTCAAAACTTGAATATGTGGAGACAAAATTTAACTTAGACAATGATTTCTGTTTCACCAAGGTCCATCCCCATGGTGTCATTAAAAAAAATTACCAAGGTTATTCACCAAGGTATCGTTAAAATGGTCATCTCTAGAGATTAAATATTTACCAAATGCATTGGATTTGTATCAGGAAGCACCCATAATTTGTCTTTATTATCATGTCATCCACATATATCATCATTAAAAATTTCATAAATAACCCATATATCATAAAACAAATGGGTTTTATTTCATAATCATAACGTTTTAAAAACTTCTTTTAAGACATGATCTTTATGTCCCTTTAAACTCACAGAAAAGGAAAGTGGGTTTCATGTATGTAAATCTCAGAATTAAAGATATATATGTGATTACCCCTGTAGAATAAATATCATTGAGTATTCACTTAAAAAAATAAATGAATTTGAGACAAAGAGAGAGACATTATGTGATGAAAATTCTGCAGCATAACGGCTATGTTACAGGGTTTTAGAAAATGTTGAAAATAGAGGGGATGTGGCTCACCCACTCATAAATGATCCATAAAATAGTAGAGAGACAGAATATAAATTATATAAGAACATGGTAATGATATTTTAAAGACATACCATATGAAATGAAAAACATGAAAGGAATACAAAAATAAGATTTCTCTTATGAAAATTCAGCAGCCTAATGGCATCACATAAAACATAAAAAAATGAATTGATAAGATCAAATAGGGTCTCTCAACATATGAACATAAAGAGGTCAGTATTATGGATATGGAAGATCATACCCCAACAAAATAAAAATAACTTGAAAGACTTGACAGGAAAATATGACTTGGAAATGAGAAGGGTGAAAAAATCCCTAACAAAAATTCGGCAGCCTAACGACGCCACTTAAACATTATTAAAATGAATTGATGAGGGAAATAGGGGGTGTATCATAATATGAACATATAAATTACAGTAACTTGAATATAAAATAACATCCTCATACATATGAACATGGAGCATAAATGAAATGACATAAAAGAGAGTACTTGAAAAGAAGGAGAGATGTTGGATCCCTTACCTTGAAGAGTAACATCAAAATCATGATGTTTGGGACCTTGGGAGGCTTTAGGGAACCTTGGGAGGACTCCTTGGGAGGTAAGGAGGCCATAAATTAGTTGAGGAGGATTTTGGAATGGAAACGATGAAAGAATGTATTGGTATTTATAGGGGAAGTGAGGGGACAAAGCATTAATGGCCAAGGGACACCTCATTGGTGGTATTGTCAAAACCATGGGCTTGACCATGGTATTTTCCAATGGTATTGGCCACTTAGGAAAAATAATACCTTATATTACTATTAATAAGTCGACCAGAATTATTACATAATTATTACATCCTTAATGATGACATTAAAAACCTGAAACTCTAAACAGAAAATTCACTATTCAGTGAAAATTCAACATTTTCAGAAAAAATCCCAAAAATTCACGTTAACATAATATTGATGCTATGAATTCAAAAATGAACACCATTTTATAAAAATAAATTTCTAAATATTTTTAATTTAATTTTTAAATAAAAAACGCTATTCACCCGAAAAAACGCATACTTAACTTATAATTTCTGAAACAGTTATTTACCTATTTTATTGAATCACATAACTTAATAAAGGTGCCTAAACTATATTAATACTTTATTTAAGAGATATTACTCATCCATTTGGTCACATTACTAATCCTAAGCATAAAATCCCTATTTATAATTTACTATTCACAAAAAATTAAGGTGATCTTATTGGACTCTAAATTTCTAACTGAACATAACTGTAGAAGACCATTTTCTGAAAATCATTACACATTATTAATTATTTAACGTTTAAATAAATATTTTTAAAATATATTTTTTTTTCTAAAATTCATCAATAATATGCATACTATATTTATCCAGACATTTGAAAATTCACAAAATTCACCAAAAGAAGAAATCAAATTTTTTATTTAAATCAAAGGATTACACAAGGCAGTTACGGTCTCGTTACATAGCCCCTTATAACACCAGAATAATACCAAAGAGTAAGGTGTGCTAGGGTGATATAATCTTGGGGTTGATTAGCCAACATTTCCTGATTAGTGATTTTTATCAGTTTGAACTTCTCGCGAAGGCAATTCCGTTCCAACTTCACATGATGAAGTTCGGCTTGGGTTTGGTCCAGAGAAAAGACCAAAGGTTCTACCTCCTTCCTGAGCTCTGTCATATGGGCTTTGATCGTCCCGAGACTACTAGATAGGGAAATCAAATCTTCTTTCTATATTAATTAATCAAGATCACTTGTATTTATAGACAATAATCACAACATTTAGTTTCCAACGGTCATATTGACCAACGGTCATATAATAATCGAAACCCAACGGTCTTATTTTAATTATACTCATTTTATTAAGTGAAATATTTTTGTTGATTATAAAATAAAATGACACACAAATTTTAGGAAACAATATTTATTCAAAAATTCGGGTTAAGTTTCATTAGCATCTAATTTGCAAGTGGTACTCATAGGTGTACCACTACTTTTACTAATATCCAAACAAAAACGTTTTAAAAGATCCTTAGTATATTTATTTTGATTTAAAATAATACCATATTTATTTTGAAAAATATGAAATCCAAGGAAAAACTTAAGTTCTCCCATTAAACTCATTTCAAACTCATTTTTCATTATTTATGAGAAATCATTACATAAATAATTTTTAGAAGATCAAAAAATTATATCATCTACATAAATTTGTTCTATTAAAAAATCTTTGGAAGTACTTTTAATAATGTTAGTTGGATCTTCTCTCCCTTTTTTTAAAACATTATGAAATAAGAAAAGAACTAAATATGTTATACCAAGCTCTTGGATCTTTCTTTAGACTATATAAGGCTTTAGACAGTTTAAAAACACGATTTGGAAAATGGTGACTTGTAAAACCAGGGGGTTGTTCAACAAATACATCTTCAATTATATATCCATTTAGAAATGCACTTTTGACATCCACTTGATAATGTTTAAAATTCAGATGAGCTGCATAAGAAAGTAGTATCCTAATTTCCTCTAACCTAGCTATAGGTGCAAAGGTCTCCTCATAGTCTATTCCTTCCTCTTGACTGTAACCTTGTGAAACTAACCTAGCTTTGTTTCTAACTATATTTCCAGACTCATCAACATTGTTCCTAAACCCCCATTTACTGCCTATTGTCAATGTTTCCTTAGTTCTTTCAACTAGTTCCCAGACTTTGTTTCTTTCAAATTAATTTAATTCTTCTTGCATAGACATCGCCCAAAATTCATAATTGATAGCATCATTAATATTTTTGGGTTCATGCTGTGAAAGAAAAGCTTGATGTTCAACCTGGTATCTCATAGAAGCTCTAGTTTGTGTCCCTCTATTTAAATCACCCACTACCGCATCTAAAGGATGATTCTTGAGAGTTCTAATACCTCTAGAAAGAGTTGAACTAGACTCCTCATGGTTGTCTATTGGTCCAGAATCAACAGGTGAAGATTCTAGAAGATTCGTAGAACTGATTACTTTTATAGAGGATTCACTATCCTTATCATTAAGGTCCAGAATTGACATATTTTCCTCAAGGTGTTCAATAGAGTTTTTGGGTTCACGTGGATCAGTCTCATCAAATTTGACACGAACAGATTCTTCCACACATTTGGTCTTCTTATTGAATACTATATAGTCTTTACTTGAGATTGAGTAACCTAGGAAAATTCCTTCATCACTTTTGGAAGATAATTTGCCAAGATTTTCCTTAGTGTTATGAATAAAGACATTGCATCCAAAAACTCTGAAGTAGTTAACCTTAGGATTCATATTCTTCCAAAGTTCATAAGGGGTCTTCATAAGAATCGGTCTAATCTAGACTCTATTGATAATGTAACAAGCTGTATTTACAGCTTCAGCCCAGAAATAAATGGGTAGGTTATACTCACTAAGAATTGTCCTATAAATTTTTTGAAGGGTCCTATTTCTTATTTCTACGAATCCATTCTATTAAGGTGTTTTTGGAGAAGAGAAATTGTGACTATAGCCATTATATGAGAAATAAGATTCAAACTCTTGATTTTCAAACTCACGACCATGATCACTTCTCATGGTCTTAATCCGAAGTCCACTAAGATTTTCTAAAGACGTGGATTATTAGATAAAATAAGAAAAATCTTCAATTTTGTGAGCTAAAAAGTATACCAAAGTGTACATAGAAAAATCATATACAAGAACAAAAACATAGTGCTTCCCATTTAGAATTGAAACTCTTGATGGTCCAAACATATGCATGTGAACCAACTGAAGTGGTTGAGAAGTAGAAACTTTTTTCTTTGGTTTGAAAGAAGCTTTGTGTTGTTTTCCCTTTTGGCAAAAATTACACACTTTGTTAAGTGGGAATTATAATTTAGGCAAGTCTCTAACAAATACTTTCCTAGTCAGCTTGCTAAGTGAGTGCACATTACAGTGTCCTAGTCTTCTCTTCCACAATGAGGATTCCATATGAAATTCATTTAAACAAGAAACATTTTTCTTAACTAATTAATCCTTATCAACAACTTATACATTTTCATTTATGAGAGTAGTAAATATTAAATCATTTTTGGAATGAAAAACATTACATGCACCATTTTCAAACTTGAAATTAAAACCATCATCACACAAAAGATAAATACTTTGCAGATTGTATTTTAACCCATCAACAAAAATTACTTTTGAAATTAATATAGTATTAGCGTTACCAATTTGGACTAGGCCGATGATTTTCCCTTTACCATTATCACCGAATGTGACATATCCACCATCAACATTAATATGAATTTTAAAACATGAATAGTCTCCTATCATATCTCTTGAACAACCACTATCCATGTAATACAGAGTTTTACAGGATCTCTTTAGACAATTTTCCTGCAAAGAAGATTAAGTGTGGGGTAACTTTGGTACCCAAATTTTCCTGGGTCCAGAGAGGTTAGGAAGTAAAACATTTTGAACCCATACTTGTATCATAGATATACTATAATCAGAATATATATTTTAAGACATAAACAGTTTTTTTGGTCCTTTAGAGAATTTGTTTTCAAGAAATGGTCCAGAACTAGAACTAGCAGTGAATTGTCTAGATTTTGGAACAAATTTGCTTTGAATAAACAGTCTTTGTCCTGGTTGATATCCTAGACAAGTATTATATTTTGAGGCAATCTTTTTTCCTAGTAACTGAGTCAAGCTATCTCTACCGGTAGTAAACTTTTCAATATTGCTTCTTAATTGTTCATTGGATAACTTGAGTACAATTTTTGATTTTAACAGCTAAGCACATTTTTCTTTTTGAATATCCAAATCAGACTTTTAGTTAGAATTTAAAGCATGTTGTCCCTTTAATGATTTATATTTCTTCTTGAGTTCATTAAAAGTATTCTCAAGCATTCCACAGTATTCAAATAGTTCATCCTTAGTCATATTTTCATCATTGTTTGATTCAACTTCATTACCATTGCAATAATAATTTGGCATAGGGGAATTAGGTGTTACCTCAGATGATTTTGTCATGAAACATAAGTTGGCATGATTATTCTATTCACTATCAGAAGCATCAGATCCACTGGAGCTATCTTATGAAGCACTCCAGCTAGCTTTCATAGCCTTTTTATACCCTTTTCCCTTATCTTCATATTTCTTCTTAAATTTTAGTTTGGGGCAGTCTTCCTTCACATGAACTTTTCATTTTCACTCATAGTAGATTATTTCATTTGATTTGTCATTCCATTTTCTGTATTTCTTCCATTTGTCCTTTACTATCTTACTTTCCCTTGTAGTTTGACTTCTTGAAGAATTTATTCTTTCGGAAGAATTTTTTGAACCTTCTTACAAGATAAGCCATCTCCTCATCACTATCTGATTCTTCACTTGTGGAAGTATCTACAAGAGCTTGAAAATTTTCTTTATCCTTGTTCTTTGAGGTAGTATTATTGAGTGCTACAGATTTCTTCCTTCATTCTTTATCTAATTGTTGATTCACCTTAGGTTCTTCTTCATATATCATAAGCTTTCCAATTAGTTACTTCACTGGATGTTTGCCTATGTCACAAGATTCTCAGATAGAAACCGAAGTCCCTCTCCATCTGTCAGGTAGGCATCGAAGCAGTCTCATGATTTTTCCTTTTCGTCCACTAGTTTTCCAAACAAACTCATAGTGTTCACTATTTCATTGAACCTGAGATACATTTCAGAAACAGGTTCATCAGGCTTCATTTTAAAATTATCATATTTAATAGTGTATATATTTAATCTCATTCCAGTAATGTTGGTTTTTCCCTCATGAGACATATCTATAGTATCCCAATGTTTTTACCATTAACGAAAGGTGTCATGTTAGTAGCAGCACCCTCAACTCTAGTTTCCATTGATACTTATAATTTTAATGGGATGAAAATTTAGATATGAAAGAAATTTTAAGATCATTAAGATACAAATAAAATCACAGTTGAAAATAATTTGAAAACTTGAAAATAAAAAATCCTATGATACCAAATGTTGGTCGGAGTGGATACTCAAGAGGTGGGTGATTTGAGTTCCAATTAAAATTTTTGTTAAAATCTTTATGGTTAAGAAAGCACCCAATTTAAAAATGGCCCAGTTATTTAAGGCAGTTGAAATGTAAATGTTCAATTGGTTAATAGGTTTCTCAAAGGATGATTAATCCTCAGATGAATCAGTGTAGAACACCAATTCATCTTTTCAAACAAGTTTACTGAATTAAACAAATACACACACTAACCAAATCTAAATATCAAATTGAATGTGAAAACAATTTTCTGTTTTTGCAAAATATAAGCAGTGAATAAAATCAAAACAGAGTATATGAGTATTTTCACAACAATGTAAACAAGATGTTTAGTCTCAAGCCGAGACCTAATCCTCTCCACTCAGTGATCACCTTCCACCAAGAAGTTTATATTAAAACTTGATACACAGCCTGTATAAGGATTTAAAAGCGTATTCACAAACTATCCAGGGAACACACCCTCTACCACTGTTCTTCATGGGAAATACAAACAATAAATATCACATATGGTCTCTTCCACAGTTATACATGGGAAACAAAAATATGTGAAGTTTTATGTGAGGATATTCATTATCCTCCAGTTCAAGCACATGAGATAGTGTGTTCAATAGAATGACACAATTCTCATAGATTTAAAATAAAGAAACGCAATAGAGTAGTTATGATGAGAAAGTGTTTAAAAGGCTCTATGTGTTTTCAGTTCAGCTCTTGACTCCTTGGAATGTGAAATTTTGAAGTTCGAGTCAATTTATGGATGTTGTAACCAAAACAGAGTGTCGCAACTCTAGGTTCTAGCTTTCAGTGGTCTGCTTCTGATGTTGATCAAGAGTTGATGAAGCATAGAAGGAAGAAGCGATTTAGTCTCAGAATGATCTTCGTGATTCTTGTGGGTTTACAGTATTAGTGTTGGATGGTTCTTCTTTGATCTATCAAGTAAGCTCTGTCACACTTCATATGCCTCCCTTCTCTTCGTGCACGTATATGTCACTTGTATGTGTCACGTTGTATATGTTTCCCCTCTTTCTCTCTTTTGGGTTATTTTCCCTTTATATTTGGGGACCGAAAATATGAATGAGTAGATCCCGTGCATGGTTTCTCGTACCACGTATAGTCCACGGTATTTTCTCCTGAAACGTTTACAATCATCATTAATTAATGTCAGAACATTTATTTTATCAAATATGACCATTAGAAAAATAAAAGGAATTTGATAGAGTATGAAAAGATAAGAATTGGTATACTGGTAATGGTAGACTTTATATCAGTAGGCTTCAGCAATAGGTTCACATCGGCAATCTCCAACTATAACCTTTAATAGTGTGCTTACACTGGTGACCATGTAATGGTGACCTTGTAACTGTAACCTTGTATCAGTGATAATGTAGTTGTAACCTTGTAACGGTAACCTTGTATCTGTGACCATGTAGTTGTAACCTTGTAACGATATCCTTATATCTATGACTTTGTAATGGTAACCATGTAGCTATCACCTTGTAATGGTAACCTTGTATCTATAACATTGTGATAGTAACCTTGTAGGTGTAACCTTGTAACGGTAACCTTGTAGATGTACCCTTGTAACGGTGACCTTGTATCTGTGACCATATATCGGTAACCTTGTAGTGGTAACCTTGTAACAGTGACCTTGTAACGGTGACCTTTGTACTTAAATTCTGCATTGTAATCTTACAAATCAGGTAGTGAGATTGAGAGTATATGAATATTACTCTACATGAATAGAAAACATTAATGAAACATAATTTTCATAGAATAAAGGTTTGGTTCTCACTTAAATGAAAACAAGAATTGGGATTGTCAAAATAATGATTTGGTATTATAAAAATATTGATTTGGGATTATCAAAACAATTATTTGATTATCAAAATAGGTGAGTCCAACAGGTTATATTTTTTTGTGAATTTTTATGATTAATAGATTAGAAAATATTGTGATATATAAATACTGAAAACTAAATTACAAATAATATTAGTTGATAATTAAAGTGTGAATAATTTTTTTATAATATTTTTATTCATAAGTGGGTTTAAATGATATAAAATGAGTATTTTTATATGAAATCTGTTTCTTGGAAATTATGTACTAATGTAAAAAAGGATTTGGATTTAAAATTTTTTCATCTATTCTTAAAAATTGGATATATTATTTGTATATAATATCTTGGTGATGATTTATGTTACGTTTTCATAAAAATAATGTTGTGTTTGCGATATGTTTCCTAACTCTTTTATTGTGAATTTTTTTTTGAAGTTGGTCACTTATAGGGATCATTGGATTAGTATGTGATATTTGATATTGATATTTGAGTCATGGGTTTAGCTATAACTTTTTTTTATTAGAGACTTGTGATATTCTATGTTTTTATGTAGAGATAAATTTAGGATATGTGTTTTTCATGGGACATATTTGTTCCATGTGTCGGTTAGTGATAGATTTGAGCTATGTGTTCGACATGAGATGAATTTGAACTGTGTGATTGGCATGCGATGAATATGAGAAATGTATTTGTAATGAGACATATTTGAGGCATATGTTTTGAATGATATATATTTTATCCATATGTTTGGAATGAGATAGATTTGAGACATGTATTTTTCCACTATGATCCACAAATAATATCATAGTCACATTAGCATTGGTAAAAGTAGGAAAAAGGTTAAATAAGTGACTTAGTGATCAACAAATAATTTGACATGTATGTTGTAAATGATATATTTAAATCATTTAAAATAATTAAAACTTTAATATATAATCAAATTAAACTCTAAGAGATTATTTGGGTATTAGTGGTTTCTAAAAAGGATTCATTCTCACTCCTAGTATGTACACACCTCATGTGCGTAAATATTATATGTATTATATTGTAGGTAAAATAAAGAGGCCTCAGTAGTTGAGAGATTATGATAAAAAATAACTTAGATACCTTTATGTATGCATTTTGAGTGGTCTGGAGGGTATTATACTAATTTATTTTTTTACAATTTTCATCTATAACGTTCAAATATTATTGTTGGAGATTTATTTTAATGTCTTATTTGGGTGTAAAACTCATTTGATCCTTTGGGAGATATTTTATTGACTTTATTAAGTATGATATTATTAGTTTACACTACTTTTTTAATGTATTTTTTATTTGGGAATTTTTATTTTAACGACACTCCCTAAGTGATATATTTATTGACTCTATGTTAGTTAA
The DNA here is from genome assembly GCA_963277665.1 of Viscum album. Classification (NCBI taxonomy): domain Eukaryota; kingdom Viridiplantae; phylum Streptophyta; class Magnoliopsida; order Santalales; family Viscaceae; genus Viscum; species Viscum album. Next base: position 161,366,326 of record OY728119.1, on the reverse strand, counting down.
CATCCTCTAATGATTAAGGAGTTCACTAAATGCACATGATGTTTTGCCTTAGTGGAATGGTCATGTTAGAGAAATATTTTAAAAAATGTTATCAAAGTGATTACTTTTTTGCGGTATCTATATTTCAAAAACTAATAGATTTAAGATTAATAGTTGCGGCATGGTAAGAATGCAATGTATGTGTGTTATTTTTTATCACAACCGTATAAGAGGTCCTATTTACTAGGGAAGTAATATATTATATTGATTGATTATATAAATATATTTTGGTGTATAAATCTCAGTTAGTTGAGGGAGAGTAGTGGGTTATTCATGGAATATTTAAGAACATAGGAACATAATATATGTGTGTCTGCATGTGATTGTGCTTCATTGTTATTGAATTTTAGAAAATGATTTGATTAAGTGGTTAAATTATTAATAAAACAATTAGTGTTTTTTAAATAGGAAATTTCCAATGAATGATTTGACTCAAATTAATGAGATGATCATGATGACATCGTGTGATTGATTTTTGGACAATTGTTTTCTCTTTCATACCTCCTCCAATGGCCCTAAGGCCTTCATTATTTATAGATTTTTTGATAATCCACCTTTCTTGGGGTTAAATGAGAATGATTATTATTTAGTGTATATTTTTATTTCAACAACATTTTAAATATGAAATAGTAATATTGAATTTTTGTTTATATACTTATGAATGATTTATAGGAAATATATTCATAAAGGATTAATGATTAATATATTTGAATCATTATTTTTTATGGGATTATTATAAATAAAGATTATTTTTCATAGAATGGGCACCATATTGGAATCGTGTGGTTATTTAAATATAGTTTATTTGTTAAAAATATTATTGGATTAGGATTAATTTTTTTGAAGTTAGGATTTTAAATTGGGAAGTGGAATTAAAATAGATTTATGAGTGGATGTGTGTGTTAAATTAGGTATAATTGAGTTTAGGCGAATTTGAAATAATTTGGATGGATGTTAAATAATTTATTAAAATGTTAATGAAATTTTATTGGGTTAATAATAGAAAAATATGATAACAAGAATTTGGGGTAAATGATGTTTAGTGAAAATATAAATCTGAAGGTATGTTGAAATTGATTTTGATTATTATATGATTAGTTGTGGTTCCTCATTTGATTTATTGAGTTATTTATACTTATATTTTGTGTTCAGTTTAATAGATATATTGATTAAAAAACAATCATTTATAGTAAGGATGGTAATTGTGGAATGTATTCTTAAAGGATTGAAAATGATGGTTACTATTGAATTTAAATTATAATAGAATATAATATTTGATAAAATGCGATATAAAATTTTTGTTGAATAAATTTTGACATAAATACTATTATTTTGGTTATAGAATATATTATAAATCAAAAAATATATAAAAATGGGATGAATTATTTTTGAAATGTTCTTTTAAATAAGTTAGAAATTAGCATGGTATGTGTCTTAGTTAAAGGAAATTTTTAAATATGATATACATGTAAGTTAAATGAAAAAATAAGATTAATGGTCTTTTTTTATATTATTTTATTATGTTTTTATAATTAACAAGGAATTATTATTGTAATGTCCCATGGTTGAAGAACATAGATTGGTGTCTTGGACAGAGTTTCCATGTGACCTATGGCATACCTCCTGATATGTTAGAGGATAGTGACTAGCAATAAGGGTCTAAGGTGTTACCATGGAGAGATTATACCCTCATATCAGAGTAAACTGCAATTAAAAATAACCAATAAAAATATAATAAAATAAATATTAGTATGCATATAAAATATTAGGTTTAGTGCCTTCGGAAAATTGGGAACATAAACAACTGATCCATAAGTGAGCTACATCATATCCCACCATGTTCTTCATAACTAGAACCATTCTTAGATATATAATACATAATAACATTCAACAAAACCTAGGGAATTTAAACTGGATAAAGGGTGAGATCTGATGATTAGTAAGGGTAACAAGGGAAATATAAACATATCACATGCTTAAGTGTAACGTCTCAACCCATGTTCCAAACATCGGTTCCCCGAGCTGGTTGGTTATGTGACATGAAGAATGCATATCTATACGCCAGAGGCTGCCAACTAGTAGTAAGGGTCATATATATACATCATGTGTAGAATATACCATCCTTATCAAAGCATAAAAACAATGAAACTCAAGAAAAGATAATAAACAATAACCATAATAATAATAAGATAAAAATAAATACCAACATCACATGATAATACCAAAACATGGAAAAAAATATCCAAACCAAAGTAGTAGATATGTCATTCCATATATGTGTCAAGAGTCAAATGAAAAACCAAAATAAAGACACTAACAACTACTAGGAAGGTCCCGAAATCCTGTCTAGTTCTCCCATCCATGCTCCATCCCAACCTAACCATCATTCACATGGCCCTTTCTCTTGTCTTGTCCTACAAAAATAACATCTATCTGGGTACTGATTAGGAATCCATAATAGCGTGTAAGTAAAACTCAGTAGATTACCACCATCGACACCTAAAAAAATATACCATCTATAATTGTGTATGTAGTTGAATAAAGAATAATGTAAAAAGATGCAGTAAACAGTTTTCACATTAAATTGTTTTTTAATTAACCACCTAAAACCATGGGTTCATGATGACACAAAAACAAACCGTATATGCTTTAACTTCATCCAGAATGTGAATAATACACCAAGGGATATCACAATTCATTCAATCATGGGTTTCATTATTCATTCAGTTCTACATTAACATTATAACAATGAGGGCCTAGATTAGCAGTCTGGAACCCCAGTGGTATTTGGATATGTGTTTTTTATCCCAAAACTCAGTGATCACATGTAATACATATATATATTGGCGTCCTAGAGAAGATATCTGGCACCCCATGGGTATTTGGAGTATAAGTTCCTGTAAAAAACTTAGACACAAACATTAAATCTCATGATTACACATTCTCAACCCATATATCAACCATTTCCAAAATTCATTATTCAACCCATTTCGTAAATTCATTTATGAACCAAGAAAAATTTATAAATGATTAATTTAATCACCGTAGAACACCCCATGGTTCACCATCAATTTTAATAACCCAATAATTAAACAATTCCATAAACTCATTATTCAATAAATTTCACAAACCCATGCTGATATAATTGGTTAATTAAAATTAAAATTCAACTTCACAATGTGGAAATTGTAATTTCTCAATTATATGCTTGAAATTATAATCAATACTATGGGAATTAACAATTATAAAACATACCTCAAGGTTGTTTATGGATGTTTCAAAACCCAAAATCCCCAAATTGATGCGGAAAATCAAAATCACAATGGAATAGAAAATCTTGTACCCAATCCTAAGACCAATATATAATAGAAAATGATCTATCAAAACCATTACCAATAAAGTAAAAAAGCATCCATCTTTACTAGTAAAGAGAGGAAGGAGAGATAAGAAACTATATGGGAAGATATTGAAACCCATAGAGGAGATTATCCCTTAATTAAATATTTTATTCATCAAGAAATGGGTTTGAATAGATTTGGAATCCTCCAAGAATCTTCCAAGATCAATGAAGAAAGTTTAGGTGTCAGCTGGTGCAATTAGTGGCTAAAAATTGGGGGTAGGGGAATTTTAAATAAATTTTTATTGTATTAAGAACACATGCGCATAGTTTTCTTGGAATATTCACAAAAGTTTCTAAATTGTGCACCTTATCCAAGAAATTAAACATTGGGGGTGCATAGTTTCTTCTAATTAGTGCATAGTCTAACAAATCGTGTGACCACTGTGAAAATAACCTCTATTTGAAGGTTCATGGTTTGGGGAGGGTGGCTGTGTGGTTTGACTAAACTATAAATCAACTGTGTGCCACCTCATGTGCCACCAAAAATGGGGCACACACTTTCCTAAGGAAAACTGTATTGTTTTCCATAACCGTACGCCAACTGTGCACATACCCATGGGCTTCCAAATTTCTCCAATTTCACTTGAAACAACCCCAAAATAAAACCAAGCTAAGGTATAACCAAAAATGGAAAAGAGTACTAAAAAATGATCATGAGGTGTCTCCCAAAAGGTCAAAATCTTATAATATCCCGACATTTTAATTGATTGTCCTTGATATGTACTCCCAAGCATCACTAAGATTCCAATGTAAAATGGTTGCGACACTAGGCCCACATATCTTCTTCCATCTACCATGTTTACTTATAAACATGACCATGTTTACATAATACTCAAATGATCGACATAGTATTTCCCCCACAAAACATTCTCACTATGATCCATAACATGAATCAGATGCTCCTCAAAGGATGCATCAACCTTAATCTCAACATCATTAACATCAGTTATATGATAAGGGTTGGGTTGACACTACCAAAGTTGATAAGCATGGAAAATATCATTCATAACAATATAAATCTGTGGAAGATCCAATCAATACACCACCATCCTAATTATATCCCCAACATCAAAATGTCCAAAAAACGTAGGCACTAACATTCTCTGTCTTCGAATCCTACGGTGACCTAATCTACATGACACATGAGGTAATACATGATTACCCAATGTAAAATCAATGGTACATCATTATCAATAAGAATAAAACTGATTTCTAATTTGAAACATATCCATATTTTTTTGAATCAGCTAAGCCAACTCTGATGTCTCCTACATGATATTTGGTCCCAATAACTCAAACTCACCCACCTCCAACCAATATACAGGTGATTTTTATAGACTACCATAAGGTGCTGCATATGGTTTCATATTAATAGTCTCTTGATAACAATTTTTATAGGTGAACTCAAGGAGCACTATGTTCTTCTCCCAAGACCCACCAAAATTGAGAATACACAGTTGTTGCATATCCTTCAATACATGTATAGTACATTCGTCCTTCCAGTCTGTCTGTGGGTAAAAATACATACATATAAATAATTTCATAACAAGAGCATTCTGTAAGAAATTTTAGAAGTGTGAATTGAAATGTGATTCATGGTAAAAAAAACTATGCTCTATGCCACCTCATATAGATGGGCTCACTCCAAAATGTACATTTCCCACAAAGTAATCCACCGAGAAAGTCTCCTCGATAAGAAATAAATGGGATAATTTTTTCAATTGGTCTAGAATAACCTATATTACATCATTATTTTAAGGCATCCTTGGAAGTACCTTAAAAAATTCTATGGTAACATCATCCTACTTCCATTCCATAATGGGTGATGGTTGTAGTAAACCACCAGGTTGTTGATGCTCGACAATCACTTGTTGGCAGGTGTAGCATCATTTCCCGAAACCTATAATCTTATTTTTTGTGCCCAGAAACCAATAATATCTACATAGGTCTTGTTACATTCTGTTCAAACTAGGAAGCACCACCAACTTCTAGGCATGAGACTCGCACATTGGCTCGTCTATCATACTCGTAGACTCAATAACATAGTTATATATATATATATATAGATGATGTCTTCATCATCTAAAGTCTAATCATAAGTTGATTCCCCACCTTCAAGGAATTATCTCAAGTCCAAACAGTCCAGATCCTCATGCTACCTCTCCTAGATCTATCTTAGAAGTGTTGACCCAACTGATACTGATTTGAGGTTCATCTGATCCTGTCCCTCTCGTACCACAACATACATCTCAGCCTGTGAGACTATCAGCATTCACTCAAAAATAGACTCATGAACTGCCTGAGTCTATGTCCTCATACTCAAAGAATTATAAATATTATTTCCCTTCCCAACTATATATTCCTTCTCAAAAAAATTATTGCATATACTCCACCAACCTCCAATGTTAGATATTTAAATATCGTTGTGAAAAGATATACTTTAAACTCTTATGGTTGGTATAGAGATTACAATTTTCACCCAATAAATAATTCCACCAAAAATTCAAGGAATAAACCATCATAAATAACTCAAGATCATGATTAGGGTAAGTTATTTCTTGGCTCCTAAACTTCCAGGACCCATACACCACAAATAGATATCCCTGCATCAACACTACTTTAACTTCAATACTAGATGCATCACAAAACATGGTATACCCCTCACCCGGCATGGGTAGGATCAAAATAAGTGTAGTAGTAAAACACTTCTTTAACACTTGGAAATAATTCATACATACTAGATACTATTAAAATTTTATACCCTATATGGTTAATCCAAAAAGTGAAGCTTTCAAGAACAAAAATTCTTGGATGAACCGCTGATAATAACTTGCTAACCCCAGAAGGATACAGATATCAAAAACATTCTTAGGAGGCTCCTAGTAATCTATTGCATTCACAATCTAAAGGTATACTAGAACACCTCCCATAGAGATTGTGTGACCTAATAAATGTACCCAGTTGATCTAGAATTGAAAATTTATATCTTGGCGTATAACCAATGCTCCCTAAATGTACATAGGATGATGTAATGACATTGAAAATGATCTTCAAGAGTCTTGTAATACACCACGATGTCATCCAAAAAAACAACCAAAAATTGATCAAGGTATAGTTTAAATATTTAGTTCATCAAGTCCATAAACATATCCATTGTATTCATCATTCTGAACAACATCATGAAGAACTCATATAGGCCATAATTGCTTCTAAAAGTAATTATTATTATATTATAAGGTCTAACTATCAAATTATGATACCCTGATCTCATGTCAATCATGGATAAAACACAAGATCCTCTCAACTAGTCAAATAGTTCATCGATCTATGGAAAATGATACTAGTTCTTCACTACCATATGGTTCAACATCTATAAATCAACACATAAACACCAGGTCCCATCATCCTTCTTAGAAAACTATACTAGAGTACCCCAATGTGATGTATTTGGATAAATATATCCCTTATCCAAAAACTCTTCCAGTTTATTATCAAGATATTGAATCTCTATTGGTGCCATTATATAAGGTGTAATTAATAATGGTTCAACTCCAAGAGCGAGTGTAACTATAAACTCAATATCCCTATCAGGGGGAATCCCAGACAATTCCTGAAGAAACATTTCTTGAAACTGGTCCACTATGGGTGGAAAGATATCATGCTTTACACCCCCATCATCTAGAAAAATACTTACAACACAGATGGTAAGCTTCCCTAGTTTCTAATGAACTGGACCTAGAAATATTCCATGTATATCACACTCTCCATGAAAACCATAACTATTACCCTCATAAGACATAAATCGAACTCTCCAATGGTAACAGTGTATGTGGGTTTGGTATGATAGGAATTAGTACATAACTAAAATCAAGTCAAAACCATTTATGTAAAGTATGTAAACATCCCAATAAATGATATACTCACCATCCTTGAGATAGCACCATTTAGTTAAATAGATTTCCCTCAACTGTACCCCCAACCATGTGTCAAATGTTATAAGCCCACTCTGAACCTCCACTGTTAGACTCAATCCATTCAAAATTTGGGAAGATATAAAATAATGAGAGGACCATACATCAAATAAGGAATGAGAAAGAAGAGATTCTTTTATAATTGTACCCCTGACTGTCAATGGACCAGCCTCACTATCCACAAGCATAGGATAAACTACATGCATCTGTCTTGCCCCTCTTCCCTTTTGTTAATGTCAGAGTCCCTTGATCTATAAGGCTCTATTAGTATAGACACTATTTCCCTATCATACCACATCCACCACCTGGACCTACATGACCAGAAAAAATCCAACTACCCATCTGATATGGGGTTCCATCTCTCTCACAATGCCTGGTTCCTCCATCATTTCCAATTTCACAGGGGTTTCTTCAATATCCCTAGAACTAACCCATCCTACTGTAAGCTTGGAACTTCACTGGTGGTCAGGGACACTAGATACAAATGTGACCTGACTTACCACATTAGTGAAAATAAATTCTATTACTTATCTATGTAAATGATCATTCATTCTAGCGACTCTAGTTAATATTTACCTGGTTCACATTATCATAGTGGCACTTCCTACTCTCAAAATAATTACCTCCTAGTCATCAAACTTAAACCACCTTCATACCACTAGATGTCTCATTTAGGTTCCCCTTGGAAATCTAGGCCTATCTTACCACCTCAGAAAAATTCTTCAGCATAAAGATGTTAACCTCTAACTAAATTTCACATTTATTCACATCTTGAAATTTTTTCCATAGTTTCTTCATCTCCAAAAAATGATGGAACAAAGATCTGCAAATCAGTTGAGCAACCAACATAGTCCATCACGAACATACTCATCTAGGTCAACTGCATAAACTCATCATCATCTCCATCATGAGAATATTAGTGTTAATGTGATCCAAAAACTTCTCATAAAATTATTTCCATACCATGTTCTCTATTTTCGCATCCCGAGTCTAAATGTCTCACCAATTCTTCCCTTGAACACAACAACATATAATCCGACATTCTGAATCTATTCTCAACATAAGACTCTAACTGATCAAGAATCATCTAGAAGTCTCAATCCAAAACTTATCTACCACAAGAACACCCTATTCAATGAATTTTAGAGGGTTATGTAATTGGAATTCCCATGTCATGTTGGAAATACTCCACAAAAATTGCCCTGGGTATCCATCCATAAATGACTGCGTAATGTTATCATGAAATTGTAGTCCCAAACCTTCACCTCAAACTATCAAGGCCTTAGTTTCCACTATTATAGGAACAATTATAGCCATATCATCCTGTCATCCTATCAACAAGCTTCATCATGGAGGAATATCTCCACAAATCTAAACACACATATTATGAACCATAACATAACATTAACACATTTTTATAAGAGGGATTAATATAAATACATAACAATTCATCCCCATACCCCACCACATTGTAATAATTAAGGCACTATCACTACCCTCAACCATCCCACATTAGGGTCATGGTTATCAAAGGGTAAAACATTTTCATATTTTGAGTTTTCCATTAGACACCCATTTTATCCATTTCAAATTACCACATTTAGCATCACATACAATTGTTAATTTCATATTAGGAACCGATTTATCTAAAATTACTCAAACAAAGAAAAGAATTTCATTTTAACAACTCACCCAAAACATACTTTTTGTGTGTGACTAAAATAATGCATGTCCCATTAAATTGTGAGTTCCTAGAATGGTTAATGTATACAGAACTCTTATTGCATACCAAGACACCAAGAAAAATCATTGTAAAATAATAACATCACACAAAAAGTGTATCACTCAAGGTGAAATAACATTCAACTATAACATAAAACACCAAGAACATCTACCCCACTTTGGGTACTTCATGGGCTAGCTACTCCCATGAACGATCCCAGGACCAAGGCTAGACTCATCCTAGTCTCCTATCTATAAATATAAAATATTAAGGAAATTAAAAAATAAATAAAACCCTTTGATACCACTTTGTAATGTTCTAAACCAGATACCACAAGCCGGTACCCCGAGCCGGTCAGTTATGTGACCTAAGGCATGACTCCCTATATGCTAGAGGCTACCGACTATTATTGAGGGTCTTATATATATATATATATATATCAATGAAAGACTATAACCTATATCAAAGTATAAGAAAAAAATCAATAAAATAAATTATAGCCAAAATATAATGAATAATAACCAGGATAATTATAAGATAATAATAATGAACAACATCACATGATAATCCCGAAACATGAAAAACAATATCCAAACCAAAGTAGTAGATATGTCATTCCATATATGTGTCAAGTGTCAAATGAAAACCCAAAAACAAGACACTAAAAACTCTAAAGTGGTTCCCAACATAGTTTCTAGTTTCTTTACCCATGCTTCATCCTAACTCAACCATCTAACATAGTGATATTTCCCTTTTCCTATCATGAAAACATAATGTCTATTAGGGTATTGATCAGGTAGCCTCGGTAGTGTGTGAGTAAAAATCAGTAGGTCACCACCAATGGCATCTAAAATAATATGTAGTATATATCAATGTATATAGTTATATAAATAATAAAGTAGAAATATAAAGTAAATAGTTTTCAAATTAAATTATACTTTAATTAACTATGTAAATACTCAATTTTACAATGACACATGAACTAACCATTCCTTCTTCGGCCCATGAGATATTCTGAACCATCGACCAAGGGATATCAACTTTCATTCTATCATGGTATTCCATTATTCATTTTTATCCAATTTCAAATTCAAATAATGGGGGCCTATAACAGAAGTCTATAACCCCATAGGTATTTGGAGTAGTAGTCTATGTTCCATAACTCAATGATCACTTGAAAAACATATATATATTTGGGGACTAGAGCTATATTCTAGCAACCCACGAGTATTTGGAGCAATATTCCCTTCCCACAACTCAGGCACAGACACCAAATCTCGTGATTTCATATTCTCAACCCATATATCATACATTTACATAATTCATTATTCAACCCATTTCATAAAATCATTTATCAAAAAATCATAATTTATAAAACACCAATTTAATCTTACCAGAACACCCCATGGGACACCATTAGTTTAGATAACCAATTAATCAAACAATCCCAGAAAAAAATTATTCCATCAATATCATAATCCCACACTAATCCAATTAATTAATTAAAATTAAAATGTAATTTCAAAAAATCAAAATTTTAATTTCACAATTAGATACACGCCATTATAATAAGGATTGTCGAAATTGACAATTAAAACACCAACCTCAAGGTCATGGATGGATTCTCACCAAATAGAAATCCCCAATTTGATGCAAAACTACCAAAATCACAATGTAATGGAAGATATAAGACAAAATAATAATACTAAAATCCAAGAGAGCAAGATCTTTTAAAACCTAGATCTAAAACATCACCAATTGAGGGTAAATAACCCCTCTTCCTTAGTAAAGAGAGATGTGAGAAAGAAGAAACCATACATGGAAGAGATTAAAAAATATAGAGGATATTATCCCTCAATTTGATATTTGATTCATCTAGAAAGGGGTTTGAGGAGATTTTGAATCCTCTCTGTAGATTCCAGAATGGAAGGAAAAATGCCAGGTCTGAGTATGTGTGATTAGGGGTTATAACTTGATGGGGTTTTAGAAATTTTAAATAAATTTTCAAGGGATTAAAATCCCATGCACATGGTTCTCTTGGTGGAGGTGCATTGTTTTCCAAAACATGTCCCTTAACTGTGAACCACTACTTAGGGGATATACAATTTCTCCTAAGTAGTACACAGTTTTACAAATCGTTTCCCACCATGAAAATCCCATTTGTTTTACGATTCACTATTTGGTGAGGGAGGCTGCACGGTTTGGCCAAACAATGTGCCAACCATTCTACACCTCTTATGCCTCCCAAAACAAGGTACACACTTTCATAGGGAAACCCACATGGTTTTAAAAAACCATTCTCCAACCATGAATAGCCCCATTAGATTCAAATTTTTTCTAATTTCACTAGAAACAACCCCAAAATAAAACCAAGCTAATGTATAACAAAAACAAGGGAAAAATATTACCTAAAAACTAGCTTGAGGCATCTCCGAAAATGTCAGGATCTTATAATAAGCGTATGAGAACATGATAATACCATTTTAAAACCATAATCGCATATCATACATCATAAAAAAGATTCATGTCATTAATCTTGGTAGTTCTTAAGACATAAATCATAATGGAATCAATAAACATAAATTATGAGAACATAACATTGGAATACAATATGTATTTTTTTCAAAAAAATAATCATGGAAAATATTATGGCAAGGATACCCCCCAAAACATTCATACCATTTTAGGCTTAGGATAAACACAAATGTACATTCTTTAGGCTTGGTATAAACTACCATTTCAACTCTTTTCATCTTGGTATAACCACCCATATAACCACTTTTAGTCTTGGGATAAACCCCCATGTACCTTTTTTTTAGGCTTGGGATAACCTCTCTTGTATCCTCTTTTGGGATTTGGATAACCTAGCATGTAACCTTTGATCTTATACAACATTAATCATTTACCAATGCACTTGAGGGAGATTTAGGTCCCACCCATAACATTGTAAAAATAATACATACATGTGAAAAAATATCATAAAACATTCATCATATCATAACCCTTGAAAATAAAGTGGCTTTATAATAATTTCATCACTTCCTAAAAGCATAACCCATGGAAAAAAAGTGGGTTTCATAATCATTTTACCATAGTATTATACATTGAGAGAATAGGGTATCATAAAAATCTTGTCATCATAAACATGAATCATATATAGAAATAATAATAACGGTATATTTAAGTCTGTTGGGGTCTGGTTTGTTGTTTAAGTCCAGATGTCATGGGTTCTCCTCCTTCTTACCTTAAATGGGGGATTTATCATAACAAAAAATTTGAAGATCTTTGGGCTGTTGGATGGATATCCTCATTAAATAATAAGTAACATACCAGGATGTCATCTTAGATGGAAAATTATTTTTAATGAAAATTCACTTGGAAAGTCTCTTGAGTAAAATATTCTTTCTTTGAAAATAACTATTTTTAAATTACAAATTCATAAAATATTATAGAAATAATTTTATTTTAAAATAAATTTAAAAAGTATAAATTGATATTCAAATAAAATAATTATATTTATGTCTAAAAATGTACATTAATGTTTTAACATTAAAATAAATATTATTTTTACATTTTTTATAAAATCCAAATGGGAAATATTTTTAAAATGATATAAATATTCCTTTTATAAAATTTTAAAAAATTTAAACATGGGTAAAAATTCATTTAATAAATAATTTTTTTAATATTCAACCATTTTTTAATTTTTTTATAAATCATGGTCTTCGAAAAAAGGGTTTTTGACCGAATAGAAAAATATAGATGTTTTTTTCTTAACATAATTATGTTGAAATATTGAGTAAATAAAGAGATGAAATTTATGAGAAAAAATTTATTCTCCTGAAATAACTGTAGTATAAGAAAATTCATGAGTTTTTTGAGATATATATCAAAAGATTTCATCATTAGAAGGATAAACCTAGACAGTCTTGATATTAAATGAGATAGTATTGTGAAACCATTACCTCGTTGGTATCATGGAATCATAAAAAACCCGAAAGAATTAAATTGAATTAAACCTAAAATATAATTATGATAAATAAATTCACGATATTACATATCAAGGGGTCTTTATATACATCTCATAAATAAATATAGGTGCATAACATAACATATGTATTAAGATGGAAAATTTAAACAAAAATCCCACACCGCTTTGGTAATATCTTGAATAGAAAGACCCATTAAAGAATAACATCAAATGAAACATTAAATATCATTAAAATAATTATATTCATGATATAACATGTCACCAAATTAGTATATACACCACAAAAAATAAACTATTGGTAAATATGACATAAGTCTCCCAGAAATAACAGAGAGACTAGAAATCACTTACCCTAAGCCTTGAATTCCTTCGTGCATGTTTAAACCTAAAATATAATAAATATAATTTTATTATACATACATTATAGTAACATAATTATATATATCATAAAATATATTATTTACTTATGACCTTTTATTACCCATTTATTAAAAATTCCATGTTAAAGCCATGTTTCATCTAATAACTACTTTGTTTTTTATATATGTTTTGATTTGGTATTTTTATTCTTCCTATTTTTATGATGGTAAAATCATACACATAATTTTACAAATAATATAAATACCATATATATTCTGTATAAATTGTTTTATTGTAATCCAAAAAAGTTAGAGATAGAAAGTGAAATACACAGTTCATGGAAATGGTAGGTCGTAAACACGCATGAATGTTATATCTATTTTCTCAAAGGACTAAAAGAAATAAATTTAAACAATATATTATGATCATATAACATTTTTTATTTCAAATTTATAACATATTATTATTTAAATTTATCCTTATTACATTTCTTGTAAATTTAATGTGAAGAGAAAATCACAACGCTTCACAAGACGACAGTCCTCCGTACACACGAACGATGTTATCACATTCAAATGGAATGGAAAGTAAGAGTTAATATGTGATTTTATGATTAAAAAATATTGATATCACAAATATAATATATACATAATTATTCTTCATTATATCAATCCATGAGAGGGGGTAATGTAAAATGAATAACATCAGTTTTCAGGGCGATAATCCACCGTACACAAGAATGATGATTTTGTAACACATTTTATGGTAGAGGTGATGGATACTGGTAATTAACCTAAATAAACATAATTATATATAATATAATTATGTTATCATATAATAATTTTTTAATAATAATTAATGCTGGTGGAGTAAAATAATGTATGGTTAGGGATGTCACCTCTTAACCAGAAAACTTCTTTTGCTGTGCACATAAGTCCTACATAGGCTAAATTTATTACAAAAAAATGATTCTAGTATGATATTAGGGAATTAAGGAATTTATTTGAGAAGTTATTAGATTAACCAATGTATTTTTAAGTGATAAGAGTAGAGGAGTGGAGGTGGCCTTTTACAAGTGATGTGAGTGGCACACTAGTAATGTTTGAAAAAAGGTGTACCCATGTTTTTAACATGCCATGAGCATCCAAAATTGAAAATTCTAGAAAATAGAATATATAAGGTTTAAATGTGTCTATAAAATGGGTTTTTGTAAATTTTTAGGCCATTTAAAACCCTTAACCATTTATTTTAATGCTAGATAAACCCATTTTTACATGAGCTACAGTAAATAATTTTTTACTCTTTTTCCTATTCATTATGGTCAAATATTATTTTGATCTTATTATATAATACAACTCATTGTTATTAAAAATATTAAATCTATTTTTCTAAATTACATTCATAAAACTGAAAAAAATATCATTTAAAATTATTCTCATAGACATGACGAGAGAGTGGGTTTTCAAAGAGAAAAGGTTCAAAAGTTTAAAAAGATTTAATATAATAATTCAATATAAAATTTATTTTAATGACATTAATTTCATTAATATATATATAATTTAATTAATTTTACTTTTACAACCATCATAATATAATTTTTTTTATTCCTTAAAACAAATGACAATTCCTAATGAAAATCAGTACTTTTCACTACACATTGAAAAGTTATCTTTTCATAAAATTATCTAAAATTAAGTCCAAGATACTTTTTACATGAAAATTTAAAAGGTGAAGTTTATTTTTTTCAAATAAATTTTCTAAGTGTGGTAAAAATTAATTTTATTATTTGTTGACAGAATGCAATAAAAACCTTTTTTTGAGGATGTAGTCTTTTTGAATCATATAAATACTTTTCAAAAAATTAAGTACTTTTTTATCAATATGTTTTATTTATATAATAAAATTATACTTAATATTTAAATATTATTTATTACTATTCCTATCACTAATTTTAACTTAATGGTTATAATGGTCTCATTTAAATAATAATATTAAGAATTTATTATGGTTTTTTAAAACTTAGTGTCATGTGTAACGCAAGCTAAAATTAGTGTTTTGTGTATCTCAAAAAATACAAAATATTTAATTAATTTGAAAAAATATATCCCAAAATATCAGGGTGTTTCATTCTACCACCCTTGAAACGAATTTCTCCATTAAAATTCATCACTTTGGAACCAACAACTGAGGATACTTATGCCTCATTACATCCCTGGTTCCCCACCTACCTTTTTCAAACTAGAGGTTTTTCCATAAACATGTTACTAGGTGAGTGGTATTGTTTCATAGAACATTCTTTGTATGATCCAAAATCTCAAATAGTTATTCCTTATACCAAATATAATTCTCCAGTAGTAAGACCTATGAGTTCAGTATATGTACTATATCAAGTATATGCCTCCTAAAGAGAGATACATGGAACATATTGTGATCCTCAGAGAGGTGCGTTGGAAGATCCAAGAATTAATATATAGTCTTAATATGATCAATAATTTCAAAGGGAGTAATTTACCTGGGGTTTAGTTTTCCCTTCTTTTTTCCCTGGAGAAGTTCATAGAAACACGTTCTCAGTTACTTCAAATTCTAGATCATGATGATGATTATCGGCATTTTTTTTTCAACTTTATGATGACCTTACATGACATTGAATGTCTCTAACATTCAATACCATTTCATTAGCTTGATCAAGACCCAATAACTTTATTTCTACAAATTTATTCCACCACATTTGATTTATATAATTCTTTTTATAATGTTTTTCATAAGGATCTATATGAGTTATTGGGTGAAAGCTATTTTCATATGAAATTTCAACTTGAGGGAGGTGTTGATCCCAAAAACCTTTGAAAACCATAGAAAAATATCTTAGAATATCCTCTAAGGTTATAATTTTTCCTTCATTCTGACCATCTGTTAGTGGATGATACTCAATGCTAAAACTCATCTCAATATCATGATAGTGTTGAAGAATTATCCAAAACATAGAGGTAAAATTCGGATCCCGATTAGATATTATTGATTATGGTAATCCATTCAACCTTACCACTTACTTAATGTATATTATGGAAATAATATCAATAGATAAGTATTCTTTGATATCAATAATGTTTTATAAACTCAAAAGGTAAATGACAACAAAAAATAATTACTTCAACCAAAAAGATGAGATAAACCCTAAAGGTTACCAGTACATTGAATCATATATCCACATATTTTAAAGTAATTCCTCCTCAAATAAAATTTTTACTAAAACATTTACAAAAAAAGGTTTTTATTTCCGTAAATATCTCCTAAAATATCAATAATATTTAAAAAAACCCATCACATAAAACCTCAAAAATGGTTTCAATGACTTTTAATTTATGATTAACCTTAGAAGAATAAACTAATGATTTAATCCATAACTCTTATATTAATATTAATGGAGATATATAAAACTTAAAAAGTTAATTCACCCGTTATTTCTTATAAAAGTGTTTATCTTATACACACACGTTTTCATTGCAATCTTTGGTTCATCCAAGTACTACAAGAATATAAAATGTGATTTCACTACTCCAATATCCTTGTAGATGGAGATAATCAATGCTCAAAATCACATTAAATTTACATGATGGTTGAAAAATAATATTTTATTAGGGATTATTCACACCAAATTAAACATGAAATTCCAAATTAATAGGGGAGGATAATGTTCCATAATCTTCATGATTCACTTCATCTATTCTGATTTAATAATATTTAAATTTTCGCTTTGTCTAATGAGGTACTTGTGCATTATCAACCACATTAGTCTTTTGATTGGGTAATTGATTGACATACTATGAAAACTCCTTTCACATAAAACACTAGATTGTGGGTCATTCATTCGGTTGACCTCTCACCCCATTCATTTCATTGATTGTCCTTCTTCATATCAATTATGTATTATTCTTCTCGATGGTTGGGCTTCCCACATTTATAACATTCTGTTGTTACATTAAGAAATCCACTTGAATTATTCTTCACACATTTATATAATGTAAGTGATAGAAATTTATTTCAACCATGTGATTTACTTTAGTTATAATGATACTTTATCTTCTTTTTCTTACCAAAACCCTGGTAATAGTTGAAATTTCTAATTTTAATTTCTACCTTCAATGTACAAAGAATGTCTTCCTCGAAACTAATAATTTCACTTATAGCCAAAGATAATGGAAGACTTAGTCTTTATCCAAAAAATAAAAAATTAATATTCTTTTTGGACTTCTGATTAAACAACAACCATATTGTTCATGTCTTGTAAAATAAGCTTTGTAGGTACCAATAGGTACACCATCCTTCTATTTGAGATCATGAAATTTCTTCTTCAACAATGTTCATAGAATAAAAGGTTATTACATAATTTAAAACATAATTTTAAAATCATCCCATTTCATAGATTCAATTACCTTCTTTTGAACCATATTCAAAATAAGGATCCAATATTGATATGTTTTTCCTTTTAAATGATTGATATCCAAAAATATTTTTTTCATAAGATGGACACTGGAAAATGGAAAGTAAATTTTAACTGGTACTAATATATTGCTAAGTAACTATTGGATTAGTGGATCCAATAAAATAGAGAGGATAGTTTTTCATAAAGGACTCAACAGAACAATATTACATTCTTTTCGCTTTTAGATGTTCAACATAAGTTATATCTTGAGAATGTTTTGTTGTAGAAGCAATAAGATTTTTCATTCTAACTCCCATAAAATTCATTTTATTTGGAGGAAAGTAATTACATTATATATTTCATTCATAATTGACATGGTCCTTTCTGGTTCCATCCATTGACTAAAACCAACAAATAGTGTGAGAAACACTAATCAAAGTGGAAAACTACATGATCATGAAAAATAATTAACACGATGTCTAAATCATGACACCTTATTTTTAACATAAGTAACCTTAGGATTAAAGTATATAATTAATGTTAATTATTCAAATACTTAATGATGGTTCATAAAGAGTTTGGTAATTTCCAAAACTTATCCTCTCAGAGTGTCAAACTAGGTGTGCATCAAGGCTCATTGTCGTGCACCAGGTGATGCTCGAGTCCAGCTCAATTTTACCTTTATGGGGTTATTAACACTAGGTACCTATATGATAGAGCCACATAAACTTTTAGTATCTAGATATGGATTTACATTTTTGGTATTTGATAGTAACTATATTAACCCTTAAAGAGTAAAATTCCAAGTTTTCACAGTAAGAGTTAAAGGGTTTAACAAAGAGTTACAACCAAAGGATGAGGGTAATAATGTGACCAAAACATGTATTAAAATTATGGGATGAGAGGATTTACACCCATAATCGTATTATATTCTAAGTAAATCTCTTGTTAACAATTTTCAATTGAAAATTAATTTAAATTAGTTTAATAATTTGAGAGTTTCTAAAAGTGCCCCATTTCTCAATTATAAAATGGAACATCCTCCCTCACTTACTCATGAAACATTAATCCTTTTAGATCAATATAATAATAAAACAATAATCTCCCAACATCCATACCCTATTCCTAGAAGCATAAATTTCGGAAGGAATCTATCTGAGAAAAGATTTTGTTATAAACCTAATGAAGTTTCCCAAATAAGAGGTAAAGTTTTTCAACGATCACTTTAGTTTTAATTATTTCCCTACTCCTTTATTTATTATTATTATATCATTATATAATAACACCGATATAATCAATAAACTAGTATTTTATTATAGTTAGGGTTCTAACTAAATCAACACACACTTCAATCAAATGGGTAATGAATTTACAGGTCTTGTACGAAGAATTATCACCTCGGGAAATAATGTGGTTCGTTTTTCTGTTACCACCTCTCATAGTTGGTCATTATTAGGGAAAATATGTTTTTATATGATATATATGATATTAATGTGGTATTAAAATATCTATAATTGTTATATAAAAAATTTCTTCATGATTTCCATTTTTAGTAAATATGATTACATCATTTGTGAAAGTGTGGGATACCGCCTCCTCAAAGCGATGGGATTTGTTGACACTATAGATGGAATTCATAAAGGTTGGTATTAATAAAAATATTTTTTATATATGGAATATATATTATAATATAATTTTAATATAAATATAGATCATTTAATTTTCATTCTTTTAATACTTAAAGGAAACGAATGTAGCGTCCATACGTACATACAACCTACAATTTCCATGAACAATGAATTTAATTTCCTATTTCCAATTTTTATGGTTCATTATAAATATATGTATACAGAAAATGTATCATAATTTCATTATTTTTTACATTCTAAGGATGATTTATTGTCTTCTAGGAAATATTAAAAAAATAACACGGCAAAACATACTTGAGGAACATGGTAATTAACACTAGAAATAGTGAAAATGATGAATGATTATTAACAAACTGGTGATAAAATAGTATATGAAGATCATATATGATATCATAAATAAGTATAAGGATATTATATAAATTAATAATTTTATTTAAATTATTATACAGTAGGTTAAATTATGTACTAATAAAAAAAGGTTTTAGGTGAGAGATCTTTGTTTCAATTTTATTTTAGTGGAACATATACCTTATACACTAATTGTTTCTTTTGTGTGGTGTATATACCACCCATGATTGCATTTTATGAGTATTATTCTTAATGTTATTTTTTTCATATCCAAATAATTTTCTCTCTTTCATGGGAATTGGATTATATTAATTATAAATTGGTAAGTAGTTATTTTATAATCTCATCATTATTCAGGATTGTTTTTTTTAAGTCTCCAACGGGGAATAATTCACTTCCATGTTAGTTTTTTCTAAAAAAATAATTTTTTAAAATATTATCCAATGATATTTTAATTTCATTTTTACCCTTTTTTTACTTTTTAAAAAATTATTTAAAAGTAATCTTCCTGTCATTTTCCAAAACAATATACTTTATGAATTTTCTTAGAAAAGTAAATGGAATGTTTTTTAACTTCTACATAATGAATAGAATTTACCACTAACATGATTCTTTAATGTTTTGAATCTTCTTTTCAATATTTATATAGTTATTTTCAGAGAAAATATTTTTTTATAAATGTTTAGCTGTAAAAATTAATGATTACAAAGTGGAAAAGAATTTTTAACCTCCATTTTTATATCTATGAGATAAATAAAATATTCCACATTTATTTTTTGTGGTGTATATACTTCCTCTTTTGATATATTATATCATGAAACCATTTATATTCAGGGTATTCAAAATTTTCAAAGTGGTATGGGACAGTTTTTTTTAAAAATATCTTTTTAAATTGATTATTTGATATATGATGACTGATTTGGTCAAGCAAGACACGAGTTGGGGGTCGATTAATGCAAGACCTAAGAGTTGGGGACCATTAAAAATAATCCCCATAATGCATCTGTAGTCTCATGAGATGGATTTATATGGAAACAAACCCTTATTTTTTGTTTATAAGAAGAATAGATGGGTTTCTACCCACATACCTATACCATCATGTGAAATGTTTTAATGGTATTGGTTCTTGCGCTAGATACATGAGATCCAATAACTAAGCATTGAATTTATTAAGAATTTTGTTATTATTATTATCCCTGAGATTTTTTCTTATAAATCTATAAGGATGAATTATATTTTCAATTTATTGATTAAATGGAAAGTGATTCAGTTATCTAATGTAACATATTGGTTATTCCTTATCCAGTTATTTAAATGGAATTTTTTCTCAGTAATTTAACTTTCCTTATTGATTTGTTATCATTAATTCAATATTGACTATGCTTTAATTACCCTTACTAAGAATTTGTGATCACCATTCTATTTGTTCTGTTTTACCAAATTTATGAAGAGGAAATTTATGAATGAGTTTAAGGATGAATTGTTTTTCTTTGTTATGTTTTTTGTTTGAAAAAAGTAATAAATAAAATATTTATGTATCTAGTCCTTCAAGAATTCTAAACTTATCAGTCCTTTTGGGTTTTATTCTTGGTAATAATTCCAATGTAATAAAATAATGCACTATCTCTAGGCTTCTAGGGGATGGGTGTTACATCAACTACCACTCGTTCTATGCTCACCTCGAATGTCATCCTCAGAAAAAGCCAATATTTTATCTTTAACAGGGGACACATCCTCCAACAATATATGGTGAACTTCCCACCATATGAATTTCCTCATAATTTTCCTATAACATAACCTCAATAGGTTATAAAAAGACACATTTCACTCTTCTAAATCTATCCTCATCCATCCTATCAAATCCTTTCAATGAACCACCTCATGTAAAACTTACTATGGTATCTAGTCCTCAACCCACCCAAGAACGCTCATCAAACCACAATTCCATTGCACCTGATGTCATCAACATGTTTTTCACGAATCAACCTAGGTTACCCCTGAATCAGAAACCTGAACAAGTATTTGGAAAGTCCCAAGGAATGTTGTTGACCTCCATGGGTTGGAAACTATTTATATGTTATCAAAAATAACTAGGTGAGAATTATTTTTTCCTTACGTGACAATAAATATACCTCATATTCCTCTTGAAAATTCATCATGGCGCATCCATATATCATATTCCCATGCTTAAGAACAAACATATGCAATAATAAGGAAAAGTACAAAAAACGTATAAAATAATAATAAGAAAAGACAACACATTATCTGAATAGTGAAAATAATCAACATCACATAAATAAACAAACCAAGTAAAATCTATTCCACTAACTCCAATACATAGTCATCAAAAAATAAAAAATAAAACCAAAATACTTCTGACCATTTACATGTGACCCTTCTGTCACTCTACCCAACTCATGCCACCCAATACCATAACAATCATGCACATAAAATAAGTAAGATATCATATCTTATTATCTTAAAAGGAAAAAATAAAATCTTCTTAAACAAATTGGTGTTTGCGGTGTGCAAACAAAACCAAAATCATTAGGATTTCACAAAATGGTTTGTGAAGTTCAATTCAAAAACAAATTTCATTTCCGCTAGTATGAATTATATTTATAAAAAAAATTCATTTACAATCATAGTAATTAAAATAAAATTTCATTTCATTTTATATAAAACCATAACTTTTATTAAATAAAAAATTATATGAAAAAAACCACATAAAAAATTATTTAAACACCTCTTTGAAATAATATATATAGATTGAAAGGTATTTCTATCCTTTCAAACACAATTTTGAAATATATTTTTTAGAATTAACTTTTAAAATAAAAAACATCATAAAAAAATAAAACACACTCAACATGGAACTATATCAATAATGGATCAGAAATAAATACCATACATATAATAGTACCACATGAGTAAGTTGAACTAGGGATGAAAATAAGACAAATAGAAGTCCCCTATATGATGTATTCACTACACTACGTATCATTTAAAAAAAACTAGGTCCTAACGTGTGATATTAATAGGTATAATATAAACTGGGACCAACCCACAATCCTACGCTGCATCCAAAATAACATAGATCACCCAACTATCCCACACCAGCATCATCTGGATGACACCTATTCACTATCCCTAGTATTCTTAGTATTTCACACAACAAGGGGATACTAGTGGAATGAAAATAAAATAGTGTAGTGTAAATATAGACCTATATGTCTTATCATATGGTTCCCATGAATGTAATCAATAGTATGAAATAAATGAGGAATATCATAATCACAACAAAGATCAGTAATAAAACATAATAAATAAATTCTCATATCACCTCCAATGAAATCATAAGAGAAACCCCTTCCATATAATTCATAAAAATATATATATACATAACATCCTCCTTAGGAACAATAATCCAATATATTATTATAGGATCGAAATAATGATGTAGATGCTCAATATACAAGAGGGGGGGGGTGTGAATTGTATACTTTAAAAATTCCTTTGGAACCTTTAAAGTTAGTTACGATTAACTATGTTTTCCTTAAGCAAAGGAAAGGGCTAAGTTTAACAAAGTTAGACTAAGAAAATTCACAACACCTCTAACAACGAATGCAAACTTGGAATGAGATTCCGAAAGTGGGTTCCGGAAATATGATTCCGGAAAATGAAACTTTATGAAAGATTACAAAGTGAGATTCTACCTTAAAGATTATAGAATCTAAATGAATCAGAGTACAAGTAAGGAAGTATAAGAAAGTTATACTTTCCTTATAATACAAAATGCAGCGGAATATAAACAAGTAGTTAAACTACAAGTAACAAGATATAAGTCTTTTAACCCAAAGAGAAGGGTATCCAACAACCTTGGATAAAGGTCCCTTGATTTATACATCCAAGCAAGTCTGTCTTACCCACACCAGGGTAAGCCCTCGATACGAAGATCGGAGTCTCTGTCTTGCTATCCCCGCAAGCCCTCAACTTCAAGGTAGTTGGCAACCTCTGTCTTCCTCAGCAAGGAAGCCCTCGAACTTTAAGGTAGTCGTCACCTCTGTCTTCCTATCCCAGTAAGCCCTCGAATGTAATCACTAACATTCGGAGTCGCACGAAGCTTTGAGAGTTAATAAGAGCCTCTCTCTCTAGAAATCACTTCAACAGCATGTATGCACAAAACCAATTTGTTCATCTGCCATCTATATCGATCTCTTTCAAATGAGCTCCTATTTATAGGTAAGGTTGGCTCCTTCTCCAACGGTCATATTTTCCTTAAAGATCGGAGGGACCTGTACACGTGTCACTTGGACAACGGTTAGTTTATAACAAAATAGACGACATCGTTTTATAACAAAACAAGTGTAAGAGAATGTACGACATAGTTTTAATTATAAAAAGGTTCGGAATGAAAACATCGGAGTGAAATGGAAATAATAAAGATTAGACAAATTATAGAAATGTAAGCAGAATAAAATTTCGGAGTCTAACCAAAATATTTTTCGGAGTCTGAATTAATTCAGAGTGTATAAAACAAAGATAATCAGATTCTGTTTAATAGGTGAATTCGGAATGAGAATTCGGAATGGGAATTCAACATCAGAATTCGTAATGAGAATTCATCATCAGAATTCGTAATGAGAATTCATCATCAGAATTCGTAATGAGAATTATTCATTGGAAATCGTAATGAGATTTCTTCTTCAGAATTCATAATGAGAATTTGTCATCAGAATTCGTAATGAAAATTAATCATTAGAATTCGTATTGAGAATTCGTTATCGAACTTCATAAGAATTCGTATCCTGAATCTGGAATAGAACTTAGTCAGAGTTCATATCCGGAATCGGAATGAAAATTCCTTATAGTTCTTATCCAGAATCTGAATCCTAAAACAGAATGCTTTATATCAAAGTTTCAATGATTCTGAGAAAATAGAAATGAATCCGAATTTCATACTTAAGAAAAATATGGATGAAAATAAAATAAGGATAATTTTTCTTATAAAAGCGATTTTTCTTATAAAAGCAATTTTCCTTATAAAATCAATTTTCCTAAAGGTAAGGTGTTTTTGATTTTCAAAACAAGAAGGAATGGAAAAGTCATAAGGAAAACCTTATTGACTCAACAATTATTACTGAAAATAAATGTTATAATATAAGGTTTCACACATATCTTGAAAATTATTTTTTATGGTTCCAAATCTGCTATTACTAAAAACAAACACAAAATGACTAGTAATTATTAAATATTTAAAACCCCTACATCAACATTTCTTTAAATACAAAAAATTTAAATTACATTCAAAAATATTTTTAACATTAATCACTTTCTATTAATGCCATTTAAGAAACCAAATCATTTTCTTCCTTTTAAAATGATTTCATTAAAACCAATTTTCACCTATTTCATGACCCAAACATGGTCAAATACCTTTTATAATTAAAATTAATTTTTATAAAAGCCTCTTAAGAATTACATAAACACATAGAAGTAAAAAATTACTTTATAAATTGAAATATCATTAAACATCCTTTGTGTCAACTGATAAAAAATTTAGATCACTATGGAAATTATATATAGCTGTCATAAGCAATTTAAATTTAACAAGAAAAGAATTAGAAAACAACAAGAACTTATTGATATGTCAGATAAGGAGGTTCATAAATACATATACCCCTTTTCAAGATTAAATCCATCAAAACAAGCCATAAAATATCGCTTTTGATGTTGAATTCTAAACTTATAACACCGTGACCTGAACCACCCAGTCTAGGATGAGTTGGTACGTAACCTCATGCATCCCTCCCCAAACACAAGAGGATACTGACTAGTGGTGGGGACCCTAGAAACACATGGGGATACAATTCCCTCAATAATAATTGAATTCATAGTAGTGTGTACAACAAGTGAAATAACCAAAAGGAAGCATCAACGAACATTATAAAATAAATCAATAATTAGAAATAATTACATCAACATAGCATGTTATAATGTGATGATATACAATATCTTAAGTCTTAAAAATCAGTAAATAGCTGTATCCATAAGTGGTGGATCAACACATAAAAGGAAACAAGGAGAAAAATGGTAAAAGATGAATCAATATAAAATGTCCTGGAGTATGTTTGGGTATCTCCTCTATACCCAACCACCAGCACCTACTAGAAAATTAGTTGCAAGGAACTTTCCCATGGTTGGGACTTTGGTCATAAAGAATGTATACACATAAATATTCTTATGTAGGGTGGGATAATAAGAATTCATGGAAACCAAAAATAATACATTAAAATAAATGACTCATTTTTATAAAGGTAGATGCATTAATATAAAATATATGCATCAACAAATGAAAACTTTTTCAGGTTATCATGCTCTAACCAAGCCACCACAAACCTCAACCATATACCTGATTTTTCCCTATCTCAGAAGGAATGTTTTTCATAACCATGATGACAATACTAACCTATGTCTTTCACATATCCCATAGGTCATGGATTCAATTGCACACCAACCAATATTGATGAAAGAAGGGAGGAAAATCTTATACACATAGACCTATCCCAAGGGTTCATGAGAGGTTATCACATATCCCACAAACCTATACTGATGGTTATTAGGATGTCATAACATCACACCAAACAATTTCAAAGGTTCTTGGGAGGTCACCACTTCTTCCACTGACCAATTTTTAAGGTTCTTGGGAGGTCATCACATCACACCAACCCATCCCGAATGTTCTTGGGAGATCACTGTATCACACTGACCCATTGTAAACATTCTTGGGTGGTCACTACAAGAAACAAGAAAAAAACATCCATATGAATCAATAAAAATTATCATAGTTAAGTGGAATCATCATTCCATATCATTTTTCATCCATCTTATCCAAACCATCCCCAACCAATCTTGAATGACTCCCTTGATGTCAACGTTCCCAAGTGGAAAACTCCTACGCAATCCACAATTCCATGTGGAATTCCCACTCTAACCTAGACTTAACCTAAAGATCCCCCTCCAAGGGTCCTACTATACCTATACAGACCTAACTAGATGCTTTTATACCTTATGTGAATTTCTAATGGGCTTCATCTTCACCTACATAAAAAATGATACGTGAAACTTTATGCAAAAACCATAAAATGGTAAGGGATTTCCTACGTTAGGTTTGGTGAGACTAAACCTCCAATAAACATCATCCATAACAATTAAGACACACCAAAACATTAGAAACAACCCCAAATTTGAATCATTAGGTTTTTATAAAATGGAATGAAGGATGAATATGTATTCAAATCTTGAAAGGTGTTAGATTTACCCAAAGAAACCCAAAATAATGAATGGAGTTGAAAATTGTAAAGATATGAGTTGAGGAGAGACAAATCCTTCCAAAGTAATCACTTCTTACTAGAAAATCATTTAATGAATTATGGAATATGATTAGGGGGTGTATTATTTTTTTTTTAGTGAAATGAAAAAATTAATCTTTATAAAAACTCTTCCAAGGTGCCCCATTATCTTTCCACTAGAAACTACTAGCTAGATATTGGGTCTAGATAGAATTACCAGGCCCCTAGAGAGTCCGAAATCTTGCTACTAGTCCATGAACGATTAGTCGGTCGACCTAAAGTAAATTTATCTAGTCCCGAACTTTTTTTGACGAGTCACTAAACCTCCTCTAGATCCCTCGACTAGAAAAAAACCAATAAAATGCATAAAAAATTAACTAAAACATAAAACACCTTAAATTATTTAGGGGCATTAAGAACTCCATATATAAGGTCTATTAATCCTTGAGAAGTTCCCCAATAGATCATGGACAAACATATTCCACCACTAAACCTAAAAATATGATACTCACTCCCTGACCTCCACTTGGATCCATCCACACTTCTATAACACCCGAAAAATAGAAATTTTCTCCCCACTGAACACCTTCTCATTTTTCTCCGGGATCCACATCGGGCACTCCTTATATAACGAATCTACCTCTAACTCAACATCCTTACTATCAATCATGTGTATAGGGTCTAACCCATACTTCCAAATCTATGAAAAAAGAAACAAATTATACAAACCTCAATTTTGTGGAGGGAGTTACAATATACTACATATCACCCAAATATTCTCTACAATCCTGAACAGACCAACAAACCATGATGATAACTTCCCTTGTTTCCTAAAAGGATGATTCTCTAGATGTGGTGACACCCACAAGAATACCTATTTACCCTTGATGATCTATAAGGGTTGTGACCTTGGGTGGAAATATGAACACTTTCTTCTTTGGTTGGTGACCAACCCCATCCAAATTAGCTTCACCCACTCAAAAGTCTCTTATTTTAGGTTCATTCCAGCCACTACCAACTCACTAATCTCATTCCAACATAATGGATATTGACACGGATGACCATAAAGAGACTCAAAATATTCCATCCAAATTAAATCCTAAAAATTGTTGCTTTATGAAAACTCTACAAAGCCTTAGTGTTCATACCATTTACCATCAAAATCAATCATACAAAATTTGAATATATCCTCCAGAATTCAGACTATCAACTCTGATTTTCCTCTTTTATATAGGTCATATGTGTTGCTCATTTTCATCTATATCCCCAATTCCTTCTGTAGTCCTTACCGAAATCACAATTTGAAACAATTTTCTCAATTTTACATGATTTTCATGGGAATTATATGCCTACATATAATCTATTTCACATAAATCATTTCTAGTTCATCCACTAAATGGGTCTTATGAATGTGAAATAAGTGTTCAACATTTTTCACGTGGTAAAATTCTACCAACATGAAATATCGACTACTTATAGTCTTGGGTAACCACAAAATAAATTCCATCATCACCTCATCTCATTTACAATCCAACACTGGAAGAGAATGAAGTAACCAACCTGGTAACTGGTGCTCCTTGTTCACTCTCTGATAGGTAAGTCAACGAGATACGAACACTTCCACATTCTTATTCATGTTTGAACACCATAAATGGCATCTCACATCTTGGTACATCTTGTTCAATCCCAGATTCACCTCCCAATTTAACTCATGAATGCCTCAAAAAAATTCATCTCTCAGGAATGTGGAAATGAAAACCCTCTCATGCACATTAATTATTCCATTACCATCCATGGAACATCCAGGAACATGATCATCACCCATTAAATTCTCTCGCATCACTTAGAAATTTGAATTCAATTCTTGGATAGCATTGAACTGATCCACTAAGTATGATGCAACAAAAAAGGTGTAAAAAACAAATAATAATGGTCCTACAAAACATTCATATTCAAATATTATAGAAGACTCACGTGCTTCCATTATTCCTCTGATTCTTATGACTCTAGTTTCTATGATTTCATAATAAGAGAATATGAGACAATATTCCCCTTCCCTAGAGACTACTCCATTACAAAACCAAAAGTCTATAATTAATTGATCTATCATCTCTAAAATAGGTTTTGTTATAACTATGAAAACATGTATCATAATATTTTGGGTTAGTGTAGATGAAAAAACACTAACCAAAAAGATAATGGAACCAAATATTTATATTGTAAACCTTGATAGACAACTCTAGGTCAAGAGTAGTGTAGTTTCACTAGTAGTATCATAGAAGAAATGAACCATACATGACTACCCACTAACCCTGCAACAATACATCCCATAGACCAATCCACAAAACATCACATTAAATCACATATCCAATCCTTGTGTTTGGAAGAATTATAATCATAGAGGATATTAACTTCCACTTTACCTCCTATAAGGCATCCTCGCACCAATCAATACACTTAAATGTGACACATTACTTGGTCAAATCTATCAAATTAATTTCCAAAAGAGAAAATACTTGAATGAATCACCTATAGTATCCATCCAACCCAAGGAAACTATAGATCTTGAATAAATTCCTAACCCAATCCCAAAACATAACAACCTATACTTTCTCTTCATCGGTAGAAATCCGTACCTCATAATCCACATTCCAAATTAAAGGTACCTCTTTGATCTAGAAATATAACTTAGATAAATTGGCATAAATTTGATAAAATTAGAGTATTCTCAAAAACAATCTCAAGTTTCCTGGAATGTATCATTGAGGTTCATGAGTAGACTAAAATATCTATGATATAGGCCATGAAAAAAGTGTATAGGTGAGGGTGAAAGATCTAGTTCATGATAGAAATGAATCATGATAACAAATTTTTTAAATTGAATGGAATTATGAGATACTAATATATAAAATACCTACTTATAAATGTTTTATTAGTAATATCCTTAGCCTTGACTCATAGCTGATGGTACCCTAATCCTAGGTCAATAATAAGGAACCTCCCAGATAAACACAATTGATCAAAAAAATTATCAATAACAGGTAGTTTATATCACTTCTTCACTATAACCTGGTTCAGGTTTTGGTAATACATTCACAATAAAAGGATACCATAATCCTTTATGGAGAATAAAACCAAAGTTCACCATTTAGAAGAACTTGAGTGAATAAATCCCTTCACCTCCTGGTTATTGATTTTTAACATATGTTCTATCATTTTTTCTGGTGTTATTTGATAGGGGAATTGATATAGGATGCACACCCAGTATGAGATCAATCACAAACTAAATTATTATCCCAAGTGAAATTCCTGAGAAATAATCAAAGAAAATGTTTGGTAATAATCCACCATTGGAGAAAAACTTCCTCAAACTATCACATTATGTATTGAAAGTTCCTAAATTTCAACTTGCATTGTAATTTCCCCAATATAGATAAGGAATATTTCTTATCTAACCACTTAAAAATTCAACTCCCCACTACGGATGTACTCCTCTTTCTTTGGGGAGGTATTAACCACCCCTCTCTTATACTAATCGATGTAAGACTAAAAATGAACCAACAAGACAATACAAAATATGATGTTGAAACCTACCATATAAAGTATTAAGCATTCCCAAAAATTCCCATAGCCTCTGACCTCCACATCACATGAAAAACACCTTTACACTCTATATAACATTTTTCTAAGAGGTTTTTTGAGAAATAAAAAACCCCGGGAAAATATACTAGAAACCCAAAACTAGAGGCAACTAGAGAATAAATAAATGAATGGTATGTACCAATATCAAATAAAGAAACTGAAAGTATTAAGTTAACATAAACCATACCTCTCACAGTCAAAACTCCTTCCTCAGTAGTAGATTGAACCTGATCTAGTGCATACATCATGCCAGCCTCAGATCCATGACTCTATCCCCATTATCACTAGCTCACAAGAGGGATTAAACACTAAAAAACTTTTAATTTTTGTTGTTGAGATCCTTAGACTAGTCTCTTCCCCAATCTTCCCAAAGAATCCTGAATATCCACCTGAGGTACTATTGATAAATTTATCAAGGATAGAGTCTCCCCCAAACCTCTACCCACACCAGACTGAGGAAAACATTAAAAAAATACCATTGATGCCTTATTATTCCGTTGAAATGGGACTCTTTCAAATGACTATCATATGAAATAAGGTAATGCCCTAGATGAGAACACTTGAAGAAAAAACAAGATTTCCCTCATAAATATTGAAGAGACAAATCCCTCCCCTTCCCCAACTATTTCTCATAATACTCTATCATCTCATCAAATATCTTATTCCTATCACTAGAAGGATCTCCCATACCACTCAAAAAAACTCTAATAAATGTGGGACAAAATCCCACTACAACGTCCTCAGTCAACCCCTTATCAATGATAAGATACTTTTGAACCACATTCGAATACGAGTTCAAGTAAAATATATTAACCTGATTCTTTAACTCTAAAAGAAGTCCAATTTCAAACATCATAGCCTTTTGAGCCTCATTAGAATCCAATAGTAGAGTAAATTGAATCAACTCCCTAAAATGGCTCGCATACTCTGCCACTGATGACATACCCTAATGAAGTTTCATAAACTCTTGAGTTTTTTCTTTCTTAAAATCCTCTATAAATAATTACATAAATATAGACCCTTGAAATCAACCCACATGAAATCCTCATGTCTCTCATCTTGTGTCATCAAACCCCAGGATCTCCTAGTTGTTATTTAGGACAAAAAAGTTACCAACTTCACTCAGTGATCATCCACAAAATCCAAAAATTTAAAAATACTATCAATGATCTCAACACAACATTCCACATCTTGGGACCAGCCATAAAATGGAGTTCTAGAGGGTGTTTTGGCTTGAAATAATGAAACAAATCCACTGCGGTTGATTCTCGTATATGGTCACCTCAACTCCCCACTAGTATAATGGAGAACATTCCCAAATAAAAGAGATATTTTACATGAACCATAAGAGAAACATCTGAGACATTCTAGCCTACCCCTCTTGAATGTTTGGTGGTACAACAGGGACATTTCCTATTTTTTGATAATTAACACCTATGACATTAGATGGTAATATGGGACATCAGTGTTGAACTACTATCTAAAATTACCAACATTATATAAGAATAGATTCAATAACTCAAATATTATAACACTTAACCAATTATAAGGTGCACATGAACAAATAATAGTTCAAGGAAACACAACCTATATATAATTGCATCTACCCGGGATAAACCACTTTTGATTTAATACACGAATAAGCCCAAGTTATGGTACATTAATGTTATTCATAGTATATAATAAGAAAATCATAAACATAATTACGTTAAATTAATTATATTTCATAAAAAATGAATTTGGGAGAACACTGAATATATTTTTTATCAGTATATATTTAATTTAGACCTATTGTAATCATAAAAAATTAGGTGTATGACACATGAACCTACATTCCTAATCATGAATCATAAACTCACTCACTCTTTCCAATTTTACAATATAAAAAACCTATAAATTGTAACAATACAATCATACCCAAGAAAAACATGAGACTATAACACCACATCAAATAGAATCACTCTCATTTTACTTAGCAACATAGAGGTCCACAACTCAAGTGATGGACAATAATAGGATTATCTCTTGTACCCAAGTCTTATCCAGCCTATCTCCATTCTAAAAAACCCTAAAAAGTAAGTAAAATAAAAGCTTTGATACTATTTTCTAACACCCTTATTCGAATCACCCACTCTGGGATAAGGTGTTCTGCATCATCATTTACACCTCCCCATACGAAAGAGCTTGCCAACTAGTGTTAAGTACCTCTACAACAAGTGGGGAGACTATGCCCTCAGTTTCTTGTGAATATCATAGTAGCAGATAAAACATTAGAAATGAATAATAGGAAGCATCAATGAACATGAGAAAATAAATAAATAATGAGAAACAACAAAATCAATATACAATTCTATAATGATATTTCATAAAATATCTTGAGTCATGTAGATAACTAAAAAAAGGATACCCACAAGTAGTGGATAAATGCATAAAATGAAACAAAGATTAAAATTATAAAGAGGGATCACAACAAAAGGCCCTGGAGTATGTACTGGTATCACCTATCTCCCAAACCACCAGTACCTACTCAGAAATTTATTGTAGGGATATTTCCTTTGGTTGGGTCGTTAATCATAATGTCTTCACACAAATCAAGATTCCCATGTTGGGTGTGAGACTAAACTCGGTAGGAAACCACCAATGAGACCTTAACATAAATGTATAATGTGTATAAAGGTCAATGCATAAATTATAAATAAAAAATAAAACACCCACAACCTTTCTGGGTCATAATTTATTGACCAAGCCACCATAAACCTTGACCCTACCTGTTTCAGACCTATTATGAACGGAAAGTCTGTCAGAACCATGACAACAATTGTAACCCATGACTTGTACCTGTCAAATTAGTCCCAGCCTCAACTACACCCCAACCCATCCTGGGGAAACTAGGTAGATCAATATTATATAGGTCAGACCATCCCAAGGGTTCATGGGAGATCATCACATATCCCACTGACCCATCCTTATGGTTATTGGGAGGCCATCACATGACACTGACCCATATCAAAGGTTCTTGGGAGGTCCCCACATCTCACACTGACCCATTATAAATGTCATTAGAAGGTAATCACAATACAAAACCCGACCTTTATGTTTCTTGGGAGGTCACCACATCACACTAACCCATCCCGAGGGTCCTATGGAGGTCACCATATGAAACAAGTATAAAAACATTAATATGAATAAAAAATAAATATACAAATTAAAAGGAATCATATTTAAATCTCTTCCATTATCTATTCAATCCAAAAAACCCAATCGAGCTTAAATGGATTCATTTGTGTCAAAATCCCAATTGGATAACCCCTACATTGTTGAAAATTCCATGTGGAATTCCCACTCTAACCAATCCTTAACCCGATGAACCCCCTATAAGGGGTATACTAGGACCATATAGACCAAACCATATACTTTGATACTATAGGCATTGGTATCAAAGGCTACACATGAACCCATATAAAAAACGATACATTAAACTTTATACAATTTTTATAAAATGGTAATGGCTTTCCCAACTCAACTGTGGCGATACTAAAGTACAAAGAATATTTATCAGCATCATTCCTGATACACCAAAAACCAGAAAAATATTCAAATTAGAAGAATTAGGGTTACAAAAAATGTAATGAAGTAGAAAAATAGATTCAAAGATAGAATGGTGTTATATTTACCTGAAGAAATCCAACACAAAAAATGAAATTGAAATTGGCGAAGAGATGAGGTAAGAACAACTAAATCCTTAAAAAAAAGAATACCTCATTGTAAAATAACATAATGAATCTGGGAATAGGAGGAGGGGGTGTAACGAGAGTTCTGGGTTAAATTCAAAATGACCCTTTATAAAAATTCTGCCTAGGGGGCCCACTGGGTTGCCGCTAGACACCACCATCTAATTGATGGGTCCATGTAGAATGGTTAGTCCTCAAGACACTCAAAATTTTTATATGGTGGTATTGGAATCACTAGTTGGAATACCATTAGTAAATTGGTACAGTCTCAACCTCTTCAGGGTGAGACCTTAAACCTCCTCACAACCCCTCAATAGGACAAAAACTAATATGATACACAAAAATAAATTTATTAAAAAAGAAACACACCAATAATTATCTAAGTGTGTTACAAAACCGATCAAGGAGATGACTACCAAAAGCTCTATATATCAAAATCCTCTTTCTTAAACCCATAAAAACCTAAAATTCAACATCTATGGAGTTAGGGTTTTTAAGATTTAACAAAAAACAAGGGGAATGTGAGAGATGGTAAAAAGATGAGAATAAAAAATAAGATAAATTTATTTACCTTGATAAATAACTTGATGTCTAAGTTTTGAAGGATGAAAATCAATGGAGTGAGTTAGATAATAATAGGTTATTTTCCCTTCCTAAAATAAGTGAGGAATTAGGGGAAATTGAGTAAAACGAGTAGGTATAGGATAATGATTTAACTATTTAGAAAAAAATTAATAGATTTGCTCCATTTGATAATCACGATGGTTGTTGTGTAGATCCATTCACTGACACCCCAGCATGATGAAACCTCCATGTAATGTTGTGTAGTGGTAATATCCAATCACGAACCATCACACAACCCTAGGGATTATGGAATGGTTCCCTTTGATTGGGTAGATACCAGAACCCTGAGCCCAACCACCTTAGTATGCCCTTTACGCGAATGATGAAAGGTGCCTTCCCTATGAAGAGCTGATGTTTTTCTATTTGGAACCCCTCCATGGTGTATCCCAAGTACTATGACATGGTTCCACCTCACTAAAAACCACCATAGTGAAACCACACCCACTACATGGAGGTAAGTTTCCATGAGAAAGAAGTTAACAAAACAACCTAGGGGTTGTGGCATGACCTCCCATAGTCATAGTGCATCCTATTACATCCAGGTCTACATATCCCCTAAAACCTTCAGAAACACCTAAAAACAATCAAAGAACCTCTAAATATTATAATCCCCATAAATTAAAATAATAGACCACATTAGTAACATGAGGGTGTTATAAATCTCCCCCTTCCATGTCACCTTTTACCCCTATAATGTCCTGATCCAAATTGGATATATGATTAGAGTGAACCACCACCGAACAGTAATTCAAGTGGTTGGTGGAAAGGAACCAACTAGGAATTTCTTACTGAGAAGAAAACATTGATCACAATATTACCTCTCTATGTCATCAGAACAAACCACAATACCACCAAACATATCTAAGAAAAACATAACCACAATCGCAAACATGAAGGCTCCGGGGAAACACATACCAAACATTTGTCACCCCACCATTTATAATTTATCTAAAGTTTTGAATATAATGGATAGGAACACTAATAATCACATCAATATCATAGGTATTGAATCTCCAAAATAACCCAAGAATCAATATATATCCACTGACCATGAATGATCCCCAAATAACAATCAATAAAATATCTTAAAAAACAAAACTTAAAAGAGAGAATATTCATTCTAAAAGATAAAAAAATCTAACTACGTACCTTAAGGAGAAACAATTTATGAACATGATTCATCAAGAAAAAATATGTTCCTAGAATCGAGTGATGTTGATCAAAAGGGTAAAATATGACCCGAATCCTATAATACCATATCACGATGAACTAAAACAACCAAAAACCGGTACTATTAAGAGTTCAATATACTAAAGGGAACAGTAATCATAGTTACCATTAACTGAACCAAGGTTCATCCATTATTAATTAACCAATAATTGTACTTCAATTTAGACACAACACATGAATACATAATGATAAAACACAAAAAAACTCAAACAATGAGATATGCACAAAATGGATATCCATTACCACCCATCATAGATCCATCCAATAATCCTCCAATGTATACTAAATAAAATCTAAAAAAAATAGCTAAACAGATCAGATTATATCTATGAAATCTTATGATCGAGATGATTTGGCTTACAAAACATAATAATATGACACAAAAAACCTCACTAAAGGAAATCCCTTGAATCATTCACAAAATATGACCTATAATTCCCATGTACACTACACTGAATCATATAAGAGACACCTTCTTATTTTTATAAGGAGACCAACTATAACCAAACTTATTTTTAAAATGAGGTCCTGCTAACCTATGCTACCCACTATATGGGAAATCCTTAATCAAATCCCCTAAAACCAAGGAACCAAAAATCGATGAATTCATTGTCTAATTAGATTACAATAATAAGGAACATAAAATGACCACCTCCTAATATTTTAGGATAAATTTAAATAGAATAATTCTATGATCATGATGAAGACCTATTTCAATAAACCAATCCTTTAAAAAATTATTATAGACTATCTTATGAGAAAAAACTACTAAATTTGAGAAATAATTTGCATACTCATTCAATGAATTCTGACCCATATAAATGATCAAAAACTAAATTTACTTTTATACTTTCTACCCTTTAGGATAGTTCCATTGGATATAGATTATATTTAATAATTCAAAAGATATTCCATCATGCAGTTATTAAGGATTTACCATCTCCCACTATGCATGGTTGGGTGCATCAAATAAATCCACAATGACCTACACCCTTGAAGATTTGGTAATTTAGAAAGAACAAAAAATTTCATTAAAAATATCCACACATTCCATATCATTAAGAAGACCTCGATCACCACAAATAAGAATGTCATATATAATCAAGAAACACTTGTATGGGGGTAAATGTGAGGATGATATTGG
Source organism: Viscum album (assembly GCA_963277665.1). Classification (NCBI taxonomy): domain Eukaryota; kingdom Viridiplantae; phylum Streptophyta; class Magnoliopsida; order Santalales; family Viscaceae; genus Viscum; species Viscum album. The sequence continues at coordinate 161,328,699 of OY728119.1, read as the reverse complement.
CTCCACCACTTGATCCTGAGTCTGGGAAGAGTCAAAAAAATATGGAACCCACTTCTAAATGATATAAGAAGTTATATAGAGTATATTCATAATGAATATACTTTCCACTCTTCATTGAAGACTCTCTAAAATGAGTACTTTAAATATCACGAAATATAAACTCCATCAGTCTATGATTCCTAAATAAAACCACATAACACCACCACAAACAAATATCATTTCAAAAACCAACTCACACAAATAAAATACATGATTTTTTCAATAAATAATATTTTAATCATTATAGAATTCCAAAATTTCCATTTTCTAAAAAATTACACCCCTGAAAAATAATAAAATCCTTAAAACATTTCATAAAACATTTCTTCTTTTCTATAAAAAATCTTTTCCAACATATGAATAAGTAAAACATATCACAAATATCTAAAAATATCAATTTGATATCATCAATGAATAAAAAAATTACATTGGATTCACCTAAAATGAATGGTGTACAGTATCACAACCCATTTTAGATCTAAAATATATATAAAAATATAGCCAAATTAATGTATATCCATACAGAGTTTAGACAAATGGTTTGGTCATCTATGTTCCAACCATGTATTAGCCCTTATTAAAATCCTAAAACCAAGCTCATGGGTTCAACATACTTTTTAGAACCTTGTGGGATACCCAAGAAATTGTTTCTCTCCATTCATATCCCTATAAAATCTTAAAATAATCTCAAAACATACCATAAAAGACTAGAAACCATAAAATAGTCCAAAAGATACTCAAACTCAATCCAAAAACCCAAATACCCATGAAAATAAAGTTTAAAGGTGATCAGAGGAGATCACACACCTACTTGTGATCTACTTATGATGTACTAATACAACCTATCTCCAAATTACCCATACACATTCAAATATAAAGAGGGAAATAAGATATTATTTGTTCACAAATCAAACCAGGTCACCCAAAACTAGGAATCTCAACTGGTCCTTGCCAAGGATTGAGGTTCATTTCCAATAATATATGGTTTGAAACTGGTTCTAAGGTTTAAAAACTAACAACGTTCGAATGATTTCACCCTTGGAAAGAAATAAATATACAAGAAATTCCTAAAAAAATACAGAATAATCCATCTATATGTTAGACACCCATGATAAAAATAATAAGATAAAATAATAAAAAATCAACCAAACATAGTACACACATTTAGTAAATAAATAAATTATCTAAAATTATAATGAACATAATCAGAATCACATAAATAAATAAACCAATAAATATTTTGGTCATCAAGGCTGATACATAAGCATCCTAATATAAAAAACAAAACTAAACTACTTATAACCTTCCCTATGCGTCCCATTGTCTACTCTCCATAAATCATGCCACCCACTACTAGACTAATCCTTAACATCATACAATAAAGAGACCATAGTCTAGAAACCTTAATGTAAAACAATAAAGAAGCATACACTAATTGGTATATATATGGTGTGAGTAAAACTGGGGCCATTATAATTTCCCTAAAGATTTTTTGAAATTCCTTTTGTAATAAATTTCATTTATTCTAGTTTAAATTACATTTACTAACTAAGATTTCATATATATGAATAATAAAACAAATCACATGTCAATTATTTTTCTATAAAACCATACTTTTTATTTTATAATAACTTAGACGAAACAAACCACTTAAAAACAATTTCTTTAAACTCTTATTTTAAATACCACATGTTGATTGAAAGGAATTTATTTCCTTTCAAAAAACCATTATAAATGAATTTTTGAAAAATCAATTTCTAAAGGAAAAACACATCAATCAAAATAAAACACACACAACATGAAACTATATATATATAAGATTATAAATAAACACCAAACATAAAGTGGAACAACATGATTCAATTAAACTAAAGGATGAAAATAAGAGAAATAAACGTCTCTTATATGATGTATTCACCACAACAGGTGTTACGGTAAACACACTAGGTCCAAAAGTGAGATGGTCCTCGAAATAAAATAATATGGGACAAACCTACTTGCCTAAGTTTCATTCAAAATAACACAAAACACCATATTATCCCACATCAACATCATTTTGATGACACATCCTCACTATCCCTTCCATTTTGTATAACTAGGGGGACACTTGAATCTTGTGAATGAAATATTGTAAAATAAATATATACCTCTAAATCTTATCCTAGGGTAACCATGAATGCAATTAATAGGTGGTGGGTAATGAGGAATATCATAATCACTAAAACAATTAATAGTGAAACATAAAGAATAAATTCTCATGTCACCACCAATTCCCTAAAAGAAAACAACCCCTTTCACATCATTCATATAATATAAATATATAAAACCCCCTTCAAGGACCAAAATCCATGAAAATTGTAAGAAAATATGGGGAATAATTTAGAGTTTCAAACTTATCATGAAAAACAATTTGGTTCTAAAGAGGCCATTAATAAAATCCAACTCTGAATTTAATGTCATTATTCACTATTTATAATTCAGAATTTAATATTTCTTTAAAACAAACCATTTTAAAAAAATTTAAACCATTTAAAATATTAACCCCTTTCAATTAAAACTATTTAAAAAGACTATATCATTTTATTCTATTTAAAATTATTCCTTGAAAACCAATGTTCCACTATTCCTTAACCCAAATATGGTCAAATACCATTGTTCATAAAATTCATTTTGAAATTACCCTCTTAGAAATTTTCAAAACCCTGGACACAAAAACATTACTTAAAAAAACATAAATCCATTCAACATACTTATTTAAAATTGATGAAAATTTTATATCCTTTTAGAATTCCTTTATAAAAATTATATACATTTTTAATTTGACAAAAAAATATTTATAAAACAAAGATCACTCAATGATATTCCATATGAAGGATGTGTACTGAAAAACATCTAATCAGGTGTAAATTCCCCACAACAAGCTGCAACTTATTCCTTCAATGGAAAATTTTAAATCAGGGAAGGAAATAGATTCCACAAGACCTAGATATCAATATCCCATTACTTATATCCATCCCAAACACTAAATTCATCCCATATGAAGTTAGAGTTTTTGGTATAAAATAAAAAATAAGGGGAAAGGGAGAGTGAGGTAGAGGAAGTTAATATCCAAGGACTCATAGTAATTTAGCTTAATAAATCATTTGAAATACAAGGTTTAATGGACCAAATTTAAAGGTGGCAGGAGGGTAACAACCAAGGTCACACAACCCTTCTGGTCGAACAAAACAAGGGAGAAAGGAGGGGGGACGGTAAAAATGAACGGGGTTAGTATAGTAATTTCATAATTAAAAGATTAGGTAGATCGTCTCCATGATATAATCAAGGTGGTTGCAGCATAGAGCCTTTCATTGATACCCCCCCCCATGATGCAACCACCATGACCTGTAACATGGTGGCTCTCTCAAATCACATTTGATCACACAACGATTCACTATTCAAATCCACCCTTACAATGTTGTTTTAAACTATTTTTGTAATAAATATTCCAAATATAATAATAAATTTCACTTTATGTTTTAATCAATGAATTTATGTTAATAAATATTAAAATGGGAAACATTACTTGTTTTTATTATTTCAATGTAGGAGGAGATGATTGGGAGGGCCCTTGATGAAGTGGAAGAAAAATGGTCCAAAATTGCACGGATCCATGAAGACATGTCCAATGATATTTGTGTTTATAAAGATCTGTGCATCCAAATGGGCTCATATTTTGTGGTCTAGTACAATATTTAATGGGATACATTTCATATTAAGGAACCTAAGCCTCTTTCGGAATCTAAGATTCTCATACGAACTGATCTCTCCAAGGAAGCAAATCTGCACAAAGTCAGATGTAGTGTTCTGTATTTTATCAATATCTAGAGATTTATGTATCCAAAGGGTGTCAAACGTTTAGTGGAGACATTCAATAGGTGGGTCTAAAACTTCTTTATTTTCTTCAAATCGAGGTAATGATTTTTGGAAGCTGAAACATGTGTTACAAGTGGGGTAAAGTAATCTGTGTGCCTTAAACCTCCTTCCCACATTGCCAATAAATTGGCACCTTGGGCATCCCATTTGAGAGTTCGAACCAGAGGCAAGGTGTCACCATTTTGGAGTCCCAAAGAGGTCTTTTCATAATCACTATAAGTTCTAGAGGCTATGGGCAGTTCTAATTCAACATCTTCTTCTTCCTCCCCACCTATGGATTTCTAAACCCCTTGTGATCACCCGTGGAGAAACGTTATGTAAATCCCTAGATTCATGTTTGTAATATTTGAATGATATTTTTAATTTAAGGTTTTGTGTTGTTTTTCATTATCCTCTATTCTTATATTATTGAGTTATGTACTGGTATGTCATGCTTAACTCATATGATCATGTTTGGTGGTACCCATTCATGTGATTTTTCACACGACACTCACCACTTTCTTTTCCCCCTTTCAATTGTGGTGTTTGTGTTGTTTATATTGGTTAATTCAACTAACATAATCCCTGTCAATGTCATGTACATTTATTCCATGGTATCAAAATGAAATAACATACAAACCTGGACAACACATTGAGTTCTTTGAGCGTTTCCTTGGTTTGTCTCAGTTATGATGTCAAACACAAATCACCCAATCATCAGCGGTGTCTGGTGAGTCATTGTGTGTTTTTGACTAAACCCTGGGAGGTATCCTAGTATAAACTCAGTTAAATTCTGGTTATATGTGTTACAAACCAGGTATAAAAATATCATAACCCTATATCATGAAGCAATGAAGGATGAGCATCATGAGAGTACCCCGGGTTGATCACACTTAATTAATCTTGTTCATTTGTACTTTGTTTTATCGCTTTCATTTTATATTTTCATCTTTAATCATAAAACCCCCAAGTTATTAAAAACCTCATTCCAATTATAATTTCTTAATCAAAACCCTATTTTTAAATTAATGATATAAGGCTCTGTCGAGAGATGACCTAGGTTTGCTGCTATACTGGAGAAATTCTAGTCATAATTAAACGACCAATTTGACGCGCTCGACAATGTGATCAAATTTTGGCGTCGTTTCCAGGGTTCCAAGATCATATATTATCATTATTTCATTCTATTTATTTATTTATTTCTTAATTATAACTCCTTTCAATACCACACCCCCATTTTATTATTTTTGTTTTGGGTTTTTATCTTTATTTTTGGTTGTTTTGGTGTGCTCTCTCTCTCTCTCTTCTTTTTCTTCTTATCCATATCTCTCTCTATAATTCTTTATTATAACATTATATTCTATTTTCACCCTTCTTAAGTTATTTTATCCATATTCAAAAAAACTTCACAACTTATTTTCATGACCTGATCTGGTAAAGAAACACTACTTGATTTTGACCCTGAAATTGAAAAGTCACTTCACACAAAAATTAAGGAATCTAGAGAAGGTAAATCATGTGACATTGAGGAACCAATTTTGGAACCTCATGTTGTCCTAAAAAAATAAAAAATTGAACCCAATCAATTCCAATAAAACATGGTTGTAAATAATAAAACTTTAAAATAACTTACCACCACTGATGTGGAGTACCGACCTCAGTACATCCAATATCCCATGGAAGAAGCAAACGTTGAGCCGAGATCATGTCTCATCCACCTTCTTCCAAAATTCTATGTTCTTCCTGGTGAGGGCCCTCATAAACACATTAAAGAGTTTCACATAGTGTGCTCCACCATGAAACCCCAAAATGTGTTTGAGGACTTAATTAAGTCTAGGGACTTCCCTTTCTCCCTTGATGGTGTATCCAAAGACTGGCTATACTATCTACCTACCAAAATTGGGGGCTGTAATGACCTTAAACGACTCTTTCAAGAGATTTTATTCCTTTCCTCCCGAACTGCATCAATTAGAAATGAATTCTATGGAATTTGGAAATCACAAGGAGAGACCCTTCATGAATACTGGGAGATATTCAAGAGACTTTGCTCAAGATTCACCCACCACCAGATTAGGGAACAACTATTAATCCAATACTTCAATGAGGTAATTATCCCCATGGATCATGGAATGATTGATGCAGCATCTAGTGGTTCCTTGGATGATAAAACTCATTCCACTACTCGTGACTTAACAGACAACATGGCTCAAAATGCACTACAATTTGGTAGACAAGCTATTGCACCAACTCGAGGAGTTCAGGATGTAAGTCATTCATCTCCAGAAAAATAGGTAGATAACAAGCTTGATGAGATGACTACCCTTCTAAGGAAATTATATCAAGCACAAGGTAACTCACAATCTCCTCCAGTTAAATTACACTATGGTATTTGTTCTGACAATTCTCATTTTTCTGACCTGTTCCCACAACATCAAGATTCACCGGAGTCTTGTGTAGCCGTGTTTCTTGGGAATCCATCTCAACAAGAACCCCCCTTAAATAAAGAACAATTCAGAAAAAATCCAAATCCGTGGTGGCAAGGGCAACCCCAGTACCGATAAGGAGGAAACTCAAGATACCCCAAGAAAAATTGGTATCAACAAGGGATTGGTATGCAACCTTATTATCCTTAAACTTTGAAAAACAGTCATCCTCCTCCTCCCAAATCTGAACCAAGCCTCGACGATATGGTGAAGAAAATGGCAACCCATAACCTCCAGTTCCAATAGACCACACAATCAGAAATTCAAGACCTACAAACTCAAGTGGGGCAATTGGCGAACACCATTGGTGAGATTAAGATGCAAGGTTCTGGAAAACTACCATCCCAACCCATTCCCAATCTGAAAGATAAATGTAATGTATGGGTAGTAGCACTTCGTATTAGTAAAGAAGCTTCTCCTTCTACTGATTCTACGCAACAGGTATGTCCCCCTCTTGAAAACACTCTTTCTCTACCCATATAATATTCCATTGAAGAAAAACCAAATAAAAAGGGCAATCAAATTATCATTAACGATTTCCATGAACAATCCATTCCTCTCCCTTCCCTTAAAAGACTCTCTAAATCTAAGAAACAATTTTATAATGAGATTGACAAAAAAAATAGTGGATACATTTAAGAAAGCTCAAGTTAATATTCCATTATTGGATGTAGTTAAGAAAATTCCCCATTCTGCCAAATTTCTTAAAGAACTTTACACCCATAGATTAAGGATAAAGGGGAATAAGAGAGTCAACTTGGGAAAGAATGTCTTGAACTTGATTCAACCATAAATTCCAACCAAATTCAAGGATTCTAGAACATTCACAATATCGTTTACCATAGGGGAGAAATTCATTTTTGATGCTATGCTAGATTTAGGTGCCTCAATTAATGTAATGCCTCACTCCATGTGCACTTCTATGCAGGTTGGAGAGCTTCAACCAATGGAAATTGTCACACAACTTTCCAACCAATATACTATGCATCCAAGAGGAGTTATTAAGGATGTCCTTGTAAGAGTGAAGAATCTCATCTTCCATGCTGATTTCTACATTCTTGAGGTGGAAAGTACCTGAATCTAAGGACATGCTCCTCTCATACGTGGGAGGCCATTCCTTAAAACAGCAAAGATAATAATAAAAATTCACAATGGTACGTTGTCCATGGAATTTGGAGGAGAAAAGGTCACTTTTAACATCCTTGGGGATATGAAACACCCCATTGAAGATAAATCCACTCTTTCTATCTATTCGATTGAAGTTCTCTCAGACGATGCACACACACACTATTTTCCCCTCAACCCAAATTCTGATTCAATTTCCTTTTCTTTACCCATGGATGATTTGAGTATTGATTCATGTTTTGAGTGTTGTGTGGGTTCTGAAAAGTGTAAATTTTGTACTTTAATTGATGAGTGTGTTCATTCTGAGGTACCCATGACTGTCGATGATTCTGAAAATCTCATTTCAATAGATTCTCTATCTTTATAGAATAAACATGATCATATAGATAGTTTAATGGACCTCACTCCCCCTAAATTCTCTCCCTTAATCCAGAAACCACTGGTTTTGGAACTTAAACAACTTCCTTATAATTTAAAATATGCATATCTTGAGGGTATTAACCAATTTCCCATCATTATTACCAATAACCTCTCTCCACAACAAGAATAGAAACTTCTCAACCTTTTTAGAGAGTGTAAAAAGGAAATAGGATAGACATTGGATGATATTACCAGGATTATCCCATCTATTTGTATGCACCATATACTTTTGGATGATGAGGCTAAGACCATAAGACAATCTCAACGCTGGTTGAATCCTTCTCTCCTTGAAGTGTTAAAATTGGAAGTTCATAAATTACTTGCTACGGGGATCATTTATCATATATCTGATAGTAATTGGGTCAGCCCAGTGAAAATTGTGCCTGAAAAAATATGAATAATAGTTGTGTTGAATGAAAGGAATGAATTGGTTCCAACAAGTGTGCAAAACAGTTGGCGAGTCTGTATTGACTACCATCGACTGAATCAAGCCACATGGAAGAACCACTTTCCTTTATCATTTATTGACCAAATGTTAGAAAAATTGGATAGTAAGTCCCATTATTGTTTCCTTGATGGATATTTGGGTTATTTCCAAATCCATATAGCCCCTGAGGATCAAGAAAATACAACATTTCCTTGTTCATTCTACACATTTTCATACAGATGGATTCCATTCTGTCTATGTAATGCTCATGGTACTTTTCAATGATGTATGTTGAGTATTATTTATGAGTACCTTTAGAGTTGAATTGAAGTCTTGATGGATGATTTTACAATATATGGTTCTTCTTTTGATGATTGTTTGTAACACCTAAGATCGATCCTCCACCACTGCATTGAAAAAGATCTTGTTTTAAATTATGAGAAATGCCATTTCATGGTTGAGTGAGGGATAGTTCATGGGAATTTCATCTCAAATAAAGGAATTCAAGTTGATAAATATAAAATTGAATTAATTTCATCCCTTAGAATTCCAAAATGTGTTTGTGTGGTGTGATCATTCTTGGTACATGCTAGTTTTTACCACTGATTCATTAAAGACTTCTGTAAGATCACACTTCCATTGTCCCAGTTATTAAAAAAAGATTCTGATTTTGTGTTTGATAAAAAATTTTAGGATGGATTCAATTCACTTAAAAGGAGTCTCACATCACCTCCCATCATCCAACCACCAAGTTGGGATCTCCCCTTCGAAATTATGTGTGATGCCTTTAACTTTGCAGTTGGGGCAGTTTTATCACAAAAGGTTGAGAAGGCTCCTCATGTCATTGAATATGCCTCACGTACCCTTGACCATGCACAGGTAAACTACACAACCACTGAAAAAGACCTCTTTTATATTGTGTTTTCCTTGGATAAATTTTGTTCATATCTTCTTTGGTCAAAAGTGATTGAGTTTTTTGACCATGCTGCCCTTTGATTCCTCTTAATGAAACCTAAAACTAAACCCCACCTCATACGGTGGATGATCCTCCTCCAAGAGTTTGACCTTGAGATTAGAGATTATAGGGGAGTTGAAAATGTTTTAGCTGACCACATTAGTATGATTTCTCCACCACTAGACCACCATGTTGGCTCATCCATCCCCATTGGAGAATTATTTCCCCATGAGAACCTCTGTGATGTTGTGGACCTTACCCCTTGGTATGCGAATGTTGTGAATTTTCTAGCAACATATAGGGTCCCCACTGATTTAAGCACTTTACAATAATAGAGACATAAGAATTATTCTTGGTGGTACATTTAGGATGACCCATACTTGTGGAGAATTTGTAGTGACCAAGTAGTTCATCGGTGTGTCCCTTACCATGAGTTCACCTCTATTTTGACTTTTTCCACACCTTGGCCTCTGGGGGCCACCTTCAATCTCAACATACAACTCAAAAGGTTCTTGACTCAGGAAATTATTGGCCAACATTGTATAGGGATTCCCATATATTTTGCAAGTCATGTAGTCATTGTCAATTCATAGGGAATATCTCTAAGAGGAAAGAAATTCCCCAATAACCATTGTTATTCTGTGAAATTTTTGATGCGAGGGGCATTGACTTCATGGGGACTTTTTCCAAATTAATTTTGTTTTTATACATTTTATTGGCTGTTGAATGTGTATCTAAATGGGTGGAAGCAAAGGCCACTATGACCGATGAATCTCGTGTGATTGTTGATTTGGTGAGATCTCATATTTTTAGTAGGTTTGGTTTACCAAGATTCATCATTAGTGATTAGGGTTCACATTTCTGCAATCACAACATGAAAATTTTGCTTCGTAATAATGGGGTTGATCATAAAGTCTCCACTGCATATCACCCCCAAACTAACAAACAAGCAAAAATCTCAAATCAGGAAGTTAAACAAATTTTGGAAAAAATGGTACAATACAATAGGAAAGATTGTATTTTGCACTTCGATGATGCACTTTGGGCATACCGCATAGCTTTTAAAACCCAAATCGGAATGTCACAATACAAGATTCTGTTTGGAATGGGTTGTCACCTCCCATTGGAGGTAGAACACCATGCATATTGGGTTGTTAAACAATGTAATGTGAATCTTTCTCATGAAGGTGAGCATAAGAAGCTGCATATTCACGAGTTGGAAGAAATCAGATGTGATGCATATGAGAACTCCTGGATCAATAGATATAAAACAAATTTTATCCATGATAGCATAATTCATCAGCAGAAGTTCCATATTGGTGAGAAGGTCCTCATGTACAATTCCAGTCTTAAGCTCCACCTAGGTAAGCTTCATTCCCGATGGCTCGGGACTTATATTATTACTAATATTTACCCTTTTGGTGCAATACAGATTTTGCATGAGCATAGTGGAAGAAGTATTACCATCAATGGGTAACGACTTAAACACTTCTATGAGGATTTTCCAAATAATCCAGTAGAGTAAATCCACCTTCTTGATGCGACATACCAGTAAAACACACCAGGTTTTATCCTTCCTTCTCACATTCTCAATTATTTCAGTGAGGTCACTGCACAATCTCAGTGTGGGGGTGGGTACATTCCTGGGTTTGTTAAAAATTTTCATTGTTTTTTTATCGTTATTTTTTCTCTTTTTCACCTTCTTTATGGTATTTTCAATTTTCTTCATCTTTCTAGGTTCATTAGGATTTCTATTGTCTTTCTCATTTCTATTTTTTTCTTCTTTATGGTATTTTCATTTTTCCCCATAAAAATTTGCAAAGTTCCATGATTCAGTGACCATAAGGGGGGAAAGTAAAAATACCATAACGAAGGTAAAAAATGAATATTTTTATGATGTTAACATCCGAGAGTGATTTTTAGTGAATTGGTTTTCTGTCAATGATATAAATGGTTGTATCACTGTGAAACATTTGAGATGTTTGATGCCCCTTGTGTGAGTAGTTTTTAGAAAAATAGTGTCATTAATACCTCCACAAATGTTTGCACCAAACCACAATTTCTGAATATTTCTTATTTAATAGAAGGTAAATATAATTTAGGTTAATATTTTTCAGCTGTAAATGATATTTACATACGTTCATTCCTTATCAGATTTTCTTCATTACTATACCGGATCGACCTATGTGTGTTTACCCGATATCTGACTGTTGAACGCCCTAAAAAAACAATTTTGGGTTGTGTCTTGGTCAGGTCAAAAACCAATTCTCCAAAACCTTTGATCTTGTTATAACTTTTACAATTAGTGTCATGAGGAGATCAAACAAGGTTTGAGAGATGAGTGTGAGATTTTCTCCAAATTAACCTTCTAAAAAAACAAAAATAATAAATGAGGGTAGTGACGAAATGTGGAAAATATAGGGATATCTAGGTCAGGAGCTTATGGTTTGACTTCTGAGAATGCTAAAGTGAGTGGGTCTTGATATGTGACTGAAAGGGTTGTAGGGAAGGTTCGGTGGACAAAATCTTTTATAATGAATAACATTAAAATAACCTATATTTATTAGATAAAAGTGGAAAGAATAGTATGGAATGGTTTTCACACACACACGTGTAGAGTTAGTGGCATGGTTAATTCTTGGATTCCTTTCTCAATTTGGTATCATGAATCTCTTTGAATTTCATTGTGATATGATTTATGAGATGTCTTTTTATATTTTCACTAAGAAGAACTCCTTGGTCTGGTTTGTACATTGATCCCATTACTTTAATTTTTACATGCATAATTTTTTGGTTTTTTTATATGTTTCTTTTCCCATGAGTGCAAATGTTTAGGTGTGGGGGTGTGATCACACATCGATTCACTATTCAAATCCACCCTTACACTGCAGTTTTAAACTGGTTTTGTAATAAATATTCCAAATATACTATTAAATTTCACTTTATTTTATAATCAATGAATTAATTTTAATCACTATTAAAATGGGAAATGTTACATGTTTTTATTATTTCAATGTAGGAGGAGTTGATTTGGAGGGCCCTTGATGAAGTGGAAGAAAAATTGTCCAAAATTGCATGGATCCATGAAGTCTTGTCCACTGTTGTTAATGTTTAGAAAATTACATGCATTAAAATGGGATCATATTTTGCGGGCTGGTCCAAAATTTAAAGGGATATATTTCATATTAAGTAACTGAAGCCTCATTCGGCTTCTACGATGCCCATCCAAATTGATCTATCCAAGGAATCAGATCTGCACAAAGTCAGGTGTGTTGTTCTGTATTTTATCAATATCTAGAGTTGTATGTGTCCATTAGGTTCCAAACTTTTTGTTGATACATTCAAGAGGTGGGGATACAACTTTTTTATATTCTCAAAAGTGAGATAATGCTGTCTGGAGGCCGAAACAAGTGGTAGAATTGGGTTAAAGTAATCTTTGTGCCTTAAACTACCTTCCCACTTTGCCTGTAAATTGGCACCTTGGGCACCCCATATGAGAGTTAGAACCAAAGGAAAAGTGCTGCCATTTTGGAGCCCCAGGGAGGTTTATTAATCATCAATAGATGTTATAGAGGCTATGGGACGTTCTAAATCAACATTTTCTTCTTCCTCCCCTCCCATGGATTTCTAAACCCCTTGTGATCACCCGGGGAGGAACGTGATGTAAATCCCAAGCTTCATGTTTGTAAAATTTGAATGATATTTTTAATTCCATGTTGTTGTGTTTATTTTCATTATCCTATATTCTTATTTTTTTAGTTTTGAACTGATATTTCATGGTCAACTCATATGATCATATTTGGTGGTACACATTCATGTGATATTTCACACACCGTTCACGACTTTCTTTTCCCCCTTTCAATTGCAGTGTTTGTGTGGTTCATATTGGTCAATTGAACTCACATAAGCACTGTCAAGGGCATGTACGTTTATTTCATGGTATCAAAATGAAATAACATACAAACCTGGACAACACATCGAATTCTTCGTGTGTTTCCATGGTGAGTTTCGGTTATCATGTCGAACACAAATCACCCAATCATTGGCGGTGTCTGGTGAATCATTGGGTGTTTTCAATTGAACTCTAGGAGGTATCCAAGTATAAACTCAGTAACATTCTGGTTATTGGTGTTACAAAACAGGGATTAAAAGATCATAACCCTATATCATTATGCGATGAAGGATGTACATCATGAGAGTACCCCGGGTTGATCACACTTAATTAATCTTGTCCATTTATACTTGGTTTTATCGCTTTCTTTTTCGATTTTCATCTTCAATCATCAAACCCCAAAGTTTTAAAAATCCTCATTCCAATTCTAATTAAATAATCAAAACCCTATTTTAAAATTAATTATCTAAGGCTCCATCGAGAGACTACCTAGGTTTGCTGTTATACTGTAGAAATTGAAGTCAGAATTAAACAACTAATTTGACGCGCTCGACAATGCGATCAACATTCCATGGTGAAACCCTTGGAGTTTTTCAAAGGTTATCTTTTATCTATAAGAGACAAATCCCTAATGTCACCCACCACATCACGCCCACTTCCCCTATGACACAAGGATCCTTCCCTAGAAAGAACCAAGTTTCTTTCATTTGGGACCCCTCAACGATTCAACCTTAGTGTTGAGATGTGGTTTACTATCACTAAAAACAACCATGGTGAAACCATAACCATTACATAGTTGTTATATACCCCTGTGGGAAAAAATAAAAAAAATAAAGAGGGTGTGTGGAAAGACCACCCACGGTAATGGTGTAGCCTACTGCATCCTAGTTTGCATCTCCCATGAAACGTCCAAAAACTCCTGGAAAACGTATAATACACATAGAAACTTATATATAAATAGAAATTAAAATAATAAAACACAAAATTAACAAATTGATATTATAATTCTCCCCACCCTATTATATTTTTCCTTTCAAAACCCTTGGTCCATGTAGGATGGATGAAAAGGTTGAACCACCATCATACACCAATTCAAGAGGTGGGAGGTTAGGAACCATCTACGAACGCCATAACGAGAAGAATACAATAAAATTCTACAACTTAATAGAATAAACCAAAAAATTGATAGAACTCCAAGAACAACATAACCATAATAAAAAACATGATGTAATAAGGTAAATAAAGACCAAAACTGAAAAATATTGCTTAAACATAATCAAAATCCCGAAGTAAACACTCATCTTAGTTACTTAGGAACTAACCTAAGTGTATTCTACACTCAATTAAATGCTACTTCTACCTAAAAGAATATAGAACAAAAGAATCCATCCTGATCAAATATAAATCAATATTAACAATGATGCATGCACAAAAATTATATCCATTTCTACCCATCAAAGATACATCCTAGAATCATCCAGATCATACAAAATAAAATCCCCAAAAATATCCACCAAAATATAATTACACCACATAATTAATTTTCTCTTGAAGTTTAAACTTACAAAATCTATAAAGATGGCCTGAACAACCATCCCAAAGGAAATTTCTCAAATATTTCACAAATTAATTCCTACAATTCCCAAATTATCCACACTGAAGAACACTAGATATCTCTTCTTTTTACTCTTATTCTAAGAAAATCAATCCTTAACAAACTATTTCTCTAACAAAGGATCATCCAATTTATGATTCCCACCATATGGTACACTCAATCAAATACACCAAAATTGAGGCACCAATCTTAAAATAATTCCTTTTCTAATCATCTTCCTGTAAAAAGGCCGTTGAAATTACCTCTACATAAGATGTCAATACAAACTTAGATTCAATAGCTATAAGATCAGAGTAAAGAACTATTTAAAATAAAAAATCCTTTATGAAGTCATTTCTAACTATCATGGGAGAAAATTCTACTAACATTGATAAATGATCGACATAATCCTTCACTAACTACTCTCTCTAATGAAGGATCATAAACTCAATTGCCTTCTACAATTTCATACATTCAGGATAGTACCACTGAATGAAGATCAACTTGAAGAATTATGAAGACATGACCACATGAAACTGAAAAGGATTTTTCATCTCCCACTATTCATGGTTGGGTTATTCCAATAAAGCAACAATGACATCCAACATTAAAGCATACATAGTTTCTAGGTATCATGAAATTTATCTAAAAATTTTCATCTACGCCATGGGTTTAAGATGACCTCAATCTCTAGAAAGATGGCAGACAATTATCCAAAAAGACTTGGATGGGGACTAAGTACAAGGAAGATACCAACTCTATTACTTGTTCTTGAGTCCAAGTAGAGTCAATATACGGGGAAACCACATCTAAATAATTAAAGGATCCATCCTGATCATCTACCCAATGAATAAAATTTATACACTTTCTTGATGAACCTCTAGGATTCATACTCTAAATAGAATTAAATAAAATTTCAATCAGTTCATTTTTTACAAATAAAACCACACAAGTCCACCATAAACCAAGATCTTTTAGAAACACAATTCACCCAAACAAAATACATGAAATAATTTACTATAATATCATTACTTTGTATAGAAATTATAAAATCCAATTTTCAAAAAAATTAAACCCCTTGAAAATAATACACTCCTTACTATAGTTCATAAAACCTTTTTTATTTTTAGAAAAACACCTTTTCAACATACTCAATATTAAATCATAACACAACCATACAAAATATCTCAATATGATATCATAAAAACAAAAAAACTCCCTTGGATTCTCCTCAAATGAACGATGGACACAATAAAAACTTATTTTAGATGTAGATGATATTGAAAAATAATTCCAATATAAAATAGATCAATGCATAGTTTAGTTATGTGGTTTAATTGGCCACGTTTCAATTTCGTTTTAACCTTAATGAAAAACATAGAACCAAGTGTATGTGCTACATATAGTTTTTTGAATCATGTGATCAACCTAATAAACTTTGTATATCCTTTCATTTCCATCCCAAATTATATAATAATCTTAAAACATCCCATAAAGGGTCAATTCCATGAACCAACCAGGATTTTTCAACTAACCATAACCTGAATCGATCCTGAAATGGATTGAAGGGTTTTCCTTGTAACACCCCGAGATTTTATGAAAAATATTCTTTTAAATTTTATTGATGTCTTGTGTTGTACGCTACACCAAAAGGAGCTTGCACTACATGCATCCCTGACTTGTCTTGCATTACACGCAATCGCGACCTTCCACGATAGCGTGTGTTGTAACATTATTATTATGAACTAGCCGTTATGAATAGTATTAACTAAATTTTGAATGTTATTACATTATTATTTCAACTTACACATTTTATAGAACATGGTATGTGAACAAAATAAATTTTTCGGGTAAAATATGTATTTTTAAAAAAATGCAGTTTTGCCGCCTTTTAATGGCGCACCCACATTAAATCTAGTTTTTGACATGTTTATAAGTTCAATTTTACAAAATAAACTTCTTCTTTTGAATAAGGATATAAAAATTTACATTGGATAAAGTTTTGATATTTTTCTGATAACTTTCATATTTTAATGAATAGTAAAAACACGGTATATTTTAATTAAAAACAACTTTTTTCCTCGAAATAATTTATATGGTTAAGTTATAATATTTAATGTTTTTAAAGTATAAATAGAATATATTTTTACCATTAAATATAATTTATGTCATTAGCATTGATTTTACCTTGAATTCGTAGGTTAAATCAATTCAATCTTTTGCAATGTTTTAAACAAAAACCCATTTTATTTCGAAAACGGGATTAATTTTAATTTAATTTCACCAACTTTTTTGTAATGAATTTGTAAAAATGGATTCCATATTTGGAATCAGTGGGTCCAAATTATGTTAATAAGCTACTTTTTTTGGGCTTTTGGAATAGTAACAACGGTAAATTTTATTTACCGTAGTGAAAGGTAAATTGAGTAATTAAGGGAAAATATAATATTATAAAAGTATCCTAATACTTGTCTTAATACAATTGGATGATTATATTTCATCCTAAGTCGTATTTGGGTCTAAATGGAACCCATTAGAACCCACTTGGAGGCGATTAACACCATTAGTTTATTTTATTTAAAGGAAAGTGAAATATGTCTCACTCAACTTTAATAATTAAAGTATTTTTAATATAAGTTTATACAGAATATAAAGTGGCTTATAAATACTCATTTGAAATATAAAATGTTTTTCTTTATCATGGTAATTTATTTATAATTTTAATAGTTATTTAATTACTTTATTATCTTATACATTACTGATGAAGAAATTATTTATTTAGTGAAAAATCAATAATATAGTTTTTTATTGAAATAGTAATACATATCAAAAGGCCCAAAAATCTGCAAAAAACATAATAGTAGTGTATATATAAACCCTAATCATCCACCGGCCTAATTTTTAACCATTTGAACCTTATTATGGTGATTATGACACTTCTAGTATTTTATTTTAAATGATTCCAAAGTTATCACCTTCATAATTTAATAAAGATAACAATTTACATGTTGTTATTTTAAGATGATAAATTAGATTAAAATTATTACAATAAAATATTTTATATTTATCTTCATCAAAGGATTTTATTTTTAATTTTTATGCAACAAATAAGTATATTAAGTAATTATACAAAAATCATGTACTAATTATTTTATTAAGAGATATACCAAATAAATGGTTTTACAAAAATTAAAATAAATATTATATAAACTATCTAATGTTATACACGAATTTTATAGACAAATTTGACATTTTATAAATCTATTAAATATTTTATTTCTAATATATCCTCTGTGTGGATTTTATTTAAATTCAAATAAATGAATAGTGTCAAAATTGACACCATTGTTATTTTATAAAAATAACATATTATTAAATTGTTTAAAAATCACAAAAATATTTTAAAATTATACATTGAAATTTATATAGTCTAAAACATCATAAAGTATCCAATTATGGAAAATTAACAACACATAAGTTATTATTTATAACCATTTAAAATTTATAATTTTATTACCACAAATAAACTTAAATAGATTAAATAAGGATAAATCAAAATGATAAGGCTTAAAATAAGATAAAATCATGTCTAAATTTTAATGGTTGATGAGATCAAAACCCTATATCATCTAATATTCGAACTGAGTAATTTTTTGAGGTTTTTATATGGGGTTGGAATTTTTATTAAACTAATATTTTTTAGGATTCCAAAGGTGCCCCTCTCCTCCCTTATAAAAGGGCACCTCTTCCCTCTCTTCCTCACACCATTTTGAGCCTTGAATCTCAGCCAAACTCTGCCCATTTCACTTCCCCACTTACCTAGAAACCTTATATAGGTATTGGTCTTCTCAAAAGACCAACCCTAGTTCCCTAAGAAGAAGTTTAAAGGAGGTGCATCGAAGAAGAGGTAATCTCTTCTACCGATTATTTCATGCTTATTTCTTCTTCAACTTCTTCTTCTTTAGTTTTTTAATTATAAAGTAATAACATTAGTACCAATAATATACTTATATTTTATTATAAATATTAAACAACCCCATTTCACCTTCTATCCATCCTATGGAAAATGAAATCTCCGCTCGTGCGTACATACAGATTACCGTCTCCACGACGCGCTGAGATTCATTCTTCATGTTAACCATACATGAATGATTATAAAGTATATATAATGAATAATAATGAAATATATGACATAATAATTCTGATGTATTTATATATATATATGTATTTAATCTATTTAGTTTCATTCAATTCAATAAGGAAACGAAAACAACGTTCATGCGTACGTACGGCCTACCGTCTCCATGAACGGTGTATTTCATTCCTTTTATAGATATATAATATATATGTATATGATGAATATATATTATATATAAATCATGGTTTACATTCTGGAATTATGTAAATCAGGATATAAGTAATAATATCAAGAACAACAAGTCGAAACACATAGGATAAATGAAATGATTTTACCCAAAACTCTGGTTTAACATGGAATTTACAGAAGAATGGGTAATATAAAGTCATAAGTGAAACATATATGATACCATAACAATGAATATGATTATTTAATAAGTAAATGACATTATTTAAATCATTATACTGGAGGTTCGGATCCATACGAAGCATATTGGACCTAAGGTAAGGGATAATTATTCCAATCTCATTCTTATCCGAGATTGTTTATTCATAAGTATTTACTGGGGTTATGTTTATTATCCATGTCCATATGTTCTCAAAATGTTTTCATAAATTTTTTACTTTTCTTCCATGTATGTTAAAAGTCATTCTTACCCTTTTTTTTACTTTTACCACATCATATAGAAGGAATTTTTCTTTTGTTTACCATACGAGGTACTTTTTTGACTTTTCTGGCAAAAGAATGAGAAGACTGTTTTTTATCTTATACGACATGAAAGTATTTTTATGGTTTTATAAAGACATATTTTCATGAATCTTCCTCCAAATTATTTCATGACTATTTTCAACAAAATCTCTTTCTTTTAAAATTGCATGACGTTTTTTGAATAGAAACAGATTTTGAAGAAGAAAGGATATTTTTCTCAAGAATTCATTTCAAGTGTTTTATCAAAACAATTTTTTTCAACTAAGATGACATTATTTGATATGTTTATGTTTCAAGTATAATGTATCTCTTATTTACATGGTTTCACTTTTCTTATTATGAAATGATATCCATTTCTTTTATATGGATTATGTGATGATGTTTATGAAACCCATTTTATTCGTTCGTTATTATGAATGATGTATGTTTATTTTGTGGCACAAGTAAGAATGATTTCATTATGAGATGGGTGGAACCTATATATCCCTCCAATGAATTCGGTAAAGATTTATATCTCATGAGATAGACATGGCTGGAATGGTAAGTTAATCTGGTTCAGTAATACAGGACTGAAACGAGGAGTGAACTCGATTCAGAAAGGGACTTTGCCCACTAAGATGGTCTTGGAAGTAATGCCTTGGATACTATGGAAATCATTACATGTACTGAATGGTTTCCACAATTAAAAGTTTTATTCCCGTTATATTTTACCATCAATGATGTTCCATTATGATATATGTCTTACCTACTTCCACGATTTATGTCTTTGCTCAAGATTTTGATGTTTAAATTTCATGTTCAAGTTTTTGCTTTCAAATGTTTATGGATTGTTTTATGTTCAATATGTTTACCCTTACTGAGCATTTGAGCTCACCCTTTTATGTTTTATTTTCCCCAGGATATAAGGAAAGGTTTTAGGTAAGAAAAAAAGTAAGATCTTTATGGGAGATGTTGAGGATCTTTCACCAAGATTCAAAGAGTATGTTCCAAGTTTCCAATGGCGCTAAACTATTATTGTCCTTTGGTGTCTGTTTTTGTTATGTATTAAGTATTCCACAAAAGTAATGTAATGTCCATGTATGTAAAGATTCAGGTCTCTACAGTTGGTATCAGAGGAAAGGTTTAGTCAACCTTTGGAAACTAGGATGCGAAAATGTTAGTGAGATCCCTAGAGATATTTCAAAGGTATGTCTAGGGATGTCCCTAAGGATAAGTATACGTATAGGATATAGTCCTAGAATTACAGTAACGATCTTAGAATTTAACCTAAAATGTTAGATATTGATGGTACTCCCCCTTTACGATGTTGTTTTCTCTAGCATGATTTTTGCCTCTTACACTATTCTTTTTGGGTTTTAGAAAATGGCTGGAAACCGGAAGATTCACGATAATGGAGGATTTGATGGACAATGGAATGATATTCTTCATGATCAACCAAATGAATTGGGATTTGGAAGTCCAAAAATTGTTATTATGCCTAATCGGCTATCTCATAATATGATCAATAATCTCAACTTTGGTAAGTTTCTCAACTCCGATAATAAGAGAAAGTTGGAGTTTCATGATGATCATAGAGGAAAGAAAGTTCAATTTCCCTCATGTAAATCATGTGGGAAGAGGCATCGGGGAGATTGTTTCAAAGGAACTGGAAGATGCTTTGGGTGTGGAAAAGAAGGACACAAAGCCAGTATGAGCAAAGGAAAAGGTTCAGTTAACACCATGGACAATGATAATGGTATTTCTACGACATCAAAAATGATTAGATGTTTTAAATGTGGAATGTATGGGCATTATGCAAACCAATTTCCTAAGGGAAAATCTCATGAAGAGAATCAGCATCGTCATATGAGTAGTATTTATGTGGATGATGATGAAGAGACTACAAATGAAATATGAGATGAAATAAATGATGATTCTTAGTCAGTGGTTTAAGAAGTTAGTGGAATGATTGTATGTTTATAAAGAATAATGTATGGTACTATGGAATAAAGAATCATCTAAGGATTGTAACACTATTGTTTTTCTTAAAGTATTTGAATGTATATGTTGAATGGTACCGGTAACCATGGAAGGTTATTCAGATATTTTTAGAAAGCAGATGATCTGCGCATAATGAAGGGA
This sequence comes from Viscum album, assembly GCA_963277665.1. Lineage (NCBI taxonomy): Eukaryota > Viridiplantae > Streptophyta > Magnoliopsida > Santalales > Viscaceae > Viscum > Viscum album. The sequence goes on along the minus strand of OY728119.1, from coordinate 161,306,903 downwards.
TAAGGAGAAAATGAAATGTTTGACAGTATTCATGATCTCATGACTGATATAAGGACTAAGTGATATTATGGTTTGAGTATATAGAATTTTTGGAATTTTGGTATGTGGAAAGTGTTAAAATTTAACAACATTCATGTTTTCACTAAGGTTCAATGGGTATTAATTCTTCAAGATAATACATGATTAAGGTATTCACATGTTTGTAATTTGACCAACAAGATATATCTTATGATATATGGGGGATTAATGATGGAATTCATGTGATTTTTTTGTGACATTTCAAGTAATCATTTTCTTTATACTATGAACATGGACTGAAGTATTTTAGATAAGACTAAAGATTGGAATGGATTACGTTAGACATAAGTTATTATTGTTTAAGGATAGAACGTTTTTAGATATTATTGATGGGATGTTATAGTAATGTAGTTTTACAAAAAGGACAACCTGCAGAACGGGCAACAACCCATCGCGTCGGACAAGGCTGTGGGAATCGAACCCACAACCGAAGTGCGATCGGCCTTTATCACCTACCACTGGCCTTCAGCAAGTCCCTGGTTAGTAGAAACTAGTTTTATTTTATTAAGCGGTATGATATATGAAGTATAAGTTCATTTTTGGAATCGTATATGATTAACCTCACCATAGATGGACTTATTTATATTTGATAACTTTTGATATCCTTTTGTTTGAAATAGATGGAATGACCCATCATTCTGTCACATGATCTGTTAACACTTCACGAATAACAAATTCAACGTCCTTTGTTTAAGAGATGAAGTGGAAATTGTTCAATTCATGAACAACAGTGAGATTGTACCAAAATCTTGTAAGTATTTCTATTAATTCATCATCTTTAGTGAAATGATCTTGAAAACCAAAAATTTTGTCCTCGTGCCCTTATATTCGAGGAATCAGATGGTACCTTAGATCATCACAAATATATGGCTTTGTGATTGTTGGCTTTTTCATAGCCATGTTATCTACCACTCTCCATCAGAACTTGGTGGTTAGATATTTCTTCCATATCCATATTTTCACCTATGTTCTCCTATGTGGAAACCCAGTGATTAGTTAATTTGGGTAACCATTAAGATTCATACTTAAGTTTTTAAATTCATGTTTTTGTATTCCTTTTTACGATATGGGTTTCTATTAAAGAAACATTAAAGTAGTAAACCATTTATAACCCCGACGAATTTCGAGGGCGAAATTCATTTTAAGGGGGGTAGAATGTAACACCCCGATATTTTATAAAAAATATTCTTTTTAATTTTATTATTGTCTTGTGTTGTACGCTACACCAAAAGGAACTTGCACTACACGCATCCCTGACTTGGCTTGCATTACACGCAATCATGACCTTCCACAATAGCATGTGTTGTAACATTATTATTATGAACTAGCCGTTATGAATAGTATTAAATAAATTTTTAATGTTATAACATTATTATTTCATCTTAGACATTTTCTAGAACATGGTATGTGAACAAAATAAATTTTTCGGGTAAAATAAGTATTTTTCAAAAAATGCAGTTTTGCCGCCTTTTAATGGCGCACCAACATTAAATCTAGTTTCTGACATGTTTATAAGTTAAATTTTACAAAATAAACTTCTTATTTTGAATAAGGATATAAAAATTTACATTGGATAATGTTTTGATATTTTTCTGATAACTTTCATATTTTAATGAATAGTAAAAACACGCTATATTTTAATTAAAAACAACTTTTTTCATCGTAATAATTTATATGGTTAAGTTATAATATTGAATTCTTTTAAAGTATAAATGGAATATATTTTTACCATTTAATATAATTTAAGTCATTAGCATTGATTTTACCTTGAATTCGTAGGTTAAATAAATTCAATCTTTTGCAATGTTTTAAACAAAAACCCGTTTTCTTTCGACATCGGGATTAATTTTAATTTAATTTCTGCAACTTTTGTGAATTCAATTAGGAAAAATAGATTCCATATTTGGAATCAGTGGATCCAAGTTATGTTAATAAGCTACTTTTTATTTTTTGGGCTTTATGAATAGTAACAACAGTAAATTTTATTTACCATAGTAAAAGGTAAATTGGGTAATTAAAGGTAAATATAATATTATAAAATTATCCTAATACTTTCCATAATACAATTGGATGATTATTTTTTGTCCTAAGTCATACTTGGGTCGAAATGGAATCCATTAGAACCCACTTGGAGGTGATTAAAACCTTTAGTTTATTTTATTTAAAGGAAAGTGAAATATGTCTCACTCAACATTAATAATTAAAGTATTTTTCATATAAGTTTATACAGAATATAAATTTGGTTATAAATACTCATTTGAAAGATAAATTGTTTTTCTTTATCATGGTAATTTATTTGTAATTTTTAAGAGTTATGTAATTACTTTATTATCTTATACATTAATGGTGCAGAAATTATTTATTTAGTGAAAAGTCAATAATATAGTTTTTATTGTAATAGTAATACATATCAAAAAGCCCAAAAATCTGCATAAAACTTATTATTAGGGTATAGATAAATCCTAATCATCCACTGGCCGAATATTTGACCATTTTGATCCTTATTATGGTGATTATGACACTTATAGTATTTTATTTTAAATGATTCCAAAGTTGTTACCTTCATAATTTATAAAGATAAAAATTTACATGTTGTTATTTTAAGATGAAAAATTCAAGTAAAATTATTATTATAAAATATTTTATATTTATCTTCATCAAAGTATTTTATTTTTAATTTTTATGAAACAAATAAGTATATTAAATAATTATACAAAAATGTTTTACTAATTATTTTATTAAGAGATATACGAAATAAATGGTTTTAAAAATATTAAAATAAATATTATATAAAATATTTAATGTGCTACAAAAATTTTATATAAAAATTTGACATGTTAGGAATTTATTAAATATTTTAGTTCGAATATATCCTCTGTGTAGATTTTATTTAAATTCAAATAAATTAATAGTGTCAAAATTGACATTATGGTTATTTTATAAACATAACATATTATTAAATTGTTTAAAAATCACAAAAATATTTTAAAATTATAAATTGAAATTTATATAGTCTAAAATTTCATAAAGTAACCAATTATAGAAAATTAACAACACATAAGTGGTTATTTATAACCATTTAAAATTTACAATTTTATTACCACAAATAAACTTAAATAGATTAAATAAGGATAAATCAAAATGATAATGTTTAAAATAAGATAAAAACATGTCTAAATTTTAATGTTTGATCATATTACAACCCTATCTCATCTAATATTCGAATTGAGTCATTTTTGGAGGTTTTTATGAGGGGTTTGAATTTATATTAAACTAATATGTTTGAGGATTCCAAAGGTGCCCCTCTCCTCCCTTATAAAAGGGAACCTCCTCCCTCTCTTCATCGCACCATTTTGAGCCTTGAAGCTCGGACAAACTCTGACCATTTCACTTCCCCACTTCCCTAGATACCTTATAGAGGTACTTTTATTCTCAAAAGAGCAACCCTAGTTCCCTAAGAAAAGTTTAAAGGAGGTGCATCGAAGAAAAGGTAACCTCTTCTACCGATTATTTCAAGCTTATTTCTTCTTCAAATTCATCTTCTTTAGTTGTTTCATTATAAAGTAATAAAATCTGTATCACTAATATACTGATATGTTATTATAAATATTAAACAACCCCATTTCACCTTCTATCCATCCTACGAAAAATGAAATCTCTGCACGTGCGTACGTACGGATTACTGTCTCCACGACACGATGAGATTCATTCTCCATGTTAACCATACATGAATGATTATAAAGTTTATATAATGAATAATAAGGAAATATATGAAATAATAATGCTACTGGATTCATGTATATATATATATTTATGTCATCTATTTAGTTTCATTCAATTCAATAAGGAAACGAAAACAACGTTCATGCGTACGTACAGCCTACCGTCTCCATGAACGGTGTATTTCATTCCTTTTATTGATCTATAATATATATGTGTATGATGGATATATATTATATATAAATCATTTTTTACATTATGGAATTATTTAAATCAAGATATAAGTAAAAATATCAAGAACGATAAGTCGAAACATATACGATAAATGAAATGATTTTACCCAAAACGATGCTTTAACATGGAATTTACAGAAGAACGGGTAATATAAAGTCATAAGTGAAACATATATGATATCATAACAATGAATATGATTATGTAATAAGTCAATGAAATTATTTAAATCATTATACAGGAGGTTAGGATCCATATGTAGCATATCGGACCTAAGGTAAGGGATAATTATTCCAATCTCATTCTTATCCGAGATTGTTTATTCGTAAGTATTTACTGGGGTTATGTTTATTATCCATGTCCATATGTTCTCAAAATGTTTTCATAAAATGTTTAATTTTCTTCCATGTATGTTTAAAGTCATTCTTACCCTTTTTTTACATTTACCACATCGTATGGAGGGAATCTTTCTTTTGTTTACCATACAAGGTACTTTTTTGACTTTCTGGTAAAAGTACAAGAAGAATGTTTTTTTAAATTATATGGCATGAAATGATTTTTATGGTTTTATAAAGACTTATTTTCATGAATCTTCCTACAAAATATTTCATGACTATTTTCAAAAAAATCTCTTTCTTTTGAAATTGCATGACATTTTGTGAAAAGAAACTGATTTTTAAGAAGAAAGGATATTTTCCTCAAGAATTCATTTCAAGTGTTTTATAAAAACGATTTTTTTCATCTAAGATGAAATTATTTCATATGTGTATGTTTCAAGTATAATGTCTCTATGATTTACATGGTTTCACTTTCATATTATGAAATGATATCTATTTCTTTTATATGGATTATGTGATGATGTTTATGAAACCCATTTTATTCGTTCGTTATTATGAATGATGTATGTTTATTTTGTGGCACAAGTAAGAATTATTTCATTATGAGATGGTTGGAACATATATCTCCCTCCAATTAATTAGGTAAATATTTATATTTCATGTGATAGACATGGCTAGAACGGTAAGTTAATCCGATTCAGTGATACAGGACTTAAACGAGGAGTGAACTCAATTCAGAAAGGGACTTTGTCCACTAAGATGGTCTTGGTAGTAATGCCTTGGATACTATGGAAATCATGACATGTGCTGAATGTTTTCCACAATTACATGTTTTATTCCCATTTTATTTTACCATGATTGATGTTCCATTATGTTATATGCCTTACGTACTTCCATGATTTATGTCATTTCTCAAGATTTTGATGTTTAAATTTCATGTTCATGTTTTTGCTTTCAAATGTTTATGGATTGTTTTATGTTAACAATGTTTTCCCTTACTGATCATTTGAGCTCACCCTTTTTATGTTTTCTTTTCCCCAGGATATAAGGAAAGGTTTTAGGTAAGAAAAAAAAGGGAAGATCTTTATGGGACATGTTGAGGATCGTTCACCAAGATTAGAAGATTATGTTCCAAGTTTCCAAAGGCACTAAACTATTACGGTACATTGGTGTATGTTTTTGTTATGTATTAAGTATTCCGCAGAAGTAATCTAATGTCCATGTATGTCAAGCTTCGGGTATCTACATTCCTAATTCTCACGGGCTATCGATAAGTGCCTGTGAATCACAAAAAACCGTTTGGGAATGACTTGTCCACAATGAACCTATAATAAGGTGATTTAATGATACATAAAAATTTCAATATACCAAACCAAGATATTGACAAAAAAAGATAAAAATTCTAAGAAAATAAGGTATCAAGGTATAAGTACCAACCAAAGTACACAAAAAATAATAATTCCCAAATACATGTGACATGAATGCACCTCCAGAATCTAAAAATGGCTATGTACCAACTTCATATGACATGGAATCACCTTCATAATCCCACACCCAACTAAATAAAAAAATGACCACAACCCTGTAGTGCCTCACACTTACCCACATTAAATAAAACAAGATTTACATACACTTAAAGGTGTATATAGGGTGTGAGAAAAATATCCTAGTAGGATCTCCCTAATTGTTTCATAAGAATACTTTATTAAATAAATAAATCTGGAAAAAATAATTTCAAAAAAGACATGAGTTACAATTTAACACAAATCATGAATAAATACCCATTTCCATAGTTGTATAACATACCAAAAAATATGTTTCCAAAGAATTTACATAAAAATTCCAAACATACTTTTCAAAGATAATCACTAGAGAAAAAATACCATAAGTATAAAAACTTCCAATTCAATGAGGATCCTCATAAGAATATCATGCTCAGTATAATACCTTCTCAATGAATTAAACTAGTATAATAGGTCTAGTGGGTAGATTTTACTCCTATGTGTAGCTTCTTAACACAAATTAGAAAACATGGTGCACACATTACTCTATAAGAACATGTTTATGGGAAAATTTTCATCTCCATAGATGGATCCATACCTCATATATGATCACGTTTGAGCTTACCACATTTGAGTCTTATTATGGGATTTATTCGTTGAAACTATAAAAATAATGACTTAAATTTTTTTTGTGTTATCAAATCCAAGGGATAAATCCATTTTCAAAAACATTTCTAAGCCAAAAATTTTTATAAAAGCATTTCCCATGATTTTAAAAAAATATTTTAGAATAAATTTCCAATATATTTCCATAAATTAGTTTTTATAACCATTTTAGAGACCAAATTCAAAGAGAATGAAATAAAGTTTAATATGGGAAAGATAAATAAAGAAACAACCTTCCTCAAAACACTTGGAATAACAAAACCCACTATAATCAACAAGTTAAGATGAGCGGAGGGTCTTAAGAATAAATATGGTATCCTAGATCAAAAACTCCCAAACATAAATATCTAAATTTATATATTCTATATTTTATCCAAAGGGAACACTTACCAACAAAATTCCCAAGAAATGAACCACAATGATTAAAGATCTAATCATGACCCCTCCATTATAGATCAGACCTAAAAACGGAACAATATTAGAAACCTTGATTAGAAAATTCACACCATTGAAAAATTCAATCTATATAGGTAATAATGGGAAATTGAAGAAGAAGGAGATAAAAGATAAAAACAGAGAACAAATTTCCATGTTATGGCCACAGATTCAATCGATGCATTGATCCACCAATGAATTGAGTTAATATAGCCAAAGATATTCCATGAGAGCCTCTAAGTTTGAGTGATTAAAATTAAGATCAAAGGAGTAAGATTAAATAATTAAATTGGGTTTTTTAGGTGGAGAAAATATTAATAAAACCCATCACTAACCGACCTATATTGGTTCCATCATCTATAGACTAGATTTAAATAGCTTTTCGATGGTGCCATGTAGATTTCCTGATCCTCTGCAAGGCCTAATGGAAGTCCAATGGAGTTCTTCTGGGAACTCCATTCTACTATATTCCCACCATTTGGCTGGTGGAATCCCATAATCTAGCTGATGGAATTCTTTTAGGAAGATCCCACTGCCAGTATTCCATAGGTTGGACTGTAGTTATCATTTGATAGTTGGTGTACTACCAGTATATTTTCAAGCTATATGTCCATTTCCACACTTTATCCAAAACATTATGGCATTCCAATGACACAATTTTCCAACTAAAAACATAAGTAACAAGCTATAAATGTGAATGGATAGAAGGAAAATAAAAACATGAGTAAAGTTTTACATGAATATAATGATGGGATATTATAATTAACAACCATAATACACTCCAAAATGAAATCAAATTCAATACCAAAACCCCAACTACATAAGAAAACATTAATTTGATCATGAAATGGGGTTATCAAGAACATACTCATGATCAACCTCTCGAGTCCCAATATAACCATATTCTCCATACTACCTAGACACACTCAAATATTAATAGGTAACTCTAATAACATTTTTTAGAAACCAACTTGGCACACCCAGAACTAGGATTTGAAACTAGTTCTTAGAAAATTTTAAGGCTTGTTCTTGATCATCTTTCGCTGGGAACTTGTTCTAGGTAATCATACTTAACTAGGTGGGAATTATTTCATCATAGAGTTAAAAGTAACATAACATAAATTCCTCATGGAAATATGGCATGACCAATTTGTATGTTGTATAACAATTTATAAGAATAAATATATACAATTATAGTGAACAAACCAAATAGAGTATGAAATAAAAATAAATAAATAAATTCTATAAACTAAACCCTTAAAATAATCACCATCACATAAATAAATAAACCAAGAAACGTTTGGGTCATTGAGGCCGATACATAACCATCCAAAAATAAAAACAAAAACCCAAATTCTACCAACCATCTCCATTTGACCCCTTGATAACTCTATAAAACACATGTTTACCACTAGTGAACCAATCCTCAAAATCAAGCAATAAAGAGGGCACAACATGTGAAATTAAAAGTAAATAAAGAAATTTACATGCACTAATTAGGGTTTGAAGTGTGTGAGTGAATCCAAGCTCATTTGTATTTTATCCAATATTTTGTGTAACTTATTAAAAAAATATATTTCATTTATATAGGTTTGATTACATTTATAAAATAAGTTTTCATGTATAAGAAAAATAAAACAAATAAAATGAAATTTACATCTTTAAAAATTCATACATTTTCTTTTATAAAAAAAATATGGACGAAATGACTTAAAAATTTTCTTCAAACCCTTCTTTAAAATACCTCAAGTCAATTGAAAGTTATTTTTTCCTTTAAACAACCATTTGAAATTCATTTATGAAAAATCACTTTTAATGAAAAAAAATCATCATAAAAAAATAAGACACACTCAACATGGAAGAAAATTAATAATTTTTTTAAAATAATCACCATATACAAAATGTTTCCAAATGATTCCATCAGAATAAGGGGTGAAAATTAGACAATAAAATATACTGTATGAAATATTCACCACACTAGGTATCATGGGACACATACATGGTCATAAGGTGACAATTTCCTAGGAATGCTATAATATGGGACCAACTTGTGGGATTAGGTTTCATCTAAAACAACACAAACCAACTCACTAGCCCATACCAGCATCAACAAGTTGTCACCTCCTCACTAGTGCTGACATTTCTAACAACAAGGGAGAATTAGTGATGTGTAGACCAACTAGTGTAACATAAATATATATGTCTCTCTCTTAGTATATTGTTTCCATTAATGAAATCCACAATTGGTGAGAAATAAGAAATATCATGATCATCACTAGGATATATAATAAAATATAATAAATAATCACTAACCTCACCTCCAAAACCCTTAAAAGAAACATCCCCCTTCTCCTAATTCATATCACATAAATATATAACACCCCCCTCAATTCCCCCAATCTATAAAAAGTGAAATTAAATTAATTGGAATAATTAAGGGTTTAAAATAATCATGGAAACAATTTTTTTTAAGGTTCCAAACAATCCTTTACTAAACTAACTCATAATTCCAAGTCATTCCTCACCATTTAAAAATTCAACATTAATATTAATTTAAAACCAATGATTGGAAACCATAATATAAACCATTTATACATTTAACCCCTTTCAATTAAAACCATTTAAGAATCCAACTAAAATTTTTCCTTTTAAAATAATTCCATGAAAACCATGTTTTCACCCATTTTGTGACCAAAAAAGGGTAAAATATCATTATTCCTTAATTTTATTTCTAAACAAGCCTCTTACAAATTTTCACAAACACATAACACTCAAATATTACATTATAAATTGTAAATACATTAACCATCCATTGTGTCGCATCAATCCAAAATATTAGAATAGTTAATTATCTAAGGACCTTTTAGGTTTAGTTTTTTATATAATTAGGTCATAAATCTTATAAAACAAACCTATAAATAATAAATTGGGCTCCTCTATTCATCATGAATTTTTCATATAATATAATACTTTTAAAACGAAAACATTATATTTTCATGATTTTTTTTTGAATTACAACTTGAATTATTCTTTTTCATTAATCATCATTAAACCCAGTAAAAAAACATTTAAAATTTATGGATGAGCATGAAAATATCATTAAGGGGAAAAAACAAAAAATTCATTAGTCCAGTGAAAAAAATAATAACCCATTAAATATTTTCCTTTATCATGATATTATTTTATCATATGAAATAAATAATACCCACATGAAAAAACACACTTTATTCTCAATGTAAACATTAAAACCCACATCAAGAAAATAGAAACATTTGTAGGCAACTTAGAGAATCATATTCATTACTCGTGTTCACTTGTGTCATAAATAACTAGAGCCCAATTGAATCCACATGATAAAATACACTAGATAACTTCATATTTCTTTTGTTTTAAGACGAGAAACATTACCCAATACATTAACGATCTATATCATGCTCACCTATCATATAAATATATCTGTCTCATCCATTTGTATAAGATGATTCGGGCTCACCTATTCATATGATATTTATTGGGATTGTTGATTCGTATAAGCTATATCCGGATCACCCATCACCGTGTGTAACTATAAAGTACCATATAATGAATAAAAAAATTTCTGATTTCACATTTTCATTACGAAACCCTTAAAAACTCTTTTAAACTCATATACAAAACAATTTTGGATCACAAAATCCCATTTCCATATAAAAACTCGTGTTCAAAACAAAAATACATGGAAAAAGTGAAAAAGATTTTTTATTTTAATAAAAAATTGAAGCTTATAAGGAATTAAAAATAAAATAACAGTTTTATTGGTGGTGAAATTCTTTTTTTACTTTTACATTAAAATATAATATTTCTTTTTTCCTTTTGTAAAGAACCTCAAGATATTCTACATAAAACATGTAAACATATTCTGTTTAAAATTTTTTATAAGTAATTAAAAGAGGTATAAAATGTTATTTAAAATTAATTTATTTCAATACAAATACTTCCATAATAAAATTTTAAGAATATGTGTATGGAATAAAAATATTTAGAAAATAAATCATTAAAGGTAGGTTTTAAGTTAAGGTGTCCCATTCCTCATCTCCCAATATATCACGTACACTATTTAACTCATGTATAATAAAAATATATTAATAATTTAAATTATGTTGAAACTTCTAAAGGTTTAAATTTTTTTCATTAAATAATTTATTTTAATTATTTCGATGAAATATTTAATTACTTAATTGGTTTAGTTCACATCGTGTCTTTTGAGAACATTCAGTTCATAGTAGAAAAAAGTATTTGGTATGTTAACCATGGTCAGAATGGTAATTATTATATCATATAAAAAATATTAATCATGAAATAATTATTATTTTTATAAATTAATTATACTTTTAAAACCAACCATGAAATATGGTTATGAAAATTTATTTACGTTGCAATCATAGAGATGGTGGGTCGTACGTACGCAAGAGTAACATTTCCATTTTTTAATGAACAAGAAAGAAAAAAGGTAAGTTTTATATTATATTTATAGAATAGTTATTATATCATAATAATAATATTATCTCTTGAAATAATTTATATATACCTCCTATGTAATGATGTGATGAAAACAAATTACATCGCTTTCTATAGGTGGTAATCCACACGTGTGCTTGAGGAACATTATAATTGTTTTAATGGATGGAAAGTTAATAAAGTATATGATATATTATATTTATATAATAATAATTATATCACCAATATAGTATATATATATATATATATATATACACGTTAAATCCATCATTACAACTAGGAATAATAGGAGTTTATGGAAAACGAATTATATCGGTTGACGAGGCGGTAGTCCACCGTACACATGAACGATGGGATCATTTCCCATTTGATGAAATAACTAGATATATAAATGTTAATAAATTAAAATAATAATATATTATTATATTTTATATATTTAATTTATTATATCACAATATTTATAAGATCTTTTATAGAAGTAGAATATGAAATAATACTAAAACATTCGGTTAAAAGCTATACCTATTCTTCGGACAACCTCATTTTATTTACACCTTAAGTCCAATAAGATTGGTATTATACAAAATATAAGACCTATAAAACATGTGTAAGGATGTTAGATATATATTTGGTTATTTATTAACTGAAATAGATTGCTCAATGTTTTTAAAGAAGATAGTAGAGAAGGTAACTTTTTATAAGTCAGGGTAAAAGCATTGTTGGATTTACTTAAAGTGTTAAAATAATATAAATTTTTATTTAGGGTAAATTGGGTAAATATAGATTTAATTAGAATATAATTCAATTAAGAGTATAATTACTCTCATAAAATAACTTTTCACCAATTTTAAATGATTTTTTCACCCTTAACTCTTTGTTTTACCCTCATTAACTCTTCGGATGATTACCACGGTACCATAGTTTTTACATTACAGGAGTTAAGAAAGTTACTATAAAAGGAAATGTAACCCATAAATTGACCACTGTTTTTATTTTAAACCTTATAATATTAAATTTGAATAATATAGTATTTTTACTAATTTTAAATCATTTAATAAAATATTGTTTACTTTAAAAAATCATTAATATCATTTTTAAGCACTATTCACATATTTTGACCTTAAAAACATTCATGTGGGTGTGTAATTCAAATATAAATTATTTAAAAATAAATTTTAAATTTTTATTAACCATAAAATTCGTGTGACATCATATTTCATCTAAAAAATATTATATTTTATTTTTTATAAACAATTTACTAAAAGTTTCAACCTTTTGCACAATTACTGTGTCAGGGTTGTATAAGAGTTTAGGAAAGTTATATAATCACTAAAAATTATAAATAAATTACCATAATAAAAATAATTTCATTGTGTTAAAAAATAACCTTAATGATATATTCAAAAAATTATTTTTATACCTATGTGAACATATAAGAGAAATTTAAAAGCAACAGAGTGGCACTTTGAATTTTTCATTACATAAAATACTATATTGCTCCCTTTCAAAGAAAAAAGGAATCAAATATCCATAAAATTGAATATTGGATGAGGATGGTAAAAAAATATAATAAAATAGGTTAAATTAATGCGTTATTGTTATTTTTAGACCTTAAATATTATTTTTAACCTTAATTACTCGATTTACCCTTACCTAGGTGATAAATATTCACCACAATTACTATTCATAATGACCAAAAAATAAAAAGTGAATTATTAACCAAATTTTTAACTCCTAAATCTAAATAGTGAATCCCTTTTTTACTATTCAATTTCTCTAATTCGAAGAAAGTAATTAAGACAAAAGACACAAAAAGTAACAAAAAATAGTTTTTAGAAAAATGACTTCTAATCCCAAAAATGATCCTATAAAATTTGATTTATATTTGTTTAATATAAAATGGGTATTTAAAATAGATTTATTCAATGAAAATAATTAATAGTTTTACAAAAAATGGTATTTTCACTGTTCACTGAAAAAATCAATCTTTTCAAAGAAATCAAATAATTCACCCTAATATAATTTTGATATACTAATAAAAGAAGATATTATATTTATGAAACAAAATTTAAAAAAAAAGAAATTAATTATAACATTCTATCACAAAAAGAAATAAAAAACATATTTTATGGAAATGTATTTTCAATGAATAAAATGACTACTAAAAATTGAGTACTTATTTCCTAAGAATTAATCAAAATTGTGTTGAGTTGGACCATTATATATATATATATGTATGTATGTATTTATGTATGTATATTACATAATTTGGTTACTTTTATTCATATCTACTATGTAAATAGCTAGGTTATATGAGTTATATTTAAATTATAATATTTAAAGGTTCATTTAAGCTCATTTTTGTGTGTTGTATATGTTATAAAAAGTCTTCTTTTAAAATATAAAGGTGTTACAAATACATAATTGTCAGAATACAAAAAGTGTATGTAGGCTCTAGAATAGATGTACCTTTGGGTGATAACCTTAAAATTTATGGGTTGGGTATTAACTCAATATTCACCTATTTCACGATAAGGATACATAAATGCACAACTAGTTTGATACTCATAGGAGATATGATTCGGTTAATCATATGATATTTGAAAAATGCTATGAAGGATTTATTTCTTAGTTAAATTGAGGGACTTTGTTTCGAATTATAATTGAACATAAATTAAGGTAAAATAGGATAAATGAAAAATGATATAGGTTAAACTAAGGATTATATAAGTTGATCTATGAATGATATAGGTTAAAATGTAATTGATATAGGTTAAAAAAGAGTGATATATCTTGAAATAAAAGAATTATAGGCTAACCTAACATATTATAAATTGGGATATCTTTAGGTTAAATTTTAATTTTTTTATCAAGTATACTTATAAAATATTGATGATTGTTCACCACACACATTAACCCTTTTTGGTTTTAGTTATAGTTGGAACCATAAGGAACTGAGTTAACCTTGGTTGTGAAGGAAAATGAAATGATTACCTCAATGATCAACCAATCATAATAAGAATATAGACAGCTAAATCTAGTGATTAGTTCCAACCAACTATTATGAAACAAGTATAATAATTTAACCATGGTCAAAATACTAAGTGAAAGATAGAGAAGTATGGAGACTCATGAAAATTTTGGCAATGAATATGATTTATGAAATGATATTAAACCACCTATATGTAAAAAATGTGGGAAGAATCATTAGGGTAGTTTCTTAAAGGTTCCTGAAAGATTATTTACTTGTGATAAAGGAGATAAAAAAGAAAAAGTATATTAAGTCAAAAATAATTATATAATAAAGGAAGATAATGTTATTCCTAAGGATCCACCAATGATTTAATGTTCAAGATGTGAGGAATTTGGTCACTATGTAATCCAAAGAATCATTACAAAGGTTAAAAAGGTTGACTGAAACTATAAAATCCCACCCCAACTCATTGTATTGAGAAGATATGGGTTCCCACTAACCTTAGGTGACATCCACAAGATACTAGAGTCGGATAATAAATTATAAGGGCTGAAAAAATATTAGGGGTGATTTTCACTTTATATATAAAAGAATATGACAATAGAAAAATAAACATCAATCCTCCTATTTGATGTGTTAGTATAAGAATTATATCCCAATAAATAAACCAATGGAATGAAAAATATCTAAGTAACAAAGGAACAAGGAATATTAACTGAAAAAACTAGAGGACAACATAAGTTAAGACATGAAAGTGAAAAGATCCCAAGAACAACCCAAAAAATCACCAAGATCCAACACCCCATGTCATTTTCATGGTATCAATATATGTTTCTAGAGAAATAAGATACCTTTCCCTTCCTTGTGTAATGATATATGAAATCTATAAATGAAACAAAGTTTCCATGAAAGGGATAAGTATAAACTCATTAGGCACTCCACAACGAATTCTCATCAAACAATATTAGGAAAATAGTGGTTAGCATCATTTATATAAAATAACAGGAAGATAAGAAAACTCTTTATATAATTACAGAAGTGAAACCCATGTGGGAAAATAATAAAAAACATAATACCGTTGCTTAATATTTGGAATAACCATCTCCATGTTAACACACACACACATATCCATATCCATACACTCAAGCTTGGTGTTACTATTGACAGTGGTACTCTATTACTATAATTTATCCTACTTTAACAATGTAAATTATAACTTCACTCCCTCCACTTTGAACACACACCAACCCAATTATGAAAAATTCAATGGCAAACCTTTTCACATAAAAAAATATTCCTTTAAAATCATTTCATTAAATATTTTACATGTGTCAAAACTATTCCATAATTTTAAACTAATCATTTAAAAATTATAAGAAAAAGGTTTCTCTAAAAGAAAATTAATATCCCATAATTCCAAAACACAAACCAAAATGGAGTACTTCAATAAATAAAATAATATTTCCAAGAAAAATCCAAGAAAACCAATTTAATAAAAATATGTATTCAATTTATAGAATAAGTAGAGATTAAATGGAATCCACCTACCTGTCAATAGTTGGTGAAAAAAATAATTACACTGAGAACTTCTAGATTAATTCTCACAAAACCTTCCCTTCAATAGATCCAACAAGATATCATCAAGATTCACATCATAGAACATAGTTTTATCTACATTTGATGATGATATATCCCTAAAGGTGTAATATGAAAGACTACATGAATTCCACACAAATTTTCTAGTTGTTGGTCATGCAAAGAATATATGTCGCCAAAATGTGGTTATTTATATATTTTATTCAAAAGGACTTATTGAGGATTTCTATAAGAAGAAATTGAGAATTCATAATGCATAGGACAATTATATTTCTATAGTTGACACACATTCCACTCTTGAAAAATACATGAAGCATGTTAGTACTTATTCTATACAAATGGTTATGGAGTCTCCTCAAGCTCCTGTGAATCATGAAACTCAAAATAATGCACATGAGTTAAAGAACCATGTTTATTAGGAATGGATGTCCGAATTAGTTGGATATAGGTTAGTAAATCTTAGGACAGTTCCAAAGAAAGGATAATGGTGGGAGATGAGGCAGGTAGTTTTAAACCCGGTGCAACATTGGAAATGGGTCATTTCCCACCAACTGAGGAACACCTAAACCAAGGTAATAGTGGAAATATTTAAAGTTTCTAAGAGGAAATCAATAAAATAAGAGAAAAACAAGGAATATGTAGAAAATGGGATGATATATAATATTATTCCCTAAAATAGCTTTCCTTATTTAGGCCATGTTGAAAGTAAAAAAATTTCTTATTGATGATGAAGGCTTCCAACCTGTTCCTCCACAGAACTCAAGACGTAGGAATGACTAATCATACCAAAATCTAACCATTGTTACCAGGTCTCATATACCCATAGATTATAAATTATATTACCATAAATACTATAATCCTTACTATCAGCTAGATTATGTTTTTATGCTTTTTTTGGATTTCATTAACATGAGGGCATATCTGCTTGTATACTCTTGTCTATCTTTTATTGTTTTATCTTTTTCTTTTTATAAAACATATTTTCTTTTTCTTGTTTAAAAATAAGAGTTGATCTAAGAATAAATGGGAGGAAAAATGAATATTCAATGATTCTAGATCTCCAACACACTTTGATTCATTAAAGTGTGTTTCGGATAAAATGGAATCATATTGGGAGCATATGGGAGGAAAGATGTTTGTGAACCTAGAAGAGTAGGAGAATAATAATGGTCTAAGGTCCTTAATATGAATTAAAAAAGGTTTTTTTGGAGAATAAACTATATATCATAGAGTTTATAAAACCATGAACCAACTATGTTCATGCAACTATAAATGATCCATAGATTCATGAAGTTTGTAAAACAATATTCCAAAAAATGCAGTGATACTATCCCAAGGCCACACCGTTTCACTTTTGTCTTTCATGGTTTGAAAAACCCTTCACCAAATATGATTATCCCAATATATTAATCTACAAACATTCCCTTAGCTTTCAAATGGTTTGTAAAAAACATGCTCCAACAATGCAGCTACCTAATGACCCCCAATGTCACCTTTTATAGTTTCATGGAGATTGTGCATGGTTTATACTAGAAATTATTAAAATGTGTACCTCCAAAAAAACTTCAATAAGAGATAAAAACCATCCAAAAACACCCAAATCTTAAACCAATAATAATCTAATTTAAAAATATACAAAAAATTACTATGTACTTGAAAATGGGGGTGTTAAATTCTCCACACCATTAGAATTTTTTCCCTCAAAAAGTGGGAGACCAAAATTTTATTAGAAGTTCTTGGGCCACGAATCCATCATTTTGTTTTCATGTTCCCACATTCCTTAGAAAATCTTAACATGTTTCTATAAAAACCACTAAACCATTGTTTTTTCCTTTCAATAGATTCTCTTACATATCAAAAATCCATATCTGTACATGAATTAATTTAAAATATATTTCAAGGTCAAAATAGTACCCTAAAATTATTAAACTATATAAAAATTTCCAATTTACACTAAATATAACTTTCCTTGCTTTCCAAACTGTTGATTACCAAGATTTGAAGAGATCCTCAAGAAAACAAGATCAACTACCTAAAATGATAATGGTCATAAGTGATGATCCTCGTACAATTTCTCATGACTCTGATCCTTCTCCATTATATTTCTAATCATTTGAATCTTATATGTTGTTTCTTATACAAGTATATGGATGATATGTTAAGTATCCCCTATTTTCACCAATAAATGTATAGAATGAAAAATATATTCATACAATGTTTCAAAAGAATACATAAATATCGAGTTATGATAACAATTATTATATGATAACTCCACTAATTTTATATGATCCTCTCATAAGGACAAAAAATCCATTACATCATCTCTCGACATCTCTTCCAATGTTTGGATGATCCATTAGGATTTTCCATCCATCATAGGATGACATGATTTGCACATGGGTAACCATATTACAAGGAATTGTTGTAAGGACTTCAAAAACCGATATGTAAACCTATGATCTTGGTCAAATAAAATTTAAATTAGAATTACATGTATCTTTATAAATTCTTGAATGTAGAGTTTTGATAATTATACAACCATATTATATTCTTGAATAGAGATTAAGTAAGTTGATTTCATGATTTGATCCATAATCACTCGTATGTAATTATTTTTATGAACTGTTCTTGGAACACCTATTATTAAATCCTTAGCTTTTTTTCTCTCATTTCCATAAGGTAATTTTCAAACAATACAACAAAATGGTTGTCCATTAGTACACTTCTATGACCTTATGATAGGTGATACATCTCAAGACAAAATCTTCCAATTTCCTCTTCATGCTTTCCCAAAAAATTATATTCTATTTTTGATTTATACATCTTCTAAATTCCAAGATGAATAGCCCATATTTAATGGTGGTAGGTTGAAATAATTTATTCTTAATAAGTTTGAGGAACCATAATAAAATATATAATATGTTTTATATATATCACCTCTAAGATCAATCCCTCAATGGTATCGAAACCATTTTATTATCACCTCATGGATAAATATTCAGGATCTTGTGTCTTAGCATCTTTAACCTACTAAACCAAATCTGTAAAAAGATAGAGGAAAGAAAACCACAAAATCACATTTCTTTACATAATACAAATTTATATTAGCTAAGAAAAAATTTATCCACCATTGATCTGAAGCCTCTTTAGTCATCTGATTATAAGTCTTTCTACTTCATACATCTTCCAATGAATTCCATTTACCTAATTTATACATTGATTCAAATTTAAATATTTATAGATATTTCATCGATCTATGTTTCCATTGATTCAAATACCTTTATTAGAAAATGTGTTTCATGATTTTATGATATGTGAAGCCCAAAACGTTCTCACTAAAAAGATAATGGCGCATGGTCTTTAAGGCATGAACTATGACAACTAATTATAAATCATGTAGTGGGTAGGTTTTATCATGAACCCTTAACCATAGTGATCCATAGAAAACAAAATGATCTTCTTATATGAGAATACAACCTGACCCAGATCTCGATACATTCAAGTAGAATATGTAACCTTGTCCTATATCTGGAAACATAATGATAGGTGTTGATATAGGTCAAGCCTTGTGTTCTGTTAAGGATTGTTGGAACTTGTCACTTTATAGTAAAGGAACACCTTTCATTACAAAAAAATATCATCGATAAGGCAAGATGTGAAAAATCATGAACAAATCATCTGTAATATCCCACTTATTCAAGGAAACTATATACCCCAAATTCATTATTTGGGGATTTCCAAGTGTTAAAATATTCTATCTTTTTAGGATCTATAGAAACTCCTCTTTCATAAAGTACATTGCCAAGTAAACATACCGATAGAATTAAAAAATCATATGTTTAGAAATTTTCCTAAAGTAGATGTTCCCACAAGTTATCCAAAAATATAGATAAGTCTTGTTCATGATCAAACATAGTCCTATAATACATCATAATATCATCAACTAACACCACTGTAAAGAAATAAAGACAGCTCTAAAAGATCCAATTCATTAATTCCATAAACACTACTAGTGAATTTATAACACTTAAGGTCATAACCACAATTTTATAATGTCCATAATGAGTCATGAAGGCTATTTGTAAAATATTTTCATTTCAAACCCAATTTTTTTGATATCCTAGTCATAAATAAATCTTATATAACCATGAGACTCTCAAAAATTGATCAAAAAATTGTCTATTTTTGGAATGTGATAATGATTCTTTATAGTGACCTATTTTATATTATGATAATGCACGCAAAGCCTAATAGTTCCATCCACCTTCTTTTAAAAAATAACTAGTGCTTCCCATGGAGATGTTTTTGGTCGAATAAACTCGTTTCCTTTCATAAATTATAGTAGAACCCTCAATTACATAAATTCTATTGTTTCCATCCTATAAGACAAAAGTGACACTTTATTGGTCCCTAATAAGATATCAATCTTAAATTTCACTTCTCTTTTGGGTGGAAACATCAAGAATTGTTTGGAAACAATCAGGAAATTGGTCAATGATGTTAAAAAATCTCTATGTATTATTTATTCAATATATTACAATGTAACTTTATCCAACTGATAATATATTTTTCAACCACTACTATTAAAGGTCCTTTTCTTCTTATATTTAAATCCCAATTTCCAATAATGTGATTTTTTTGCGATCAGAAAATGTTAAACTAACCTATTGGGAATAAAATTTATTATGGACCTTGAATGATTTCAACCAATCCATTACCACGATAATTCATGAATATTCATATCATGAATAGAGAAATCCCAAACCACTTCAACCCCATCGATAGTTATATAACACGCTACACACTTAAAGGAACACCACTCCCATTGTCCTAGAAGAGTTTAATGCTTCAAAATATAAAGCATCATCTTAACATGTAAACAAACATGATCCACAACACGAGAAGCTATAAAATAGTGGGACACTCACTAATGAAAATATGGCCTTGATCAGCCCTAGAAAAGTGCATTTATAGAGCTAAAAATTCTAATAATCGAGGCGAAGATAGGGGGTCTCCTTTAATTGCACTAAAAAAAGCACTGATAAAGACCTCTTTTATTAGTACCGAAAATGATCTAATAAAAGGGGTCTTTTATCAACGCTATAAAATTGCTAATAAATGGGACCTTTATCGGTGCTTTTTTAGCGCCTTTAAAGAACACCTTTTATCAGCGCTTTTTTAATAGTGCTGATAAAAGTTAAAAAACATAAAATAAAAAAAAAATTTGGCATATCAGGGAGGGGCTACAAAGGTGACCCCATCCCCAGCCAGCACACCCTAGACACCCCCAGCCTACATGCCCTAGCTGCCCCAAACCCACATTCCCTAGCCGCCACCCCACCCCCTTTAACAGCACTCGTACCAATTCCACCCACGCGCGTGACCTTCCTCCCCAAGATTCGAACCCAATACCTCTTATTGGGGCACTTAAGCCTTCACCACTCCACCATATTGCTTTTCTCTCTATTTAATAATATACCTATATATATATATAGTTATATTTAATCATATATTAATATATATTAATATTAATATATATATATATATTTATATTAATATATATTTAGCTATATTAATATTTATATATATATTGGTATATTAATATATATATATACATATATATCTACATATATATATACGTATATATTTATATTTATATATTTATTAGTCTATTAATATTTATTTATTTCAATTTATTTATATTTTTTTCTATTATTTATTCATATATTTAGTCTTATATTAATATATATTTATTTATAAGATCTGCTTTAAATACATTTATAAAATATGCTTTTTTGTGTGTGTTTGTAAATAAATGAATGCATATATACAATACAGACACAAACATATATTATTTGTTTATTTGTATGTATAGTTATTCATATTTATATATATTTACAAATATTATATATTAATATGTATATACATATGTATAGAATATATAGATAATATATATCAATTTTTCAATACAGATACACACAAAAAAACACACACACACACATCAT
Organism: Viscum album; assembly: GCA_963277665.1. Taxonomy (NCBI): domain Eukaryota; kingdom Viridiplantae; phylum Streptophyta; class Magnoliopsida; order Santalales; family Viscaceae; genus Viscum; species Viscum album. Next base: position 161,284,861 of record OY728119.1, on the reverse strand, counting down.
ATAGGTATATAAGTATTAATATATTTTTATTTCACAAAAAATGGATATTTTTTTTATATAAGCCTTATATATTGAGAAATATACTTTATATGTAAATATGATTAATTATTTATTTATAAAATTATATTTTTATGGGTGCATATATAAAAAATATGTATATATTGTTATATAATTGATTATAAATAACATTACATTATAAAAAAGGATAAAATTTCAAAGCCATAATAACTATATAAATTTAACCCCTCAGAATAAATTCAGTATCCAATGAAAAGGTCAAAAGGACCCCCTAAAACGATGCTGAAATTCCATTAAATGTTAAAACTTTTCGGTATCTGAACTAAAAACTCAGTTTTGGAGGCCTTATGGGTATTTTTGGCCTCGAAAAAGGTGATAGTAGGTTCCCTTGGATCACTAGAGAATCGATATTGTCACAGGCTTCAATTCGATATGTTTTAGAGCTCAAATGGACACCCGAATCAAAAGTTATGGTGGTTTGAAGTTTGAGTTGCGTTTTCAACTTATTTTAGATCTTTTATTAATTTTTTAATTTTTTATGTCTTTAAATTGTTATTAAATGGTTATTAGTTGATTATAATTATAAAAATAACAATTAATAATTTTTTTAAGATATTTTATAAGCCATTTTGACTACATATATTATATATTAAGTGGAAATGTTTATTTATACTTATCTAAAACATATTTAAAAAATATATATTGTACTTCTATCAATATAATATTCTTATATATTTATAAATCAATATATAATTTTTTCTGATTTTTTTTTTGAAATATACACTTTATCTGTGCTAAGGAAAAAAGTGCAGATAAAGACCCCCCTTTATCAACACTACTAAAAAATCATTGATAAAGGGGACCCCTTTAACAGTGCTAAAAAATGTTGATAAAAGGGGTGCCTTTATCAGTGCTAAAAAATCCCTGATAAAGGGACACTTTTTAAAATGCTTTTTAGCACTGTTAAAAGTACACTTTATCAACACTTTTTTCATCACTGTTAAAGGGTGGCACTTCAGAAACCCAATTTTTTGGTAGTGACTCCAGTATCAAACAAATCTTACATGATAGTAGAATTAAAAAGAATCATACCTCACATAATCAAAGGTTTTTATTAATCATCCATCATATTCTCGATACCATAATGATTCATACTAACTCATCCTTGATTCTATGTTCCTTGATGAGATTTTATAACTTGAGAAATCATGGTGTTCTTGAAATAAAATTGTCTCATTTAGTTATAATGGTTATAGTTATTTTTATGAGATCTCCCCATTGAAGCATATTATTTCTAAGAAACATGAGATGCATCAATGCCATCAAAATCTAGATCACTATGATAATAATTATGGATATTTCATATTTGATTACAGTTTTAACACACTCAAGGTGGATCCATATGGTATCACTTATTATGAGAAGTATAACCACATTGAAAATAGATAGGATTTTTATTCTTTAATGGAGGAAAATTAACTAATCTTGTGGTCTGATTCTGAGATGCTCCACCACCTTAGAAATATGTGTCCATATTCCACTTATTCCTAGTATTTGAGTTCCCAACTATTCTCATGGTGATAAAGATACCCCCTCTTGTTGTATTTTCAGAGATACCTCTTTTATCCATAGATTTTCTATTTACCATATCCATATAATCCATATCACATGGAACAACTATCCTAGAGAGAATCTATATTCATAGTCAAGGTTCAAAAATGTGTTCCTTAAATAATGCATTCCTAGTAACTTCTCAGGAAAATAAGACTAAATTCATAAATTTAGCCTCATACTCCATCATTGTTATATTCTCTTGATCCAATATTAATAACTAATTAATCTTGTAATCTTGAATGTGTGAGGGTAGAAATGTTTATTGAGTAATTCATTAAATTCCCCCCATATAATTCCTTGGTTGTCTTTAGCTTGGAATGTTATGTCCCACCAATGGAATGTGACATCTCCGAAAATATAAATCACTTACATCACATTCATCTCAGTTGTTATACCCAATAATTTTATGATTTGATACATCCTATTCAAATAAAACTTTATTTTTTCATGCTCAGTGTCACCTTGAAGGATGACTGTATTTTACTTCTAAAATTGAACTGAGTGATCCACATGTCAAGGTTCATTTCTCTAATTTTCTATATTAATGGATTGGAAATCCTAAACAATTATTTTGAATAGATGTCGGTTCAACTATGGATCAGGTGCACCCACATTTTCTATAGCCTCTTATTATTGATTCATATATCATATATGCTTAACCTTTCTCTACAATGAGTACAAAAAAATTCTTCATCACTCACTATAAAATAAAGGCTTAGGAAATTAAAAATTACCATAAGAAACAATAATTACAACCATAATTTCAAAAATTCAAACATTCAAACCATTTTTATAATTATAAAACTCAAAATGAGCAATATTTACCAATGGAAAGTCTCATTATCAATTAATGATATGAAAAACTCATTAGATAAACCCACAACGATGATATTAAGACACACCTAATTGTGTATATGAACAAATTTATACCAAAAATATTGCTCCATAGTTTTTATTTTCTTCTTTTATTTGGGTTTATGTTTATGTCATTGGATTCTATCTTGATTTTCAGAGGTTTTAGATTAAAATTTAGAGTTTTGGGCTATTTTTCTTCTGTTTCAAAGTTTAGGTGCACAGTTAAGGGGTAACCATGCGGCCACCTAACAATGATTATATTTTTTGTTAATTTTTTATTTCTTGGTTTCAGTTTCTTGTCTTCACATTTATTTTATTCAAATTGTGTGGCTCCTTGGATAAACTATGCATACCCTTGGGTGTCTCTGTTAGAGAGAGTACGGACTGAGCATAGTTAAACAAACCATGTCGAAGGTGTGCACAAGGTTATAAATGTTTTTGATAGAACAATGTTTCATGGTTTTCATATGATTTCCCAAACTGTGTGACCAAACAGTGTGGGTGAACAATATGTCTAGTAAGGGGCACACGATTGGTGCAAATTTTGGGAAACTGAGCAGACTAACCATCCATAGTTCCTAAGGTGACTCAAAAATATAATTTTACCATTCTAACATCATATTATTTTAATCCCAAAACACCCTATTCTACCCCCATTCATTTTGTACAACCCTAGGAGGCTTCTCCCCACTTTTTCATCCTTCCCACCTCCTTCCATAGTGATTATAAGGTGTTTTATTCTTGTTTTGGTGTTAAATATTCAAGTTAATATCCTCATATACTCTTCCTCTTACTCCATCAATTTTATTTTAATTTCTCCTTCTTAATTAATATTTTGGATCTAGGTTTCATGTTTCATTGAGTTTAAATGGGGGGTTTTTAATGTCTTAAGGTATCTTTTGGATGTTCTTGCTTCTTAGAGCACTCATGGGGTTGTTTTGGGTTGGTCTTGTTCAACCGCCTATGGTTTGAAGTAGGTTTCCCATTGCACAGGGACACTAAACTAAAGAATAATCGATTAATTTCTTCTATAACCTCCCATGGATAGTAATAAGTGTTGAACATTTTTTTAATAATTTTTTGATGTGAAATGAGTTGGTTTCGGTCTTTTTTTAATGTTCATGGATTCGTTTTAATAAGTTATGCATGGAAAGTGTTTGATAAACTTCCTAGTTATATTTTTTAAGTGATTTATTATTTTCAAGTCATGGTTTTGTCTTTGTAAATGTATTTTACCTCTAAAATAATGGTTGGGTTTGAAAATTTGATTTTTAAATGAATTGGTTTTTTAAGTGGTGTTTTTGACTCTTGTTGGAAATGGATGGTTACTCAAAGACTCCATAAAGACCATTTGGAACTTTTGTAAAAATGGTTCTCTTGAAAACTCTCCTTGGATTATCCTCCTTCCTCGGTAATGTTGAATGATGTTGGGGTCCATGGTGTGGGAATCCCTTTGGAAAAAATGGATGAAAGGTAAGAGATTATTCTATGGGGTGGCTCGTGAGTGACTTTATTTTGTGCGTTGATTGTGTGTGATGTAATTACACATGATTGGTTTCCTGTTATCATTGGTTGTTTCACCCGCACTTTATTATTAACATGGGAAACTATAATAACTAGTGGATTTTTGGTTAATGGTATCTTCACTAGTTTAGGTTACACACTAGCTAGTGTCCCTTAGTATGGATCCTTATCTCCTTTGGTATTTTACCCCTCAGTTATGCTAAGTAGGTGATGGTCGAGCATATAAGAAAATTGATGTCATTATGTGAGGCATGACTACGGGATGATTTAGGTGTTTAGTATTTCATAGATTATCCACTGAGATACTAGGTTCCAAAATCTACTTAAGTACTTAGTTTTATACGATGTATGATTGAGATTTCATATTTGGTTGGCTTGGCATACATGCAATGCTACATTGCCCTTTTTATGTGATCATTTCTTCTAATGTATTATATAGTTTTCCTCCTTGTTAAAATTTATTTGTTGGTTTACATATAATTAATGAATTTTTTTAAAAAAAATTTAAACTTTCTTTCTCATTATTTAAGTAAATTCACCATCCTTATTTTATAAAATGTTAATGTATCCTTCTTGGAAAATAATTCGGTTTTGAATGAAAAAAGGGAATAGGACTTTGATTTGTTTTAAAGATAAAGAATGTGAGAAACCAATGATGTATTTGTTTTATTTCAACCCTAGAATTTATTATTAATTTTTTTAAAGGAAATTCATTGTGAATATGTTTATTGGGGTACTCCAACTGATATTTAATAATCATTCAAATAGTTTATTTCTTATTTTTAGCTTCTAGTGCAGGTTCAATATTTGTTTCGATGTTCATGGGTGATGTGAGGTTTTGGACTTATAGAGGGACCCTTGGGGTCTCATGGAGACCTAGTGGTCATCAGGTTCAATTTATGATTTTATGTTCGTCTTGTTGTATTTTTTTGCATTATGTATAAATTATGTTTTGTTTTAAAAGATGTCAAATTTTGGGATTTTCTATTTATTTTCACTGATTTAGTTTATTTATTTTGTAAAAAACATTTCCTTGGTTTATCGTTGTTTCCATTAGCACTTGATAACTGTCTAGGGGGGTAGGGAATTCCTCTCAGGCCTTGTAATGGGCTGAATGGGGTTACCGGTTCGGGGTCAACCCGAGTTCTTTCTTGAGAAAATGTTATCATTCGAAGTTGGTTCATTAGAGGGACTAGATTTCAAATAACCCTTTGTTATTTTTGTTGTCATGGTGTATGGAGTAGGATTGTCAGATCTTGGGGTGTAGGTTGAGGGGATTTTCTGGCCAATGCTTTCATGTTCAATCCTTCAGTTACTAAGGGAAGTTGTGTTTTTTTGGTTTGTTTAGTTCTTGCGGGATTCTTTGGGATTTAGAAAGTGAACTGGGAGTTAGTATAGTGGTCTTGGTGATATCATAGGGACTATAAATCCATGTGGATCTAGGGACATAGTTGTGAATTAATCTCCATGATGATGGTTTGATTGTAACATGACATCCAACCATATTGCGAAGTCACCCATCAAAACTATTATTCCCCTTTGCAAGATTGATTTGAATCCTTTTTACTTTTTAATTTCATCTTGAAAACCATGTTATGGAATTTTGAAAACCTTATTTCAATAAGTAATATTATTTTAGTGGAAGATGGGAAATGAGTCTTCAAAATTGTTTCAAAGAAAGTCCAGGAAAATGGATTTTTAAAAATAAGACTTTGGGGTAAACCAAAATGGGTTTTTCAAAATAGAATTTATATAATCAAAAGTAGTTGATTTTCAAAATTTGTCATCTTGTAAAGGGAAATTAGTTTTGAAATGGAGTAATTTTTAGAAAGTGTTCTGGGGAATTTTCAGAATGTTTAGTAAAATTAGAAATGGGAAGCAGATTGAGAACTTGAAACCCTGGTTAAACATCTTTTCTTAGAGGTGAAAATATTTTTTTAGCCTATGGTACTCTCATGGGTGATCAAATGGATGGATGCTTTTGAGGAAGTGAATGATTTATGGAATGATTTAATGGGTGACTTAGTTTGCCCAAAAATATGTGTGTGTGAAGTTCCATGGAATACCATTAGTGAGGGTTCAACTTATTCAATTTGTTTTTCCTTTCAAAATAATTTTTAAGAGTAAAATTGTGATGTTTTTAGAATTAATGGTGGAATAGCATATTTTTGTGTGAGTCAAAAATACATTCTAAGTGGTGCTTTGAGTTTTAGATTCCTACTAGTGAGATGGTTTTTTATTGGGTTCTTGGTTTTCTATTTTGTTCAGTTTATTCCTCCATAAAATATTTGATTGAAATTTGAGGTGCAGCTATGAGTGGTTAAAAGTAAGAATATTTTCTAGTTGATCTACCCAAGGACTTGTTTCTTGAGTTTTGGAAGTTGAATCCCCCTATTTTATGGGAAAGTGGATACTTTATAAGTGGAAGTTTAGATGAATTAATTTGAAAGGATATTTGGTTTTCTTGAGTTTCCCAAGTCTATATATGTGAATATTTCTACCTTTATTCTTGAAGGTATAAGTGGGAAGTGCTGGAAGTCGGTTTTTCAAGCCAATATATAGAAAGGGATATCCTAGGAATTATTCAAGTCTTAATTTTTATGGAATTATTTTCCAAATCATGTGAAGGTGATGAATGAGATATATATGTGCTGTCTCCAATAGAGTTATAGATCAGTGCTTGAGTTTTGTCACCATTTTCAATATCTAGTTACCTATATTTTGTAATGGGATCGTGATGTTTCTGAAAATGATTGACATTTTAAGAATAGGATTTATCCAGATCTATATTTGAAAGTGTAAAAGTTCTACCTAGCCTACTTTGTTGATGGGGTGGAGTAGGATGTTAGGGTTGAAGATATGTGTTACCTCTGAAAATGGGGAGGACCTTATTTGATTAAGGTTCAACATTCCAATCAGTTTCTAACGGGTTTATTCATAGAACCAAAAACATCCAATGATTCTATATCTATTTGGAAATACTTTCCAAAGGTAGGTGCTCATTATTTGTGGACTAATGAGACTTAAGAATTTCCATTGGTTGAGAGGATGGGAGGTTAGATGCATAACACCTTTTTGGGGGGAATTAGTGTCTACCCCGGGACACTCTTATATATTTGTGTTATGCTTGTGAATCCTTATTAATTAACCAAGTATGAAAATGAGATTTCCTTTAGATCTGACAATCAATTATTAATATGTATGATATTTAGAGAATCTTTTATATGTATTTGAGGTTCTTCATCAATAGAGAATCATCCTTATATATTAGATATTCTTATTCAATGCTATCGTTCAACACATTATATAGAAATCTCTTGGTCATTAAGATAACCATAACAGTTTTAAAGCCACTCAGTGGGGCACTTGAAGCTTATTGTCGTTCAGAAGGACATGGATTATTTTAGAGTTGGGATAGTACCCGCAGATGGGCTACCTATGTATCCTTGTTTAGAAAAGTAATCAGAACCCACGTATTATGAGTGAAAATGTATGGAGTTTATGCATAATTGATGTTCCAAAGTAAGATTTCATAATTACTTTTACTCTCTAAGGTCACGTGAGTCATGATCGGTGTGAGAAAAAAGAGGTATCAGTAAAACCTGATGATTGTTACAAGAATGATGCAATCATAAGAGATGATGTGGGGCTTACGTATGTATGACTACCCAAGATAGATGAGGATCAGGATTTACTTCTGAGAAGAAACCTGGGAATAAGGTCTATAAAGTTATATGTTCTTTATGGAGATTTGGATACTTAACTTATGCCTTAATCCTGAGAAGGATTCCTAAATTATGGGGCACTTGAGAACTGAGGCTTACTCCTAATAAGGAGGACCAGGTTAAGGGGAATTATTATTGGGTCTTACTCATAAGGAGGATGCCCAGATTAGGGAAATTGGGGCTTTCTCCTAAGGAGGATGCCCATATTAAAAGAAATTATGACTGGTTAAGATAAATTACGACTAGTTAAGGGAAATTATGACTGGGGATTATTCCTTAGAAGGAGGACGACGTTAAAGGGATTTGAGAATTGGGGATTACTCTTGAGAAGGTGGACCAAGTTAAGGGACTTGTGACTGGGGATTATTCCTGAGAAGGAGGCCCAAATTAAGGATCTTCTCATCTTAAAGGATGAGATTGAATGAATAAAATCTATAACCTTAGTGATATAAATATATGTAAATCACCAGGTTTTGAGAGATGTTCCACAGATTCATTTCAGATAAGGAATCCATCAAAGGAACCATGCCATAAATGGATTTGAAGAGGGTTTTGAAGGCCAAATCCTGAAGAGGAGAGGTGGATTTGAAGAAAATATTTGAATACTTAGAAGGGGCACCCAAAAATATACAGGCGCGTAAGTCTTGTTTGGGCACGCAAGTCTTGGTCGCGTAAGTATACTTGCGTGACATGGGTGTACTTGGGCGATGGTTAACCAATAGGGTAATACTTGGGCGAGACTTGGCTCAAGCCCTTAGTATTATCCCTAAACGCTTCCAAAAGGGTGGCGCATAAGTTTTGCTGAAGGGATAAGGTGGCATGCAATTGTCTCCATTTCCATTAAGTGTTAGACACATAGGCGCACAAGTATTGATGAATTTCAACACTTAGGCCTTGTTCCCCCTCTTTAGATCTTTTATTATAGGTAATAAATTACCTTAGAAGTGTTTGGAAGACTTTATGAAAAGACTGGGGCATCGAGAGCTTAAATATGACTTTTGGATTTTTCGTCCTCAAAATGGGTGGCCCACTAAGGGTATTTATAGGCCATTGAAGACCATGGGTGAAAATAAAATAGGGCGCGCAAGTCACCTGTGCGGCCAATATGTGGCGCGCAAGTATACTTGTGTGGCCATAGTGAAACTTGTGTGGCCCATGCTTAATGAAATCTTTGTTCATGCCATTGTCAATTTTTGATGTTTCTTCAAAGGATGAATCTATTTGTTCTTATGGTATTCCCCTTTTTCATTCTTTAGTCTCTGTGATGGAAAGGAGCATCAACAAAAGTCCCCCTCAGTGTTGGATCTGAAAAATGAAGGATGATTTGACTCTGAGGTAAATGAGAAAACCATGGAATTTTGGGCGCACATGTGTTGAGCGTGTAGGTAGCGGCACGCAGGTGCGATCCGCACAGGGTTTGGCGTGCATATGTACGTTCTTGCCTATAAATACGGGTTCCACTCTCACACAGAGCACCTAGTCTTCAAAGCACTTCACTCTCGTCATGCAAGTGGGCTCTCATTCGCGCAGGTGTTGCTGTCCACGGTTCATTACTTCTTTCTGTCGTGCTTCTATAGAGGTATTTGGACTTGCACGGTGATACCTGCATGCCCATACTTACATGACCAAATTAGACTTGAGAAACAACATGGGACTGGTGCGCCTTAAGGCCATAGACATTTTTTCGAATTTCTTCACCAATTTTATGAAAAATAAACTTAATTAAGAGTTAATTATTCGACCATTGTGTAGATTCAATGTATCCCAGAAGAACTGGAATGGCTAATGAGCTGGCTAGCAAGCAGATTGATGACATGATGAGCATTTTTGGCCATGATTATTTCAATATTTTAAATAGAACTCTCCCAGATTTCACCAAGTACTTGAAGAGGTATCATCTTAATTTCCCAAAAATTATTTAACTACCTCTGTATGGGCATGGTCATCTACAAGAAGTCAACGTTCTAGAGACAAATAACTATCTCCCGCATTCTGGGTTTCAGACTTACACCAATTTTTCTTCAAAAAATGTCTTAGTTGGAGGATCATTTATTAATTCTGGAACACTAGAGAAAGCATACATAATTCATCATATCCCATGTTCTCCATATATGAAACCCTAAAAGCCTGAGCTACATCCAAATTGTTATCCCCCAATCTTCCAAAACTCTCAGATGGATAAATCCAAAGGCTGGAAGATGATTTGGGACATCCATCCTTGAGGAGGTGTGAAGCTAACTTGGATGTGGGGATATTGGGTGCGACAAACTTGTGTAGATTTTGTTGAATGTCTGAAGGGAGATTAAATATATGAAGTCGTCTAGGCTGGGAAGATATATGTCTACAGGAATGATGACTTTGTACTGGAACTAATCAGCCGCTGGATCCTAGAAACCAATTCTTTCCATCTGACTCATGGAGTAGTAGGCACTAGTTTGTGGGATGTCTATAAGATCTTGGGGGCTCCAATTTTGGTTGATATGTATGATGAATTCATCCATCCCAAGGAGACTTGGAATGATTCAGAGAAGACTCTGGATTTGGCTCAAAAATTATTGAAAATTTTCTACAAGATCAAGAATTTAAAGACCTCCAAAACTCATTCTAGAAAGGATATTCATCCAGAAGAGTGGATGGATATGTTTCTTACCAAGAAGAAGGAGAAGGGTCCCACCTGTACTCGTGCTAATACCTGCCCGAGAATAGAGAAGAGGGGTGCTTTTGGCACATTCTGGCTGACCTTGGAAGTAAGAGAATTTGAAAAGTGGGGGTACGAAGTGGATCAGAGAATCCCAGAAAAGACCCGTCTGGTGGGATTCTTAGCCTTGTAGCTCAGTTTTTATCTTTTGGCAGTTAGGGATTCAAAGGGAGGAATCTGGATAGTGACCTTCTTTTTTGTAGCCAATTTGGCTGAGAGGAAAATGGTTGGGTTGGACACACCCATTTTTGTGAAGATTCACAAGATCTTACTTCATGTCTTTATGGGTAAGTCTCCTTTTAGAATAGTGGGACCATTCCATGTTTTGTGCGGATGGATCACCACTCATTTCAGGACATACATTGTAGAGAGCAGAGTACAGTTTCCTGGAAGTTCTTTCATGCCCTCAGTGAAGGAATTTTCTGGAATTTTTCCATTATCCCTCAACTTATATGATATGAAGGCGAGGATGAGCATGTTCAAGGAATTCCATTTCTTTCCTTATAGAAATCCGCAAACTAGGAGGTTTGTTGATGATGGAACAGCCGGCCTGGAATTGAGGTCGTACATGCTGTCTTGCAAAGATGGTGTATTGGCTACCGGGATTGACGGAGAGATTATATGTGAGGCCTATGCTCTATACATATTTGCACATCAATTCAAGTGTCTACATCAGACAGTTGTATCCCCTCCTATTTGTGTCAGGTCAGAGCAGCATCTGATAGTTGCCTGATAACAATGGTTGCTAACAACTATAGAGAAGACGGGGGTAGTGTTTGATCTACCAGTTGCTGGAGTGGCGAGTAACATGACTACATGGTATTCCATGAACTAGGTATCATCATACCCTGAAGGGGTATTGAATCATCTGGTTCATCAGGTGGGGAAAAAGAAGAGAACTATAGAGAAAGAAACCCAACATCTAGAAGGTGACTCTTCCACACCTGGAGTTGATTCACCAGGTTCCTCACCCAGGGATGACTCGCCTGATTCCTAGGATGGGGATGATGATGTACGACATGTGTCAAACCAGCCTCGTTCCATAAATAATCCTCCTGACAGAATCAAGAGACCCATTCCTTTGACTCCTGGTGAGTTGCTTCATTGAGGCAATTTAATAGCCATTATTTTATAGAGCAATAAGTTTTATTTTCTTATTCTCTATCTATGATTGTAGGAGTTGGGAAGAAGTTAAAGTCCTAGATTTTAGGACCCTCCTCGTAGCCTTCTAGTGCACATAATGAATATCTATGACCAGAGGCTGTCGAGATATAGAGGAGTTTATATTGCGATGATGAAACTTCCTGGATGGACCAATGAGAATGGCTACACATCCCAGGAGTAGGGAATCTTTGGGCTTCTACTGATATCTATTATAAGGATAACCTCGATGAAGTGCGGGCCTACATCAGAGAGCTGGAGAAGCTCATATATCCCACTGATGATTCCATTTCTATCACCAAGCGGGTGAAGGAAATGACGGATCATTGCACCATTGAGGGGACTGGTGCTTCTGGAGATGATAAATGGCATGATTACGTGGCTCCTAAAGATGTAAGTCTCTTTCCTTATTTTCTTTGGAGCTTGATTCTAGTTAAAGCTTTATTACTCAAAGAAATTACTTTTTTCATCTTGCATCTTTAAAGGAAAGGAACCGCTGAGGTTTCTTTACCATAGTATAGCCCTTGTGGCACCGCCCTCAGAGCTACTGAATCTCCTTGTGAGCTAAGCGTGGTATCTCATGGCCGCCAAGCCATGGATGAGGAGTTCGACATAGATTTTCTTTCTCCAATTTCTTTATTTGGAGATGATGATTTCAACACTCCCAAAAATCCAATGAAGCAAAGAGATCGAAGGAAGAAGTCCACAGCCAAACGCTTCATCAGTGGTGGTATGTCCTTCAGATAGTCATGAATCTTATCTCATGGAAAGATTTCTCATACTTCTTGGGATTGCAGGGGCTTATTAAATTTCACATTTGAGAAAGAGTATTGAACCTCCTCTGAGAATGATGGAGGGCACTGGTGAACAATCACAAGTTCATGCTGACTTGGCTGCTCTTAAAGAAGAGCCAGTGTCTATTCCCAACACTGATCCCACTACTACTACAAGGATTGAAGAGCCTTATTCTAGTAAATTAATAATTCTTCAAAAAAAATTGAATAAAAACATCAACTGACTTCCATTCTGTGATACTTTAGGCTCAACACTTGCACCAGATCATTTGGCAGCCACTGCAACTGATGCCGCAATTTTCTCTGAAGAAACTGTCTGGGGTCAGAGGCCGCAGGATGAGGGTTGCCAAGAAGAAACATCGAATTCTCCCACTGGTGAGACTATCTAGGAATCTGAGATATCATTGGATGAAATGATGAAACTTGGAACCTCTTTTTAAGTCTTTTTAGATCATGTTAAATTACCATGTAATTTAGAAGATTTTTGACGTGAGTGTTATCCTTCGTCCTATTAAAAAAAATTATTACATCTCTGACCATGATTGGTTAAAATGTGCAGTTCCATCTAAGCAAGCTGTTGAACTGACAATGCCTAAATGTGGTATAGACAAGCCTACTATTTCAGAGACAGTAGGTCATGTGGAGCTTAACCTGGTAGAGCTTCCTGAAAACCATCTTGAAAATCCTGTTGAAGCTAGGAATGACAGGGAGGATACTTTTCATGCTGTTGATCTACCGTTGGGTAAGAGATAATAATATTTGTGGCTGCACTTAATTTTCAAGACAACTTAATCAACTTTTGTTATCCTATGAATCTAACCAAAAATTTTAATTGACTATAAAGGGACGTCAATTTCAATTGCTATATTTGGAGGTGAAGCCTCAACCTCTGCCCCAACGGGAATAGAAAGTGAAGTAACAAGGTTCATAGGGGAAGGATAAGAATAGGGAACTTCTCTAAGTGAATTAATCCTGGACTATATTCCCCTCTTTGACAGTGATGATGAATCAGACCCAGAGGTACAAAAGGAACTCCAATTTTCATGTCGTAAGGCATGGTAGAACATATGGAAGATCATATATGAAGTGCCTCTTAAAGATCTACCTTTAAAGATCTCGTGACTATGATCCATGTTTGTAATGTTGGGAATTAGTGGTTTTGGATATCAATAGATCCATACTGCGGTGAAACAAGCCATCTTAAGGAGGGAGCAGGAGAAAAAGTACCATCAAGACCTGACCAGAGTGAGTCTGGTAACCAATATTAGTGAATTTGAAGTTGCGGTGTCCCGAGCTGAGGCTGATCATGCTGCCAAGTTGAAGGAGCTGAAGCATAATATCAAGGATAAAGTGGTCAAGAAGATGCACCTTCAACAACAGTTAGATGTTGTTACTGGGGAACTTGACCGGCATAGCAATTAACTAGAAGGAGTTCAAACAAATGGTATGAAATCCATTGTATATGCCATTAAAGCACTCCATCAAGCTGAAAAGGGTGAAGCTGGTCGAGTGCATTAACTTCAAGTGGCTGCTGATGAAGCTCAGGATGCCGTAAATCAAGTGAAGAGTTATGTTGAAAGCCTCTTGTAATTCTTGTAAAATAGAAGAGAATCAAATTTGTGGATATCCTTCTAACTCTTGTCCATTAATTAAAGACACTTTTATCTTCAATCATTTGTTTCTACATTCTTTTTCTCCCTGATTTAAATTTTCACCTAAGCCAATGGGCCTAGTGAGCATAGTTTTTTTCTAGGATTATAAAAATAACCCTACAAACATTGAATCTTTTAATTTATTAATATTACCTAAATCATAAAAAATTTATGTTTAGTGAGCTGGGACTTGATTTTTGTTCAGAGTTCCCTTGTCTTTTGTGGGCAGTTTAAAGTCATGCATGTCAGACATAAAAAGGCTAATGTTTTAAGTGAAATAGCTTTGACCGAATGGATTAAAATTGACTCAATTACTTAATAATTTGTTTGAAAACATATTACCACATTCAAGTATGGAAGAAAACATGTAAACTGGGACCTAAGAGATTTTGAATATGAGGGATGATATGAATAAATGGCTAAAATCCATTAGAGGAAGTATTTCCTAAGAGTGAAATTACCACTATTTAAAAAACCCGTTAAGGGGTTGAATTATGTAGGGCCACTTAAGGGTAATGGCTGCATAGTCAAATAATAGCATCTTTTGGCTGACAGGTCTGTTATGTAGACTGTTTATGCAAGGCAGCCTAAGGGAATGTGCTGCATAGTCAGGCAAAAGAACTCTCAAAAATTTTACTCTTCTATTTCTAAAAATCCGGTGAATGTTTATGGAGATTCAAATTTTACAAAGCACAGAGTCTGCTGTATGGAGAGAGGTACTTGAATATGGAAAGGATATTTCCAATCAAGACTGTCAAAGGATTGGATGAATGTCACTCCAGTGAAGGTCTGGCCCAAACATAGGGAAGGGAAATATAAACCATAGACTTGAATACTTTCAGATCATGAAAAAAGTGTATGGGACAAATATGTTAAGGATGGATATTTTTGCGGAGCCCTACATATTTTCATTAAGACAAATAAGGAAAAAAGAAGTTTTCCTCCCAAGAATGAAGTTACCACTATTTGACAAACCCGTTAGGGGGTTGAATTATGCAGGGCCACTTAAGGGAATTGGCTGCGTAGTCAAATAATAGTATCTTTTGGATGGAAAGTATGTTATGTAGACTATTTATTCAAGGCCATCTAAGGGAACGTGCTGCATATTCAGGCAAAGTAACTCTTGGGTATCAAACATTTTGTGACCAAAAGTCAAGAAAAGGGTTATGGATATCTATAAGTATTTATGGTTAGGAGTATGAAACATCAAAATGGGAATTTTCCAATGAATGAAAGAGATACATAGACCAATGATGACCATAATCATGTTGTGGTTGGTTCATGAATTGAAATGATGGACTTCACTACGTATCTCATAAGGATGGGAATCAATCCATACATAGTTCTTGAAATATAGTTTAACGCCATATGGGATGAGAGTATAGGAGATATTATTTTAGTTTCATAGAGCTCAGACCATAATGAGGAATACACATTGTGTGTTTGTTATATATCTGATGTGAATGAAGATGAGGGTTTTCATACCACATTCATGTTTTCACAGGGGGACTTTTCATCCAAGGGGATGAAAGTGGAATTTGGGGTTAGGCCTAAAGACTTGGGGTAGGATTCGAGGGATTCTTGAATGTTCCTACATATCCCATAAGGATGTGAATCAATCCATACATAGTTCTTGAAATACCCTTTGTAATGATTTGGTTCGTACAAGTGAAGGGTGAAAGGGGACTTTAGTGAAATGATGGTTTGACTCAAGATTAAAGGTTCGAGAATTGCCATGTATGCATGTAGTCTTTGAAATATAACATGATTGGAGATCAATGTAAATAATTATTCCCTCTCATGTGAGGGTGTCAATGAATTTTTTAGTTTATTTTCATAGAAGACAAAAGTGTGGATATTTTAAAGCCATATGCATGGACCGGTGCTGCATAGTTTAGCGTCATGTAGCTAGGATGTATGGTTATGCAGTTTAATTTCTTGCAGTGAGGAAAATGGGGGACTGTATAGCTTAACGTCATATAGCAAGAACGAAGGTGAACCAATGTAAAAAAAATATTGGTTTTGGGATGCTTCACGGATCAACATCGTATGAGACAGAGGTGAACTGACGTGAAGAGGAACTGATTGGTTTTGGGCTTGAACCTCGGGTGGTTTCCTACATACCCAGACTAGAAGGCGAGGATCAAAGTCCGCATAGTTTGATTAAGAATGAATTAGTGATAAAGTTTTACTTGAGGACTACCCGATGATGGTACCGGGACTTACGCATGATTAGCAGCCCAAAGAGGGTGTTATGGTTGAAGTTTACTCTAACCTCACTTGAGTCATACTCAGTGTGAGAAACAAGAGGTAACAACAACCTTAACGATGCACAATTTAATGTCTTTTAGGACATATAATGGACTAGACATAGTTTAACATCATGTTGGACGAAGAGGGACTGTGTAGTTTAAGGTCTTGCAGTAAGGACTATGGGGACTATGTAGTTTAAAGTCTTGCAGTAAGGACAATGGGGACTGTGTAGTCTAAAGTCTTGCAGTAAAGACTGAAATAGTCTAAGGTCATATTCATGGAATAGTGCTGCACAGTTTAGTATCATGTAGCTAGGATAACACAGTTTAATGTCATGTTGGACGACATTTTAACATCATTTTGGACAACAAAATAGCTTAACATAATGTTGGATGTGGAAGGGTATTTGTGTTACACAAAATAATTCTTCAAGAATCTTACATTGGTTGGAGTAGTGACGAGTTCTCCATCCATTGAGATTAAAGAATAAGATCCATTGGAGTATGCCTTATGTATTGAGTAAGGTCCTTCCCACTTTGGCTCAAGCTTGGGAGGTTTCTTTCCTAGTATCATTGGAGTTATGATAAACAATACCAATTCTCCCTGAACGATTGAATGAAGAAATTTTTTTTTGTTGAAATCTCATGCTATTCGATTTTGATAGACTTCCAAGTGGTGCGGAGTGCACAATCTTTTTTCATCTAATCATTCCAATTCATCCAAACTCTTTTGGTATTGTTCATCTATAGATGACTGATCACAAATGGATACTCTAAGAGAAGGTAATTGAACCTCAATGGGAAAGACTACTTCTGTTCCATATACCAATGAATATGGAGTTGACCGAATAGCAGTGCGGGTGGTGGTCCAAAAATCCCATAAAGCATGAAAAATTTATCAGACCATGATATCTTATCTTTATCCACCATCTTTTGAAGTATGTTCAAAAGAGTCTTATTGAAGGATTCTATCTGGCCATTGGCTACTACATGATACCAAGATGAATGGTTGGATTTGATGTTGTATTCTTGATACAACTTCCTTACCTCGGATGAGCAGAAGTTAGTGCCATTAATATATTATGAGGGACACCAAATATGGTAATGATGTTAGACTTGATGAAGTTAAAAATGATTTTAGAACTAACTTCATTTAGAGGTATTGCTTCTGCCCATTTGGAAAATAAGTCAGTAGTAGTAAGAATATACTTAATCTTCTTGGATGTAGCTGAAGGGTAAGGTCCTACTACATCCATTCCCCATGTGGCAAATGGCCATGAGTATTTGGCTATATGAAGCAACTCTGAGATTTTATTAATGAAGTTGGAACATACATGGAAAGAATGACCCTTCTTAGTTAAATCAACACAATCTTGTATCATTGAAGGCCAAACGTTTCCAAGCCTTCGAATTTGATTAGACAGTCTATGTCCAGACTGGTGGGAACCACAGATTCCTGCATGTACTTCTTTCATGACAGCCATTATCTCTTCCCCATCAATACATCTGAAGAAAATTCCATCAAAACCTCACCTATAGAGAATTTTCTCTAGGTGATCTAGGCTATCATAAAGAGTAAAATTGACCACAGGTCACTGAACGTTTTCTTTCCCAGCTCTATCTGGTGGGAGTGTTCCATTTTGAATGTATTCCCTGATAGGCGTCATCCATCCTATAGTATGACCATATGGTTCAGAAATGGGACTAATTTCATTGATTTCCTCTGTTCTGATTTGAACATAAGGTGAAACTGTATGATGATGGGAAATACTGATGATTATGTCCTCCCGATTTGGATCTTCCTGAGCTATGGCTATATAAGCCAGTGCATCAGCTTGAGCATTTTTTGATCGCGAGACATAAGAAAATGTCAGTTCTGAAGGAAATTCCACCATTAACTCTCTGACGTAATCATACAAAGGGATTAACTCTTCTCTTCTGATGGCATAATCCCCATTTAATATTTTGATTACTAGGTCTGAACCACCTTTCACCTTTAACTGATTCACCTATTCCTAAAGCGCCAACTCCAATCCTACAATGAGAGCTTGATATTCTGCTTCATTATTTGTATTTCCTTCCCACAATAAGAAGGAATAGGGTAGCACTACCTTTTTTGGTGAAATAAGCACAATTCCTAACCCAACTTTGTTGTATTTAGGATCTTCCATTTTTTCCCTGTTGGACTTCTGGAAGAACCATCAAAGTATATTTCCCATGTTTGAAGACTATCTTGAATAGAGAAGACTTCCTAATCAGGAAGTTTAATATCTAAAGATGTATCTTCTACTGAAGGTTGTTTAGTAAGGAAATCAGCCAGAGTTTGGCTCTTTATTTCCTTTTGAGACACATACTGGATATCAAATTGCTGCAAAATAACTTCCCACCTTGCCAAACGTCCAGTAAGCATCAGACGACTAAGGATGAATTTGAGCGGGTTATTGCGAGATACCAAGTGGACCTCATGATGTTGCAGGTAGTGTCTCAATTTATAAACTGCAAAGATTAATTCTAGGAAGAACTTTTCAATACTTGAATATCGGGTTTCTACTTCAAGCATAGTCCAACTGAGATAGTAAAGGTTGTTTTCATTCCCAGCATCATTCTTTTGGGTAAGGAAGGCACCCAATGACCTCTCTAAAGTTGTCACATAAAGAATAAGTGGTCTTGCTTCAAAAGGTGGAATTAATACCGGTGGCCTCAAGAGATATTTCTTGAGAATATTGAATGTTTCTTGACATTCTTCACTCCACTAGTAAGTGACTCCTTTATTCATCAATTTGGTGAAGGGTAAACATTTGTCTGCCAGATTGGCGATGAAATGCCGAATATAGGCCAAATGTCATTGAAGTCCTCTCAATTCATTCAAAATTCGAGGAGGTGACATACCAAGGATTGACATTGTCTTCTCAGGATCGACTTCGATACCACGATGACGTACAATGAAGCCAAGAAATTTTTCTAAGGTTACCCCAAAAGCACATTTCAAGGGGTTCATCTTCAAATTGTGTTGTCAAAGCTTGTGGAATATGATTTCCAAATTATCCTAGTGATTAGAATATTGTCTGGATTTAACCACAAAATCATCTACATAACATTCAACAAATTTCCCTAAAAAGGGTTTGAATATACGGTGTATGGAATGTTGATATGTTTCACCTGAATTTTTCAAGACAAAGGGCATTACCTGATAACAAAACACACCTTGAGGGGCTCTGAAGGCTGTAGATTATTCATCTTCTGAATCCATTTAGATTAGATTATACCCAAAATATACATCCATGAAGGAAAGTGCTTCATAGCCAGCTGTTGCATCAATTAAGAGTTCTGTAATCGGAACTGGAAAATCATCCTTTGGAAAATGCCGATTAAGATCTTTGAAATCAATAATGACTCTAATTTTTCCATTCTTCTTTTTCACAGGGATAATATTAACCAACCATTTGGGATATTGAACTTCTCTAACGAAGTTAGCTTTGATAAGCCTATCCACATCAGCTTCGATTTGGGAAGCATAAGTTGTGTGTGTTCTTTTTATGGCTTGCTTGAATCATCACCCTTCTTCTGGAAAACCCAAACAATGAGTAGAAACATCAGGATCAAGCGCTGTAATTTCTGTATAGTTACAAGAAAATATATCTCAATTTTACTTTAAAAATGAAATATACATTTCTTTCTCTTCAAGAGTCATGGCCGCACTAATTAAAGTTGGACATGGATCGTCTTTTGTACCCAGATTTATTTCTCGGAGTTCATCCACAGTGCTTGAGATACCCTCTTCAAAAGCTGTAGGAGAAACCCTGAGATCTTCCTCCTCTTCTTCAACACATGTTATCTCTACTGTTTCTACTTGCGTAGTAGATGACGATGCAGAATTTCCATGATCAATATAGATGTTAAAATTTGAAAATCTTGAATAAGAGGCTACCATTTCTGACCTTATGGATGATGAAGGGTCTTCCTTGGGTAATAAAGAGGAGATGATGGATTGAGAATTGACATCATCGTTCATCTTTGACATTGCAATAACTTCTTATGGCCTGGTTGAGGTAGTACAGAATTGCTGGATTTCAGCGGATGAAATGAAGACATCACCATTTGATATTTCATCATTATTGGTGAATTACCAATTTCTCCCATGCTATCTGGCTTGATTTCCATAATTTACATTATGGAAGTTTCCATAATAGTATTTTGATTTGGGTCTATCCTATCAATTTGACTGATACGAACCATATAATCCGTACTCACATGTATGAATGGGTTTACTAGAATCTTTTCCAAACCATATGGAGCATTAATTTTGGTAACCTCCTTGGTCATAGATACCTCCTTTCCCTCCATGTGATAGAATTATTCCTCAATATATTGATATTCACATGTTTTGAATGGGGATTTATCACCATACAATCTCCCAATTTGACCATTGAAAGAATAATTGAGACATTGATGGTATGATGAAGATATAGCCGCATGTTGATGTAGCCAAGGTCTTCTAAGAAAAATGTTGAAGGTCTTGTCATGAAGAACAACCATGAAATATGAATTGGATACAAGATCCCCAAACTGAGTTCTGATTGTGACGTCACCCAGAGGTTCTTTTTCATTTTTATCACATCCTTTCAACATCAAAGTAGAAGGAAATAAATTAGATTCAGTGAGGCCTAATCAATGAAGTGTATGAATAGGGATAAGGTTGACTCTTAAAACATTATCAATGAAAGCTCGTCAGATGTATACATCATTGACCTTGCCAGATAAATAAAAATGTCTAATTTTTTCATGCACACCATCATCTTCATCTTCATCGGTAAAAGGTATCCCTACATGACATTCTGTAGGATCATTCTCTACATGGTAGACTTTAGTCGTAGCAATTTCAGTTTCAAATTCCTAAAGACTTGACAAAGCCTCAATGAGTACCTCCTGAAGATCCTTTGATATATTCAAGGTATACATAATTGATAACTTGGCTGGTACTTGGGACAAATGTTTCAGGACATCATACTTTTGGTCCAAAGGTCTGCACTTTCTAACAGGAACATGTGGTTTCTCAGTTGCATTAGAAGTTGATGCTTTGGAAGTAGATGCATCTTGTATCGGGGTAGAAGATGGAAATACTCTTGGAGTTGGCAGATTAGACCGACTATGTCTATTTATTTGCTGAGAGGAATAATTTGTAACTTCTAACCAATCTTCCTAAATAATTTTTCCAGGACTGGATCTTCCATGTGTGCAAGAACATTCTTGTTCTTGTTGAGCCCGTTGAAGTGCTCTTCCACGAGTTTCTACTACAGATACAGTTCTAGCAGGGGTAGGATTGAAATAGTGTCTTCTGGAATATCCATGTCTTCCTCTATATCCTAGACCTCTAGAACTCCCTCTAAATCCTCTGTTTTGATACAGGAAACTTAGGCTCATGAAGATAAAAACTGTGACTGGCATAAGAATCAGTTAAGTGAATCATGTTAACAGAACCAAAGATCAACTCTTCATCTGATGAAGACTCTTCCTAATTAGCCCATTTAGGTTGTTCCATTTGGTGGGGCGGTGCTCATGGCTTTGAAGTAGATGGCATAAAATCTGCCAGAGTCAAAGAAAACTTGGGCTTTGACATGAAATCATCTTCTTCTGACTGCTCTTCTTTCTTTGAATTAGGTCGTTTCTTTTAGGATTTTCCTTCTAATGAAGGGGGTTTTGTTGTGGCATTCATAGTAGAAGACACAATTGGTTTCTTCCATTGCATTCGTAAAATTTCATGAGTTCAGTTGATCATTTTTCTGACCATCCAATCATCATATTTCTGTGCATTTTTTCTTTTGACTTCTTTCCACTTGTCTTCTTCCTCTTGATCTATAGCAGTAACACATGCTTCCTGGGCTGAAGAACCTTTCAGTTTGACTTGTTCTGAGTCCACTATATTTTTCATGAGTTCGTTGAAGACAAAACACTCCTGAATGGGATGGCCCAACATCTGAGGAAATGGGTAATAGTTGGTGCGGTCTTCATCTCCTTCCATGTTCGGCCTTTTGGGCAATGCCAACTGAACCAAATTATTTTCTAGAGCCGAAATGAAGTAACGGGGAACTTGTTCATTTTGGAAAGAATAAACTGTGTTCTTCAACTACTCAAATTGTTTCCTTCTTTGATCTTTTTTATCATCTTGACGAAACGGCCGATGTTGTTGACACTCAAGTGGTGGATCCCTTCGATAAGATGAAGGTTTTGAAGTGGAAGCAGGTATAGGTGCTTGTTTAAGGGTAACTGTAGCAGTCTCTTCTCTACCCATTCTACTTCCTAGAGATTATGGAATTACATGAGTTTTATCCTGAGTCATTGTAAGAGAGTCTTCAATATGTTGAGAGATTTAAGTAAGGTCTTGAAACCCTCTTGTGTATTTCATAGGGATGAAAGGTGTGCATAATTCATCATACAAATTTTCCGCACAGATTGGCATCAATTCCTATTGAGGGAGTGCTATGCTTAAGGAATATGTTAATCCTGTCTAGCGAGCAATGAAATCTGAAAATATTTCATTATACCTTTTCTTACAATTTGTAAGATAAAAAACTGTCGCCTTTTGAAATTTTTAACTGAATTGAAGAAGGAATCGTTGACGGAGATCATCCCACCCGGTAATTGATTGGGATTTCAAGCTTGTATACCAGAAAAAATCTGTCCCGTGTAATGAATGTAAAAAACACCTGAGCTTAACTACTTCTTGTTGTTGAGAAGTTTCCATCATAGGATCACAATGAGAAACAAAATGTGTTATGTGTTTTTCTGGATCTCCCGAACCATTAAAAATTGGGATTGTGGTACTTTCAGAATTTGATGGGGGAGGAATTGCATCAACCCATTCAGGGTAAGCACTCCTTTATGGTTAAATTTGTGCACGTTTTCCCTGCATAGCTTCCAACCGAGCAGTTAATGACTCAATGGTATTTATTAACTTTTGAGAAACATTTGGTTGAGCTTGGAACTGAGTAGGTGCAATTACTGGATCTTTGACAGGTGTGGTGACTGGTACTGCAACTGATGTTAGAACAACCGATTGTTGTTGCGCATGTCCCATAGGATTATGCCTATGAGGGTGTACTGGTAAAGGAAGATATTCTTGATCTATCTCAGTAGATTAAACAAATTCCCTTGACTGACTGACTCCAGCATGCTTAGGAGGAAGACTACCTTGAAGTAGTTCTACATTTAACCTTCTTACCTCCTTCATTTCTTCTTCCTACTATGAGAGTCTTTTCTCTAGTGAGAGTGATTGGCCTTCTCTAGAGGATGGGTGGAATGTAACCTGAATTTTTTTGTTACCCTTGTTGGACTCCTTTTGGAGAGGGGGAAGTTGGTTATTTGAAGGAATACCTAGATTTTGGGTAAGCCTTTGATTTTGTGTACGCACACCTTCTTCATTTTCCTCTGTGTGTACAGCCTATTGGGCTTGAAATTATTCATCTGATCCCTCTGAGTGAGCCTGATGTTCTGGAGGATCGGCTGCGACGACATTGATTACATTAATTGATGCATAACGCATTGCATCCCTTCTATCAGAATTTCTGTGATACCATCTTCTTCCATGTCCTTGACGAGACATTGCCTTTTGTTGAGTTGACCCCTCGGGAATTTTTTGATAAACCGTAATTTGGAGGGAATCTCCTGATAATTCTGCTCTACTTTCCTCTTATGGCTTCTTCACTAATCGAGAGAAGACTGACGTTCTTTGAGTAAGAGATTGGGGATTTGAAAAAGTCCCCAGTCTTGTGGACTGGGGATGTTCATGTTGTTCCTGCTCAACTCCTCGAATCTTGTTTGTTGATTCCAAGGGTTGAGCTAAAAGAGTCCCCAATCTGGCAAGATGAGGTGGATCTTGAGCTGCTACATCTGAGACTTTCTTAAAATCTCTCCTGATCTTGCGGAATTTAGTCCGGAAATTGGATGGATTCATTAACCTACATCCACTCAAATCACCTGGCTCAAATGACCGTTGGATGATTCCTAACACTTCTGTCACCTGATGATTTGCATGCTCTAAACGAGAAGCCTGTTTGATATTCTCATTTTCTTGATGCAAGAGTAATTCTACAACATTTTCTCTGTATGCCTGACTTTAGGAAGAACTAGTTGAGGCATGTTCCGGAGCAAGCCTTTGATTACAAATAAAACCAATTGGCTATGGCCGGCCAAGGGAAATATCATTGCATGAGACCATTTTTGTAGGTATTTTTTGACTGGAAATTATAGTGAAATGTAGTTCTCCATGAACACCCCATCCACTGATATGAATACCATATGGGGAATTGGAAATTAACTGGCACAATCTTTTTAATGCGCCAAGGCATGAATGTTGAAGGGCTCCCTACTGCTTTTCATCCTTTGGATATCAGGAAACTGAGAGAGATTCCAAATAAATTTGTCATTGTAACCCTTCTATTATCTTAACATGATTTTCATATTCATCATAAGATAATATTTTCTTTTTCAATTGACAAAGAGTTTTCCACATTTTGAGATGAATATCGTGAATACAATCTTCCATCGACATTTCTAGAATATCATACTGAGAGTCAGCCAAAGGCCAAAACATGACTGGTGCTTCACCTTTGTCCAGTTGTTTTCTCATATTCAGTACTTCCTCCTTATCATTCGATAAAGATTCTTCTACCTGATTAGACCAAAGCTGGTGCTTCTTTGTTGCTTCATCAGATTCAACAAGATTGGTAGAGAATTCATTTATCAAACTAGACGATTAATGACCAAATGGTGGTTAGGAGAATGACATACACCTCGGGATATCTTCTGATTGAGAAAGTATTTCACCTGCTAGCGGTAAAGCATTAGACATGATTGGCTTCTCATTTGCCAGTGCCTCAAGATAAGAGGGATTTCTCTTTACTGCATTGTCCTTTGAAGAATTTTCCCGGCAATGCGAATTACTACTGTGGAGAGGAATTTCATAGATAAATTCATCATCATGGGGAGGAACACCATGGTGGGTTACAGAAAAAGATGAAACCTTTTTCTCCTTGATCATCTGGCCACACAGAGGGTTATCATGGATCTCATATAAAGGTGGTACTTCGATATCGACCGAACTTTCATGAAGCAAGCCTTCATGAGGAAGTTTCTGATGAAGACCTTCGGAATTATTGTTCCCACTTCTGGGAAATGAGAGAGTAAAATCTTGAGTTGCAATAGAAAATTGTCTGAGTGCATCAAGAACTCCAGCATCATGCAAGGCCTTATTAAAAATTGGATCTTGATTTCTTGACTGTGCTCGACGAGTATTTTTCTTAGATGCATTCTTACTCACTTTAAGAACCACTTGTTAAAAAAAGTGGTTATTATGGGCAGGTGTATGTGTCTGCTTAGGAGAAATAGTCATGTTAGGCTGATTATTTCCATTCAAATTGGGTGTATGTGTCTGACTTGATTGTCCATATGACATGGGGGAGTATTCCCAACAACCCTCTTGGACTATAACAAAGGTGTGTATCTGTTCTGGACTGATATGTTGATGATTCACTCCACTAGTGGGGACATATTTGTAGTGCTTTCCCTGTGATGTTGCTGAAGTTGTTATAATATTCTGACAGGCATCCAGAATATGAGCAGAGATTTGCTTCTGCTATTTCACCATTGCTAGAATATTCTTGGTGAATTCAGCTACTAGAATGGGAATATATGTCCATTCTGTGCTTGGAGTAGGTGTGTATTCTTACTCCGGTCCTCCTTTTCCTGTCAGTGAATTCTGACAGTACTCGTGTGTGGGGGAAAAGAGTTGAGTCTGCTCCAAATTTGTCATCAGAGCTTTCCGAATGACTTCTTCGGGTCCTATCCAATGAGACTGTTGGAAGGCTTGATGAACATTGGCTGGTGTATGTGCCTGTTGTGTATTCTTTGTCATGTATGGTTGATGGATTTCATTCAATACTAGCAGATGAGACTACTGACAAAATTATTGATTGTAAATAGGTGTATGTCCTTGCTTATCATTTGCCCCCATATTTGCTTGGTGTGCTTCTTTGGGTGCAGTCAGACGAGGCTGCTGACTAGTTGATGAATTATAAACAGGTGTATATGCCTGCCTATAATACTCCACTGGAATTGCCTAGCGGGATTGACATGTTACTGCCAGATGAATCTGCTGCGTAGTAACATCAGTACGGACGGGTGCATATGCCCACTTGTTATTTTCCATCATGTCATCTTGATGGACTTCTCTGGAGGGTGAACAAGTAAGAACATTCTCTCTGTTGACCAGATTTGGCCTCTGGCGGTTCGTCCTGCGGACTCGGGTCTGAGGGACCTGAGCTGAACCTCTAAATGCAATACCCTCATCATGTTGAGGGCGCAGTGCCGCATGAGTCTGGCGATGATTGTTGATGGGAGCCTTTGGGAAGGACTATTGTCTCCTTGAATTAAGGCCTTGAGTGACCTTCTCATTTACCTCCCCATAATATGGGAGGGACTAGTGATTGCATTCTGGGGATAATGACCAAAAACGATTGGGGACGGAGGTTGGCACCACCTACTTCTTGATCACTGGTTCTCACTGTCCGGACAACCAGGGTGAATTATTGACTTGGAGGGCTTGTCGAGCGGCCTCCAGAGTCAGAATTGTACCATGTTGACAGTATTCCTTAACCAATGCATTTGAGACCCAACATTGAATATGCTGAGTAGGTGTTATTGTCCTCAGAGCGGACGAGAATCCAATAGGAGTAGCGGAAGATGCATTCACAGGTGTGAACTATAGAGAATCCATTTCCGTAATGAAAAGAGATCTTGGAAACGAGTGCCTATTTGATATAACAGAATTAATCAAGATAAGTTCGGCCACTACATATTTTGGATGAGAACATTTGTTATTGATTGCTTTTTTGGCACTCACTTTGAATTAAATAGGGTCCTATCAAATAAGTAAAACATCATTTAACTTGGTTAAGGATTCACATCTGTTTCACCATTTCTATTTCCTCTGGAAATGGTGAGGACCTTGTTTGTTTAAGGTTCAAAATTCCAATCGGTTTCTAACGGGTTTATTCATTGAACCGGAAACATCCAATGATTCTATATCTATTTGGATCTACTTTCCAAAGGTAGGTCCTCATTAGTTGTGGACTAATGAGGCTTAAGAATTCTCATTGGTTGAGATGATGGGAGGTCAGACTCATCACACCTTTTTGGGGGGAATTATTTCCTACTCCAGGACTCTCATATAGATTTGAGTTATGTTCGTGAATCCTTATTAATATACCAAGTATGAAAATGATCTTTCCTTTAGATCTGAGAGTTAATGATTAATATGTGTGAGATTTAGAGAATCTTTTATATGTATTTTAGGTTCTTCC
Organism: Viscum album; assembly: GCA_963277665.1. Classification (NCBI taxonomy): domain Eukaryota; kingdom Viridiplantae; phylum Streptophyta; class Magnoliopsida; order Santalales; family Viscaceae; genus Viscum; species Viscum album. The sequence goes on along the minus strand of OY728119.1, from coordinate 161,257,211 downwards.
TCAATAGAGAATCATCCATATTTATTAGAGATTCTTAGTCAATGGTATCCTTCAACACAGTATATAGAAATATTTTGGTCATTATGATAACAATACTCGTTTTAAAGCCACTCAGTGGGGCACTTGAAGTTTATTGTCGTTCAGAAGGACACGGATTATTTTAGAGTTGGGATCGTACCCGTAGATGGGCTACCTACATATCCTTGTTTAGAAAAGGAATCAGAACCCACATAGTTCGAGTGAAGAAGTATGGAGTTTATGTATAATTGATGGTCCAAAGAAATATTTCATAATTAATTTTACACTCTAAGCTCACGTGAGTCATGTTCGGTGTGAGAATCAAGAGGTATTAGTAAAACCTAATGAATTTTCCATGAAAGATGCAATAATAAGAAATGATATGGGGATTATGTATGTATGACTTCCTAAGATAGATGAGGATCAGGATTTACTTCAGATAAGAAACCTAAGAATAAGGTTCATAAAGGTATATGTGCTTTATGGAGATTTTTGGATACTTAACTTAGGACTTAATCCTGGGAAGGATGCCCAAATTAGAGGGGACTTGAGAACAGGGGCTTACTCCTAAGAATGAGGCCCAGGTTAAGGGGAATTTTGATTGGGGATTACTCCTAAAGAGGATGCCCAGATTAGGGAACATGGGTTGTACTCCTAAGGATGATGCCAATATTAAAAGAAATTATGACTGGTTAAGAGAAATTATGACTGTTTAATAGAAATTATAACTGGGGATTATTCCTGAGAAGGAGGCCTAGGTTAAGGGGACTTGAGACTTGGGGTTTACTCCTGAGAAGGAGTCCCAAATTAAGGGACTTGTGACAGGGGCTTATTCCTGATAAGGAGGCCCAGATTAAGGATCTTCTCATCTTAAATGATGATATTGAATGAATAAAATCTCTAACCTTAGTGATATAAAGATATGTAAATCACGAGGTTTTGAGAGATGTTCCACATAATTCCTTTCAGATAAGGAATAAAAAAAAGGAACCATGACACAAATGGCTTTGAAGAGTGTTTTGAAGGCTAAATCTTGAAGAGGAGTGGTGTATTTGAAGAGAAGATTTGAATACGCAGAAGGGGAACCCAAAAATAGACAGGCACGAAAGTCTTGTTTCAGCGTGCATGTCCTGATCGTGCAAGTATACTAGCACGACATGGGTATACTTGGTCAAAGGATGTCCAATATGGTAATACATGGGAGAGACTTGGCTCAAGCCCTTAGTATTATCCCTAAAGGCTTCCAAAAGGGTGGCACGCGAGTTCTATTGAAGGGATAAGGTGGTGCACACTTGTGGCCATTTCCCTTAAGGGTTAGACACTTAGGTGCACAAGTGTTGATGAATTTAAACACTTAGGCATGTTCCCCCTCTTTAGATCTTCCATTATAGGTAATAAATTACCTTAGAAGTGTTTGGAATACTTCAAGAAAAGAGTAGGGTGCCGATAGCTTAAATATGACGTTTTGATTTTTCATCCACGAAACGGGGGGCCCATAATGGGGTATTTATAGGCCATTGAGGACCTTGGGTGAAAATAAAATAGGGCACAAAAGTCACCTACGCGGAAAATATGTGGTGCACAAGTATACTTACACGACCATAGTTAATCTTTCCCGACCCATGCTTAAAGAAACCTGTGTTCATGCCTTTGTCAATTTTTGATGTTTCTTCAAAGGATGAATCTCTTTGTGCTTAATGTATTCCCCTTTTTCATTCATTAGTCTCTGTGATGGAAAGGATCATCAACAATATGTTATCAAAATTGATTGAGGTAGCTAAACTTACTCTATTATTCGGAAGCAGTGAAGGTAAACCCAATAAGGGTATCAAAAATCAGCATGAAGCTAGTTGTGCAGGCCACGTAATCTGGCGTCCAGCTGATCTTTCATCGTCTTATCCTATACCCAAGACTCTAGTGTGCCATAAATATAAAACATTTGAGTTATAAGAGGATGTATTGTCTAATATATCAAATTACCTGCTATATCTTTCAATGCTTGGGTAACTTTAAATATTTTTTCTAGGGTGTTTCTTAGAAGCAACATGGAACTAGGTCTACCCCTTCATAAAATACCCCCACTCATTTCAAAGAGTAAGATTCTAGCCTATCAATAGTTTGATGGAATTTCCATTTAAGTGTTCTTACGTTTATAGTGGTGTGTTTTGTAGTGTTTCCCTTTTCTTATATTGATTAAGTAATGTTGTAGTATTCCGAGAGGCTCTATTTTAATTGAAGCCTGTATTTTTGGGAAATTCCAAAATATTCTATTTTAAGTGGTTGTGTGTCCCTTTTTATGCCATGTTTCTTATAATTTTTATTTTAGGTGGAAAAAGATGATAGGTGTGTATTTTTTTAATCCATATTTTTTGGAACTGTCTTGTTAGAGAGAAGAAATTCTCAGGGTGTGTTGTGTTTGTTAGGTTTATTCTAGGGGGTTTTTGTGGTCATTCTAGTTTAGAGTGTTGGTGTTTGGTGGGTGATGTTGGTTTGTAACTCAGCTAGAATTATAAAATGTTGGGGAGTTCATTATGACCTCCCATGTTGGTAATCCAGGCTGGTTTCTAGTTTCGTCCCAGTAAGATGTGGTTTCTTTTGAGGTTTTTTCATTAAAGGTATTTTTCATCCAGGTGGATATTGTGTTTTTTGGATTCTTCCAAATGGTTTTGTTTTAGTCAAGGTTTCAGATGTTGTTGTTCAAATTTTCCATCATTTTTCAAACATTGGGTTGTGTTCATTGGTTTGTTTTGGGTGGAAGTGGGTCGTATTTCTTGGTTGTGGTTGAGGTGCATCGAGTTTAAGAAATTAGCCCATGCGAGTGTGGGAACCTTTGTCCAAGGTTAGTTAATTGGAAGCTATGGGGTTTTATGGTAGAATAAAGAATAATGGTGGGGATAATTTTCAATATCTGGTTTTTATATCCTTCTTTTATTTTGGTTTATGTTTCGTTATATGGATTCTCTATTGAGTTTCATTGGTTTTAGATTAAAATTTTGAGTTTCATGGTATTTTTATTCTATTGCATGGTTAAGGGGAAACATTGATACCTCCTGATTTTGTGCATCTTTTTAGTTATTTTTTCATTAATTGTTTGAGTTTCAAGGCTTCTACATGGTTTGATTCAAACCTCAAATCTCCATGGAGAAACCGTGCATGCCCTTGGGTTTCTTAGGTTGAGGGTGAATGCCATTAACATGGTTAGAAATACTGTGTAATGATTTTACAATTGTTTATTGAAAAATGTCACATATTGGGTGTACGGTTTCCCAAACCATGCAGCCAAACCATGTAGGTGACCAATGTATCTAGTAGGGACTCACGGTTTTGGAAACTGTGCACACCGCTCAGGTGTCATAAAAATGTGATTTTACCTTTTTACCCTCTTTTTATTTTAACCCTAAAACACTATATTCCTACCCTATTCATTTCATATGACCTTATTGGGACTCTCCACTCTTCCTCACACATCTTACTTCCTTTCATGGTGGTTCTAAGGTGTTATGTTCACATTTTGGGGTTAAATCTTCAAGGTAATCACCTCCTCCCATCTTCCTCTTCTATCTGCTTCTATATTTCTCTTGATTTCTTCTTCTTACTTGGCCTTTTGGATCTAGGGTTCATGTTTATTTTAGTTTAAATTATGTGGTTTCTTGTCTAAGATTATCTTTTTTTTCTTCTAAGAACCTTTACGGAGTTATTTTGTGTTTGTGTTGTCAAAGCGCTTTGTTTGAGGTAGGTTTCTCTTTCCACCTAGCCTTTAAATTGATGAATCATTGATTGCATTTTTTAACACATCCTTTGGGTAGTAGTTAGTGATATATGTTTTTTTTAAAATTATGTTAAATGAATTGGTTTTGTTTTTTTAATGTGTATAGAATAATTTAGCTAAGTCATCAATTCCAATTGTTTGATAATTCTTCAAGTTAGATTTTGTAAGTTATTTTTGATTTTTAAGGAATGTTTTTGGAATGGTAAAGGTAATTGAATTAATAAATATTGGTTTGGGTCGGAAAAATGGATTTTAATTGGTTTGGGTTCATAAATGGTTGGTTTCTAAGGCATTTCTTAAGGCCCATTTGGAACTTTTGTAAAACCGGTTCTCTTGAAATATCTCTTGGATGATCTTATTTATTTGGTTACGTTGAATGATGTGGGAGATCCTTAGTGTGGGAAAACCTTGTGAAAAAATGTTTGAAAGATATTTTTTCATCCAGTGGATCAAGGGGTACTTTTTTTTGTGTGTTGATTGTCTGTGATATTAGTGCATGTGATTGGTTGCTTGTTGGAATTGGTTGGTACACTCCCACTTTAGTCTTGACACAAGAACTTAACAAAGATAGAAGATTTTAGGTGAAGGGTTTGTTCACTAATTTAGGTTATGAACTGGCTAGTGGACTTTTCTATGATCCTTTCTCTACATTGGGATTATGCCCTTCGGTTTGGCTAGGTAGGGTAAGACAGAGCCTGTCGGAGAAATTTATGTCATCAGGTGAGGCATGCCTATGGTGTGAGTCGGGTTTTTATTTTGTTCTAGATTATCACCTGATCTCACATTTTCTCCTTTGTACTTCATCACTTAGTTTTCTATGATTGACATTTGAGATTCCTTATTTGGTTGGTACGCATACGTTCGATATTACATTTCCCTTGTTATATGATCATTTCTTCTAATATCTTTTGCGATGTTCCTCCATAATAAAATTTTTGTTTTGGTCTACAAATATTTGTGGAAAATGTTTTGAATTTTGTTTACACATTCTTTCTAACATTTTAAGTAAATTCACCATCTTTCTTCCCTAAAATTTAATGTCACTTTCTTGGAAAAGAATATGGTTTTTAATGAAAAAGGGAAATGGACTATGATTTGTTTTAAATAGAAAATGTGTGAAACAACTATATTGTAGATGTTATATTTCAAACATGGAATTTATTATTACTTTTTCAAAGGAAATGTAATGTGAATATATTTGTTCAGGCATACCTACCGATTTGTAATACACATGACTATATTTTATTTCTTCTTTTTAGCTTCTGGTGGAGGTTCCATCTTGGTTACAATATTCATGGGTGATGTTGGGTTTTGGATTTGGAGAGTGACCCTCAGGGTCACATGTATACCTAGTAGTCATCAAGTTAATTTTGGGTTTTGATGTTCAACTTTTTTTAATTTTAGTTTATGTATAAATTATGTTTATTTTGGAAAGTTTATTTATTTTGGGATGCTCTTTTTATTTTTTCTACTTTAGTTTATTTTTTTTGTATAAATCATTTACTTGGTTTATTATTGATTCCCTTAGAACTTGTCTCTATCCTAGTAGGATTAGTAATTCCTCTCAAGCCTTATCGAGGGCTGACACATGTGAGTGGTTCAGGGTCGACCCGTGTTGATTCATGACAAAAACTACCCTTGTAGCTTAATGTTCAATATAAAAGGGTTTTTTAATATCTTTAAGCTATATATTTAAAATAATAATGTTAATATATCATTGCTACCATCCAAAATAAAGGACCAAAAAGTAAAAATACCATTTTTAATATCCCACCCCAACTCATTGTTGTTAGAAGTGAAGGGGTGCCACTAACCTTTAGTGACATCCCCAAGACACCAAAGGCCAACATAAAATCCCATAACTTAGGAAAATTTTTTGAGATGATTTTTTATTTAGAGATAAAACAATATGACCATATAAAATATAAATAACTAATACACCTATGTGATTAATGAGTATAAGTAATACCAACCAACAAATAAACCAAAAGAAAAATTATTAGTGTGATAGTGGAAGAAAGAATATCAACGGAAAAAATAATAGGACAACATAATTCGATATGTCAAAGTCACAAAATCCAAAGAACTACCCAAAGTAGCTCCATGATCCAACATCGCCTTCTATTACCACGCTATCAATACATGTCAATATGGAATTTATAAACCTTTACCTTCATTGTGTCTCGATATATAACACCTAAAAATGCAACAATGTGCCCAATAAAGGGGTGAGTATAAACTTAGTAGGTATTCCCAAAATACTTTCCATCATAAGCTACAATGGATGGAACTCGCTGTCTCCATTTATATAAAATGTTTGGAAAATAGGTATATTGTTTTTATACATCGAAAGTGGAACCCATGTAAGAAAAACATAAACAAGAACATTTAAATTCATTTATATTTTCCCACACCATCTTCTTGTTCACACACACACAAAAATATCTGTATACATACACTCAAGGTTGGTTTTGTCATTGATGGTGGTAATCCATGACCCTAATAAATCCTACATTGATGGTGGCACTTCCAACCACACTCCATCTACTTTGAAAACATGAAAACCCTTTCACACTCACTCACAAGTTACTTATTTTAAAAAAATCCTTGAAACTCAAGCGGGGAATAAAGTGATGAAGACCAAGGGAATCACCAATTACAATGATTTAAAATTGGTTGGAAGAGACCATGTTCTAGGATAATTAATGATTCCATCACTAGGAATTTATTTCTTGATTTTCCAAGGTGAAATTACCCTACATCCATCTATGAGTGATATCCATGTCTCATCCGATGAATGATGTTCACTTACTGATATGATAGAAAAAATACCATAGGATGATGGAAATATCACAAAGGAAACTAACCTATAGCTATTACTCTGACTAGACCACCAAAATTTGGATGTTTCAGAACATGAAAAGAAAAAGGAAATCAGGCATGGCCCTTACTTATACCCTAATAGAGTTTCTTGAACCAAAAAGACCCTAAAATAGAAAACCATTAATCCCCTAACATCTCACACAAGACCTCCTCCTCTAATAACACTCCAAGAATAAGACACATCCACATTAAGCTTATTACCATCAATGGGAGGGATCCACTTGAGCCACATTCCTTGAGAATATATACCAATACCATCTGAATTATATGAAACTATTTTATGGAGCCCCAATTTTACAACCATGTCCTAAAATCCATGAAGGAGGGAACCGAGTTAAACCACTAGAGAAAAAATATGCACTTTGAGGAAGATAATAGAGAATCAATGGCCTTCATAATTATTGTTCTAAGCCTCCTAGATCACCCATTACATAGTATAATTAACTATTCCATGGATTTAAGCCTCATGGGGTTGATTCTCAGTCCATCAAAACCATGAGATCATAAAAATGGTTTCAATCGATAAATAACACAAAATTAATATAGAAAATAAAATAAAAACGATTTAATTAAACCAATCATTCGAGATCTAAGGGTAAATGAGAGAGAATCCACCTACCTACCAACATACGTTGAAAATGACGTACAACACTAAGAACTTATTGATTTTTCCCTGAATACATTCCTTTTAATAGATCCAAATACATCACATATATATTCACATCATAACACAGTGATCTATCCATAACAGATTAGATATATGAATTATTGTGATAGAGGAGAAGAGTGTATCTATGAAATATAAGGAGGTGGAAGGAATTATTGATGATTCTGGATCTCCAACGCGTATTGATTACTCCAAAAGTCACTTTTAGATTGAAGGAAATCATCTTCAGAGACTAGGAGAGGAAATGAGTTCAAGGTCCTAAAAGAATATGAGAATAATGAGGGTCCCAAGGCCATAATATAAATTAAAAAATGATATTTTGGAGCATTTACTATACATTTCATGATTTATTAAACTATACGTGGGCTATTGGAAAAGATCCCAAGAGTCTCATGGTTTATGGCACTTGGTTTAAAAAACCATGTGCCAACTATGCGATGCCACTATACCAAATACACACCCCTGAATGGTTGGATTTTACAAATCAAACAATGTACCAACCATTCTTCTCCCACTGTCTCCATCCACACACTTTCCCTGGGAATGCACATGGTTTGGACAAACTGTGCTCCAACCATGCACCTACCCAATGACTCCCAACTTCCCCTTTCATAGTTTTATAAAGATAGTGCGTGGTTTCTACTAACTATTATAAACCCATAGAACTACATAAACACTTCTATAATCTATGGGTATTATAAACACCAACCACCTCTTAGAACTTGGGAATAAGGAAAATCATATGCAATGACTTATGTGTAGGTAGAAAGTGATTTTTCACTCTATACTTATCAATGTATTATTTCATGTAATATTTCACCTATTATGTATTGATATATAAATAAAATATGTTTAGTGGTCTAATTATTATATCCATGGTATATAAAAGTTCTTCAACGATTGAGGAAATTTAATCCTTATAGGTTTATCTCATCTTCAATTATTAAGATTCTATTAGGGATGGACTATCTCTTTTTAAAAAGGCCTCATATAAAATCACTTATATAGAAATCTCACTTCATATCCTAAATTGACTCATTATCAACTACCGGTGTGTGGAAATTAGGATATCCATATTCAAATTAGTCCCATTATATGAGCTTTAAAATTGTGAGGATATAATTTATTAATGTGGGAAGAATGTAATGACATAATATTTTATTATATGTTATCCTAATTAATTCAAACGTGTCTGATAGTTTTCTAAAAATGCAACACCAAACGAAAAAATTATGAAATTATTAGACCATTAAAACCTAGTGAATAACAGTAATAGAATTACAAAAGATATTAATATATATTTATATAAATAATGGTTTTTTATAAAAATTTACTTTATTCATTATTTTCTAATAATATAATTTTTTAATAATTGTGATTTTTAATAAATAAAACTAAGAATATTTTTGTTAAATGATGTTAATATTGATTGATTAGTTCTTTCTTGGTTACTATTTTGTTGAAATTAATAATAAGTACAACTATTAATTTAAAAAATTATTTTCATATAAAAATAGGATACCATTGAATTTTATGAATTTATTTAAAATTTAAAATAGAAAATTATAGAAATTGAATTTTAAAAAATAAATTTCATTTTTTAATTTAGAATATCAAAATTACCTTAGTATAATTTTTTTGGTTTAAAGTAAATGATTTTAGTTAATAGAAAAACATACTGATTTTTACAAATTCTATCAACTATATGAAATCATGAATTAAAGGTATTTGAAACATTTTTACTATATATATATATTATAATGCTACATGAAAAGTGGGGGTTAAAAACCCTTGGGTCGTAGGTACTGTAGCGTACTGTAGTAGCGGCGGACACTGTAGCAACGCCGGGCACTATAGCGGCGGCAGGTCACTGTAGCGGCGACAGGGTACTGTAGCAGTGGCAGGTACTGTGCGGTACTATAGCAGGTGGGTACTATAGTAGTACTATTCACAAAATGGGCCTTGGGCCAAAACATTGGGCCTACGGTCCATGTAATGGTCTAATTCCCTAGTGGGTCTTCGGGCTATGTAATGGGTCTCCCTCTACCCAGTTAAAAGAGGTCTTTGCTTTGCTTTAATAATAAATGAGGCTTCAGCCCCAATTTTTTTAAAAATATATATACATATATATATATTATAAAGTGAAATAAATATTTTAAAATTATATATTCAATTCTTAGAATCAATGTAACACCCCAGGATTTCATAGTATGTACTTCTTCAAAACAATTCAATAACTTGCACTACACGTAACACCGAGTTCAAGCACACCATGACTTACCAAACAAGCCGTTCAAAAGAGGTTATGAATAGTATTAACTAAATTTTGAACCTTATATAATCCTTATAATTTTAGAATCCATATTATGAGTTTCTTAGACATAATGTAAGAACAAATTCATCTTTTTTCAGATAAAAGAAGTATTTTTCAAAAATGCACTTTTACGAACTTTAATAGTGAACCATTTTTAAATAAAATATTTTAAACATTTATATATTCAATGTGACTAAATAAATTTATTCTTTAGAATGGGGACATCAATAAATTTACAAGGTAACACCCCATGCTTCCACGGTACGCTTCTCGTTTAATAATACAGTAGCATGTGTTGTACGCAACTTCGAGTTCTAACACACACCACAACCAATCAAACTAGCCGTTATGAATAGTAATACCTACCTTTTGAAATTTTATAAATTTTATCTCTCAAAATGGACTTCATTTTTGGATTTGGAATATTGAATTTTGCCTAGGGTGAAATTTTGGTACTTTTCTGATAACTTTTATATTTTGATAAATAGTGAAAATTACTAAATTTTAATTAAAAACAAATTTTTTAATCGAAATAATTTATATTGATAAATTATGAATTTGAGTGGTTTCAAAGTATATTTAGAATATATTTTTACCATTTAATACAATGTTGGTCATTTTACATTATTTCAAAATTAAACCGGATATAAACAAGTGTCAATCTTTTGATAGTTATTATCTCTTAAAAACACGCTTTTTGTTTTGACAGCAGGAATTACTTTTAAATTAATTTCTGCCACTTCTATGTATTGAATTTTGAAAATTGGATTCCATATTTGGAATCAGGATTTCCAAATTGTGTAAATAGGTAACTTTTATTTTTAGACATTTTGAATAATTACATCGGTAATTATTTTATTTACCATGGTTAAAGGGTAAATCTCATAAATAAGGGTTAATAAAATAATATTATAATAATACTAAATTACCATAAAATGTGTCCTAACCTTATTTTTGGATACATTTCCGACCATGGGCATATTTGGGTCGATTTTGGGACCCCATGGAGCCACTTGTAAGTGATAGGGAAACATTATTTTAATTAAGGTAAAATAAATACAAAAATGACATACGCATATATCTTTTAGAAAAAATTTTTTTACATAGGGTTATATATGTTGGATTTTAGATTATAAATATTAATTAGAAAGCTAAAATGATATAATACATAATGATATTTTATTTATAATTTTTAGACAATAAATAATTTAATTTATTTATGACACAATGATGCTGCAGTAATTACCATAATAGTGAACAATTAAAATAATTGATATTATAAATACCTAAATAAATATAATTTGAGACTTTTTATGAATTAAACTAATTTTTGAGGTTAATATGACATGTTAGGATGGATTTAATTAACTTTTTTCGAAGTAATAATTTTGTTATGTGTTTTACAAAAATCATAAATTGAATAGTGTCAAAATTGACATAAAAGAGTTTTTAAAACAAATATTATATTATTAATTGATATTAAATTCCTAAGAATCTAAGGATTGGCCAAGAGACTTATATAATGATATTTTTATCACTAATAGACCACTTGGGGGGGTCTCTTGGATGTATATAGTAAGTTTATTAACCATATAATATAAAAATATAAAGAGACATTGTAAAAGTAAAACTCATTAACTAAGAGTTAATACTTAAAGATAAAGTTAATATAGTGACCCAAACCTGTCTAAATACTATTGGTTGAGTTGCTTTAGACCCATACCCACCATAAACTTTAAATAATCTACTTTGGAGCCATTAGAAAGCGAATATGAATTTATTATAAAATAATATTTCTAGCTTTTCCAAAGGTCCCCCTCACCCCTCTTATAAAAGGGCACTCCCCCTTCTCATTAATTCACACCTTCAAAGCCTTTGGTTCGGCCAAACCCTGCCCAAATACTCTCTCAAATTCCCTAAATTAATCCTATAGGCCTTACATTAGTCATAAAGCCAACCTAAGGAGCCCTTTTGATCAAATCAAAATGAAGAACCCGAAGAAGAGGTAATATTTTCACCACCCTCTTTCAAGTTCCTTTCTTCTTCAACTTCTTCTTTCTTTGTTATTACCATTCTATAATAATAACTCCAGTATCTTATATATACCGTGATGTTATTATAAATATTTTCCAACCATATTCATTATTCTATCCATCCTTTGAATGACATGTCACCATACGTGAGTACGTACGGCCTACCTTCTCCACGTCGTGGTGTGATTGTTATTGAATATATTATTATTTGGATGGGTATAATAATGATGTGTAATTCATATAAATAATAAATATAACATGATAATTATTCTGTATATATGATATATCATCCAATTATATATTAATTTAATATCAAATGAATGATATTTTCGCTCGTGCGTACGTACGGACTACCGTCTCCACGAACGTGATGAGATTCATTCTCCATTGTATCCATTCAAGTATAATTATCATTTGATGATTTAAAAATAATTTATAAGGACTTGATATCATTGTGTATATGAATAAAATACAACCTATCCATGACAACCACAACTTACGTAACAAAACATATAAAAGAAAACGAGTAAGTTAACACCCGAAACGACGATAATACTAAGATATTATTAACAAAGAAATCTTAAAAGATCATATATGATATCATATTAATGTATATGATTGTTGTATAATTTAATAAAAATTATTTCACTATTATACAGGAGGTTAACCTACCCCCCAACCAAGTAAAAGTAGAAGGTAAGAGTTTATTTCACAATCTCTTCTTTATCCGAGGTTGTTTATACGTAATAATCTACTGGGATTTCTTTATAATCCACATCCATGTTACTTAAAAATGTATTTAAAAACATTTTTACTAATTACTAGAAAATGGGTTAAAGTCATTTATACCCTTATGTGTTTTTAAAGGAATCTTTCTGTCGTTTTCCAAACAAGGTACTTTTCAACCTTTTCAACTAATTTAAGGTAAGAATGTCTTTTTAAACTTATACGGCGGGTGCAGTTATTTTCCGCCATTATAAAATCGTTGAATCTTCCCTTACAAGATTATAAGAATATTTTCAAAGTAAATGTTTTATTTTATAATTATGTGACTTTTAAATGATTTCAAAATGAATATTTTAAGAATTTGTGAGAGGTACTCTTTATCAAGATCATAATTTTAAATGTTTTAAAGATTTATCTTTCTAAATCTTTTTAATTAATGTCCATGTTTTTAAAATGATTTTAAGGATTTATTTATATGGACATGAATGTTTTGAAATGATATTTATTTTCAAAAGTCTCAAAGAGGTATGGGACACTTTGATTCAAAAATATCTTTTAAATTACTTCCTTTATAAATGTGTGACTTTTCAATGATTTTGAGAAAAGAGATATTTCTCCCAAATAGTTTTGATTTAATCAATGTAAACATCCATTAATGGATTTTAAGATTATTTGAATTTGATTTATTATGATACAAAACTTTTGTATTGTATTGCAGGTTTTGTGATATGTTTTACTGTGGATGTGTTATTTTTATACAATTCATGGTTTATGGAGAATGTATTGACATTTCGTATGCTAGTTTTGTTACGAATGTTTATGTTATGTTTAAACCTTTTTATATGGGAATGAATTGTACTTAGTAAGTTACAGGTGGAGCCCGCTCTAGATCCTCGATGCATCGGTAGGTCTCATGAGACAAACTAGTGTATTGGCACAAGGCCTTGGAAAAATCTTATTTGTAGTCTTAGCACGAGGCCTTGGCTATGTGGTTATGATTTTCTGGCAATATGCATTCCATCATTATGAAAGTGGTTATTGATATTGCATGTGATTATTTTATTAGTAGAATATCCATGTGAATAAGTAAATGGCATTATTTCATTTTATTTTTTCCATACTATGTTGATGTTCAAGTTTAAAAGGCTTTTGTTTTAGTTATACATTTCCTTAAATGTTTATTCTTATTTATTAAAGTTTTTGCTATATTGTTATCCTTACTGGGCATTTGAGCTCACCCATTTTCTGTGTTTTATTTTTCCCAGGATGTGAAGAAGTAATTTATGAATGACCTACAGGGATAGTATGAGGGGATAAGAGTGTGGACTATGGAGACTATATTGTTGTAGTTTTCATTTTATGATGTAATGTAAAATTTATTAATGTATCTAGTTATTCCAAGGCTACTAAACTAATCGGCCTTTCGAGACTTGTTATTTCTTGTGATCATGCCAATGTTACGTAATAATGCACCGACTCTGGGTAACTGGGGTCGGGGTGTTACAATCAATGTATAACATTTTATAAAATTTATTACTTTCTGAAAACAATTTTTTTTTGTTTCTTTAATTAAGTTCAAACATGGGAAAAATTAGGTTACATATTTATGTTACAATGAAATTAATCTTTTTTTATCAAAAATACTATTTTTAATATCATTAGAATCAGTAACAATGATAATTATTTCCTAAACATAAACTTTATACATAAAAATACACATTTCTTACAACAGGTTTTTACATGTCCTAAAATTTATATTAATTTATCTACACATAGAAAGTAAATTTTATAAAAATATTATAATATTTGAGAAAATAATGTTCATATTATTTAATATATACTATTTTAAATTTTTTATATTAAATTTATATTATTATTATTAATGTTAATAAACATGATTATGGTGAAAAAATTATTTCCATATTATTGCTTTATTAAAATCATGGAATATCTATCGAATAAATTAAAATAAACAAAATTAAGTAATTAATGTTATATTATGTATAAAAATAAATACATATATTAAAACTAATTTAATTTGTAATAAATTATAAATAAGATTAATAATCCATAACAGTCAAAATTTCATTTTTCTACTAAAACATTTTTCTACATATTAACTGTTTTAGGATATAAGATAATTTTATAATATTTATAAATTTAATTATATTAAATAGAGGTCAAATTTAGTTCTATAGAACCTAATTTTTTTATATTAATTTTTTTTATAATTTTAATAATACACAAAATCACATAGTTAAAAACTAGTTACCTAGTGTAAAATTAGAAGTGTAACATGTAAAACATTATGGTAATAAACTATAACATATTTAGAACATATGAGTAAAAACATTCTTGGGTATTTAAACACAAAAATACACCCCAAAATCCATTATTTATAACCTTTATAGCCATTGAACTTCGAATAGTTCCATTGAATTATTTAAATATAAAGAGTGTCTCCAAAATTTCCCTTTTCCACTCTTATAAAAAGGGGCCACTAACACCTTTTCAAACGTACCAATGAAATTCAAAATTCCCCAAAAGATTTACCCATGTTTTCTCTCCTATAATTTTCTTACGCATTAATAATCCCATATTATATATAAGTAATCTTAAGACCTTCACATACAAGGAAATATCTAAGAGAAAATCATGTCTCCAACATAAGTGTATCCTTTTTCATAACTTTTCTCCTTGATATATATCTTCAAAATATATTATATCCATAAAAAATGAAATAAGTTCCACTATTATACTAATATGGTATTATATTAATATTATAACCATTATTTATTACTCTAAATCCTCTTATAAAAACAAAAACAGTATTTGTTTTTGCATAGACTACCACTTCCACAAAGCAACATCCTCCATTTTTCATTGTTTCCATTCAAAGATAATAAAAAGGATGTGATGGATGGATAAATATTATATCTATATGATATGTTCCTTTTGTGGGGTGTAGAAAAAACTTCTTTTTGCTGTTTTAAAATATGTTATAGTGGTTAACCTAGGTTGTCACCCAATGAGGAGTGCACACAAAATAGTTTTTCACTTTTTAATTAGAGAAAAAGTTAAGTGTTTTTGAAATAGTTTTGTTTTGAAATCAAAGAGGCAGACAAAAAATAATAATAAATTAAGGAAGTGATTAAAGAAAAATATGGAAATCAAGTGATTTAAAAATTATTTTATGATATGGGTGATCAAGTAGGGGTCAGTTTTATAATTGCAATACTATCCTTATTCTATTTTATTCAATCCTCTTTAACTAATTTGATTTAAGTGAGATTCTATAATTACTTCAAATCACTTATTTGGTTAAATGGTTATGATTATAATATAACTTAAAAAAATATTTTTTGGTCTATACTTATTTCAGTGTGTGATAGAGTTGTAGTGAATACCACCAATTATCTTAGTCAATTCCCATTCAGGAATTGTTTCTCCAAATAATCATTAATATTCACCACCTCTCCCACATGTACTAGCGATCACCAAGTACTTCACCACTAAGACCTAATCTTCTTCTATAAAATATAGACAAGAACATAATGGAGGGATAAAAATGATCATTTATCAAAGAAATATAATGAAATATAATATAAAATATAATATGATCGCAAAAGATAATAAATACTATTTTTAGAATTTGAAAACAACTTCATAGAATAGAGAGAGTTTTTATTCAATCAAATGTAAGACTTGAAGCATTAAAATTTTAAAACCTTCTCTCCACAATCACCTCATATGTTCACCCCACCATGTTAAGGGTAATTGAGAATAATGAGGAAGATTAAGGCATTACAAATATAATAAGAAGAAAGAAGTGAAAAGAATGAACAAATTTTTTTCTCCTCTAGAATCTGTTCCTCAGAATGATAGCTTAGGTTATACCACTCTCCCATAGAATCAGGGAGGGGTAACATATTGTAGGAGGTGTGGAGTGTATTTTTTCATCTACCCATGATGTTTAATGACATTTTGAGCTGTGTGGAATGAGTTATGGCCAAATTAGTATACCTGACATTTTCTAGTAGCCAATCACTATTCCACTAACCATATTTTGACCGACTTAAGGGAGGCTTAATGAAATAATTTATCCAAGAAATTAATATGAAGCTAGATTGTCGAGTTGGATTTTGAACCCGGCTAGAAGCATCCAATTTGGTGGTCTGGATCCAGAGATAAGGATCATTGAATGAGTTATGGCCTATTCTGACAGCTAGAATAAGTGTTCATATTGACCGTTTTTGGTTGGCCTGTTGGAGTTTGAATTGGCTCTAATTAAACAATACTTATATATATCCCATGAATCATGTCATCCTAAAAAAAGTAATCACGTGAATTAGATGAATATTTTAGGAGTTATGATCGAAATACATAGATAACATAAAACTGTTAAATGTCCAGAATTAACTACTTTTCACACTTAAGATCAAAACTCTCCAAAAGTCATAAAATGATTCCTATAAGATCAAATTGATTAATTAGAAGGGATTAGATAATTAAAAAAACATGTAAAAATATAAAAATATGAGCTCTGTCACTATAAAATTAATATTATTCTTAATTTTCAATTATTATTTACTATATTTCACTCTAATTAGGTGAGGAATTGAAATATTAATCATGCGCATGTGTGAACTATTTCCCCTATGATATGTGAGATTAATTTCTCCTCACCACACATCATATTTGGAATCAAAAATATACTTAATATATAAAAATTATTTACATTAAACTATTAATATTATATTAATTATGAAAATAGTTTACAATAGTTTATACCATGGTCAGTATACCTAAGGAGTTATGAGGAAATTGACTGAACAAACTCAAGTAACCGATGTAGGAAAGAAAAATATATTATAAATAAGTATCATATAATAGTTAAATTCACATGATATGTGAAATATATTTTAATAATTTTCTAGGGTATTTTTCTAATAAGTTTCATTTTATTTTTCAGGAAGTTAGTAGAAAATGCAATACACTTTTTGAAACGTGTAATGGTTTTGTCTCAAAACATCTTTCCCTAAGACACATGTTTTTTATGAACCGAATTTATTTAAAACTTTTTATATAATTCTGATTGGATATTTAATATCATTTAATATATGTATTCAATCTATTTTAACTTCTACATCAACCTCTCTTTCTTTCAATGGATTTTTATTAGAATGTTTCTTAATTCATAAGGGTTTTCATCTCAATTTCCCATCCTTTAGATGTGTTTTAATTTTATTCACTAATTTCATATTTATGTGATGTATATACTACCAATTAATGTATTTTTAATACTAAAAACTTTAATTAATTTGACTTATATAACTATATTATTTTTATGCTTCTATTGACTTTTGATTAAAAAATGTCTAATGTTGTAAGGGTATTTTATATCTCAATCATATTTCTATAGTTATAATGTTTTTTAATTTAATATTTCATTTGATATGGAATACCTTATATATATATATTAGGAGATTAAATTTTTTATTCAATTATTTTTTAATATAGAGTTTTAATCCTTTTTAGAAATGAAACTATTTTTAAGAATAATTTCCAACCATTTAAACAATTGTTTCCCCTCCTTGTCTATAATTTCCTATTCTTCCAATGTTCTCCTTATTATTTAGTTTTGACACCATGAAGTGTGTTTAATTCACTTCTCTATAAAATTGAAAATGTGAACCTCACTTAGAGACAAAATGTTGATTTTATATAGAAATAAATTTTTATGTTAGAAAGAGTATATTGGATTTCCTTGTGCTATGACCCAAAACAACCATGATTGAGATAGAAAAGTTCATGGTGCGACTTTGTATTTTTCATAGGGGTTAGTGGTGGTAATGAAGAAACCGGCCCAAAGGGATGACATTGTATCCTGACAGTCATCTCAATCATGGGTTCAAGGGTGTAGCTCCCACACTATGGATCAATTGTTTCTCCTATGTCCCCCAAAACACCATCTGTGCACAGGTTACCTATGTTTGACCTACCTACACACCAAATACTTGTGAAACTAGAAACCTTCACCCATGGACTCATATTTTTCAATAAATATACCCTTTGGGCCTTTATTTGTACGGATTAATTTCCTCAAAGGCTGATTTCAACTCTGATCACCCTAGTGCATTTCTCAAGTCATCCAAAACCACCAAGGCGGTTTCCTAATGCATAAATAGAGGAAATAAAGGGGGGGGGGGGTAGTAAGACTTAAGTTCATTCGTTGTTAAAAATAAATAACACCTACACAACTCATTCACCCAACCCCTATGATTTAAAAAGACTAGCATGTTTCACCCTTCCTCAAATAGGAACTTGTGCTATTCATCTCTAAAAATACCTATTAATACCCTTGATGTCTTGAGTCAAGTGTCACCAAAGTGTATTCATCCAGGTTGTTCATCACTTAAGTTTAAATCTTTTATCCCAATCCTACTTCTGTGGAGAACCCTTACATAACCCTCTTTGGTTTTCCCTACCCTTCAGCCTACACGATACCTTCATGAATCCTCCTTTAAATACACTCAAGGTAAGGTTTATCCTTCACTTTCTCCCATTCCCAAAAGGGACCATGTGGAAACCTCCACCAAGACCTCCTAATTTTCAAAACCTCCAGGAAAGTAGCATCAATGCGTCTCCCATTTGGATTTATATTTCTATAGTCATAGGTTTCCCACACTTGTCCTACCGAATGGTAAGGATCCATGAGGCATCTATAGATTTGGATATATATGGTCACATGGACCCTTACCCCCGGGGCAGTGTTGTGAAGTCCCTGGGCTTGGATTCTGTGGATAGGACTCCATCCTCCCCTTATTGTCTCTATGACATGAATCCTACAGTTCTTATCAGGGAGGGTAAGGTTATCACTTTATTATCCCTTCCACATGTAATGATATCCTCCTTCAACAAAAAAACCAATTTCAGGGTAATTGTCCTAGTGTTAACCGCTAGATTTTCATGTAGGAGGTTGCATCCTTTCTCCTCTATACATACTTGACCTTAATTCCTTCCATACCTTAGACTCAACATCAATTTATTGTAAATATATGGAAGTGTAATAGCCTTGGAATCTTCTAACATAGCCCAAAAATCTTCCACTATAGCCCCAACCTCTTCCACTATAGCCTCAGCCTCATTCAATAGTGAAAGAAGGAAGAGCTTGTGGTTGGTCAAATCTTAAGCTTCCTCTTATTTCTCATGCCAATCATGACTCACATGGGATTAGAGGTTAGTGAGGATCATGAAAACCACATAATCCACCTAAACCATTGATCGATGAGAACTCTGATTCTGGTTAACCAGGATACATAGGAAACCCACTTAGGGAATCATCTATATGTGCATCCTCCTTAAAAATAAGTTGCACTCATAATTCCCTTAATCCGGGTATCCCCATTAGGAGTAAACCCTGAGTTAAGCCTCCAAATCAATAAGAGTTTAGACATACCTCATGGACCCTTGATAAGGGTTATCCTTCCCAGGAGTAATCCCCATCCTATATTCTCAATGGTCCATAATCCACTTTTCAGAAATACCCCTGAGGTCCTCTATAGGCATGAGACTTCGTTACCGAACCATGTGGTATTTGATTCCCAAACAAATGGGATACTTAGGAAGACTAATTGAGGTTTAAACAAAACATACCAATTCAATTCTATTCTACCTAGGAAATATCCCAAGTACTGTCTAATTCAAATTGGAAGGTCATATTCCTTCCAAGTTCTAGGGTTGTTTCAACATGATTCACATGCCAAACATTGACTAGGCACCTTCCACCTAGACATACATACCAAATGAAATTTAATTGTATGGTTGGTTCCTTATCACAAGACTTTAAAGGTATTATGTGTCATATTAAGAGAAACTAAACTATGTGGGTTCTGATTCATTTCACAAGGATACTTAGGACTCCCATGTATGGGTTTGATCTGAACATCATAACAACTTCTGTCTCCCTGGATAATGATAAATTCTAGAGTTTCATTGGTCTACCTAGATGATTGTAACCTATAGAGTACCCCACATCGTAGATATAAAACAAGAATCATCATAATAATGACCAGAGAATCTCTAAGTAGTATATAAGAGGATACCATTAATGGAGAACATCAGATACATACATATATCTCTATTTTTGAAGAACCTTAAATGTATTGTGATGATTCTGAATTACACAAAGGCTAATAATTTATTTCTAATTTTTTATTAATTAAATCAAACATGGAAATTAATGAATGATTCATGAACATATCTTAAATATATAAGAGAGTCCCAAAGTAGGAAAAAATTCTCCCCAAAAGGGTGTGATGAGCCCGACCTCCCATACTATCGATCAATTTGAGTTCTTAATCATCCTGGGTCAAAATACCTAACAAGAGAATTCATTTGGGAAGAAAGTCCCTATGTATACTAAACCATTGAGTTTTTCTAGTTCCACGAACAAATCCATTGGAAATTGTTCAGAAATAATGATTTTCCCAATGAAGTCACATTTCTAGGGGGAAAATTAGAATCCTAATTAAGTGTTAAATCTTGTTAAAATAATTATTACCTTTAACAATATTCAAAATTGATTTTTATTATCTTATATAATGATGTTAAATTTTAATTAAGGTGCTTTAAAACATAAAAATGGATGTCATGCACCTCCTTTACGTTTTTTGGTTACACATTCTCTTTATTCTTTCTTTCATTTTATGAAGTATTATTCTCATTAACATATTATATTTTTTATAAATATCAATTACATGTATACCTAGTTAAATATCATTTTTATTGTTGCGTTTATACATGTTTTTAGTTACCTTTGAAATTCCCACTTATAGGTAAACCTGATTTAATAGAAATTCCCTATTTCTGATCTCATATCAAGCATCACCCCAATGAAATGTATTTAAATCATGAATAGATTCAAAAAAATACAAAATATTTTATGTAGAAACATATTTGATCAATTATGGTTTTATGTAAAATGATATTATATTTCTTAATTTAAAAATATTAATTAAAATTTTATAAATTGTTTCCCAAATGGTTTACATTCATTATTTAATCATTGAATCATTCTCTTAAATTTTCAGTGTTGGAACTAAAATATCAATACATAAGTTTATTTATTATTATAATTTTTAATAATGATTTAATTCCTTATTCTCTTGGGATTCTTTATGATATAGCCTTTGATTATTCCTTATGACAATATTTTGAAACCCACTTTCTAATGGGTTTTATCATGAGTATGATTCATATATGGTTTCTTTATCCCTTTATGAAACACATATTCTTGTACATTTTATGTTGGAAGTTATCATATGTTTTTATGGGTGGTTATATTGTAACATTATAATTCATTGGGTAATGTTAATTTCTCATGAGATACCATGTTTGGTGCATGAACGGTTATCCTAATCACATTATGTGTGGTGCACGAGCAATTAGCCTAAGTGCAGTATGTATAGTGAAAGGGTGGTTAACCTAATCACACTATTCATGGTGCATGGGTAGTTACCCTAAGCACATTATTTTATTATAGAGGTTAGATATATCATACCATTATTATGATGATAGTTAGCATATATTATGATTCCCTCGTGGTTAGACTTGGCATATTCCCATAATTTCATTTTTTATGATGTTTCTCCATTTTTATAATTCCATTATCATATGATATCATTTATGCATACTGTTATTCTATTCTTATACCATGATCTTATATCATGGTACATGTTGTTTATTTTGATATTAAATTTCCTTCCTTAAATATTTATAGAAAATCCTTATTTTTATGTGTTATTTTAATAAGAAATTTCTCCAAATATACTTATGATATTACCCTTGATGACATTCTGATAAGTCTCTCCCTTACTGATATTTTTATATTACACCATTATTATGGTTCTCTTCCCCAGTTTATAATGATATGTATAACTTATGAGAAATATATAATGGACTCTATAAGACTTCAATTATATAGGAATTTTGATAAGATTTGTCAAATAAGTTACCAATGTAACTGGTCATTAAAGACAATAAACAAAAATGTTGTATAAGATATGTGTGATTATTTTTAGATGTAATGTATAAATTATGGATGTGATTTTAAATAAAGAGATATTTAGTATTGGTCATTATTGAGATAGATAAATGGGGGAGAGAGACAGTGTGGATAATTTTGAGTTGCGTTATTCTGAGATCCTTCAACAAACAAACTTACCCAATTTTTAAAAAGTTATAGACTAATTTATATAACCAAAATAATTCCATTTCATGGGGTTTATAAAAAATGAGAATGGAATTTTTTCAACCACAATAGGGGTATGAAGAGAACAAATGAATAAATCACCCCATGAAAAATCTTGAATAAAGATGATATTTATATATTATATTCAAACATTAAATTCATGAACAATAAGGTGACATAAAATAAAAAAGGATGAACTCAACTTCAGATCACTCACTGATGCATAACATGATTCTTTCCA
Organism: Viscum album; assembly: GCA_963277665.1. NCBI lineage: Eukaryota > Viridiplantae > Streptophyta > Magnoliopsida > Santalales > Viscaceae > Viscum > Viscum album. The sequence continues at coordinate 161,234,308 of OY728119.1, read as the reverse complement.
AGTCTTTTTTCAGTCTTCCTTGATGAACGTATTCATTAGATCATTGGAATTCCTCAAAAAATATCCTCCCCTTCCTCTTATCCTTTATCTTAATCTAGAGTTTTATAGTCCACCCTTGAAAGAAAATTCATGGTTTCCAAGGGAAAAACCTCTATCTTGGACTCAATTGTTGCCTCATATTCACCATAAGAGACTCAATTTATAAAAAAATGAATAATTATTAAAAATTTGAATTAATGGTTTAAAAATAATATATTTATACTTAATATATTTTTATTGAGACATAATCATGCTCGCAATTCCATGGAAACTTAACCCAAGGGTAAAAAACTCACCATGAAGTCAATGGGACCATAAGATACTTTTTTTCTTGCTCATAAATAAGGGAGAATATACCATTTTACCCCTTCAGGTGTCCTCAGACCCTAAAATTAAAATTTGAGTTATGTCTAAATGGGAAAACAATCTGGGTCACTACACCCATATTCATTCCATGGAACTAATACTGATATTTTTCAAGAAACACTTAAAAAATACATTATCGTAATTATTGAATATAAAATAGAATTGAATTAATTGGTGAATATAACCTTCTATATTACAATTACATAATGATTAACATATTAAATAAATCATTACTATATTACATTACCATAATTTAGGTTTTCTTAGTAATACAGGATAAAAAATATATAAAATCGTTCATGTCGATTGTAAAACTGACACAAATAAAAACACATTATAAATACTGAATGAGTAAAAAATATGTTATTCAACAGTAATTATATCACTCTTATATAATCTTATTTATTTATAGAAAAAAATTACAGTGATAAATAATATTTAATAAAAGTAGTATAAAGAAGACAAAGGTGAATGATTAATAAGAGGATAAGACTTATGATGAAGACATGAATCTTATATTTGATAGCCCCTTTGGAATTAGGTACTTGATAATTCTTCTTGTGACAAAAGGTTACCTGTCCTTGTTAGATCCTAGATGGAATGAAATATGGGTTTGGATTTGATACAAAAATTTTCATGGGGAATAAAAAATAATTTATTTACAAGTTTAGTATATCTATCAACCAAGGTAGTCTCCTAAAGAGGAGCTCGCACAATTAATTTTCACGTTCAATAATTATGTTTAGAAAATTTATTTCATTTGGTTTGAGTAATTTAGAATTTAGAAATAAATTATATTGGATTGTTTTAAAGAAATTGATGAAAATGGTGACCAAGTAGAGCTTGGACATACCTATTAAAATCATATCATGGTTTCAAATTTTTTCATGTTCATTTTTTTATAAACTAGTTAGTGAGATATTATATGATTGTATCCTCTATCTTCCTTCTCTATATGGTGATGGTGAGAACATTCATAACTAAAATTTCAAATTTTTCTATACTCCCTCCTATATGCATAAGATTTATAGAATGTCTTCTTGATTAATTTTTGAAATCCCTAATTATGTATTTTTATTCCTTGACAACCTATCATTCCAACTATAACTCCATACAGGTGCTAATGGTCGTCGAGAAATCACCACCCCTCCATAGCTATCTATGTCATATACTGACTATAATTAGGTGGAGGGAGATACAGATAATCAACCAGAGAGAAAAATATAAATATTATCGAAACCTAATACAATTTCATTTAGTAGTAAAAACTAAAAATAGATAATTGAAACCATTTTGAATAAGAATGAAATATTTTTTTTAATTAAGCACAAAAACTCAATCATTATAATTTGGTCCATTCTCCTTCTTTATAGATCACTCAAATCATTTAACCATACATGTGAAGGGTAAAAATGATAATGTAGAAGAAGGAATTAGTCATAATAATTTAAAATAAATAAAATAAAATATATTATAAAATAAAATATTAGCAGTTCCCACATCGGGTTCTTCCACACACAAAAATATGTCTTCAAATCCCCCTAAAGCCTAGTATTTATAGGCCTAAGACTTTATTAGGAAGTATTTAATCCTCATAAATGTGTAAATTAATTAATTCAAGGTTAATTCAAGCATGCACCATGGTTATAAGTTAAATTAAAGGTACTCCATCATATAGTACATTGAAATTGAACAAATCTGGGTCAATCCATCAAGTTTCATGATGTGAAATATGCATGATGCAATAAATTTTCAAGCTGTATCTCCCTATTATATTATTCATATGATGAATTAATGGATTATATTTCCAAGATTTTTTCATTTCATTAATATATTATTCACATTTTGAATGATTCTTTTCAAGCATATTTTTCATTGTTTCAACCCGGTTCTTCAATTTCAATCTTTGTAGACATCTTACAGACATCCCCCGTTGTGGGAAATGTTCATTTTTTAAAAACATTGACCCTATTTGATAATTTTCAAACATATGTTGTATCTTCACATAAAATAGTAAATTATTAGAATTTCAAAATGATTAATCAATTAAAGTGAAAAAATGTATTTAATATTAAAATTAGCTTGTAAAATATTATTTTTTCAATGAACCCACACTTAGAACTTGATTTTACTCAATCATGTAATCTCTAAAACCTCATATAGGAACATAATTCTACCAAAATGTAAATTAAAATATCAAAACAATAATGTTTTTTCAATAGAAAATAAAATTTCAAATTTCACACAAAATAATTCATCCAACTCCCCAATCATTAATGGAACAAAATCAATCATGTATTTTACTTTACCTCTTTTAAAATCATAACAATCTTCCTTCCTTTGAATTGTATTTATTTATTTATCAATAATATTCATTCCATATTAAATTTACATAAAATTGAATTATTTTACTCATATTTCAAGGCAATAAATGTAATGGATTTTTACTCATACCTTATGTACATGTTACTTATGATTAGATTGAATTTCATCTAATAAATCCACTACATAAAGACATAGATCAAACTTTTCTATAAGAATAGTGTATCAAGGTTTAAATGTATTTATGGATTAAGATAGGTAGTCAATAAATGAATTATAGCTCAAATGAAGGATTGAGTTTGTATCATAATATATGATATCAAAAGATAATTTTAATGAAATAGTCCTATAATAATGAATATGTTATCTCCCCATTCCCTACAGCTCAAATTAATAACATGGTAGGAGTAATAGTAATGAATTAATCAACCTATATTGATTTTTTTTCTTTTTTTTAATTTTAGCTTAAGAAACATCTCATATATGCAACCTAACCCTATATGATCCTCTGATAATCGGTCTAATAATTGTGATTCTTAATCCTCCTAATACATGACCTTTTTTTAATTTTTTCATATATATATATATATATATTGAAAAAAAGTTGAATAATAAATTAAAATGAATAATAACATTTTTCCCTCTAAATAACAAGAAAAAACCTAATCAAAATATCCTCAATGTTGTACATCCCCATCCAAGATAGGAGACCAACTCCTCTACACATAGTCTTTCGAATATCATACAATATACAATGATTAGGGTAGGTAAGAATTTAATAAGCTTGAAACATGACTCTTTTCCTATCAAGAACATTTCTGGATTATATGAGAAAATAATTGGATTCAATTTTAAGTTGGGTCCTTGGATAAAAGGATTCCCAATTTCATTATTCAATCCTATTAAAACCATTCAATCATATATTTGATAAGATTGAATGATAATTATTAGAAGAAAAACATACATGTGTCTCTAATGTGATATATAGTAGAAATGATGGGAAAACTTTTTGAGAACGTTTCCCAAGAATGAAAATATATATTTTGGGAAATTTAATCATAGAATGGTACAAAAACAACAAACCAATCAATATAAATTACATAAATTAAAAACATGAAAATTCTAATAAGAATTTCATTTACAGATATCTACTTATTCCCACAAAAAATGATTTATCAAATTATTCCCATTATGCTCAACTTGACTCATTCAATTCCTATTTCGTGCATCTTATCTTGTCAACAGTGAAATTTAAAACAAGGTATAATGATTATTCTATGAAATTTCTATGTCTCCTAGATTGATACTAGTGTATAAGAGTTCAAAATGGGGAATGAAATTTTCTTTTAAATCTCTAAAAAATATTAAAACGGTGAGGGTAAAATAAAATAGTGAATTAAAACCCATATACTCCATGAAATAATACTTTAGTTTGGTCTATGTAGGTTTTGTTTTAACAGTCTGTTCAAAAGAATTTTACAATATCAATCCCATTTTATGGCACGAATTATAGTTTCACTGTATGAATTACCTTTTCACAATGTGAATAGATTATAGTTTCTCCATGATTTCTTCTTCCATGTGGATAGACCTATAAATAAAAATAAAAAATTATTGTGTCATTTTATTCAAATATTCTTAAATAGGATTCAGGGTAAGAGTAAACTAGAGTTATTTTTTTTCAAAAACATGGGTTGGATACCAGAAGTTCTTTTGGTTTACATTATAGGATTGACCCTTTATAAAAACTATTCAATGAAATCCAAGACTACAATATTCAATCCCACACACTTAATTTTCTCACTATTAAAAATGAATTCTATTTGATTATTTAGTTAATTTTATTTTAAATAGAATCACTCCATTCAATAAAAATGTTAAGAAATGGAACAAAGTTGTGGGTCTTCATTGATAATCAAGTAGAAGGAGTGTAATATACTCTATTAGTCTATGAGGTAAGGTCCCATGGTAGTTCTTCAGCCTATTCCCATTTATATTGAATGGGTTTCCTTCTCCTTCAATTACAATTTTCAAAAACCCAAAAGGGTGTACATGAATAATAGTAAAAGGTCCTTTAAATTATGAATGATGTTTTGTGGACATCATTTAATTCCTGGAGTAGTGTAAAAGAAATTGATCTCTAGGGTTAAAGATTCTTACTTGAATTATCCTGTCATAATGTATTCTTGTTATTTATTTATAGATTTTTTAATCTTGTAAATTTTCTCTTATGTTTTCCTCTAACTCTTGTAACTTAAATCTCATTTCCTTCCTAGCTTGGTCAAGGTTGAGACCCATCTCTTGTACAACCTAGTAGGATTTATGTTCCAATTATTTAAGGAGGTTATATATCATCCTATAAATTAATCGGTATGGGTTCATTATTATGGGAATGTTATATGTGTTTTTATAATCCCACAAGGTATCCTCTAACCATTATCTCTAGTCATTCTTACTAGTTTTGAAAATCTTTTCCAAAATGATTTTGAGCTCTCTCTTGGAAACTTCTTCTTGTCCATTTGTATTTGGATGCTATAGTGTTGAACTTTTATGACACACCTAATAATGTTTTAGTAGTGTCTCAATTTTTCTATTCCAAAATGAGTCCCTCGGTCATTGATGATATCTATGGGCACTCCAAACCTAAAAAATATGGTTTCCCTAACAAAATCACATATACGCTCAGAATCATCAGTTTAGTGGATTTTTCTAACACCCATTTAAAAACAATATACAAGTAGAAGAATATAATAACTAAAAAAATGATATTTGGAATGGTATAATGCTTTCTATACACTATTCTTCAAAAAAATCCACACAGTGAAATGGATTTTTGAGGTATTTCCTATATTTTTGTGATATTTCTATAAAACCTAAAGATTCCAAATTTCTTAAAAAAATCATAATAATATTTAAATAATGTTTGATAATAAATTTCATATTATAACACTTTTTTAAATGTTTTTTGATGTCCAAAGTTTAATCCACAAGATAATGTTACACATAATTCAAAAATTGATTATACTTCACTAAAAAACAAGAATGTTATTATGATTTGGTCTTTGTAAATTATCTATATGAATGGATCTTCCCAAATATAAAATATGGATTTAAATTCAAGTTTTTTCTTCTAATGAGAGTTTGGATAAGAAGGTTTCTGAGATGCACCCAAATAATTGACTATTTCAGCATACCATTGTACATTTCTTTCCCTAATGTACAATTATTCTGCTCTTTGAAGTTCATTTAGTGGGTTTAGATCTAGATATTATTATTTCATGTTGTGGGTAGTTTACTTAGGCGATCATCCACCTCATTTTCAATTCCCTTTTGTTCCTTGATTTCTAATTTTAAACCCTATAAGATCAGTATCCACTTAACCAACCATGATTTGGAATCAGATTTATTAATTAAGTTTCTAATATATTCACGATCAATAATGACAAAAAAGTTTCTTCCACATAGATAAAATTTGAATTTATCTAGTTAAAAAAATTACAAGGAAATAATTTATGGTGGTTTTTTAGTTGTAGTGTGGAGCATCTAATGTCCTTGAAGCATAATCTATGAATTTTAGTTTTCCTTAATCCTTCGAGAGAGATCCTCTCCCACATTTTAATTTGACACATTACAAATTAGATCAAATAGACGGTCCTAGTTGGGTGGTGGCATAATTGGTGGCGTAATCAATCTTTTCATTGCCTGATCAAATCATTCCTAGTAATCATTATTAAAATAAAATTATTCATTTTTTAACTATAATATTGAGGTAGGGAAGATACTACTAAAATCGTAAATAAGTATTCTATAAAATAATTCTTTTCCTAAAATTTATCTAACATGTTTCAAAAATGTGGGATATGAAAATGAAATTGTTACTTTAACCATTGACTTGTCTACCACAATTCCTTTTTTGGAAGTGATGTTCCCTAACACTATTACTTTTTTGACTATGAAATGTTTTTTTTATTTTAAACTTTTTTTTCAGTGCATATTTTCACAAAATTCCCTACTTCCCTAAGAAATGTTAAAAATAATTACAAAAAAGAAAATTTATAGATAAATACCTCTAGAAAGTCATCAATATTATCTGAGAATATACTCACCATACAACTTTAAAATATACCAAGGGAATTAAATAATAAAAAATGAATCCTATTTAATGTAGTGTTTTCAAAGGTAGATGTGAAGGTCAAATTTTCTTAATCTTCTAGGAAAATGGGTACATGAAATAATTTAGAAAACCCATCTAGGAAGAAATAATGAGTCATTGCTATTATCTTTTCTATAATTTGATCAATTATGGTAAAGGAAAAATAGAATTTTCTAGTAACATGATTTAACTTTAATTAATCTATACATACCCTACCACTGTTTTTACAACTCATGGGAATCAGTTCATTATGTTCATTATCTCCAATGGTCAGAAAAGTTTTCTTTGGGACAACATGGATTCAGATAACCCACTATGAATCAAATATTGGGTAAATGATGTCATCTTATAATAACTTTTCCATCTCTTTTTTACAACCACTATGATGGTGGGATTTATGTTTTCTATGGGGCTGTCAAATTGGTTGGAAATCCCCTTCTAACAATATTCTATGAGCGAATACTTTGGGGTTGATTCCAATTATATCCCCTAAGAGCCATCCTATGGCACAATTTTTTCTTTTTATAAGGTCATAAAATATTTTTTATTATTTTATTGAAATATTATTGGCATGATGACCGGTAATCTCTCTCCTTATATGATGTAGACATGCTTAAAATCACATAGGAGTGGTTTTAAATCTAGATTTGGGGGTTTTTCAAGAGATGATATTTAATTGAGTTTTCCTATTTTTATTGATTGAATATATTTTATATAATAAATATTGTTAACTTCTTCATCATTTAATAAAGCTTCTAAGAAATTGAATTTTACCACATTTTTTACCTAGAATTCAAAATTTCTTGTTTTTGGGGTGCTGGTAAGTTCAATAAATAAGCTCTCTCCTAAGGCAAAGAATTCATGAATCATAAATTAATCTTCAATTAATTCTATTTCTTCTTTAGGAGAATTTTTATATAGTTAATGATTTATTTATGGATTCTTCATTGTATCAATATTGTTGAAGTGAAATGTGCTATCTTCAAGCTCTGTTGTATGGGTTCTTTGTAGAGACCCAAACCTGGGTATCCTAGAGCTGAGAGATACCATATTACATTTTCACTAGATAAAAGTTATAACATCACAAAGGACCACGCATTTTAGTAGTCTTAGTAAACTAAATATATACATGAATCTCACACTACATTTAAAGTATAAAATAAAAAACATATTGAAAGTAAATATTTTACATCCATAAACTCATTAAAAGATTCCTTCTTCATATATTGTAGAAATGAAATAAAATAAATGTGAGATAATATTCTCATTAAGGGTTATATATAGGGTAATATATCTTGAAAAAATAAGGTATAATTAATATGGATAAGTAAATAAATGAAAACACATATCATTTAATAAATTACTTTAGCACTAAAAATAATATGATAGGATTAAATGATGATCATATGATGTCATATAAATAATAAAATGATATTGAAAATTATCAATAGATATTATTAAAAGTTATCACATGGACTGTAATAATTTATTTCATAGTGATATTGTCACACACAATTTTTCTTTTTCATCTTTTATTCTGGTTCTTTTGGGATATTGGTTTCCCTCTCGTGTTCCAGTTCTGATGGGGGTTAAATTTGGAACAATTTATTTGTTTATTTTTATCCCCATGTTTATTCTTTTGTTCATTTTGGAGTTCATGGAGAAAATTTTGATCTTTAGGCTTAGAAATATACTATTAATGGTTGGGGTAGGGTTTGGTAAAACGTAATGCCCAACCTAGGTAACCGTGTGGAGGTGTTGGTTTCATAAAGAAGCTATCACACATTTTGTGTACAGTAATTCAAACTTTGTGAGATAGTTATCTGGTCGATCCCTTCTTAGATAGTAACTACCACACAGTCAGTACATGGTTTTTTAAATCATGTATCCATACCATGTTAGTTTCCCAAATCAAAATATTCTTGAAATTCCAAGTATTCCCTCTCAATATTTTTAAACCAAAACACCTCCCCTCTCCTCACTCTATTTTGTGAGACCCTAAGTGTCCTCTCCCCTTATTCTCCAAGTATCATCCCCTGTTCTATGGTGTGGATCTATGGTTTCTTCATGGTTGGGAATAGATTTTCCAAGGTAATCCTCTCATCTCTTCTCCCTCTTCCACTTCCCTCCATTTTCTATTGAGATCTTTTTATCCTGTGGTCATGTAGACCTTGGGTTTTAATTTCCCTTTATTTATGTTAGGGGTTTTGTTTGTTTATCATTACACTTCATAGATATTGTCCCTTGGAACCCTCATGGTGTGATTTCGGGAATTCATTGTGGATGTGACCTGGATTTGAGGTATGTTTCCCTTAGAAAGTCTTTTTTAATCTAAGAATAATTGATTTCAAACATTTTTCACCTTACTTGAATATTAAATATTAATCAATAATACTTGGAATAATTGTTGGGTGTGAAAAGTGGTTGTCGTTTTTTTTTTTTGATAAATAGTATTGTTTTGATAATATTATGCACACCAAGTGTTTGTGAAAATGTTTGGTACGATTCTATGATTAATTTGTGATAAAAAAATCATGGTTTATATTTTTAAATATATATTGGACACATATTAAATTATTTTTTAAGTTCCTTTTATGGGTTACCCAAGTGGTTTTGGTTTTAAAAAAGGAATATGTATTGGTTTCCAAATGTGGTTTGTCAAGTGATACTGATAAATGGACCATTTGGAATATTTATAAAAATGAATTTATCTTGAAAGTGTGATACTAATGTTTAAAATAAATTTACAAAATGATATTAAGTGGAAAATGGAGTGATTACACCACTTTTTGAAAGGTGGATTTGGTTCTTTTAAATTGACGGTTTTGTGAAAAATGGTTAAAGGACCATTTGGAAATTTTTTGAAAATAGTGTAAATTTTTATCATGAAAACCTTCCTTGGACAATCGTCTTGCCCAGTGTGTATGAATATTGAATGGGTATGATGTCCTCACTATGGAATCCTTGTGAACCCTTTAATTTTTAGTTAGTGGGAGATAGTTGGTGTGGACTCCTTTGTGATCTATGAATTAAACGTAAATAGATTAGTCCTTGGAGGGGCATGGGGTGAGACCTATTATTTAATTATTAATAAATATGAATGTGATTCGATGCTCAGTTGGCATCGGTTGTCTCATCCCCTTTATTATATGTGAGACATGGGAACTTAGAATAGTTATAATTTTTTTAGAATGGTTGATACACTGGCTATATTACACACTAGTTAATGGCCCAGAGCAGGTGGATATATAGGGTCTTATTGCTATGAGCTTTTCCCCTCAATCTACCCTGAGTTAGGGTGAAAGAGTGTATTTAGGGCCCTTTGATTTCATCATGTGAGGAATGCTTCTGAATATGGGTCTCATGTATTAGTATGTTATAGATTATTCAGGATCTCATAGGTTCACCCATGTCTATTGGAACATATTAGATTTCTATGATGGTATAGACACATGGTTACTCTTGTGTACTTTTTCTCTCGCTATTATATTTTGATTTTTACGGTTTTATCATGTATAGTTTATTTCTTTGTGAAGTGATGGGTTGGATTATAGAATTGTTTGTGAAAAATATTTGAATATAGAAAATGTTTTTTACTCTCTAGTTCTTATTTGAAATAAAAGCATCAATTTTTTCCTGAAAAGGATAAATTATCTTTGATAAAAAAGAATATGGATTTTGGATAAAAATGGAAAAATGGATAGAGTTCTGTTTCGATATATAAAATTTTAGGGAAAACCTTATTTTCGTATATTGTATTTCAAAAATGATGTGGATGTTTCTTTTACCTCAAAGTAAGTGAATTTGGAATAGATTATTCGGGCTAGACTAAAGAGTTTTAATACTCACGCCAATATTTTCCTCTTGTTTTTACCTAATGGTGAAGATCTTAGCTTGGTCTTGATTTTTGTGGGTGATGGTTGTTCATGGTATAGTAGAGTGACCCTTGGGGTCACATGGAGGTGATTTTGTAGTTGTCTGGTATTTTTTTGGAGTTTTCTTGTATAGTTTTATAATATTTTTTGATTCTTGTATAAAATATGTTTAGCTATAAATATAAATATTTTTGGGCAGCTTTTTTATCTTTCAACAATTTGGTTATTTACATAATATTTGAAGAAATCATTATTTATGTCTCCTCTATTGATGTCTGACACTAGTTTCCAGCCTATGGGGATCGGGAACATCCTCCAGGCTTTTCCAACGATTGGCTCGGGTGATTGGTTTGGGGTCGACCCAGGTTGGTTGGTGAAAAAATCGTATAAAAGGAGGTTGACTCTTTAAAGGACCCTATTTTTTATAACACCCTTTGTTTTTTTTGGAATTTCAATTTAGATTGGATATTAGGAATGTCGAGACTTGGGAGGTAGGAATGGGATGTACGTCATGAAACCTTGCATGTTCTAATCCTCATGTTTCCATGGGAATTCTGGTTTTGTTGGATTGTTTTGGTTCTTGTGGTTGTTTAGAGTTTGGGGTATGAAAAGAGAGTTTGGATAGTGGTATCCAAGAACCCTCATGGCATGGAAATCCATGTAGATATAGTGACATTCTCTTAGAAGACTCGATGTGATGGTGGCATGATCCACATATGGCTTCCAAACATATAGTCAAGTAACCAATCGACACTAGTTTCCATTGATAGTAGTTCTAGTTCTTCATTGATTCTTAAAATGTTTTTTTTTTGAGAAAACTTTTTTTGTAATTATAAAAATGGGTTCGGAAATTGTAATGGATCAATTACAAGAAAATGGGAAAATAATTTTCCAAATCATTTTGCAGAAGGAATTAGAAAATGGATTTTTTTAATCAAATTTGGAACTTATTGAAATAGTGTGATTGGAAAAACACAAACACGATTTGAAAAAGGTAATAGATTTTTTTTGAATGAGAAAGGATTATTTTTAACCAAATGAATTTAATAGAATAAGTTTCTTGATTTTCAAGAAAATATTTTGAATTAAAATTTTGGATTAAATCCTTGGAGTTTAATTTTTTTTGAGCACGCTAAAATGGAATAAAACCTGGAATTTTGAGATGGAATTTTGACTTTTTGTTAGTGATTTGTTGAATGGATTTTTGAATTTTGAAATTAGAATGTTTTTTTGACCTTTGGTCATTCAATGGGAGCTCAAGTGCATGGATATATGTGGAATTAGGTTGAATGAATAGAGTGGAATGAGTTGAGTTGTTCTTGGGGTGACACATTAATGTGCATGTGAGTGAGACTCTAAGTAATAACATTGGTGATTGTAAAAATAGGCCAAGTTAGTTTGGTTTTAAAAAATATTTTAAGCTGGTAATTATGGCATTTTTTATAAACAATAGTTGTGTGGATTTTTTTTCTATTTTTTACAATTATTTTTCATATATTCTATTTTCTATTTATTTAGAATTTATATTAATATTTCATCCTAATTTTAAATATTTTTGGTGGTTGGTTTTTGAATAAGTGTCTTAGTGGGATTCTAGAATAGTTTTGTGGAATCTTTGAGCTGGTTTCCCTCTGTGAGGGTGCTCGTTCTGTGTGATTTTTGGTTCATGAGCAATTTTTTATAAAGCTCTTGGTTTTATTATAACCAAGTGTTCTCCGCCGTAGTGATTCGAAGGATGTTCGTAGTATAGCTATTGGTGATTCCCTATTTGCAGGATTTTCAGTTGATCTACCTAAGTATTTCATTCTTGAGTTTCAAAAGTTTAATTCACCTCTTTATATGTTACCCTTATAGAGCCCCAAACCCACACCTTCATATCTAGTAAAACAATAATGTATATTTTTTTATTTAAAAGTTAAAGAAAAATATACATACATTTACAACTGAGGATCCATTATAGTTTAGTCTTTGGAGGAAAAGGACCAGTTTTATGTATTATCAATATTAAAATAACAAATAAAAGGCAATGATGAAATTTATTTCATATTACCTCTTTATCAAACTAAACTCCCTGAAATATCTATCTGAACCTGAAATTTTTTTATAAAACCATAGGGTGAGAAAAATTTCCTAGTAATGGGTTTTTAAAATTCCAATGAAAACAATTTTCAAAAATACATATACCAATTGAAAAATACGTTTTCCATATACTTTTGATAATTGAGTAGAAATTAACATTGACAAAATACTTTTATAAAAACATAAATATGGAAAAAAATTATAAATACTTTTGAAACAACTTATAATTTTGATAACATGATTTTTACAACAATTTTCAAAATATAATAGTTTTCTTTGAAAAATCTATTTAAAATTCATTGAAAGAATTATTTTGAAAATTCATTAGAAAATACTTACACCTATGAAAACATATAAAAATACTCTTATGAAAATAATTAGGATCTTGGAAATTCTATAGAGCCTGTGAAAATACATACTCCTTTGAAAACATTATAATCGTTTTAAAAATTCTTATTCTTTGAAAACACTTTAAAATAATCGAGAAGTTTTTCAGAAAATACTAACATAACTTTTGAAAACAAAACAGTGGGGTTGATTAATCATTAAAGGTTGTATTAGGACAACCCCCTTCCTTATGAATGAGTTCACTCCTCATCCCCTTCTCATTTACAATATACAGGTGACAATTTTTTATAAAAAATTAGTTTTCTTTAAATATATAAATTTATTACTAAGTTTTTTTTTAAATTAAAAAAAATTGAAAATAATTTCACATTTATAAATATATGATTATTTATTTTCTTAGGAAAACCACTTATTGGATTTGGAACTACCAAATCTTATGTCAATTTTTTTTTGCGTGGTCTGTCAATAAAATAATTAAATTCGATGTAATTAAAATTTCCCATAAATTAATTTTCATCAAAATATTAAATTTTATATTTTAAAATACATCCCTAAATAAAAGTATTAAATACTCATTTTCGTAACACAGTTTGATGTTTTAGAACATTAAATAATATATAAACCTTTCAAATAAAATAGTAGTAATTGTAAATTGTAAGTCACATGAAATAATATATATCTATTTTTAAGTCCCCAGAATAACCATGGAAAAATTATATAATTCACATAAAATATTATCAATGATAGATTGATATTCACATAAAATAATAGACATTTAACGTCACCTTATTAGAAATATCATGAGAATATAAAATGTAAGGACTTAAAATAATGGTGTAAATTATAGTAATTGTAAAATTACTACAAAATATTTCCATTAATAATATATAAAATTTCAATTTCATGAAATATTATATGTAAAAGTAAATATACCTTTAAATTATAATTTTAAAAGAAAAACAACATAACACATATAAGAATTATAAAGTTAGTATTTTTAAAATAAACAATTCTTCATTTATTAGTTTAAAAATATTAAGTTATATGATTTCATGTTTTGAAATAAGTTACATATTCATTTTGAATAATGGAATGATAAAAAGGAATATATATATATATATATATATATATATTTATATATATTGACAGAAACCCTTTACACAAATTTAAATAACTTTTATTACTAATTAAATTTTTTGAGGAAGATGAAATACTTATAAAAACATGAATTTTAGAATTAGTATAAATTTATGTACATATATATACATATGAATATAAGAAAGGAAAATTTTGGAAATAATGTATCCCATGCACACCACAATTTCTTAAATACAATTATGAAAAATAATTGTATCATATGAGTTATATTCTCATAAGTACTTACATGATAAAAATGTAATGACGTGCATTTATATATATATATAAATGATATATTTAAATTATAAAACATAAACATTAAGAAAAGGAAAATCATACATGAATAATATATATATTTATATATATGTTTGAAAACAATAAATTATAAATAATATATATTCATTTACTTTTATACATGTAAAAATTGAAAATTTGGAATGATAGCATAACAAACCCTTACATGATAATAAATTTGAAACTAGAAGTATTGAATAAATGTGTTATCCTAGAATTGATAAATATTGATTCAAATAAGATAAAATTTAAATTTTCATCCAACATAATCATATATATATATATATAAACTGATAATTTTGAAATAATATTTTTAAAATACAAATTTCTACTTCTTGTAAACCGAAAGAAGAAACGTATAGAAATTGTGGGTTCTTCTTCTCACCAAGTAAAGGCCTGGCCTTCTGAACAGTTTTTTTAGAACTAGATTAATGTAAGGAGGGATTCAAATAAAGGGAGGGGTTTGGTTTTGGTTTTCAAACCATAGGTCTCCTTGTGTGATAATCTACCCATATACAGGTACATATTTAAATTTCAGGAGAAGCTAAGAAAAAAAGTGAATCTATTGTGAATGTTCATGTGCGTTATTGATTACTTGTGGGAGAAGGAGGGGATAAAGAAAAATAAAAAAATAAAAAGGAAATAAAATGGAAAGTTTCCCATGCCTTCTTCAACGTGACTTGTAGGTGAGGGGATGAATAGTTAGGGATGAATTTGGCTCGACAATAATAGCTTTCATAGGATGACACGGTCAAATATATGGAATGGAGGAATCAAAATTAGTAGTTTCATTGATGTGGCCATAGGATAGGTTGGTGGTCATCTGTGAGATGTTGTCTCTGGTGGTTGTGAGACACAGGAAGACAATTGTTGAGCGGTAGGTCAGACTGATGTGGTCATGCTAGTTCCATCGATAAAGGTCACCAGTGGGGTAGGTAAGCATAAACCTATTGGTGGTGAAGTGGAATCTGGTGGGGGAGTGGTCAATGGATACAGGGGAGTTTGGGTGTGTCCAAGGATTGGTGTTGGTAGGTGGAGTTTTGGAACAGGGAAGAAGAACACAATACTTTTTTTTTATTTTTGTTTCATTAGTTTTTTTTAATAGTCTCGTTTCATTTTTTCAGAATAATATATATATATATATATATGTAAATATCTATATGAAATAAATAAAACCAACTCAACAATTTTATTAGCATATTTTTATTATGTTAAATTTATAAATTACAATTTCATTATTAATTTAATTAACTTATTTTTATAAAATCAAAACATTATTATTATTATTATTTTATTTTTATGAATTGAATTAAAGTATTTCTAAATTTGATTAATTTTTAGGACATATTTCCATAAATATTTTATAGAGAGTGTTTAATACATTGAGTTAATAAATATTATTATTTTTATTTTTATTTATCACAACTTATAATTAGTATAAGTTTTTAAAACCAAAATGAAAAGGTTGATATAAAGATAATACATTTATTAATTCTAATGTCTTATCATTTAAATATTTATCATTATTATTTGAGTTAATAATGAAACATATTTACAAATGAATTATTCATGAATAAATATAAATTATAATGGTATTTAGACAACTATATCCTCATTTTATCATTACTGACATTTTTGTAAACCTCAACGGTTATAACCTAATTGTTCCAAGCATTTTTTTTCTACAAATAGATCACTTAGAAGGAATTTTCAAATCTGGAATACACACATATCAGTACTCATCTCATTTTCATGATTCCTAATTTCCAACTAATTTTTATTCTTATTATCATCATCTTCAGTGGGGTCCTACCAATGATAGATCTAAACAATGAAAGATACAATATCTCAGTTGGCATGTTTTTTTAATTTTTCTACTTCAATTCTTAATGTTTGTGGTATGTTTAAAATTAGAGATTCTTTAGTCTAAATAAATGTTCTTCTACAACATTTTAATGTATCATCGTTCTTTTAACCAGATATATTTATTAGGAAGTATTATTTATCATGTCTAATAAAATATTATATCATAAATTATCTTATAAGTAACACTTATGTTTATTAACGTAAATAATTTATTTCCAATAAGATTAAAACATTCATTTGTATATTTAAATTATAAACATTATATAATTATTAATAATATTACCCATAGAGGTAATATTTTATATAAATTTATAAGAAAAATCATTCAATAGACATTTATTAAAAGAAAACTATGATTATAATTTCTAAGGTGTTACGTTATACCCCCTTTAAATTGAATTCCATCGTCAAAATTCATTTTTATAACTAAGGAAAATTTTAAATTTCAATTTTCGAATTTTAGAGAACTATAATTACTAGAATTATATATTAATAAAGTTTAATTAACATCCTAGAAGTTAAAAAGTTGATTCCTAACACTTATATTTTTCTCAATCTAAATGGCTAGAAAACAATATATTTTTTACTAAAAGAGTATACTTAGAAACTAAATATATTTTAACAAAACCTCATAATCTCCGAAGTTGTCTAAATGGTTCCTATAATACCAACTATAGAGCCCCAAATACACACATCCAGATCCAGTACAAAAAATGATTTGTTTTTTAAATATAAAAATATAATGATATTTACAACTGATGGTCTTTTCTAGTCTAGGATTTGGAAGAAAATTACCATTTTTCATATTATAAAGGCTAAAATCGTAAATAAAAGGTAGTAGTGACACTTTTCTTGTGATATATCTTTATCAAGATAGACTCAATGTAGGGTCTATATAAACCTGGAAACATTTTATAAAAATATAGGGTGAGAAAAATTTCATAGTAATGGGTTTTTGAAAAACTAGCGAAAAACATTTTTGAAAATACTTATACCTTTTGAAAAAATAATTTTTTTACCCTTTAGAAAATAAATTTTAAAATACCTGATAAATTTATTTTCAAAAACGTAGCTTTAGAAAACACTTTATAAATCCTTTTTAAAAAACTTATAATTTTGAAAAAATGATTTTGAAAACACTTTTCAAAATATAATAGCTTTCTATAAACACTTTTGAAAATCATTTCAAAACATGATTTTGAAAATTCCTTTGAAATACATACACCTTTGAAAAAATATAAATATACACTTCTGAAAAATTATTTTTCTTTTGGAAATTCTATAGATCCTTTGAAAATACTTTCACTTTTGAAAAAATTATATTTCTTTTAAAAATACTTATACTTTGAAAACACATTAAAATAATCCAGTGGTTTTTTAGAAAATAATAAAGAAGCTTCTAAAAAAATGATGGGGAAACTTAAACATTGAATATTGTCTTGGTCCTACCCACTTCATTAGGAATGAGTTTACTCCTCATCCAATTCTTGTTTACAATTTCTAGGTGCTAATGTTTTATAAAAACAATTAGATTGCTTTACATACTTACATTTTCCACTGGGTTTTTGGATTTAAAAACATAAAAATTCATTGAATACACATGAATATTTGTGTATATATATATATATATTTATTTATTTTCATAAGAAAATAACTTTTTAGATTTGGTAATACCAAATATTGTGTCATATTTTGTTTCTGTGGTCTGTCAATAAAATAATTTATATCCTTGTAATTAAAATTTCCATTAATTAATTTTCATTAAGACGTTAAAATTTATCTTTTAAAACACATCCCTAAATAAAATTATTAAATAATAATTTTCTTAAAAAAAAGTTTGACGTTTTTATATATTAAATAATACATAATCCTTTCACATAAACTGGTTGCAATTGTAAATTTAAAGTCACATAAAATAATATATATCAATTTTTACTTCCCAAGAATAACCATGGGAGTAATTATATAATTCAAAAGAAATATTTGTAATGGTAGATTTAAATTCACATAAAATAATATCAATCTAACTTCTCTTTCTTATAATTATCATGAGCACAAAAAATTTAAGAACCTAAAATAACGGCATACATTATAGTAGTTATAAAATTTCTACAAAATAATTCCATTAAAAATACATTTATTTTAACTTTCATGAAAAATTATTTGAAAAAGTTAATATACCTTTAACATAAAATTTTAAAAGAAAAACTACATAACATATATAATAATTATAAAATTAATATTTTTAAAATTAACAATTCTTCATTATTTATTTTAAGAATATTAAGTTGAATGATTTCACATTTTGAAATGAATTACATATTCATTCTGAATCATGTTGTGAGGGAAAGGAATATATATGTATATAAATACAATGAAGGAAACCATTTATATAAATTTAAATATCTTTGATTCCAAATTATAATATTAAAGAAGATATAATACTTATAAAAAATAGAATTTTAGAATTAGTATACATTTATGTGTGTGTGTATATATATGAATATAAACATAGATGAGATGGAAAATAATTTTTTCTATGAACACCGCAATTAATTAAATATAAGTAAGAAAAATAATTATATCATATGATGTATATTTTCATAATTTTGTACATATATTTTGTTGATAAAAATTCAATGACATGAATGTATATATATATATAAATAATATATTTATAATCTAAAACATGAAAATACGGAAATCAAAAATCATACATGCAAATAATATATATATATATATATATGTGTGTTTAAAAAATGAAATTATAAGCAATATATATATATATACATGTACTTATATACATGGAAAAAAAATAAAAATTTGGAATGATAGCATAAAGCACCCATACATGAAAATAAATTTTAAACTATAACTCTTGAATGAATGTGTTGTCATTGACATGATAAATACAGATGCATATAAAATAAACTTAAAATATTTATCCAACATAAGCATATATATAAGTATACAAACTGATAATGTTGAAATAAAAGTTTTAAAACAATAATTTCCCTACACTTGTTGTAAACTAAAGGAAGAAGAAGAGGGAAATTATTGGTTCTTCTTCTCACCAAGTGAAGGTGTGGCCCCTTTAATAGAAATTTTCAAACTTGAAAAAAATAAGAATGGAGTCAAACAGAGGGAGGCGATTCTTCTTAGGTTGTCCCACCAGGGGTTCTCCCTGTGTGATAAGCTACTTATATACAGGTGTGTATTTAGATTTTAGGAGAATATTGGAAAAAATGATGAAACTATTGTGAAGGTTCATGTGGGATATTTATTACTTTATAGAGGATTAGATGAAAAAAATGATAAAGGTTCCCATGTATACTTCTGTGTGACTTGCGAGTGAGGGAGATAAATAGTGGGGGAGGAATTTTTATCGAAAACCATAGAATGCGAAAGAGGACATGATCAATGAAGAAGAAGGTAATAATTGAAATTAGTGGTTTCTCAGTTTTGGTTATCGAAAAGGCTAGTGGTTAGAATTGAGATGCTGGCTCTAGTAGTGGTGAGACATATGTTGATGACGGTTGAGGGGTAGGTCGGACGACAGTTGTCTCACTAGTTCTGTTGATGAAGGTCACCAGTAGGGTTGGTGTACATATAACGATTGGCGTTAAAGTGGATTTTAGCAGGGGATAGGTCAACTACAACAAGAGAGTTGAGGCATGACCTAGGATCGGTGTCGACAGGTGGTGTTGTGGGTCAAGGAAGAGGACAACAATATTTTTTTTGTTTGTTTTTTTCAAAATCGGTTATATATATATGTGTGTGTGTGTGTGTAAATATCCATATAAAATAAATAAAACCAACTAAATTGTTTTATTTAAATATTTTTATTATATTAAATTTATAAATTAAAATTTCATTATTATTTTACGTAACCTATTTTTATAAAATAAAAACATTATTATTACAATTACTACTATTATTATTAATTTATTTTTCTCAATTAAATTGAAGTATATATCAATTTTATTACTTTTTAAGAAAATTTTATATAAAGATTTTATAAATAGGGTAAAATACAATCTATTAATAAATATTATTATTTTAATTTTTATTTTTCACCAAAAATTATAATTAATATATGTTTTGAAAACAAAAATTTAATCTAAAGATAACTAATTTATTAATTATAATGTCTTATCATTTAAATATCTATTCTATTTATTCCATTTAATAATGAAACATATTTCCAAATGAAAGATTCATTTATAAGTATACTTTATAAAAGTATTTGAATGGATATATACTCATTGGATCATTAGTTACACTTTTGTTAAAACTCAATGGTTATAACCCAGTACCAAACATTTTCTTTTATATAAATATCGCACATAGAATGAATTTTATTATCTAGAATCTATACGTATCAGTGCTCTTCTCATGTTCATGATACCTGTTTTTTCACTTATTTTTATTTTTATTATCATCATCTTTAGAGGGCTCCTACTAATGATGTATCCAAATGATGCAATCTACAATATCTTAGCTGACATATTTGTTTTAAATTATCCGCTTCTATTTAAAATTATTTTTTATATTTAAAATTCTTGATTATTTAGTTTAAAGAGTTTTATACTAAATTTTTTTAATGTATCATCATTCTTTTAACCAGATATAATTATTGAGAAGTATCTTTTATTGTGTCTAATAAAATACAAAATCATAAATTATCTTATAATTAAAACATATGTTTATTAAAGTAAATAATTTAATTCCAAAGAGATTAAAACATTTATTAATAGATTTAATTTATAATGAATATATAGGAAATAAATATAATTACCCATTAAGGTAATATTTTATATAAATTTATAATACAAATAATTCAATAAACATTTATTAACAGAAAACTTTGCTTATAATTTATGGAGTATTTCAACCCTAGCCTATTCACTAGAGTACAATGTTTTTAATTCATGATATAAATTTTCTTCCTATTATGGTGATTCATCTTTTATGGAGGTTGTAATCAGTGTTGTTTGGTGCATTTCATAGCATTCCTTGTTAATTTTAGTCCTTATTCGGTGTGAGAGATAATGGTGTTGTTTATCCATTAAGTCCTTGATTGGGTGAGGGTGTCTTGTTAAAACAAGGGGCGTTTATAGTGTTTTAATATTCTTTTTATACCCGGGGTACTATGTAGATGGTTTGGGAACCAAAATAAGGAGTTCTGAATTGGGATTAGCAGATCCTAACTGTAAGGAAGTGGATGCTTTAGATATCAGGAATCCAACAAAAGGCGTCGAAGTGAATCCACCGTGTAGTTAGGAATCCAAGGGTTGTGGATAGTTTGTATAAGCTAATTTCTTCACTATTAGGGTGGGGAAGTTCTAATATTTATATTGTGGTCTCTCTATCATTGTGAATTCAATCTATTTCAAAAGTGCATGGTGGATTTATCCCTCGTGCAATATCGGTGATCGTGCCTTCTTGGAGTCAGGTTTTTGATTTGTTCTTCTTGTGTGGACAGCCCATGTTAAATGTGTGTATCTTTTATTTGTGTCCATATGAAGGTGATGAGTCATGGGATTTGTTTTCATTTGAATTAGAGTTCCTTTCCTTGGTCCACTCCCCTCCCTTCCCCTTGTGGTTGGGGTTTTTTGGTTCGTGTAGGGAAGCCTATGAATTTGATTAATATAATTGGTTCTTAATGGTGGAGAGACCCACTATAGGTATCATTGAAATCTCTTCTATGATAAATCATTTTAAGTTTTTTTCTAATAGTGAGGTGTTTGTTCAGGGATCCCCCTATTGGTGATCTATTTTGGTTTTGGTGAATGTTTGGTTGACTTGGATTTTTTTATATTGTTTTATTTCTGAGTTTGCTTTTCAGTTTAGATTAATGATGAATTTTTTTTAGGGTTCTCAAATTTTTTGTACAAAGTATGGTTTTGACGGTTGTGTCTCTAATTTCCCATTGATTCGTGGGATGTGGTTTGGTTTTGTTTTTCTATTTTGGGTAGGAGGCATCAAATATATTTGGTTGTGGTTTGGATGTTCTGGGATTGAGAGGTCGGATCTTCTGGTTTTGAGAATCCTTTTTCATTGATTTATCAAATGGAAAATTTTGAGGATTTTCAGGTAAGAAAAGTATTAATGGTGGGGATAATTGACACATCTAGTTTTTCTTTTTCATCATCTATTTTGGTTCTCGGATCTCAATTTCTCCCTCAATTTTTGGGTGTGATAGATGGTCCATTTTGAAGTGTTTATTTCTTTTGTTTTATCCCTATGGTAATTACTTTATTAATTTAGGACATCTTGGAGGAAATTTTTATTTCCAGGCATGGTAGTAGCCTGTGTACGGTTGGTGCATGGTTTGGTCAACCATGTAGCCCAACCCAGGTAACTATGCGACATGTGTAGGTTTCAGATAGAAGCTAAGGCACAATTTTCTCATAGTAAGTCAAATCATGTGGGATGTTTGTGTTATTGATCCATTTTAATATAGTAGGTACCACATGGCTAGAGCATGTTTTGGTAAACTGTGCAAGTTGCCAAGATCAAATAATTCTTGAAATTCAAAGTATGCCCTCTTTGGATTTTTAACCCAAAATTCATCTCCTCTTCTAAATATATTTTGTGTGACCCAAAAGGTCCTCTCCCCTTTTTCTCCAAGGCTCCTACCATCTCTTATAGTGTGGATCTGGGGTTTCATCAAGGTTTGGGGCTATATTTTACTAGGTAATCCTCCCCTTTCATCTCCCTCTTCAACTTCCCTTGATTTTATATTTATATATCTTTCTACCATGGTCATATAGACCTAGGTTTTGTGTTTACCTTCATTTATGTTAGGGTTGTATGGGTTTATGATTACTTTTCATAGAACTTGGATCTGGGAAACATCTTATTTTGATTTCAGGTATACATTGTGGATGTGCCGCAAAATTTAAGTTAAGTTTCCCTTAAAATCACCTTCTTAATCTAAGATTCATTGATTTAATGATTTTTTCACGTTGCTTGAATATTATATATCGATCAATGATCCTTGAAAAAACAAATTGTGTGAAAAAAGGTTATTCATTCCTTTTTTTGATCAATAGTATTTTTTTTATTATATTATGCATACCAAGTGTTTGTGAAAATGATATGTTAGATTTTATGAATGACTTGTGATATAAAAATCAGGGTTTGGATTTGTAAATATAAATTGGTGATATATGAAATGATGTTTTGGGTTCCTTTTAGTGGTTCCCCTTGTGGTTTTGGTTTTAAAAAGGAATGTGTAATGGCTTCAAATGTGGATTGTCATGTGATTATGGTTAATGGTCCATTTTCCATCTTAATAAAAATGAATATGGATTAAAATTTTTATTTTAATCTTTACAATATATTTGTAATATGATTTTGAAGTGTAAAATTTTGTGATTACACCCCTTTTTGAAAAGTGGATTTGGTTCTTTTAAAATGATGGTTTTATAAAAAATTATTAAAGGCCTATTTAGAAATTTTGTTAAAATGGTGGAAGTGTTTAACATGAAAAGCTTTCTTGGTCAATTATCTTACACCATGTATATAAATATTGAATGATATGGATGTAATCACTTTGGAATCCTTGTGACCCATTTTCTTTGTAGGGAGGGGGAGATCCTTCGTGTAGAATCCTTTGTGATCTATGAATAAAATGGAAAGAGATTGGTCTTTGGAGTTGTATGTGGGGAGGGATTTGTGCAATTATTATTAAATATTCTTGTTATTGGATGCTCAATTTACATTGGTTAGCTCACCCATTTATTATAAATAATACATGGGAACCCGACATAGGGAGAGAGTTTTCTGAGAATGATTACTGTACTGTATAGATCATGCACTAGCTAGCTGGTGGATATATTAGGTCTTATTGCATTGGGATTCATCCTTGGTATATCATGAGTGTGGTTGGTAGGGAGTATTTAGGGAACTTGGATTTCATCATGTGATGCATTCTTCTATAGATCGGTCTCATTTATTATTATATTCAGTGTTATTCCTAATCTCTTAGGTTCACTCATGTCGATAGGAACTCAGTTTCATGCAGTAATGCTATAGATACTTGGTTACTCTCATTTTATTTATTAAATTTCCATTATATTGAGATTATTGTGGGGTTATCAAGTGTGGTTTATTTATTTGGGAAGTAATGGGTTGGATTATGGAATAGTTTCTGAAACATTTTTGAATATAGAAAATTTTTGGTACTCTCTTGTGTTTGTTTGAAATAAAAGCATCACTTTCCCCCTAAAAAGGATAACATAACTTTAATAGAAAAGAATGTGGATTTGGAATGAAAATATGGAAATGGTTATATTTTTGTTTTGATATTGAAAATATGTTGTAAAACCTTATTTTCATATATTATATTTCAAACATGAAGATGATGTTTCTTTAATCTCAAAAGAAGTGCATTGGGAATAGATTATTCAAGATAAACTACTGATTTTTAATACTCACACCTATATTTTCATCTTGTTTTTATCTCATGGTGTTGTTATCATCTTGGTCTTGATCTCCATTAGTGATAGTACTTCCTGGTATTAGAGAGTGAAATATATTACTATATTTTTTTGGAAAATACCTATTTCACTTTGAAATCATGTATTTAAAATATAAAAATTCCCAAAAATATTAAATAAAACACCTTCTGTGAAAAGAAATATGTAAAATTGTACATTAATTTTCAAAAAAAAAATATTTCCTAATGTATTTAAATTCCTTTCATTCAATATAAGTTAACAATAATTCCTTTTATAATATTGTAAAAAATTAAAAAACACCTCATTCAGAAAATTACAAGAAGATTCCTTTTAAAACATTTTGTAAAAATTAAATAACGGTAAAAATTTCCTTAATCAATCATTTTATAATGATAAAAATATTCATTAATGTTTTTATGGAAAGTATGGACATGGGAGAAAAATATTCCCAACTCGATAGAAAAACAAAGTCAATTTTCCTTGAAAACATTAGTTTGGTATCTTGAATACTTACAAAGTGAAAAATGAAAGGAATGAAATTAATTTAAATAAAAAAATAAATTATAATAAATTAAAATAAAATATATTTTTATTAAGATAGAAATATCAAATAATTATCTCAGTGGATACTTAAACATAAACAATCTCAAATAATGATGAGATTGTGAAATAAACCCTTACAGTTTTGGTAAAATTTGCTCCATAACCCCCATGAATGAAATAGATTCAAGTAAAAATTTAAATACCATTAATATAAATGGAGTAATTATATATCATATAAAATGAGAATTATATACAAAAAATTAATAAAAAAGTGGTGAAAATGACATATGTATCACGGAAACAAAAGTGAGACGAAAAACCCTTACTTCAGGTCTGAATTCATTCATATGTGTTCAAACATCCTGTATAATAAATATATATTTATTATAAGTATATTATAAAACAATAATAATATATAACAAACCATATATGATTTAATTTTAGACTTTTATCACTTATTTGTTAATAATTATTTATTAAAATCACAGGTTAGAGAGATAACTGCTTCATTTTTCACAAATATTTTGGTTCGATATATTTGGTCCTTGTAATTTGATCATAGTTAAATAATATAAATAGTTTTATTCATGATATAAGTATTATATATATTCAATATATATATATATATAATCATCTATAAAATATTGATATGGAAAAATGAATTACACTATTCTTGGAGATAGTAGGTCGTACCTATGCATGAACGTTGTTTCCACTTTTCTACGGATGAACAGAAATAATTTTAAAAACTAATTAACCTTTAAATAATAGTTTTTTATAATATATATCCTAAATATTAATTAAATCTATCCTTATTATCATCCATGTAAAATTAAAATGAAAAATGGATCCCAACTCTTTGTGGAGGTTGTAGTCCACACGTACACATGAGTGACATTATCATTTTCTAATAGAATAGAAGGTTAGAAGAAAGACGTGATATTATAATTTCATAAACATAATTATTTATTAAATATCATATATGTCAAATATTTCAATTTTTTACCCATCAAAGTAAAATGGTAATGAAAAATAATCACACCACTACGTGGAGATGGTAAGTCATACATACACAGGAGATATATTTTCACTTTTTGTGGGATGGAAAATAGATGGAAAATGGTGATACCATAAAAATAATAAAATATCATTATATTTATGATTTATATTTAACATTTTATATTGGATACAACAAAATTATATTGAGTTCAGGAATAGATAAATTTGGAAGAGTTGGTAGAAATAATAACCTCGTCTATGAAAGATCTCTATTAGATCTACTCTGAAGTGACATAGGGTGAGTATTCTAGAAATTCCAGAACCTACATAACTTTGATTAAAATATAAAGAAGTGGTTTTTTCTAGTTATGGAAGATATAATAGACTCTAGGGGTGTATATAATAGAAAAATATGTTCCATTCATATTAAATGAAAGGTCACACCTGGAATTATTAAAAAGATTTAAATATAATAAATTTATTTCATGTTCAATTTGAACAATTTGGCCATAGTTTTGAATATAAGATAGTATATGGTTAAAATAGTATCATCAAATAAAATTTTTACAGGTTTATGTGGTATTTTAAACCATATATTTTTGTTTAACCCCTTAGTCGACTTATTTTTACCTTAACCATGAAAACTCTTTTTTCACACTTAAAGTGTTATAATTTTACTTATAAGGTAAAAATAAGCACATTAATTGAAAAAATATAAAATTTTAGAACACATATTTTCCTAATTTTAATCTTGAAATATTTTTATGATTTTAAATAATTTACTAAAATATCATTTTTCATGAAATATCAATAATGTATTTTTTGAAACTTTTCCTTTAATTTTACTTTAAGGACATAAAGGAAAAAATGTAATTATCATAGAGACTTTAAAAACATATATAAAATGTCATTTATATCTATAAAATTAATGGGTCACTATAAATCACTCAAAAAATATTACATTTATGGTTTTTATATTAATTTTTTTTATTTCTATAGTAATTGAATGAATACTTAATAGACGCTGTATAAGAATTTAAGTTAATGATTTAATCACTAAAAATTAGAAAAAAATTAATGTGATAAATGAAATATCTTTAAAATAAACATTTGTAACATAAAGTTCCCTATTTTTTCCTTGTAAAAAATGTAGTGTTATTAAAGTCAAGAGAGGGACATTTTGCATTAATTTTTTCATAAATTAATATAAAGGTCTAAATCAAAGAAATATGGAACCAAGTGGCCATATATTAGAGATATGAATTGAAATTTCAGAAATAAAATCATAAAATACGAAAAATGAATGTTTTAAGGTCATTTTTTGTCCATAACATATTATTTTTAACCTTAATTACCCAATTACCCTTATAGTGACAACTCTTATTTATTATAGTTACTATTAATAATGAAAAAACCATAAAAGGATCACATTTTTACAATTTCGAAATGATGATTCCAAATATGGAAAAAAAATTCAAGATTTAATTTTTGTATTTGGTGGTAAATAATTTGACATTAATGTGAAAAACCCGATAAAAACAATTTTTTTCATGAAATTCCCTTTTTAGTATAAAAGTGTTTTTAACTAAATTTAACACTAACATTTATTCCAATAATCTCAATTGGATTAATAATTATTTAATATAACAAAATTTACTTTGAAAATATTTTAAAACAAAATTTAACTTTGTAATATTTTGAAACAAAGATAAAATTTTCATTGAAAATTATTATTTTTCACTACTCCCTATAAAATCAATATTTTCAAAAAATAAAATACAAAAATTTCACTCTAAATTAATTTTGATATAGTTATTTAAAAAATAATCTTCATTTTATAAATTATAATTTCTAAAATTGGTATAAATTAATTAAAATATATACACCCAAAATGGAATAAAAAGCATTTTTGAAGAAAAAATATTTTTGAAAAATATAATGATTTTAATAAAACACCAGTGATTATTTATTATGAATCAACACATTATATAATTTTTTTATAAAATGTATTTATAATGTGGTTAACTAAACTCATTTCCAAAAATCCAACAGCTCGGTGATAACTGTTATATTAAATAATAATATTTTAATAGTATATATGTGTTCTCTTAATAATCAGGGTTTTGTGTAGTATATGATTTCGAACATAGTGTAATTTTATAATGTTATTTTTTTTTGTATTATACCCCTATAAATAAATTTTCCCTCTCAATTTTAACTTTTTCTCAATTATTAAGGTTTGGAAATTTGAAATACATTTTTATGAAAACTCACATCGTAAAAAGGGTTTACAAAACATCCTATTGAAAATAGGGAAAGGTAAATACAAATGTCATCTATAATAACAAAATACTAGGTTTCTAAATAGGATAACAATAGAGGGCAGTTAAAATAAGCACAAGAAGGTGAAAACTAATGCCCAAATACTAATATATAGTGATAGAGAACATAGTTAATAAACATTTAACATCCACAAAACCATATATATATATATATTATGGGTGAAAATTCCATTGATTCATAAAAAATAATGGTAAAAGTAAAAAATTTTAATTTCAAGTCCCCTTTCATAATTTTTATGGATTATTTTACTATCATAATAGATAAAACCATAAAGTACAATTAATTGATAACTATCAATTACATACGAAATATTTAAATATTTTGTTTTGCTTTGATAAATTTTCACTTCATATCTTACTCTAATAAATTGATATTAAAGAATAAATGTTTTATGATTGAACCACTATAATTAACCTCTAACAGATCGTTAGATCCAAAAAATAATGAGGTTTTTTCTATAAATCTTTATCCTTTTCTAGAGATGAATCTGAAATCACTTCAAGTATTTTTTTTTATTTGTTTAAGTTTACTTTGTTTGGGTATTACCTAGCGGTGAGTTTGGGTAAAAATTGAGAAAAATTAAAGGGAGAAGGGTAGTGCATGGTTGGAACACTGTTAGCCCTAACCGTGTGCCCCATCCCAGAAAATTATGCAACCCTAGATAGTTGAGATTTTCATGGTTGGAACTTGGTTTTTTAAACCACCCATCCTAAAAGTAAAAAATTTGAACCCATAGAAGAGGTTCATGAGTAGGGCACTCAGATAGGGGAAACCACACACCCTGAGTAGAAAACAATCCGTACAAGATTTTACTCCTAAAAAAATTAAAATATTTCCCAAACCCCCATATAATACCCCAAACACCATAGATCAACCCATAATTGATTTCTCTCAATTCCAGAGACTCGAAAAGGGATTCAAAGGCCGTAAGACCTCCAATATTAGTGGTTATATTCTAATTTAAAATATTTTCACCTCTTCAGGTATATGATTTCTTCCTAGATTATCTCCAGTTTTTCTCCCATTCTTTTGGTGGGTTGTTCCTTCCTTTTTGTAGATATAAACCATATTTTTGGGATCTATTTCAAGGATTATAGATCTACATTTAAGAGATATTGAGTTATTAAATATTGGATTTTGGTTTTAGATTCATATTCCATGTTACATCTTCATTCTATGAAAATTTAAGATTTCCTTTGGGTAATAGTTCATCAATGAATTGTGGTATATGGTCTATATTTTAAATCCCAAAGTTATTATTTAAACTAGATTTATGTAATTTTAGAATTA
Source organism: Viscum album (assembly GCA_963277665.1). Lineage (NCBI taxonomy): Eukaryota > Viridiplantae > Streptophyta > Magnoliopsida > Santalales > Viscaceae > Viscum > Viscum album. The sequence continues at coordinate 161,204,186 of OY728119.1, read as the reverse complement.
TAATATATTTGTAGAAATTATGTTCTTGATTTAATTAATTAATTTTTCTTTCTTAAAAACCCTTGGATATGTATACTAGGAATACCAAAACATATAACTTGTACCTAAGGATGTTTAGGGTTTGGTTGAATATATAATATATAAATTTCATTAAAATAATTAATCAAAATTTATTAGGTTAATTAATAAATATAAAATAAAATTTTGCACCTTTCCTAAAGATGAATCGGGGTTGACTTTAGGTATTAATTTTTTATTTTTTTGAGCATACTTTGGTTTAGTTTTTCCTTGGTCATTAATGGGTGAAAATTAAGAAAATTTGATGGGAGAATGGCATTTCATGGTTTGTGCATGTGTTAGACCTAACTATGTGACCCAACCCAGAAAACCATGCAACCCTAGATAATGGCGATTTTCATGGTTTTCACACATTGTTTCAGGAAATTTGACTAAAAATTAGAAACCTTTCATCCCATAGAAGAGGTACACATTTTGGGTGCACTATTAGGGGAAAATGTGCACCCCGAGTAGCAAACTGTTCATATGAGATTTTACTCCCACAAAAATTATTAAAATATTTCATAAAATGCTATATAATACTTCAAAATTCAATAGCTCAACCCATAATTGATTTTTCTCAATTAAAAATACTCATATAGGGATTCTAAGGCCATCTAGCCTCTATTATTAGTGATTTGATGCTCGATTAATAGATCTTCACCTCTATGGTTATGTGGTTTCTTCTCGAATAATTTCCCATTATCATCCCATTATTTTGGTGGTATTTTCCTTCTTATTTTGGTTTGATGTAAACCAGGTTTTGTGTATCTAGATCTAGGATTGTATATCTAGATCTAGTTTTAAGGGATCTTGGTTTATTCGATCTTGGATTTAGGTTTTAGATCTGGATTCCACGTACCTTTTGTTATGAAACTCCTTTTGTAAGTTGATGTGAATTATATATCTTGTCATGATATCATCTTTGAATCGAAATTATTTATAATCAAACATATTGTATTTAGTATTGTTTTAGTGAATATTGGTTTATGGGTTTGATCTAGGTATTATTCCTCAATGAATCATGGAGATTGACATCAACATTCTAAAGGTAGGAAGTCCTTACCATCTTGGGACCTTATATTTAGTTGGTTGACATGCTTGTCTTTTGTGTATGTTCCCAGTGTAGAGACCCTTATTTTATATGGTTGGTTTAGCATGTGTGGGTATCCTATTATTCATTTTCTTGGTATATATTGTGTGTTACTTATTGTGTCACACCTTATATGTGGTTATTTTATATCCCATGAAATATTTGATATTCAGTACTTGTTCCTTACATTGTGGAAACTTACTTTTATATTGTTCGTATAATGTGTAATATTTATTGTGATATGTACTTCATTATTATTTCATGGCTTACATGTGGATATGTATATAGCTGGTGGAATCTTATATTCAGTTCTCATGTTGATAGGTGGTCATGATGAACTTAGCCTACCCCTTAGAGGGGGATCTTGGATGGCATGACTCATATATTGTGGTTATAGATACATGATAGATAATTCTAGAGATTTCAATGTGATTATCCTATATGGGGACAACTCTATACATCTATGTAATAAGTTATAATTATCGGTACAACATACTGATGGGGAACATCCTTACGTAGGTGTAGAGTTCCATTGATTTAGGTGTGCCAAGTATGAATATCGTCAGAGGAAAGTGGGTATCAATGGGTCATGGGTGTGGCTTTATATTAAAGGTAAGAATGGATTTGTTCCTTAAATGTGGAATATGTATTTTCCTTAATGGCAGGACATAGTCTCACAACATAATATTATCCAAGTGGTGACTAATAATGAAATTCTTCCAAAAGTTCAATGAAGCTGGTATGGTCAAGGATTGTGAAGTCTGGGTTAGTAAATGATCACATGATATTTGATTGGTTATATTATTTTTTCACAATTGACTTTTCATCATGACCTAAACCTCTATATATATGTGAAATTTTTTTAAGGACACAGTGGTGGTGTCTTATTGGGTTTATATTCAGACCATATATGGGAATCTCGTTGCACATGTGGACTTCATTACCAGTTACCCAAAGACAGGAAAGGTCCCATATATATATTTATGAGGATATTAGAGTTAGAGGATGGATTTAGTACCAAGATAGACTATAGATAGTTACCGGAACATTTTTTTATTTTTTTATTTCCATTTTTTTCTTATACTTGTTATCCAACTATATTTTTGGTCTGTTTCATTTAATATTGTATGGCTAGACAAATTTTTTTTATAGAATCTTGTTTATGTTATCTTCTACTGTGATTTTTAGTTGGGTTAAATATATGTTATTTATCTATGTGTGTGGAAACAAATATCGAGGGTATAGTCTCTCTACTAGAATATGATGCCCTCACTGCTAGTCAGCAACCTCTTGAATATAGGGTAGCATGCATGGGGTTATGTGCCACTTCATCTTAGACCAGGTGATTCTAGTTAATGAGTTACAAAATTGTATCAAAGTACAAGTTTCTATTTTCTTCTTTGGGTCATTTTGGGACATGGTTGATAGGATATATGTTGTGTGGAATGTAGGTTGGATATTTTTTAGGTTCTCATTCATGTCTTCCAGAAGAAACCTCCAAGTTACAATGATGTGATTTCTATTATAGTTTATGGAATTTTGGTGTGTTCTTGAATCATGAATAGGCTTGTGGGATCAAATATTATTTATATACCTATTTATTTGGTAAATTGTAGTTCAATAATTAAATTCCTTGATGTATGTTATTGGTTTGGTGATATATATGTATTCTCCACTTTTTTTATATATCTATGTTTTAATTTATTAGATGAAATTTTAAAATCTTTAATTATATATATATATATATTATAGCTAATGTGGAGGTATAGAAGACTAGTATTGATCATTGGGTAGAATTAGTAGGGTCATAGCTTGTGTGGGTGTATCTCTTAGGATAACACTTCTTATAAAAAACAAATATTTGTTCCATATGACTACTTAATTTACACTAATAATAAATTTATCCTATGCTTTATAATTTTTTTTCCAGATTTCTAAAAATATTTCACCTCAGAGATTCTTGATGGGGCCACATGGAAAAGAAAGCCAGAATCATCCCACTGGGGAGGACATGCTAGTTACATAATAGGTTATACTAAAGTTTGTAGTTGAGCATGCTCACACACTCGTTCCGATGGTTAAGGTGGAAACCCCACCTCATCATGGATACCTCCAGATTGTGCCTTCTTAGGGAAGAGGGTGAAAAGGATAATGGTTGACGTTTCTAGAGATTTCCCACTATCAAATCCTCCAACCATACATGGCACTAGTTTTCTTTAGTATTTTGAGGTTTGGATTTAAATTATCACAGTAATATTTTATATGGTAGAGACTCATGAGTATAAGAGGGTGGATCCAAATTCCTCTATGCTTTAGGGATCAATGTATAGATGGTGGGGTGTTATGAGATAAGAAGGCATGCATTAGTGTCTTACCCGGGGGACTTCGAGGAGATATTCATCTAGAAGTTCTTTCATGACACACTGAAGTTGGAAAAATAGGTTGAGTTTATAGATATTTAGTATAGGAAAGTGTTATTTTATTCTCACTCTATATGTTTTGTGGAGTTACTATGATTTTTTCCTCTTTAGGAAAGTAATGAGGTACAAGAGGCTTGAAAGTTTGAGATTTTCCTTCTTTTAGAGCATAGATTCTTGGTTCGGTGCATTGAACTGACAACATATGTAGAGGTTCATACAAAGGTACTAACTTTTGAGAAGTGTCTAGATGAGGGCATAATTAAAGGATTTATTCAATATTATAGTGTTTCGAAAACCAGATATCCTAAGAATACATTAAGGGTCTCTTCTGATAATATAAAGTGGAAGTTCAAGGAGGTAAAACAATATGGAAAATTATAGGAATATAGTATTGATTCTTCAACTCCCTCGATAAGAGGAGGATCTACTTAGTGCTACAATTGTGGGTGGAATAGAAACATTAGTAACTCATTCATGAATCCACTAAGGGAATGTCTTTGATTTTTAATGGTGGTCCATATCTAGTTCGATTATTCTAAGGTATTATGTCTAGATTTGTGGAGTTTAGGTAGGGGTATATAGAGGATTCCTTAGTAGAAGACCTAGGAATCACAGGCCCTGGTGACTCCGATGAGTTACACACTATAAAGGAGAGGTCATGCTCTGAAGGAACGTAGGATATACATGATGGATGAGGTTCTAGATGTTAGTAAAGAGGGAACTTCTATATTCATATATATAATTTTTATTACCTATATGCTATATAATTATATTTTTGATATATTATCTTCCTGTTTTTTAAATCTAGTAAATTCATTACAGGACTAGATTTATTAGGTATGATAACTTTTGAGTTTCTCTCCCTTGAAAAACCAATGGAAAATAATGTTTACTATCGATGGCGATGTCCTCTATATTTTTTAATTATTGATGGATAGAAAAATTTGTGGGGAATTGGGATCTTAATGATGACTAGTTTTGATGTGATATTAAAAATATAATGGTTGAATTGTTATCGAGATCATATGGACTACTACCAGAGATGTGTATCTTTTACCTTGAATAGAGTAGAGTGGTTCCTTTTGACTGGTGAGTGGTATGTGAGGGAAGGCAGGATGTGAAAAAACTAGAGCTATATTGTAGCTATCATAGTTCAAGTAGATGGAAATCCTCTCATATTAGAATCAAAATTGATCCCCTTGGTCTTTATTCAAGTGGTTGATCATTATCCAGACGTTTTACCAGATGAATTCCAAAGCCTTCCCCAAAATAGAGGAATTGAGTTTGATATTGAGCTTATACCTTGGGTGCAGCCGATATTGAATCCTTCTTACCATATGTCACAATATTATTTGATAGAGTTGGAGTATTAGTTAGAGGATTTGGATATAAAGGGCCTTATGAGACCAAGAACATATCCTCAGTTGTTTGAGTGTTGTCTTCTAGGAAGAAGTATGGAAGTATATAGTGATATGTGGACTACTGGAATCTAAATATGGTAATGGTGAAGAAAAATTACCCTTTACCCAGGATTAAAGTTCTATCTGAGTAGTTATAAGGAGATGATAAATTTTCAATATTGATTTTTATTCAGGATTCCATCATCTATGGGCCAAAGGGGTGGATATTCCCAGCAAAATGTTTAGGAGTATATATAGACTATATGAGTATCTTTTCTTTCTATTTGGGTTGAATGATTATCTAGTGGTGTTCATGGATCTCATGAAGAAGATTTTATATCTATATCTTAACGTCTTCATGATGGTTTTTGTGGATGTTGTCTTAATATATTGAAGGACTTCATATAAAATGTATAAGAATCTTAAGATGAATTGAGAACACTTTAAGAGCATCAAATCAATGTTTACAGATCTAAGTTTCACTTTTGGATTTAGTATGTGTGGTTCTCTTTTCATGTAATATTTTATTAAGTAATTTCAGTGGACTTGGATACGGTATCGGTTGTGATGTCTTGGTAATGTCCAAGGATTCATTTTGAGATCAAGAGTTTCCTTAGGTTTGTGGGGTACTATTGATGTTTTATCCAGGACTTCCCATTTGTTAGTGCTGATGATAGAGATAATAAAATAGGGGATGAAGTTTTATTGGTATGACTCATATGAATTGGCCTTCCTAGAGATGAATAATATATTGAAAACAACTTAAATTTTGATTCTTTCAGAGTTTAGAACTGGATACATATGGTATCGTGATGCCTCTAGTGTTGGGTTGGGAGTTGGGTTGATAGGAAGGTATCAGGAATCCACTTATTGGTTGTTGTATTTAGTTTCCTTGGGTATCTATGACATTGGTAAGATCAGAAAAATTATCAACTATAATGATAACCTTGAAGTGCTCTAAATACATTCTTAATTATATTTCTATGGTTGGATAAAATACTACGATAGGGAACACAATATATAGATGGTCATGTGCGATTATTGGTAAGTGGATGAGGCTTCTTCTCATGAAGTTCGAACTTGATAATATCCAAGGTGCTGGATTATGAGAATAGACCCACCAGTAAGAATTACATATGTTTTGGTTCCAATGTATATTTCTATCTAATATCATTTCTAATGGTCCATAGACTTTAATATTTTCATCAATTCATTCCACGACTCGCGTACTTAGATTTACAGACCAAAACCATCACACCATATGTTAGATAGAATTAGGGTATGTTTGGAGCATCAGGAATGAAAAGTTATTAATGGATATGTAAAGGAAGGATTTTACCCTTAAATATTTATGGAAACTTATATCTAAACCCATTTATTGGAATAAAATAGTCACATTAAATTCAATAAACTTGGTGTAACAACATTTATATTTCAAATAGTCAAAGAAAGACATATTTGGTATATAGGTTGGTGAAATGTTCATCATTAGAATCTGAAAATTTTGATTATTTATTAAACTTATACTATCATTATATAGTTTAAATTAAGGTTTCAAATCAAAATCAGTGTGTACCAAAATTTATTAAATAAAACCACTTTAAAAAAGTTCTTCTATTTTTAACAATTTTCCTTTTTTAGGAAAAAAATTGAAGAATCAGTGATTCTTTTAAAGAATAGGATAAAGTAAGACAAATGATGATCAATTATTTGACTAAAATTTGGGAAATATGATCAAGAAATATGCTTAAATAATTTACACTAAGTTGATTAAATTTTTTTCTTTTTTCATAGAATATTTATAGATTTTAAAACCTTGAAAAAGGGTTTGATTAATCTTCTTATCTAGGAGATTAAACACACAGAATAATGATTGTTGATGTTTACTACTTCAATAACCACTTAAATAATAATAGAGTATGATGAAAAATTCATTATAAATGATCTCACTAATCATTTTAAAATTTTTGAAATTGATTGCGAGATATGAGAAATTTATTATATGATTCTAAAATTGACCCTGTTGATCAATTCTTAAATTTCAAGATGAAATAACTGTAAAAAAGTAAGTATAAAATCAGTTGTATTAAAAATTTCCCTAGCACAATTTTTACCCAAGCATAATGTCTAATTAAAATTGAATCAACTATAATAACAAGTCACATTTTATAAAATTTGATCACAAATGTATTTCTCCTCTCTCCTTTTCTCTCCTCTAAGATGTATGGTCCGCCTCAAATGTCCCATTCTCCATGTATGAATCTATTTCCTTGATCCCTCTCCAGTCAATGTATAAGTTTACCTCTCTTATATGTGATGTCTATCAAATGAGAATTTCAATGACTTAGATCACCCACTAATTCTTCACCATCTACGTGTCACTGGTTGTGGAATTTTAAAAAAATTCATGTGAATATAGTAGTTACCATTTAACAAGCTCAACTAGTGAAATGTATCTAGACATATTTTCTATCCACATTATAAAAAAATGAAAACAGATAAATAAATAATAAATTATTATCTTGATCAATATCAAAAAAAATTAAATATATTTTCTAATATACTTATTATTATTATTATAATTATTATTTATTTATTTATTTATTTATAAACATATATGTATATTATAAATATTTATACTATTATTAGATATACATTTTATATTTAACTACTATGTTAATTAATTTATATTAATTTATATTTGTTATTATTATTATTAAAAAATATATTTTATTATTTATTTATTTTATTCTTCATTATTTGTTGTCAGCCATGGGTTGTCTCTTTCCAAAGGAGGTGGCTTGGTGGACTTCCTCCTTGATAGAATATGGGCAGTGGTGATCCAATGGTGACATCATGGGATCTAATATTAGCCTAGCCTATGACATCATCTTCACTCGATAGATCAACTTTTGAGCACGCATAAACAACTGGTGAGTCTCATGTAGTTCAATATCCTTAAACCTCAGTCGAAAATCAATATTCAGTGGTTATTCCTATTCTGGGATGATTTCCAGTTTCAACAGTGTCACCTAGATCTTCTTCAATGGCTTGTCGACTCCTGATTCAAGATCATTTCATCATCTTCATCAAATCCACCAAGCCTCAATAGACCACAACAAGACCTCAATGGCACACATTGGTCCATTTTTCTTATTCTTATATCTAAATTTATTATCCTAGGTAATTCCAAATCTGGAAGTGGAAGGTGGAATAGTGATTGTGGATCATGTGATAGTAGAAAACGTTGTGACAATAAATTAAGTTAGTAGTGGATTCTCTTACCACTTTTAAATTAATATTATGGTGGCAGAGTGGTGTTGATACTGGTAGAAGAACGTTGAACGGTGTATTAAGATCACCACTAGTGGATGTGGAAAATAGGATCAATAGATAAATTTTTCGGTGGTTGTGTTTCCTAGTAGAAGCAGGGATAAAGATTGGTGGATCTAGGATTTAGCTGAGCCACCAGTAGATTAAGGATATAGACTAGTGGTGGATAACAGAGGTATAAGGGTGGATGGTTCTGGATTGAAAGAAGATCAAGTGAATGGTGGAGGAATTGTAGTTGATGGTAGATGTGGATGGAGAAATGGTGGTGGATCTACAGGTGGGAGATCCTCTTCTCCAACGGTGGATGACCTGTCCAACGATGGATCTTCTAGCAGTGGATCTTCCCGCAGTAGAAGATCCCAATGTTATATCAGACACAATTCTAAATAAAATAAAAAATCACAAATAATAATATAAAAAGCATTAAAATATTATAATTAATATAAAATAAAAATTAAAAACAAAAACAACTAATTATTTTTATATAGAAATTAAAAGTTAGAATAGAAAAAAGTAAAATCTAATAAATATTTTGAATAGATTCAAATTTTGTTAATTAAAAATTAAGAACTAAAAATTAACTAAAACACTACAATTAGTGATCAAAAATAAATTATTCCTCAAAAAGGATTAAATATTAAATTTTAGTTTCATTATTTAAAAAAATATAATGGTGATAAATTTAATTACAAAATTTAATTATTAAAAAAATAAAAAAAATATTTTAAAATAAAATCAGAAACAAAATACTAATAAAAGTAAATTAATATAATTAATAAATTAAAATAAATCATACAAATTTATACATGTAAAATTATGAATTAATAATTTGAACTACTGAATAACTCAATTACATTTAATTAACAAATAAGGAACAATTAATTAATTCAACTAAATATTAATTAAAAAATCTGCGGAAATAACACACAATTAGTGGATACATAAAATTCCCCCATACTTAATCATTTATTGTACTTAAGAAATTACAAATCAATTTCAATGGGATATAATAATTCTAAAAATTGAACAATTTTAATGCTACAAATGATTGATTACAAAAAATGTTTTTATCTATGAATCATTTTAAGTATAAAATAGGTATTCCCTCATAAAAAAATATATTATTGCAATATTTGTTTACTATTATAGAAAAAACTGAATGATCTTGAATAATATTGAATTTAATTAATCAATGATAGACTTTCATTTAATTGAGACTTCCAAACATCTCTTTACATCCAGGTGAGAAGACACACATAAATTATCACTAAAATAATTAAACATAACTAAATAGATGAGTAGGTTAAATAAATAAATGGAGGAGTAAATAAATCATCCAAAGGTTTTAGATTAAAGGTAATATAATCAAAGAATAAATATGATAAGGTTATCCTAGGATAGGATTTTAATTTAATTTCTCATGTAAATACCTGTATAAAAAGATTGATACTATAAAAAGGTTTCAATTTACTGATAGTTTATAACACTGTATCAAAACAAATATGACCATGAAAAAATTATTTCAAGAGGTCATTAAATGATTTACTCAATTAAAATCATGGGGTAATTAAGATGTAATCTTTTCAAAGTTGCTTAACAGCTTTCAATATAAAGAAATGTTTTGACCCACTGATAGTGAAGAGAAAAACATGAAAAACAAGAAATTTTGAAAACTGTTAAAGGGATTTGATTGGAATACTTTTAAGCATAGATTATCCCAAATGAAGACCCTATCCCCCACACCTAAAACCCAACTTTTTCCTCAAATTTGAATTCAATGGTGGAGGAAAACAATTTGAATTTTAATCTTCAAAACTGATTTTCAATTTCAATAGTTTAATGAAATGTTAAAAGGGTAAAAATAGAGTTCAAACAATTAAATGTTTTGAAAAAACAATATTTTGAAAAAAATTCAAATTCATTATCATCAAATAATTTTGATAATTATTTTCAAGTAAAGTTCCAACAATATCATGTAAATGAATGATTTCATATAAAAGAGCATGTCAACAATTTTAAATTTTATTTCAATTAAAATTATAGTAGAATAGAAAAATGGTATTCAAAACAACCATAATATAAAAGCAAAAAGTATTAACACAAAAAGATAGAGGTATTATTTTTCCACTATTAATTTCATACATTTAATAAATTTAGAAACATTGTAGTACAATTTTTAGTGCCAACAAGAAAGAAAAAACACAACAATAATGAAGAAGAGTATAAAAAGGGAAGAAAAAAATAAAACAAATCACTTCCTAGATTAAAGAGGATTTATCCTTGAGTTAGTCCAAAAACTTCTCTTACACCTTATATTTGAGGGAAATCCTATCGTATTTTCTACTTTTGTTCCAGTTAGGCTCAAACATGTAGCTTCTTGTAACATAAGAATAAAATAGAACTCTACTCTTCTTTTGACACTAACAACCTTTTTTATAAATAATGGCCAGGAATAACATGATCATAATACTAGTATAACCATCGAGAAAAATATATATCACTATAAAAAATTATTATTATTGAAAAATTAATCAATTGGACCTTTTCTTGACTCCCATGAAGAACTAAATTTTAAGTCTTTAGTTAAACTTCAGTAAAAAAATTATTTTTCAATAAAAAATATCATCCAAACTCTTTGGTTTCCAATTAAAAGAAAGTTTTATTCTTTGAAAATTTTCCACTATTGGATTATTTTTTCCTCCAAAAACTTTAACAGCACCATTCCTTCACACTCTAAGAATAGTAAAGGGTTTATACAACTTAGATTTAAATTTAACTAGAATGAGATTAATTTTTTAATTAAATAGAATGACCTTGTATCCAAATTTCAAATCTCAATTTTGAATGATAGAATCATGAAATACCATGTCCCACTCTTTTTAAATCATATAATTTTCAAAATACTCTCTCTTAATCTCATTTATCTCTCTAATTTCTAGTAGCCTCCTCTCTCCAAAAGTCATAATATAATATTTCAAAATCATTACATCCCAATAAGACTAGTGATGGCACTCTACAGGTAAATAAAAATGTTTCCCAAATAATATCCATTATGAATACATATCAATTGGGGTTTTGAATGTAGTTTTATAGTCCCACAAAGAATTATCTAATTTTAAAGTCCAGTACTTCTATGAATTAGAAACATTTTTATCTAAAATTTATTTCAACTCCCTATTTAAAATTTCAACTTGTTCACTAGACTGTGGGTGGTAGGAAGTTCATGTTCTATGGGTACACCCATATTTCCCTGTTATTGATTTATATTTTTAATTCTTAAAATGGGTGCCATTATCAATAATGAAATCTCTAGCCACACCAAACCTTAACAAGGAATTTTTTTTAATGAATTTTATTACATCTCTATCTTTATTTTTGGCGAGTTACATTGCCTCAACACATTTTGAAACTTAGTCGATGGCTACTAAAATGTACTCATTCCCATGAGATGATGGAAATAGTCCCATAAAATCCAATCCCAGAACAAAAAAGAGTCTCTACTAAAATAACATTATGAGGTAGTTCTTATCTTCTCCCAAAATTCCCTAGACTTTGTATCTATCATAGCCCACAAAAGAACTCCTAGCATCCTTGAACAAGGTAGGCTAGTAAAATACATCTTGAAATACATTTTGGGATATCCTCTCTCCACCATGATGTCCAATACAAGGTAAGGAGTGACAATTATACATAATTTGTAACATTTATTCCTCTATAAGAGACCATATAATAATCCCATTAGCATGGATCCTATAAATGTGTCATCCCAAAGATAGTACTTTATTTTTGAAATGAACTTTTTCCTTTGATTGTTTGAAAAATCCTCAGGTACAAAACATTCTGCTAGGATGTTTGAAAATTCTATAAACCAGTAAGACTACTTAATATATAGAGTGATTATATTTTCATTATAAAATTAAGATTTAATCTCCCTTGCATCATTACACTAGGTACTTGACCACCTAGAAAGGTGATATGAAACTGCATTCTTAGATACTTGTTTTTATCTAATATCCAAATAAAATTATGGTAATAAGAGATTATACATAATAATATGAGTTTTTTACTCCTTATTTTATAGAATATACTTAAAAGTTGAATGTTATATAAAGATTATCACTTTGGATCCTAAAAGGTACCACCTAAATTTCACTAGAAAAAAATCACACCTAACAACTTCTCAATGTTAAAGTAGTTATTTTTTATTCATATAGCAGTCAACATGTATAATAAATCACATGTAACCTATATTCTCTCCTATATCATAATAATAATCTAAAATATATGTCACATACATCACACATAATTTGAAAAGGAAACTTCCAATCAGGTGTAGTCATGATGGGTAATGAAGTGAGTTCTTATTGAATAAAATTAAATGATTCCAGTTAATTTTTAAGAAACATGAAGTGTGAATATTTGAATATAAAATAACAAAAGGGATTATTAATTTTTGAAGAGTATTTTATAAACCTCCAATAAAAACCAGCATTATCTAATAAAATTATAAAACCCTTAACCTTTTTATGAGGGGTTAATTTTTTTAATTACTTAAATCTTTGAAGTATAAACCACTAAACACGTTTGGAAACCTTTATGTCCTATCACTACACCTCTAGTGACCATAAACTAGGATTTATCTAGGTTTAGAACTACATTGGTCTCTAAGAATCTCTCTACAACCAATTCAAAATTTTATAAACAACTCATAAATATGATACAACAATGTAAAATTCATCCATAAACACCTCAATGATCTTCTCTATCAAGTCTAAAAATATATCCATAACATTTATTTGGAAGGTAGCGAGTAAACCACATAATCCAAAGGGAAATCACTAGAGGGAAAATTTCCCAAAGGGGCCTATGAATTTAGTTTTCTATTGATCTTCTAAGGCTATAAGAATTTGTTTTAACCAAAATAGTCATCCATAAAACAAAAGAACTCATTTCCAGCAAGCCTCTAAATAATTTGATCTAATAAGGGAATTGGAAAATGATCCTTCCTAGAAGATGAATTGAGTTTTCTGTAATTTATGCCAACTCTCCATTTGAATGATTTTCTCACATGAATTTTTTCATTTTTTCCATTGGTAAATATAGGGTAAACTCCAATTTTAGGACACCTTGGAAGGAACAAGACAATGCACTATAATAGATGGAATATATAATACCAATTTCAAGTATCTTGATAACCTCCTCTATGAAAAAATTATTTTATATTTGGGTCCTATCTCATTTGACACTCTACTCTCGATTTGTTGTATGGTTCCATATGAATCATGTGCATACAAAATTAAGGGCTAATAAAATTGATATTAGGTATGGACCATTTTATTATTGTTTTAAATTTCATAAGAACACCCAAACATTTTTTATCTTGATTATATTTTAGTTTAGAAGAAACAATTACAAGAAGTATTGAATTCTCATCTAAAAATGAGTATTTCAAGTGTGTTGGGAGCGGTTTTAGCTCCAAAGTGGGTTCTTATTCACTTGATAGAAGTATCTTAGTCCTGGGAGGACCATGATCTTAAACATTTTTCTTATAAGTAGTTTTAAAAGTGGAATTATTTTTAATTTTATACCTTGTTTTAAAATTTTATTCAATACTTTCCAACGTGGACAACTCACTTTCAAAAGTTTCCATATCAGAAGTCGGAATATTTATTAAATAAAAACCATATGTTAGTTTTATCAATTATTCCTCAACCAAATAAAATCATTCAATAGTGTCTTTAATAGTAATCAACATCAATTTATCTCAAGAATTATTTATGTTCAGATATGGAATATACATATCCATCTTGACTCTTGACAAAAGAAACAGGATTGGAGTCCAATTGTAGAAAGGTTTAAAGATTCTCACATTGAGAAGATTCAACAGTATAAGAAACACTATTTTCAACTCCTAAAGTAATTTTTGTATCCAAAGTTTCTTTTTACTATTCTTATAAATTTTCAATTGCATTTTCATCTCCTAACAGCTCTACTTGAGATCTTTCTTCACCAAAACATGGTTCTCTAATATTTTTAAATACATTTAGTTTCTAATATTGTTCCCTAAGTTCAAATATCATTTGACACATAGATTCCTCTATAACAGCTCCTCTAATTTCCAATAAGTACCTACCCATGATTATGGGAACCTCCTCATCACACTCCTTTTCTAGCATAAGAAATTCAACTGACAAAAACAACTTGAAAACTCCAACTATAAGATCATCTACCCTTCCAATATGATGTGTGAATAAATGGCCAACAAACTATTGGATGATAGTGGTGGGTTAAAGGTTGCACAATATTAGTTGTTGAATAATAATAATGGGATTAGGTTAATACTTGAACCAAAATCACACAGATAGTAAAATTGACCATAATTGCATAAAGTGTAGGGAATGAAAAATCAAATAGGGTTCATAAGATTTGGAAATATTTTCTTTGGAATAATAACACTACACATTTTTGTGAGCCTTTATGTATCAAATTAGTCAACAATTTTTTTAATTTTTTGGAGATATTATAGATATAAAGGAATCAAAATCAAGGCTTGGATGAAATGTATATTCACTTAGAACATGGTTAAAATCTAAGGAATAGAAGCAATTTAGTCTTTTTATTACTCTTGGGTTTTAATTTTTCTGGTAAAGGGATGTCTGGGTAATAGTTCCTAATAATAGAAGGCATCTCTTCTATTTCTTCAATAAATTTCTCATCTGGTTTATTCTTTTTTAGGTTTCATTAAAATTTGAACTTGAATTTCAAGTGAAAATTGAGATTCTCATCATTTTTAAGAATTTTTCTCCCATTTCTAGATTTTTTATTCTGTAGAATTTTACTTCCAAACTCATTATTTTTTTCAGTTTTGGAACTACTAAGGTCTTTTCTATATTTTTATTGAGTATTTATCCCACTTCTTATAATTGATGCGACAATATTTTTCCTATGGTTTATTTCAATTGTCCTAAAAAGCTTACCTCTATCCTTATATGTCATTTATCTTTGTAACTAGCCATTTTGCATTACATATTATAAATTTTAGATTCATATTTATCCTTATCATATTCATTTTTTTTCTTTTTGAGATTTAAACTTATCCTGGTGAGAGTAAAATATTTTTGAACATTTGTTTCATCCTACTAAGAATTTTCGCTTCAAAATTCCCTTGGGTAATGGATGACTCACCCCTCATATGATTGTTTAAATTTTTCCTAGGTTGGTTTTGGTAACTAGGAGCAGCAAGTTGTCTTATCATACCTTGTTATTTCCATGATAAATTAGGATGGTTCTTATATCATTGGTTGTAATTGTTTGAAAATGGATCATATTTATTATGAATCCTAGTACCATAATTTGAAAAAATGACATTTTATATTATTGGGATGACATTTCATAGTTTAGAAAGAAGTTTTTGATGTTCCCAAACATCCCACTCTAAGAAAACATCCCTCTAAGAGATTGGTTTAGGTTTTGTTAGCGCACTTGATTTACACTTTTTTTAAAAGTTTGGTTCATTAGAGATTGATACTGATCGTTAATTTGAGATACTTGGGAATTGAAATTTACCCCTGAACCATTATTATTTAAACTTTTATTCACTCTCTTCCTCCTAGATCTTTCAGGATGATAATTTAAAGCAACGTTGTTAAAAATTCTTCTCAATTATTCATTCGTATTATCATAGTAATTTCCCCAAGAAGATTGGGATAAAATATTCTTACTAGTGGAGGAAAATACTTCATATATAGTTTCCATGCGGTAATGTGATGGAAGATTATGAGGAGGATACTTCCTAATAATGTTCCTAAATCTATCCCAATCCTCATGAAATGCCTCTCCATCCTCTTGATATAAACTAGTGATTTTTCTTCTATTTTTTCTAGAGTCTTTGGGGATAAAATTTAATTACAAATGAATGTTCCAAGTTTTCAAAGACATATTCATCTAAAATTTGAAACAAGTTTCATGTATTCATTTTAAGGAAAAAGAGAAACACTCTCATCCTTAACCCATTCTCATTAAGCCCTAAAAGGGGTAAATAATTCATTATATTGTAGAAGTCTCTAATGAAGGCTAGTGACTCTTCATTAGAGATCCCATTAAAGGTAGGAAATATGGAAATATTTATTTCTTATGCTCATATTTTTGGGATCAAGGTGAGAGTCTAATTAAAGATGAGATGCTTGAAAAATGAGGGAGTTGAAACTCAATCATCCTAGGAAAACTCATTTTCTTTAATGTTTAGTTTAGGTTGAAAATTGTGTCGATTATTAATAGGAACTCTATCACTAAAGTTTTTCATTTTAGATTTTTTGTCTTTTAATGTGCACTCAAATTTTTATCTACTCTAGGAACAGAGTCCTCTATCCTATCATTTGAAGTTCTTGTGCTCATACACTACGTAGTAACAATTTAATTAAGCAGAAAAAACTAACAACAACAATTATAATAAGAATATTGATAGATTTTTTTAAC
Organism: Viscum album; assembly: GCA_963277665.1. NCBI lineage: Eukaryota > Viridiplantae > Streptophyta > Magnoliopsida > Santalales > Viscaceae > Viscum > Viscum album. The sequence goes on along the minus strand of OY728119.1, from coordinate 161,187,408 downwards.
AAGTAGTATTCACAATTTTTTGAAAATAAATTTTAATAATTTTTTATCAAAGGTTTTTTTAAAAAACAATTCGCAAGAAGTGTTCATCAGAAACAGCTCCAAAAACATGACACGTTCTTCATTAAAATATGCTAAGTTTAATTATTTATTGAACCCATATTCTAAATATATAGTATCAATCAGGGTGTTGAACCATAGTTAATTAGCATATTAAAATTTTTTTAAACAAAATAACTATAAAATAGTGGTTAGTTTTTTTAATATTTTCTTTTTATAAGAAAAACAATTAAAGAAACAACAATTGGTTTTAGAGAAATGGGCGGAGTAAGAAAAATCATTGTCAAAAAGTAGAATGGAAATTGAGAAATATGATCAAGAAAGATGAAAAAATAATTTAAACTAATAGGGTTAAATGCATTTCTTCATTCATAAAAATATTATTGAATTCATAACCCTGAAAAGGGTTCGATTAATCTCCCTCTCCATGAAATTAAACATTTAGAATAATGATTCTTGAAGTTATCCACATCAAGAACCACTCAAATATCAATTTAATTTAATGAAACATTCATTATAAGTTATCTCACTGATTATTTTTGATGTTTTGAAAATGAATGTAAGAGGTGAGAAACAATTTTTATGATTCCAAAATTGACCCCGCTAATCAATTCTAAAAATTGAAGAAGGAATAATTGAGAATAAATAAGTATAAACATATATGTATTAAAAATTATTTGAGTGAAATGTTTATCCAAGGATCGTGTCAAATTCAAATTGAAACAACTACAATAACAAGATATCTTCCCTAAAAGTTGATAATAACTTTGTTGCTCCTCTGCTTCCCCAGTCTCCACTAGAATGTCTGGTCTATCTCGAACATCCCAATCTCTAAGTTTGAATATTTTTCTTCGATCCCTCTCCCTTCAATGTGTAAGTGTACCTCTTTTGAATGTGAATCCTATCACCAAAGAATTGCATCGACCTAGATCGGTCTATGATTCTTCACTTTCCATTTGTTATTAGTCACGGCATTTAGAAAAATGCATTTGACTTTAGAAATTAAATTTTAAAAACCTCGACCGCCAAAATTTATATAGAAGTATTTTTGTTTTTTCGGCTAAAGGGGTTTTTTTATTTTTATTTATTTTTTATTTTATGGGTTAACACTTTTTTTAGTTAAAAAACCAAGTTTCTTGAGCACCAATTCAATTGGCGCGCTTACAAAAACCCTAAAGTGCTAATTCAATTGGCGCTCAACCCTTTTTTTGAGATTTCCCCATGCCACCCCTCCCCAGCCCCCTATATATATAAATATCTTATATAAATATTTAAATATTTTTAATTATAATTATAATAAGAATATTTATAATAAATATACTCACTAAAATAAATATAATAAATTTATAATTATACTTATTATATTTATAACAATTATATATATATAATAAAGATATAATAATAATGAATATAATTATTATAACTATATAAATACAATAAATAAATAATTAAACTAATTATATAATTATAAATATAATAAATATATAAATATAAATATAATAATAATAATAAATATATAATTATAATCAATATAGAATTATAAATATAATAATCATAATAATTGTATATTAATAATAAATATGTAACTATAATAATTATAATTATTATATATAATTGTATATTTCTAATAAATATATAATCAATATATTAATAAATATATAATTATAATAATTGTATATTTCTAATAAATATATAAATATAATTATTATATAATTATTATTATAATAAATATAATAAATATATATGTATATTTTATTATAATTATAATAAATATATATTTATCATATTTTATTATAATTATAATAATTATAAAATATAAATATAATTATAATTATAAAAATAAGAATTATATAATTATATAATTATTATAAATATATAATTGTTATAATTATATATTTATTATATTTATAATTTTAATTATATTTTATATAATTAAAATAAATATGTAATTATATAATTATAATAATTATAATAATTCTATAATTATATATTTATTAGATTTATAATTATAAATATAATTATTAGTATTATAAATATTATTATTATTATAATAAATATAATCATTATAATTATAAATATAATTATTATAACTATTATAATAATATATTTATTTATTTATATATTTATATATTTATAATTATAGTTATTATTATTATTATAAATATTATAATTATATATATACATATATAATAATATATTTATAATGATATATATAATTATTATAATTATTATAATGATATAATTATACATTTATATATTTATAATTATAATTATAAATATAATTAATATTTAGTTATGATATTTATAATTAGTATATAATTATTATAATTATATAGTTATCATAATTATATGTTTATTATAATGATAATAATTATAAAAATTATAATTATTATAATTATTATAATTATAACACATATAATTATAATTATTATAATTATAATATAATTATTGTAATTGTATATTTTTTATAATTATAAAATTATTATATTTATAATTATAAATTTTTTATAATTATATAATTGTTATAATTATATATTAATTATACATACAATTATATAATTATTGTAATTATAGTTTTATATTTATTATAATTATATATTTTTTATATTTATTATTATAATTATATATTTATAATTATTATATTTATAATTATATATTTATAAAATTATTGTAATAATATATTTATTATATTTAACATTATATTATTATTTTAATTATATATTTATTATTATTATTATATTTGTAATTATATATTTATTATAAATATACAATTATTATAATTATATATTTAATATAATTATATATTTATCATATTTATAATTATATATATATTATATTTATATAATTATTATAATTATATATTTATTATAATTATATATTTATAGTAATTGTATATTTATTATAATTATATAATTATTATTTTTATAATTATATGTTTCTTATAATTATATAATTGTTGTAATTATATATTTATTATATTTAACATTATATAATTGTTGTAATTATATATTTATTATAATTATATAATCGTTGTAATTATATATTTATTATATTTAACATTATATTTTTATTATATTTATAATTATATATTAAATATAATTATAAATATAAATATAATAAATATATAATTATAACTCTTATATGATTATAATAATTATATAATTATATAATTATAACCCTTATATAATTATAATAATTATATATTTATATATTTATTATATTTATACTTATATTTATATTTATTATTGTATAATTATTATAATTATTATAAATATAATAAATATATAATTTTTATAATTATAATAAAACATAAAAATATAATCATTATAATTATAATAAAATATAAATATATAATTATTATATTTATTATAATAGTAATTATATGATTATTATATTTATATATTTATTAGAAATATACAATTATTATAATTATATATTAATAATTATATTTATTAGAAATATAAAATTATATATAATTATTATAATTATTTTAGTTATATATTTATTAGATATATACAATTATTATAATTATTATTTTTATAATTCTATATTGATTATAATTATATATTGATTATTATTATTAAATTTATAATTGTATATTTATTATTATATTTATATTTATAAATATATATTTATTATATTTATAATTATAGAATTATTGTAATTATATATTTATGGTATTTATATAATTATAATAATTATATTTATTATTATTATATGTTTATTATAATTATATAATTGATATAAATATAATAAATATAATTATAAATTTATTCTATTTTATAGTCATTATATTTATTATAAATATATTTATTATAATTCTAATTCTAATTATATATATAAGGGGGTTTGGGGAGGGGCGGTATGGGGATTTTGAAAAAAAATGGTGGAGCGCCAATTGAATTGGCATTTTAGGTAAATTGGTTGAGCGCCAATTCAATTGGCACTCAACAAACCCATTTTATCAAATAAAAAAGTGTTAACCCATTAAATTAAAAAACACCCTTTTAACAAAATTTGCCACGTATTTTCTGTCCACCTGCGGGTTGTCTTCTTCCCCAGGAGGGGGCACGGTAGATTTCCTCCGCAACAGCAGAGGGACTGTGGTTCTCTAATGGAAACATCAAGGGAGCTCTGCTTGGCTCAGCCGAAGACATCCTCTTCGCTCAGCAGTGTGGCATCTGAGCACACAGGGATGTCCGACGAGTCTCTGGTATGTAAAGACCCGCAAATTTCAAGGAAATTTTTTTCTTAATTTTCTTTGGAATTTTATAAGAGCGCAGCTTCAGACGGCACCTGATTCCGAGGCCCGGTGTGCCCGGAATCAATTTCCGAAGTTTGGCTCGGGTACGTTCAGTGAACGGACGAGCGGGTTTTTCTATCTATTGAACCGGTGCCCGGAATCAAATTCTGAGGGCACCGATGAAATCGCAGCGCCGGTTTTTGCTTAGAAACGCCTCTTCCGGAGTTGCGTTTGCTCAGACGTGGTTTTTAAATTTTGCGGCTTTAAGTCAGAATAAAATAAAGTTTGTGCGACAACTTTATTTTATTTCACTTAAGCTGCTTGGAAGCCACTTGAAGCCACTTAGAGGCGGCTTGAACTAAGTTGAACTGGATAGGATGCTATCCAGAAATATCCTACCCTCTTGGTAGGATATTTGTGAGGCAGGGCCCGCACGAGCCCCGCCGTTTCTTTCGCTAAGTAACGCACCCGCGAAAACCCGTCAAGGTAACTGAAAAGTCAACCGACGCGTTTCTTTAATTCTTAACAGACCATTTAATTGGGCGGTTTCTTTCGTGAATTAAATGGGCTGTTTCGCTCGTTGAATTAATTCAACGAATTAAATGGGTCGTTACTTATGCGTTTTACGTTTGTTGGCAAAATAATAAAATAGACAAACTTGTCTATTTTGGAGGATTGCTATCGTTGTGCAATTCCTCTGAGCCTCCACCCTCTCCGCGAAGAACGCGAAGAACGCGAAGAACGCGAAGAACGCGAAGAACGCCGGCGACTGGAATTCGACGACGCACACCGAGATCTGCGACGTCGCCGAGCTTTACCCGCGACGTTCTTCGGCGACGCTCTTCTTCCGTGGCTGATCCTCGTTCGGCAGCTAAGGTGAGAATCGAACCTTAATTCTCTTTTTTTTTAATTTTCAATGACAACGGATTTAATAAATTAAATCCGTTTGTTCCAGATCCGGAGATCTTCGGCGCGACGTTTTTCCCGCGGTGCGACGAACGTCTTTTCCGCGACGATCCCCTCTTTCCGCGACGACCTCTCGTCCGACGACGACTTCGAGGTAGGGATTTATTTGGGAAAAGTTACCCCTTTTAAATTTTCTCGGGAACGTTCTTGAAAATTTAAAAAGCCGGTTTCAAACAAACAATTTTATCTTTAAATAAAATTGTTGGATCATGTGTTGATCACCTTATTTTTTTCTCCCGTTGTTTATGGCTAACGCGGAGGGTGCGGGTCTAACGAACAAGACCCGGCAACCCTCCGCCGATCTCTTTTGTTGTGCGGATATGGCGGACGACGACAAACCGCGCGGCAGGGGCGATCCGTTGATCCCGCAGTGAAGGTCGGCATCCGGGAGGGGCAACGGCGCAGTCGGGAGGCAAATCGGGCCACCGGAGCATCTCCGGCGGCCCGCCGGAGGGATCCACCGCGGCTCGGCCGCGGCGGCGGCGAACCAGCGGACCCGCGGTCCGCGGGTCCGGTCCACCCGGTCGGGACGCGGCAATGCGCCGCGTCCGCTGACCACCCGCGCGGCCCGCACGCGGGCCGCGGCTCCTCGACCGCGGGCTGCGCCCGCGGCCTTCCACCCGCGCGGCTGGCCAAGCCGCGCCGGCCGAGCCGGCCGAGCCGGACCGGCCCTGGCCGGGCCAGGCCGGGCCAGCCGGGTCGGACCCGGGTCGGGCCGACCCAGGGGGGGTCGGGCCGGGTCGGCCCGGGCCCGTACCCCCATCTTCGGACGTTTTCGTTCAAACGCCCGTATCTGGAGCTTCGTGCCTCCAAATGACCCGCCGTCAGCGGCGACGCGATCCTTGGATCAAGACGGTCGTTTCGGTATATTATACTCATGGTTTCGGAAGACTTTGGGTTCGGCCGGGTTGGTTCGTACACGAAACCAACCGGGCCCTCGGAGCAGAAACGCTCATAACGTGAGCTACGGACGTCCGATCGACGTACCGTCAGCTGTGGTAGATTCCTCTAAGTGAGACGGAACTTTTGGCATACTCCGCCCGAGGATCGGATACAGGCGGAGTACGGTCGGGTTGGTTTTGCCCTAAAAACCAACCGGGCCCCTGGGACGAAAATGCCAATAACTCTCAGACCGGGCGTCCGATTGACGCGCCGTCTGTCGCATTGAGATCCTGTTGTCGATACGGAACTTTTGGATACATCAACTTCGGACTACGTGTCAGTTGATGTATCAGCCTCTCGGCTCGTGGAGCGGACCCTCTTAAACGAGCTCGCTTTGTGCAGGAACCCTAGTGCTGGCTGTGGCTTCGACGACGGCAGAGCAGAGATCCTCCGTGGACTGCGACGACGACAGAACAGAGATCCTCCGTGGACTGTGACGACGGCAGAGCAGAGATCCTTCGTGGACTGCGGCGACGACTGTGCAGAGATCCTCAGTGGACTGCGTCGACAACTGCACTCAGCGAACCTACGTGGAACAGTGCTACCGAACCTGTGTGAGCTGAATCTTCTTTTACCTTGAGCGGTGGAGCGCTTGGGTGTAGCGGCGGACCCGTGGTTCTTGACAGTGGTGGTGCGCTTGGATGCAGCAGCAGACCCTTGGCGGTGGAGCGCTTGGTTGTAGCGGCGGACCCGCGATACTCTACGGAGTGTGTGCGCTTGGGTGTAGCGACAGACCCGCGACTGTGGAGACGCGCGTGCGGAGTACGGAGACCGTGTAGATGACTGAGACCTGACGACTGCTTGACCGACTCGACTTGGAGTGAGTCGACTAGCCCAGTGGACGGAGCGCCCAGTAGTTGGCAGCAGACCCACGGCGGACGGAGCGCCTGGTAGTTGGCGGCAAACCCGCGGTACTCGACAGGAGGAGTACCTCAGTAGGCTAACTGGGTGAGCGCCCGGTATTTGGCAGCAGACCCTCAGCGGACGGAGCGCCCGGTAGTTGGCAGCAGACCCGCGGTACTCGACAGGAGGAGTACTTCAGCAGTCTTAGGTTAGTGAGCAGTACCTCGGAGTCGTGACAGGACCACTGTACACTTCAGAGATGGGGCTCTTCAACTTTTACGGTTTCGATAATGAAAATCCTGGTTGAGCTGAATCTTATGTTACTCTCCTTTGTGGATTGTGTTGAACTATCCTTTGTGGATTTACTGTTTACTCTCCTTTGTGGATTTGAGTCTTGCTTTCCTATGTGGATTGAGTTGTTCTTGAGCTCGTGAGCAGAGCTAGAAGTGGGGACTTAGGTATATGTATGGGCATATACCTAAGTCGAGTCAGATGTTACTTCGTGATTGCATCTTTCTTTTGTGCTATATCCTTTGTGGATTTCGGGAGACCTTCGGGGGTCTCGGGGTCCTTACTGAGTAGTTGTACTCACCCCTGCACGGGCTATGCCCGCACCTTGTTGTGTTGGTTGCAGACGACGGACAGCGCTGATCACGGTTGGGGCGTGGAGCAGGACGGTACCTGGAGGTGGACCACTGGGCGGGACGTGCTCGGAGCGGACGTGGGACCCGAGGAGCCTGGAGGCTATCTGTACCCACCCTTCAGGTGGGATTGCCAGTGCACGACACGAGGCCGCCGTCTTTTCTTCAGTTGTTGTACTTTACTTTTCAGTTGTACTTTACAGTTGGGCTTGTATTTCCGGCCCCCTTTACTTTTCTGCACTTTACTTTCCGCTTGCTGACTTTGTGTGGTTGTTACTTATAAAGGCAATGCCTTCCCTGTTTACTGGGATTTTACGCCTTGGTGCTAGTCGCCAGCCCCTGGCCTATGGAAGGAGGGCTTGGGGTAGTCACGGCACGGGCCCCGAGGACGGGTCGTGACAAATTGGTATCAGAGGTGGTCGGTTCTACCGCAGACTCTGATCGTCTTTTCTTTCTATATGAAGCAGTAGTGTTTAGTGTATTGAGTGTGGTTATCAGTTCAGGGAGCCCAGTGTTGGTGCGGCGGCCGACGTATCCATACACCAGGACCCTGACTCCTGATTTCCGACTTAATGCATGAAAACATTGTTTGCGTGTGTGTTTCAAGTCTTCTTTGTGATTACTTGTGTCAGCTCACCGGGTATACTGTTCTGACTGTGGTTCTCTTGTTCTCCTTTTCAGGATGGCCCCGCGACGACAGCCAGCTAGGGTTCCGAGTGTAGGGCGCGACGGCAGCCCACCGAGCGACGAGGCCTCGGTGCAGGGCCCTTTGCCAGCGGTGGCACCGGCGGTAGCTTTACCCGCCGAGCCACCGATGCTACCAGTACCAGATGCTGACGATGCACGTCGCCTCAGGGCACTGCATGAGTTTTAGAGCCAGCGACCGCCCAGGTTTCACGGTGAGGCGGACCCCCAGGCCGCCGAGGACTGGCTAGAGGCGGTGGTACGGATCTTTAGGCTAGTGAGGACACCAGCGGATCTCATGGTGATTCTCGCGGCGAGCCTCCTGCAGGCGGCGGCAGGACGATGGTGGAGCTTGATGCTCCAGGTGCACGATGAGGCATCTCTTCTTTGGACGGACTTTGAGAGCCTCTTCCGCTCGGAGTTCGTCCCAGCCACCCTTCGTGCAGTGCGTATCCAGGAGCTTCTACAGCTGCGGCAGGGCAGCATGACGGTCGCTCAGTACGCGGCGAGGTTCACCGACCTTTCTCGGTACTCGACAGACATGGTACGGGACCCCTTCTTCCGGGCCCGGACCTTCGAGCAGGGTTTGAGACACGAGATCAGGGCATCGCTGATCTCCCTCAGCATACCGACTCAGACAGGAGTACTAGAGCGGGCCCTTCTGATTGAGAGCTTCCTTGCTGAGTCTACACCAGCACAGAGACCCACCGCAGGGCGGCACGTAGCGGAGTCTTCGGTAGCAGGTAGCCGACAGATGACTCAGGGTTCCAGGCAGACCAGACCTACCAGTGGCCGACTGCACGACTCAGGCTCAGTTATGCGGGGAAGCCGGGGTGGAGTCAGAGCCAGGCGTGCCGAGAGTGGGCAGTGTTACTCCTGTGGCGGAATTGGTCACATGGCTCGTGACTGCCCGACCCGCCATGCGGGGGAGCAGCAGACGGTTGAGGAACCACCTAGGCAGAGGCAGAGGTTCGACCGTGGCGGTCTGCAGGGAGGAGACGGACGAGGTAGAGGAGCTGGCCGAGCAGCAGGTGGTGGACGACGCTTTGAGGCTCTACCACCACCACCACCAGGAGGTCCACACCGACCGCAGGGGAGAGCTTAGCTTCAGGCAGCCGAGGCCTTCGATCATGGAGCCCTGGGAGCTGATGGACAGGAGCAGAACTAGTGGATACATCCTTTGTACTTCTGGTTCCTTGTTGCTTTTGTGTAGCGTCTTGTAATATGAGCTGCAATAATAAAAGACGCATATCTTTGTGATATTTTTCGTTCCTGTCCTCTTTCGTGATGTTACTAGGAGATTCCAGTTTTGGCTGTTGACTTGACCCTCACTTGTGAGACATCTACTGGAGGAGACCCAGTTACCACACACTGATACCGACAGTGTGACTCAACCCTTGGAGGCGAGAGTAACGGTTGAATCTCTTAGTAGTAGCGTCGAGGCCTTACGACGTCATCCTTGGTATGGATTAGTATCATCCATGTTAGGATTGACTGTTTTAGGCAAAGAATGTGGTTCATCCAGGGGATGAGACCAGATTTCTCTTTTCGGCAAAGAAGAAATCTTGCAGCTCTTGTGGGACCAGAGATGGTCCGAGCCACGACAGAGAAGGTCCAGATCATCCAGGGGAGGATGAGGACAGCTCAGAGCCGGCAGAAGTCATATGCTGACAGGAGGCAGAGGCCACTAGAGTTCGAGGATGGCGACCACGTCTTTTTGCGTGTCTCACCTCGACGTGGTTTACGGAGATTTGGCCGAGGCCGCAAGTTGTCTCCACGCTTCATCGGGCCTTTCCAGGTCCTCAGCAGGATAGGAGAGGTGGCTTATCGCCTGGCTCTACCACCTCAGTTGCACCGGGTGCACGACGTCTTTCACGTGTCTCATCTGAGGAGATACGTGCACGACCCGACGCACATCATCGACTTTGGGGAGCTGGACGTGGACGATGGGGCGACTTTTGCGGAGGTCCCAGTGGAGATTGAGGATCGACAGGAGCGGGTCCTACATGGGCGGTCGATTCCTCTTGTGCGCGTCAGATGGCAGCACGGGAACCTCCAGGAGAGCACTTGGGAGCGGGAGGCTCAGATGCGTGCTCAGTACCCCCATTTGTTCCCCTAGTTTTTGATGTATCTTTACGGGGACGTAAAGCCCTGAGGTGGGAGTAATGTAAAGACCCGCAAATTTCAAGGAAATTTTTTTCTTAATTTTCTTTGGAATTTTATAAGAGCGCAGCTTCAGACGGCACCTGATTCCGAGGCCCGGTGTGCCCGGAATCAATTTCCGAAGTTTGGCTCGGGTACGTTCAGTGAACGGACGAGCGGGTTTTTCTATCTCTTGAACCGGTGCCCGGAATCAAATTCTGAGGGCACCGATGAAATCGCAGCGCCGGTTTTTGCTTAGAAACGCCTCTTCCGGAGTTGCGTTTGCTCAGACGTGGTTTTTAAATTTTGCGGCTTTAAGTCAGAATAAAATAAAGTTTGTGTGACAACTTTATTTTATTTCACTTAAGCTGCTTGGAAGCCACTTGAAGCCACTTAGAGGCGTCTTGAACTAAGTTGAACTGGATAGGATGCTATCCAGAAATATCCTACCCTCTTGGTAGGATATTTGTGAGGCAGGGCCCGCACGAGCCCCGCCGTTTCTTTCGCTAAGTAACGCACCCGCGAAAACCCGTCAAGGTAACTGAAAAGTCAACCGACGCGTTTCTTTAATTCTTAACAGACCATTTAATTGGGCGGTTTCTTTCGTGAATTAAATGGGCTGTTTCGCTCGTTGAATTAATTCAACGAATTAAATGGGTCGTTACTTATGCGTTTTACGTTTGTTGGCAAAATAATAAAATAGACAAACTTGTCTATTTTGGAGGATTGCTATCGTTGTGCAATTCCTCTGAGCCTCCACCCTCTCCGCGAAGAACGCGAAGAACGCGAAGAACGCGAAGAACGCGAAGAACGCCGGCGACCGGAATTCGACGACGCACACCGAGATCTGCGACGTCGACGAGCTTTACCCGCGGCGTTCTTCGGCGACGCTCTTCTTCCGCGGCCGATCCTCGTTCGGCCACTAAGGTGAGAATCGAACCTTAATTCTCTCTTTTTTTTTTAATTTTCAATGACAACGGATTTAATAAATTAAATCCGTTTGTTCCAGATCCGGAGATCGTCGGCGCGACGTTTTTCCCGCGGTGCGACGAACGTCTTTTCCGCGACGATCCCCTCTTTCCGCGACGACCTCTCGTCCGACGACGACTTCGAGGTAGGGATTTATTTGGGAAAAGTTACCCCTTTTAAATTTTTTCGGGAACGTTCTTGAAAATTTAAAAAGCCGGTTTCAAACAAACAATTTTATCTTTAAATAAAATTGTTGGATCATGTGTTGATCACCTTATTCTTTTCTCCCGTTGTTTATGGCTAACGCGGAGGGTGCGGGTCTAACGAACAAGACCCGACAACCCTCCGCCGATCTCTTTTGTTGTGCGGATATGGCGGACGACGACAAACCGCGCGGCAGGGGCGATCCGTTGATCCCGCAGTGAAGGTCGGCATCCGGGAGGGGCAACGGCGCAGTCGGGAGGCAAATCTGGCCACCGGAGCAGCTCCGGCGGCCCGCGGAAGGAGGCGGCGGCGCGGGTCGCCGGCGCGGCGGCGCCGGCGACCGGGGGCGGCAGCGCCCGGCGCGCCGCCGGAGGGATCCGCCGCGGCTCGGCCGCGGCAGCGGCGAACCAGCGGACCCGCGGTCCGCGGGTCCGGTCCACCCGGTCGGGACGCGGCAATGCGCCGCGTCCGCTGACCACCCGCGAGGCCCGCACGCGGGCCGCGGCTCCTCGACCGCGTGCTGCGCCCGCGGCCTTCCACCCGCGCGGCTGGCCAAGCCGCGCCGGCCGAGCCGGCCGAGCCGGACCAGCCCTGGCCGGGCCAGGCCGGGCCGGCCGGGTCGGACCCGGGTCGGGCCGACCCGGTTCGGGTCGACCTGGTGGTGGGGGGGGGGTCGGGCCGGGTCGGCCCGGGCCCGTACCCCCATCTTCGGACGTTTTCGTTCAAACGCCCGTATCTGGAGCTTCGTGCCTCCAAATGACCCGCCGTCAGCGGCGACGCGATCCTTGGATCAAGACGGTCGTTTCGGTATATTATACTCAAGGTTTCGGAAGACTTTGGGTTCGGCCGGGTTGGTTCGTACACGAAACCAACCGGGCCCTCGGAGCAGAAACGCTCATAACGTGAGCTACGGACGTCCGATCGACGTACCGTCAGCTGTGGTAGATTCCTCTAAGTGAGACGGAACTTTTGGCATACTCCGCCCGAGGATCGGATACAGGCGGAGTACGGTCGGGTTGGTTTTTCCCTAAAAACCAACCGGGCCCCTGGGACGAAAATGCCAATAACTCTCAGACCGGGCGTCCGATAGACGCGCCGTCTGTCGCATTGAGATCCTGTTGTCGATACGGAACTTTTGGATACATCAACTTCGGACTACGTGTCAGTTGATGTATCAGCCTCTCGGCTCGTGGAGCGGACCCTCCTAAACGAGCTCGCTTTGTGCGGGAACCCTAGTGCTGGTTGTGGCTTCGACGACGGCAGAGCAGAGATCCTCCGTGGACTGCGACGACGACAGAGCAGAGATCCTCCGTGGACTGCGACGACGGCAGAGCAGAGATCCTTCGTGGACTGCGGCGACGACTGTGCAGAGATCCTCAGTGGACTGCGTCGACTACTGCACTCAGCGAACCTACGTGGAACAGTGCTACCGAACCTGTGTGAGCTGAATCTTCTTTTACCGTGAGCGGTGGAGCGCTTGGGTGTAGCGGCGGACCCGTGGTTCTTGACAGTGGTGGTGCGCTTGGATGCAGCAGCAGACCCTTGGCGGTGGAGCGCTTGGTTGTAGCGGCGGACCCGCGATACTCTACGGAGTGTGTGCGCTTGGGTGTAGCGACAGACCCGCGACTGTGGAGACGCGCGTGCGGAGTACGGAGACCGTGTAGATGACTGAGACCTGACGACTGCTTGACCGACTCGACTTGGAGTGAGTCGACTAGCCCAGTGGACGGAGCGCCCAGTAGTTGGCAGCAGACCCACGGCGGACGGAGCGCCTGGTAGTTGGCGGCAAACCCGCGGTACTCGACCGGAGGAGTACCTCAGTAGGCTAACTGGGTGAGCGCCCGGTATTTGGCAGCAGACCCTCAGCAGACGGAGCGCCCGGTAGTTGGCAGCAGACCCGCGGTACTCGACAGGAGGAGTACTTCAGCAGTCTTAGGTTAGTGAGCAGTACCTCGGAGTCGTGACAGGACCACTGTACACTTCAGAGATGGGGCTCTTCAACTTTTACGGTTTCGATAATGAAAATCCTGGTTGAGATGAATCTTATGTTACTCTCCTTTGTGGATTGTGTTGATCTATCCTTTGTGGATTTACTGTTTACTCTCCTTTGTGGATTTGAGTCTTGCTTTCCTATGTGGATTGAGTTGTTCTTGAGCTCGTGAGCAGAGCTAGAAGTGGGGACTTAGGTATATGTATGGGCATATACCTAAGTCGAGTCAGATGTTACTTCGTGATTGCATCTTTCTTTTGTGCTATATCCTTTGTGGATTTCGGGAGACCTTCGGGGGTCTCGGGGTCCTTACTGAGTAGTTGTACTCACCCCTGCACGGGCTATGCCCGCACCTTGTTGTGTTGGTTGCAGACGACGGACAGCGCTGATCACGGTTGGGGCGTGGAGCAGGACGGTACCTGGAGGTGGACCACTGGGCGGGACGTGCTCGGAGCGGACGTGGGACCCGAGGAGCCTGGAGGCTATCTATACCCACCCTTCAGGTGGGATTGCCAGTGGACGACACGAGGCCGCCGTCTTTTCTTCAGTTGCTGTACTTTACTTTTCAGTTTTACTTTACAGTTGGGCTTGTATTTCCGGCCCCCTTTACTTTTCTGCACTTTACTTTCCGCTTGCTGACTCTGTGTGGTTGTTACTTATAAAGGCAATGCCTTCCCTGTTTACTGGGATTTTACGCCTTGGTGCTAGTCGCCAGCCCCTGGCCTATGGAAGGCGGGCTTGGGGTAGTCACGACACGGGCCCCGAGGACGGGTCGTGACATGGTAGGTCGATCTTCTTTATGCTCGGTTGGAAACCAGTGTTCAACTATGATTCCTCTTCTAGATTGATTCCCAGTTTCAGCAGTGTCGTTAGGATCTTCTTCAACAGCTCATCGAGTCCTGATTTGAGCTCGGTTCATCAACTTCATCAGTTCCGCCAAGCCTCAACAGACCGTAACAAACTTTGATGGCATGCATCAGTCCATTGTTTTTACATTGGAAGGTGGAACATCAATGGTGGTAGATCCTCTACTCCAATGATGGATGTCTTATCCAACGATGGATCTTTTGGTGTTGGATTTTCTAAAAGTAGAAAATCCCAATAGTGGATTTGATACACATACAAAAAAATAAAAACTAACAAATAACAATATACAAAATATTAAAACATTAAAATTTACGTAAACTAAAAATTAAAAACAATAAAAATTATTTATTTTGAGGCACAAATAAAAAGTTGAAATATGAAAAAGTAATATCTACTGAATAATTTTAATATATTCATATTTGGTTAATTAAGAATTAAGAACTAAAAACCCCCTCAACCTCTAAAATTAAAAAGAAAAAATAAATTGGAATTTAAGAATAAAGGATTAATGTTTAAATTAAAGTTTCATTATTTAAATAAAAATATAATGATGATAAATTTAATTACAAAAAATAAATTATTAAAAAAACACATAAATAAATTATTTTAAAAGAAAATAATAAAAAAAATATTAATATAAATAAATAAATATAAATGATAGTTTAAAAAGAAATAATATATATTAATACATATAAAAGTATGAATTGATAATTTCAACTACTAAAATACTAAATCTCATTTACTTAAAAAATAATACACAATTAATTAATTAATTCAACAATTTATTGACTAAAAAGATGTGGCAATAACACTACATTAATGGCCATATTAGTTGGTGACATAGATGTGCAATTTGATTGATGTGATATTGTTAAAAAAATGATTATATTACGTAGTGAGCATTCATTTGTGGTTTTAATTGTTTCTACATTAACTTATTTATCTTCGGTTCATTGAACCATTGCTATATAGTAATAATGGACTTTAGGAAATCCCATCTAATGCTAATGAGAAATAATTCTAGAGGGACACACAATAAGTGTTTCTGTTGATATTGATTAAATTCTATTTGAATTTTATTAATGGAATAAATATTGTTCTCAAGACTGAGGAATAATTTTATTCATGTTTTATCAACTGTAATTATTTATTGATGAATGAAATATTTTATTAAATATTTATTTAAGTATTCAATAAATCTTAAGGAGTTCAAACAGACCAAGTCCACATCTAGTGATAAATATTGATTTAAAATTTGGTAAAATAATATTTATTATTGTAAATGTTAGAACACATACCACAAATAAGTTATAATATTATTATTTTTATGTGTTATGAGGTTTAATAAATATTATATATTTATATATCAGTTGGTACACAATTAAATAATATTTTAACTTAAAAATTAATTCAATAAGTCTATGGTTATGTATATTGTGTAGGGTTAATTTAAAATTGAGAATATAGAATCGTTTTACATAATGAAAGTCTATCTCACTCTCTTTATCTCTCTCTCCCTCTCTCAAATCCCTCCCTTCATATTTTAAGAAATTAAAATAAATACTTCCAGCTTAGAGGATCTTGGAGTGTTCTACATGAACATTGCAAGATATTTGATTAACTATGCTTGCACCCAGAAATCAATTGGCATTTCTTGGAGATCAAATAAGTATGTGTGGATCACTGTTAGAAGAATTCTACACTTGAATCCATATAGCTCAATGAAGGTAATCTGAAAGGGTTTTCATAATATCAATAATGAAAATGAAGAACGAATTATAATATGAGGTAATCGTTTCTTTCAAATCTAAATAAATTAATTATAAATTTAAAATGAATAATCCTCTCTAAAGGTTTGGAGAAAATATAAATTAAAATAAATTTTAATTTATCACTCACCCAAGGAAATTATACTACAGTTGGACCATACAAGTTGCATTAGAGTGGTCATGTTTCAAATTTATAATTATTTATTTTATTTTTGATCTATATGAACAATCATGGTTGAATCATTCATTTCATATTATCCATTCTATAAAACTATTTTAATTAACATGTTTTTGATATATTAATCATGATCGTTCAATATTTCATTTTCTTAGAGGACTAAGAAAAGATGAAGAATTACCATAGATTCCATTGAGAATTGTTAGGGATTCATTATGGATAGCATCGGACTACAGCGTGTGTTGCAAAAGTACACGTCATGTACCCAAGTTCATTTCACCTGTCCATGTCATAGGGTACATGATGCACTAACCAATAAATTAAATGTGGTGCATTTATTTCACACCACATATTGACCTGGCCAACCAAGAACATGAAATGTTAGAGTACACATTCTATATCTGGCATACACACCATGTTCTCTACTTGGGTTAGCAGTGAAATTCGTGCAACCTGTGTGGTCAATATATATGGTAAAAAACACATGAGGTTGATAGCCTCAAGTATTATTTAATTACATGAAATGTATCCAACATACCCGCCATGTAGTTCAATATTTCCAATGTCCTAAATACATGGTGAGTTCTTTGATGAGTCATGTGGACATTCGTCATGCAAGATACATGACATTTAGCTAGATTTTACAAATCATGTAGTCTTTTCATTGATGAACATGTCGATTTATTCAATGAGTTATGTGGACACATGGAAAGAAGAACACACAATGTTTAGCTAGATAGTATATGATGTGTAGTTCAGATGAGTCACATGCTGAAGACACATGCATGTAACCTGGATACAAAACAATTGAGGTACACAACATGTAGCTAGATTGTACATGTATTGTACTCTCTCAATCAAAGAATGGGATTAAATTACATTAAATAGAAAATTTCAAAACTAAAACCTTATTTTATTGAATGACACATGTTTTATTTAAAAATATAATAATGGTGTTAAATAATTATCAAAATTTTAATTAAATATTTTTAATAATATGAAATAATTGGTTATGTTGTTTATTTTTCATTAATGATTTTATAACTGGTATATCTCAATGAATTCATATGGTCATTAAGGTGAATGAGAATTAATTAATTAATTAATTAATTGAAATGTGTTTATCTTAATAATAATGAACGAATAATACATAAATGTTATCCAATTACTTTTTCATATAAGTTTATTGAATGAGCATTAATAAGCTTGATAATACCACTGTATGTCTTTTATTTATTGAATTTAATTTATTGCATGGGTTTGAAATTATTTGATATTAAATAAACTAATGGCTTGTGAGTCGTCCATCACTCGATTATTACCTAAGACCTACCTTTACAAGGTTATTTATATAATCCTCTGGTTCCCCTCACCTATATATGATTTATATATGATTTAATAAATGGAGTATCCCAAGGAGAATAGAGGTAGTTTGAGATGAAACTATAATGATTTCAAACATCGTGATACACAGTTGGACAGGTGGAATGCTATAACTGAATCCATGTCTGGAAATAGGAATTATTCCCCTAGGCTATAGTTTGATTTATTTTCCTCTCAATAAATCAAACTTTAGATAATATCAAGATCATGACATTTATGATTTATTTATTTCTACCCTATACATTATTTATTTTATAGATACAATTCGACTATCATATAAATGAATTAATTAATGTGAAAAGAAAGTATATAATTAAACACATTATGAATAAATGATTTATCCAACATGGTTAATTAATTAATTAAAACACCCATAACATTGATAATTCATATAAAGGATAAAACAAGATAATATTAATGCATAATAAGTTAAAATTCCTCAAATATATATTAAGTCATACTTGGCCTTCCTTTTCTGGATAAGGAATGAAACCAATAGAAGTAAGTGTTTGACCATCCATTAATGGGACACTTATATTAATAAGGGAAGTTCTTATGAAGGTTTCTGTATGAATTTACCATTTAACATAAAGATTAGTATCCCTTTCTAGACTTGGTGTTATTTGGAGTCAAGTGTCGAGGAAATTCAAGTCAAGGTTTCTGAATTGGGGAATCTACTAATTAGATTATGAACTGCAGGACCATAGTTCACAAATAATT
Source organism: Viscum album (assembly GCA_963277665.1). Taxonomy (NCBI): domain Eukaryota; kingdom Viridiplantae; phylum Streptophyta; class Magnoliopsida; order Santalales; family Viscaceae; genus Viscum; species Viscum album. The sequence continues at coordinate 161,168,810 of OY728119.1, read as the reverse complement.
TCACACCTAAATACAATAAAATATATTGACCAACCACTATTGGGGTTATGTGATGGGGAATATGGATCATTGACACTGGAATGTCAAATAAAATATGCATTCTATTTTTAATGGTGAGGAATATTGACACCTGATAAAATGGGGATAGATTTAATAAAATTTATTATTATTATTTCTCAGATAATTTCTAATCAAGAAAGGCACCAATAATATGATATTTTATAATTTTAAAAACTCAAAAATACATCATCTACACTATCCCTTTTTATCTATATTAAAGAAAGAACATATCTTCACTGGAAGTAACTTCCATGAGTGGTTCAAACGTCTTCGGGTTTTCATACTCCATGAATATAAATCTTACATGCTAGAATCCTCTATTCTGGATCTTTCTACCAATGAGAAGAGTAATAAAGAGTTACTTGTCTATAAAAAATTAAAATATTTGGTTGATGTTCAATGTTTTTTATTCATTTTATGTCTAGTGAACTCATGAGGTTTCATGAAAACATAGATTCTTATAGCATGCTAGATCATCTCTGTGGTCTATACCTAGAGAGAGCAAGAAATTAATGGTTTGAGTATATTCAAGGATCCTTTTTAGATAAATCTAAGATATGGTGTTCTAGGTAGGCCTCATATATTCAAGATAACTGGCTACATTGAGTTCATATAATTTTTAAGGTTTGAAATACTTGAATAAATGTACACCAATCTCATTCTTCTTTAACTCCATTAGAGTTTCTCTAGATTTTTTTTGTAAATTTTTACATGAAAAACACTGACAAGTATTTTCAATATCTTCTCATCTTCCTCTCCAAGTAGTTAAGGAGACAATGTTTAAAAATCCCTCCATCCTTATGGTTAAACAAAGAAAGGTAAATCATAGATCTCTAGGCACAAAACGTCTTCACACTCCTCCAAGAAGATAAAGATAAAGGGACAAGAAAGGGAGGAAGATATTGTTTGTTTTCCATGTTGAAATAAAGGACAGTGGAATAAAAAATTCACCTAGCTTAAGAAGCAAGGGGAATCTTTATGTGCGTTTGTTATCAGGTGATATTAATATGTTTCTATAAATTGGGTATTATATAGAGCTTGTGGTGCCCACATAGGTATTCAAATAAAAGAACCAAGTAGATTTAGAAATATTGACAGAGGAGAGGTAGATATATGAGAAACTGAAGGATCTATACTTGTTAATATGGCTATTGATGACTGCCACCTTACATTTCCAATGTGAGGGATCCTGGTTTTGAAATGTTTTTATTATGTGCTATCTGTTACTAAAAACATTATATCTATATCTAGACCTGATATAAATGGATTTATTTTCAGGTTTGGGAATAAATGTTTTTAATTTTATAAATATGGAATTTTTAGGGAAATTCACAATTAAATAATGGTCATTGTGCGTTGGAATCTATAAATCTAGTAATGGAAATTGATAATGAAACTTCTTCACATGACTCATACCACACACAACTTTGGAATCACCGGCTAGTTCATGTAAATGATTTTTTTTTGACTAAATCATAACAAGATGGATATTTAGATTCTTTTGAACTAAAACCACTTGTTTTATGTTATATATGTTTACGAGGTAAAATAAACAAAGACCCATTTAGTTATAATGGTGAAATGGCCAAAGAACTTCTTTAATTAGTTCATACCAATGCGTGTGGACCATTTTCTATTTAAGAAATGGGTGGGTACTATTACTTTATAACGTTTACTTATTATTTTATTAGATATGGATATGTATAATTAATGACGTATAATTACAATTCCTTGAATAAATTCAACGAATAGAAAAATCAATTTGAGAACCAGCTTGGAAAGAAGATTAAGAAACTCCACTCAGATTTTATTGGAGAATATATTAATTAAGTCATCATTGATTTTTTTAGTATTTTGGGATCGTATCTCTACTCAAAAATCCTTATACACCTAAATTTAATGGTTTAAGTGAAATGAGAAACTATACCTTATAATACATGGTGATAACAAGGATGATTCATTCATGTCTTATATTATCCTTTAGGGGGATACATGTTACAAACAGTACAACACATAATAAACCTAGTACCAACTAAATTGAAAAATGGTATTCTATACAAAATTTAGAGTCGAAAGAAAAACCATGTTCTCAAATTTTCATTTGTGGGGGAGATAAGAATTTGTTAAGGACTCTTTAGGAAATAAAATTTCACCCTAAGGCAAAAAGTGTACCTTTATTGGATACCACAAGGAAACAAAGGGATATTACCTATACAACCCTCAAAAAAAATAGTGGATGGACATTCCATATTACTTGAGAGGGATAAAATATATCAAAATGTTAGTGGGAGAGAGATAGACATCGATGAAGTATAATTTCAAGATATACAAGGTTGGTATAAGAACAGATTCCAGAAATCCCTATGGAAGAAGAAGTTTTTCCAGAGACACAAATACAACATAGTGTTACAAGAGAGGTTAGAGAACCAGAATGGTATTGTTTTCTAGTCACAGAGTATGGTAAATAATTATTAATATATAACAATATCCTCTCACAAAAAATTCAAGATTTTAGTAGATCCTACAATGGATGTAAAGCATGTTGGTAGTAAATGGTTATTAAAAAATAAATGGGAGAAGGATATACAATTCAATACCTATGAGGAATGACTGGTTTCAATAGGGTTTAAATAGTGTCTTTTCGTTGACAATGATGAAACCTTTTCACCCGTTTCAATGGTGAAATACATCAAAATTCAATCACTACAAGAAAAATAGTAACTAGAGGTATTTTTTAGAACCTATTTATAATACCACTGATAAATACTATTTTTTAGGTTTTATAGGCACTTTTGGAAAGATTCAGTATTTAGCAGAGGTTCAAAAAATGAATTCTAAATAAATTTACAAACAAAATTTGAGCAGTTTTTTTAACGAGTAATTCATATTTTAAAAAAGCCCCACTAGTCCTTCCTATCCTCCCACATTCCCATGCTCACCCTTAATCTTAATATTAACCTCTCCCTAACTACTGATTAATGACTCCCTTACCCCCCCCCACCCTCGCTAGATGTTTTCAATAAACCTCAGACTCAGACTCACCCTTGTCACAGCTAAACGTCATAATTATCTCAGTCTTTTCCTATATGGTGCTCAATGTTGGATCCCCTATTTGCCATGCATCATCTTGATGTCACCCAACACCATACTGGATTCCCACTCAACATCAATTCCAGATCTCCCTCTTCTATTCCCTCTTTTCCTCTATGCCATCAGTCCCTCACCATGATTTGGGGTGATATTTATTAGATTCATTCTTCCCTAACCAGAGGTAGTTTTTTATTTGCTTTATTTTAGGTAATAATTCTTCAAATGAATTAGTTTTAATACTTAACCTATTAAAATTCTCCTTCAATACTTTTAGTTTATTGTATTTATAAAATATTTTAGTTTTAGGGGTAGTTTGATGTTAATTAATTATTTTTTAAATTAAATATATCTTTTTATATATATAATTATATAATTATATTTTTTATTTCATATTGTAGAATGTTTATTTCATATGGATAAAAGTTGAATTACCTTGCCTCAGAACACATCTCAGAATGCTATGGGTTTGGACATTTTTTTTGGATATTTTATTTGAAAATCAATCAATTGATGAAAGAATCAATGGTCTATGCACTAACTAAAAATTCAGATTACGGTTGAAAAGATATGAAGTATTTGAGAACATTATATTGAAATAATTTTCTCCTCATTATATGTGTTTCTTATAGCATAGAGAATCAGAAGTTATATAAAAATTGAGCAGTTTTGTATGCAGTCAAAATAAACAAGAAAAACCTTTAATAGTGCATAATGAAACAAATTTTTTATAAATGAAGGTTTCAATATAGTTGGGAAATTCCATTAACAATGTAACACATCAGTTGAATCAGTCATTAATGCTTTATATATTAATGATGTTTTCAGAACCCCAAGATAACTTAATGAAGATGATAACATATTAATGGATGGTGATGAGCAAACTGATACAAGAAAAGACTTGACCCAAAAAAAACCGAGTTTCCTAAATTAGTTATAGATGTAAATCAAAAATTTTATGAAGGATTTTTTTAAATATTCAAAACATTCTTTTCTAATAAAGTTTTACCACATAAAATGTTTATTTTAAATTACAAATAATTAAATTTACATGATATTAGAATTTATGGGTGATGGATTTGTTAAAGCTAAAATCCCTATATTATTTTATGACATGAATAATATTATTAAAAATATTTAAATAAATTATATAAAGATACATGAATATATAAATTATTTTATTATATATTGGAAAGAATATTCAAATAGAGAAAAGTGTAAAAGATATTGTACTTATGGATAAAAATTATTAAATAATGATAGCAATTTGAATCTTCATACCACCATAGAGAAAAAAAAATCTATGAAATTTTTATGTTACTTCTCATTAAAACCCCATTTTCAAAGATTTTTTATGTCATCTAAAACCACTAATAATTTGATGTGACATGATTTTCATAATAATAACTATGAGCTCAAGCGATATCCAAGAGATTTAAAAGAATAGAAGAACTTTGATTCATTACATCCATATCTATCTTTTCATCATAGAAATGTATGTTTGGGATTTGAATATAATGGATTAACTCCTTTTGGGACACTAATTAGTAGATACAATATTTGGCTAGTTTTTTTTACCCCTCATAATCTACCTCCATAGATGTGTATATAACAGACTTCATTCATCATATCAATGATTATTACTTAAATATAAATTTTTAAAAATGGAATTAATGTCTACTTTCATCCTATTATATAATAATTAAAACTGTTATTGAATGATGGGGTAGAAATATATGATGCATCTACCATGTAAATTTTCAAAGTTCCTACTTCAATTATGTGGACCATTAGTGACCTTACCATACAAGAAAATTTTTCAAGTTGGAACATACACACTGGTTTGTCTTGTCTAGTTTGTAAATTTTATTTTGAACCTCAATGAATACCTTATATATAAAAATGGTGTTTCATGGGTCATTTTTTCTTCCTTGATATATCTCATAGATTTTAGTTTAACAAGTCATTTTTTAATGGAATGTCTTATTTGAGGATCCCACAAAAATTATTATTAGGATCACAAATCATAACATTATTATTAAAAATTGTTATAGAGTTTGGAAAATATTTTTAATATAATTAAAGTGGAAAATGAGTTATAATACCATAATTTACTATTAAAGCACAACAATGAAAGAAAGAATGCATAATTTTTGGAATTCCATATTGGAAATTTAATTTGTTACATCATAATTTTTATTTTATGAAAATTGAGAATAATTTTTTTAATAATGTGTTTTTTAAATTACATAATGAGTAGCTAAAATCAAATAATCATTTAAATTATCATAAGGATTTAGACGAAAACAATATCAAACATGATCTATGTCAAAATAGGAATTATAAGTATCAAGTAGTTTTATATAAAATGAAAACCCATCATAATGTTATTTTCCCTTGAAAATTAAAAATTGTGAAAGTGTTGGAAGGATATTATAGTGATATTTCAATGTGTTTTTATTTGAATCACCATACGACACATGGATTGAAAAGTCACAACTCGCATGTATTGAAAGAGTAGTTTTTTCCATTATAAATTCCTTATTTGTTGCCTGATAAAATAATTGTCATTATAATTATGGTTTTCATATTATTTTGAAAAATTTTGGTAAGAAATTAAACCCCATTGAATTTTATAAACATTAAGTAAATATTTTATAGACTCTATGTCATTTGGTAATGTTCATCCCTCTGACATTCTTCACTATTATGATTCATCTGATGGTGGATTTTTTCAAAGAATCTAAAATTTAAAGGAATGTACATTATCAATGGGCATATCCCATTAAGAGGTATTTTATTTTAATATTGTTTTCATTAAAAAATTATAATTTGGTTAGTAAATGTTTGAAAAAATTATTTATTAATTTATTACATTTTACCGTTAAGTATCTTGGTCACATGAAGTCTTATGTGAGAAATAAATCACATTTATGAGGTTCTATTATATAAGGTTACCTTAATGAAGAGTGTTTAACTTTTTATTCAAGGTATTTTGGATTTGACAGAGATGTGACCAAATTGAGTGAGATTTGTTCACAATAATCCATGTCAATTGTGGTATAATAATGAGTCATCAATGTTTCCAACATTAGGATGAGAAATTGAAAAGTCTATTAATTTTCATTCATAGATATGTATATAAGAAAAGTGAATACTTATATGGTACTCAATACTGATAGAGTTGATCCCTAATTAAAATAATTAAGGACACAAATGAGAATATTCCTTAGTATTCAAAATTTTAATAAGATCGAGATAAAAAGTTGTTACTAATGAAATTGTGGATTATTTTACACGTTATCTAAGTTCTTAATATAATATTTAGTTTGAACATGTTTAAATTTATCTAAATTATGTAAACAAAATTATATAAAATTTTATAGGTAATTAATGATGATAATTGAACCAAACTATCTAAATATTTGATGTATTATCTCAAGATCCTTTGAATCATGCTTGGAGATTCAAAACTTAAAATATTGGTGGTTTCAAGTTTAATACTATTGATAGTGATCAAGGTTTGAAATCAAAAAATAGTGGTATATTCATGGTTATATATCAAAGTTACATTGGAAATTTGGTAGATATTATTGAGTTAAATTATCATGGTAAATTTTTAGTTGTGTTATTTAAATGTAACTAGGTCGATATTAATAGAGTTATAAAGAAATATTCATTAAAATTTACTTTTGTCAATTTCTCTCAGTTGATCAATACTAGTTATTGGGAAGAACATGATTCATATATTATGGATTTCTTATAAAAATTGTTATATTATGTATATAACATAGTGGATGATGGTTGGATTATTGTTTCTACATGAAGATGAATGAAATGTATGATATGGGTGATGAAGGTGAAGAAATTTCTAATATTTAACCCCACTAAAAAAATGAATAAATTTTCTATATTTTACGATATTGATATTTCAGTCTTGAGAGAGAGAGTGAAGAAGAAGAAGTAGAACGTATAAAATACGAACAAATAAGGTTAACAATGGAAGTTGATGAAAACATGAACAAATAAGAATATAAATTATATTTTTAGTTTTTTATATTAATAAATGTACAAAATATTTTTCTTATATTAATAAATTCATGGATTATTTAATTTAATATTAATAAATGTAAGGAATATTTTTTTACTAGTATGTCGCACGAGAAGAGCTTCAGTGTGAGTACCCACTCTATGTCACATGGTTATTATTCTCCTTCAGTAACAAAAGTTATAATTCATCACATATATTTCACACTTTTTTGATACCATATCATTTTATCCTAAAATGATTTCATCCATAGGTATGAATTATAATGATGATATCGATTAATTGGACAATACATATAATGATCGATAAATTTAATAAATTTACACTAATTTTTTTTAAATTTACTTGTTATTTTTTGTTTAGTAATTCTATAACTAATATGAATTTAAATATTTCTTTATTGAATATCATAAAAATAAATATTCAATCCATTTAATAATCCACATTTTAATATTGTGATAAATATTTAAATACTATGGCATAAATAAGTGTTTTGATCAAAACAAGTGGTACATGAGATCATAGTTCTAAAGATAATAATTTCTTCATAGCACCATTGTTCGTTTTTAAATGTTTGTTGACCTTTGATAAAATTATATTCATTTTCATTAACATCAAAAATTCTATTCAGAATTCTTTTTAGATGATATGAAATTGAAAATTGTTGAGAAAATTCTTTATAGGTTTGAAATCCACAACTAAGTTGATGGTTATAATTTCTATCATGTAAGAGAAAATAATTATAAGGAATGATATTTTTATGATGTGGAGTGATTTTAGTTTGACTGATATGTGTTCTCCTCTTGTAATTTTTTGGATCGTGTGATGGTTGGTCTTTTAGAAGTGAGACACATTCAACTCTGCTTCTCTAATGAAGACGACCTAATCAATGCATGGGCCTTTGCTCCACCCTCTATGGAAGGGTATATGTTTTCCCTATTTCAGTGGACCTTTGACTTTCACCTGAGGTGAGATCCTCTGACCACAGCAATATGTATATCCCTACTTGGTCTTCCATTGCCATTCCAGATCCTGGTGGTACTCAGGTTGATTGGAAATTTGATTGGTCATTACCTCTGCTCTGATTCCCTCACCAAGGCCATATGCCATCCAATAATGCCAAGAATATTTGTTGAAGCTGATTTATCCAAAGGAACTCTGTATTTCATCACCATTGAGATCAAGTTAGAGCTATGCTGGCCTCAAAAGGTATGTTATGACTCTTTAATTCCCTTCTATTTGGGTTGTTGTTACGTAGGTCATGATATCTTCAGATGTCGTCGATGCCTCTCTGGTTGCTCCCAGTCTGTGCATCCTGATATTATGGTGGTTGAAATAGTTGAATATGTCAACACACTTGAAAGAAATCATGTGGATATGGTTGAGGAAGTTGTTTAACTATGTCTCATTGGGGAGAATCATGGGATAACCCATCTCACGGGTCTGTTAGAGTGCAAGGAAATAAGGTTGAGTGGGAACCCAAAGGTAGCAACTTTATTCAATCGTCTGAAATAGGAATTGGTCATGACTTTGCAGGATCTGGGTGTTAATGTAGAGAATATTCTTTGAAAACATGTTTGAATCGAGCTTGAGTAGACAATCATTGTCAGTAATCATGTGGAGGAGAAGAAGATCACTCAAGGGGCCCTGGGAAGTGTTTCCAAAGGGGTTGACAACAGTGTGGAGGCCAAGCCTCTAGAAAAATCATTGTAAAAGGTGTCTTTTATAATTGATTAAGCATTACAATTAGACCAAAGAAGGCTTGATGAGGGGAGGGAGTCCGAGCATCCTGGATCAGAGCAGTTGAATCCCTTGATGTTTGTTGTAGTGAAACCTCAAAAAGGGAGGTTGGATGAGGAGAGTGTCTTGGGTCCCATGGACCCAAACACACTCTTTTCAAAACCCTCATAACTTATTAAGGTTATACATGTGTAGAAGAGTAGGAAGATCCCCCTCAGGTTGTTAGACTCGACTATTTCAAGGGCTAGTTAGGATGAGAGGGTAGTCCACCTGGAAATTTCAATGACATTGCAAATGGCACCTTCTATCACGACCAATAGAGCTGTATCGGTGGAGGCTATCTATGTGGATAAATACACTAGAGAGGATTCCCAGTGTCTGACTCTAGAGGAAAAATCAGCATCATTCCAATTCATTGGTTGAGGATCATAACAGACATGAGATTCTGAAAAACCAAAGAAGGTCACGCAGGCTAGAATTTCTTATGCAGAGAAGCTTAAATATGGGGATTCGACTTTCTATTCTCAAAATCAGTTTTCAGTTTTAGGGGAAGAGGTTTTCTAGGTTAATGAGGTAGTAGGAGGGATGGATAATGGAGAGGACCCCCAAGTGGATATGGAAGCACCTCTAGAGGAAATGGGTGAGGCCTCGAATTCCACTGAGTCCAAGTAATGAGTCATAGAGGAGGAATACATTAGATGCTTCTCTCGAAAGGGAAAGAACAAAATTATGGATTCACATAGATTCATTATGAACAACTGGAGGGCACGGCATAGGAAGGACTACTCCAATTTTCTTATTCCATCAGTTACTAGATTTGTATATAAGGGTAATTTTCCATGGAAGGCTCCTACAATTGGTGACTCCATCCCCTCGAACTAACACAAAGGTTTTTACAAGAATGAGGTGGCTGACATCTCCAAGGTCATGATGGATATAGGATATAAGGATTTCACTCTTGTCAATCCCTCAGGTGATAAGGGGCTTCATGATCCTGGCCAGCAGCATGATGCAAGCTTCAATGAAGACCCTCAGCAATAAGTGTAATCGGTGCTGGAACACATGGACCTTCTAATTCATTCAGATGAGACGGTAGAGGATGATCTGGATATTAAGGCATCAAAGAAGATGAGACCTCTTTAGGTGACAACTACTAATGATTAAAGCATGTTGACAGATAATCAAGTCCATATTTCTTTAGAGGACTCATCATGGGTAAGATCAACAAAGAAGAATATAGACAATCATGGGACAACATGGCTCATCTAAATAAAGGCACCTTGTAGGACTACCCTGACTTCCAGGTTCATTCTATCCCCTGGATATTATTTAGGGATATTAGTTCCAACCAAATCAAATTTTTTTTCAACAATTCTAGCTTGTCATTGTGTGCTGGAACTCGCAAGATGTTAGGGTTCTCACTTTTCCCTTAAAAGTGTTTGAAAATAATAATTTAACATTGCATGGTTCAAATACTAGTTTGAGTCTATAAATGTTATGTTTGTGAATAGTTTTTGTTCATTAATCTAATTATAGTTATGGATATAATTATTTGATTGAGTGGTTACCATAACATGAAATTTATTATGAAAGGTTGGATTAGTATATGTGGATATTCGAGATCTACTCTTAAATGAAGATATTAGAATTAATTAATTTTATATGTTTACAAATATAATATAAACTACGATAATAAAATACTTCATACCATTTCAAGTATCTTCTAACTCAACTAATTCTATAGTATTCTATGATAATTATGGGAATGTGCATGACTACCAATAAATAATTTCATTATTTTACCATTACTTAAATTGAATTTAGATCAAATCATATATCATTTAAATTGTAATTCATTTTTTATTAATTAAAAATATGCCCATTACAGATGTGAGGTAAACTACTTTAAATGAAGGCATTGGAGGAGAAAGTGGGTATTAAGGTGGTGGGTAGTATCATGACTACGTAATGGGGGGTGAAGAGTTTACATCTTTGTAGAGTATTAAGGAATCATTTTTTTGTTTTCATTTTATGAAACGTCACATTTTTTTTAAAATATGATGTAATTTATTTTGTATTATATATAATAGAATGTTTATTAAAGAATAAATGTTATTGTTTCTTTATATTGTTATAATTAACTATTTTCTATATAATCTATGTATATTAGTTTTTGGTTCATTAAGTAGTAATTTCTATATTTTTTTAAAACATATAACTAGTAGTAGTTTTAACCACCATTACCATCATGAATAAAATAGTGATGCTTAAAACCTCTACAAAATAAGGTAAATTTTCAAATTTAGAGACTATTTTGACCACCACTAAATTTTTATACCATTAAAAACTAATGCTAATTTATAAAATTTTTAACAATGTTATCACAAATAAAAGTCACCTCTAATTTAAACAAAATTTCCACTAAAAACTTATTTTACCATAAAAAATTGAAACCATCAAGTAATATAACAAGAAATTTTTGAATATTTAATAATTTTTTATTTCAAAATGGTTTTAAAAAATCATTATAAACCCATTGGATGTGGTTAAAACCACCTATAAATCCTAGAAAATCCAATGTTATAGTTTTTTTCTATAGTGAATGAATCCATGTCATAAAACATTAATTTTAATGAATTCATAACATAATTTAGTTTTATAAACAACGAATGTAGGTCATGTGTCTATAAGAAGTTTAGTGGGGGTGTGGTAATTTTATTAATAGTATATATCGATGAAATATTACTTATTTGAAACAAAATACAATTATTACAGTATGTTATGGAATGGATGAATAAATGCTTCTCTATGAAGGACTTATTTAAAGTAGTATATATTCTTTGGATCAAGATCTATCATGATATATCCGAGATGATTATTGGCCTAAGTCAAAGTACATATATTGAAAAGATATTGAAGAGGTTCAGTAAAAAAAATATAATAGGGGATTGTTTGCAATGTCACATATCATCCATTTTCCAATAAATCATGTCCTCAAAAAATGGGAAAAGACAAATAATGTCAGGAATTATGTACACATCAATAATTGGATTATCCTTGTATGCTCTAATGTGTATTCTTCTTGATATCACCTTCACATTGACTGTAGTAGGTAGATATCAATTTGATTCAGGTGATAACCATTAGATGAAAATAAACACTATCCTTAAGTATCAACATAAGGATATATTTTAATTGTATGAAGGTGATGAGGAACTGGCCATCAGAAGATATGAAAATACTAGTTTCCAAACAGATTAATGTGACATGAATTCTAAAGGATACATCATCATTTTAAATAGAGTTGTTTTAAGTTAGAAGTGATCAAATTAGGTTGTGGTCACATATTCTGTAGCATATTCTGAGTATATTTTAGCTACTGAGGTAGAAAATGAATTAATATTGATATAAAACATTATTAAAGGGAGTCATATGATACCTATAAGTGTATATCCTATCACACTACATTGTGATAATATTGTAGTGGTGTCTCTTACAAAAGAGACAAGGTCAAATCAGTGGATGAATCACATACATCGGAAGTATCATCCCTTGATGGATTTTTATCAAATAGTTGAAGTTTTTTGAGTTGTATTTCAATAGAAGACAATGTATCATACCTCTTGAATAAATCCTTGACTTAGTATAAAAATGATTATCTTGTGTGGTCTAGTGGATTGAAAGTTATAAGTAGTTGGATTCAATCCAAGTTTTAGTTTTTTGGATTTTGTGTCCTATGACCAACTATTAATTATTTTATTACTTGTATATTTGATGATTTTAATATTATTAAAATCTCATGTTACATAATTTTTGATTTTTATGAATGAATTTTATGTCATAATTTCCTTCGGTATATGTCTCATTGATAAGGTCATATCAGTTCCCTGCTATGATGAGAACCTTAAAGTGCTATGAAAATATTCTTAAATATTGTTATACAGTTAGATAATCTTCTTTGATAGAAAACATAGTATGTAGAATGACATGTTTGAATACTCATAATTGGATGATTCTTCTTCTCATGAAGTTCACACTTGATAATATCCAAGATGGAAGATTTTTAGAATAGGCCCAGCAGTAGGATTTCTATATGTTTTGGTGTCATTAGATATTATTATAGGTGAACATGTGTAATATTACTTATAATTTTATATTATAAATGATCAATGACATGATTCGCGTACTTATATTTACTCACCAAAACTATAATGTCATATGTTGGTAGAAATTAGGGTATCTTTGGTTCATCACAAATGACATGTTATTAATGGATAAATCAATGGAGGGGTTTTCACTTCCATATTTATGGAATATTATATCTCAATTATTTTATTATAATATAACCATCTTATTAAATTCCATGGACATGGTTTAATTACATGTTTATTTCATATAGTCAAAGAAAGAATTATCAGGAATACATATGTTTACATGGAGGTGCAACATGCATGATGAGATATCATGAAAAAGAGATTATATTACTCACTGATGTGACACCCCGAGCTTCCATGATACGCTTCTCATTCAATAATGCAATAGCTTGCATTGTACGCAACTTCGAGTTCTAAAACATCGCAACTAATCAAAGTAGCTATTATGAATAGTAATAACCACTTTCTAAAATTATAGAAATATTATATTTCAAAATGGAATTCATTTTAAAATTCATAATATCGAAATTATCCTATGTTTAATTTTTTGTAACTTTCGGAGAACTTGCAATTTTTTTTATGAATAGTGAAAAATACTTAAAACAACTTTTTTAATAAAAATAATTTATTGTAATAAATTATACTATTTAGTGGTTTTAAAGTATAATTAGAATATATTTTTACCATTTTATCCAATGGTGGCCATTAGAATTAATTTAACATTGAAATTGGACATAAACAATTGCCAATCTTTTGATATAAATTGTTTCTTAAAAACACGCTATTTGTTGTAACCGCGGGAATTAATTATAAAATTAATTAATGCAACATATATGTTTGGAATTTTGAAAAATATACATCATTTTTGAATTCGGAATATCAATTATAGCTTAGGGTGAGATTTTGGCCTTATTCTGAAAAACTTCAATTTTTGATTAATAGTGAAACCACTAAGTGGTTGTTAAAAACTGATTTTTCATTAAAATGAAATATTACCACTTCTGTGATTTGATTTTAAAAAATACAACATACATGGTTGTCATTATGAAGTGAAATGTTGTTCAATGAGATTAAAATAATTTTTGGTGAATAGTAACTTTTAAGTTCTTAATCGCAATTAGAGGTAATTAGTGTAGTTTAAGGTAAAAATAATGTTTTAATAATATGAGATGAGCTTGAAACTTGTACTACTCCTATTGTATGAGTCATGGCCGACCAAGAAAACCCATGGGTCAACTTGGGGACCCCATGGAGCCACTTTGGTTGGAAAGTGACATTAATATATATTTATTTAATGTTAAAATTAAATTGACACAAACATGAGTTGTTTTACTAAAACAGTTTTTAAGTGGGGTTACACAAGTCCAAATTTTGACTATAAATATTCATTAGAAAGATAAAACGATTTCCTACATCATAGTATTTGTTTTATAATTTTTAGACATTAAATAAATTAAATTATTTATGACATCATTATGATGCAGCGATGACCTCATTATTTAACGATTTTAATAAAATGAAAAGATAATGTAAAATACAAGGAATAAACTTGTCCAAAGACTATTGGATGGGTAGATTTCGAACCCTTATCACCTTTGACACGAATTATATAAGTGTGGGACCTTTAGAATCCGAAAATAATTGTATAATAATGTAACATTTCAATCTTTCCAAAAGAGCCCCTCCTCTCCTCTTATAAAAGGCCCCCACCTCTACCACCTCATTCACACTTTCAAGCCATTTGGCTCGGCCAAACTCTGCCCAAATACTCTCCCAACTTCCCCCTCTTACTCCTAGACGCCTCACTTTGGGCAGAACGCTTCCCAAGGAAGCCTTTGGCTCAAATCAAAAAGAGTTACCCGATTTTGAGGTAATGTCTTTTCTAATGTTATTTTGTTTCATTTTTCTTCTCCAGCCCCCTAAACTATTTTTATTCATTTCTTTTGTAACAACACCAGTATCCTAAATATACTATGATGTTGTTATAAGAAGTATTAGATCTACACTTACACACACCTACATCTAATGGTTAAAGAACATATGGTTTATGTGGATGGAGAATTTCTGCCTCACGAAACGATGATTGTTCAAAACTCATATAACACCTTAAAAGGTGGCCATTAATATGTCACTATATTTATATATGATATATTATATGTTTATGTTTTACTTATTATTTTGTATTTCTCATTTATGGCATACTTTATGATTTCCATTATGGGTAAAACGTGATAATTTCATTTTAGGAAGTGCGGACTACCGCCCCCTCAAAGTGATTTGAATCGTTAATGCCATATGTGGGATGTATAAAGGATGGAGTAGATGGTATTATACACTATATTATACTGGAATTATATTATACATTTATATCATTATGATTTCATTCCATTAAATAAAAAATAGAAATGAAAGTAGCGTTCATGCGTACGTACGGCTTACCGTCTCCATGAACGGTGCATTTCATTTCTTACCTCTAAATGTTACGTAATATTATAAATGAATGTATATACTGGATATATATGATATATATGACATATAAATCATGAATATAATTATGGAGATAATTGATATTCTACCACATAAACAACTTGTAATTATAAGAAGTTTATTGTTGACTCAAGTACCAAAGATCGACAAAACGACCGTTATTAACTTAAATATTTACATAATGTTCATAACATTGTAATAAGTTATATAAAAAGGATAATGAAATTAAAAATGGTTCTTAATAAGGTATATATTAACTCTAGTTTATTATTCAGGAGGTTAAAGAATGGTTGAGTCAAGTCAGACACGAGGTAAGGGAACTTCTTAACCCAATTTCCATTCTTTGGGTTAATCTCCTACTTTCAAATTATGTCATGATATTATTATGTCTTATTTTGTATTTTTACTTTCTTTATGTGTACCTATAGTGAATACACATAATAGATCTATTTTTTTTTTAAATGATCTTTTTAAGTACTTCGTCTCAATCTCTTTTCATTGAGGCATATTTGGTTTTATACACAACTTTCTTTGATACGGTGTATAAACCCGTTTGACTTTTATGTTTATTCAAAAGGAATCTTTTTTATACGAAGCGATTTGCTAAATAACAAAAGGGAATGTTTTTATTTCCGTAATTATGTGGCGACAATGACTTCTCCGCCGCCGTGACCATTATTTGAGTTTCGGCTTTCTCTACAAGCCATCATTTTTTTAATGAAAAATAAATACAATGTTTTAACTTTATTTTATTTTATTGAAAATGGTTTTGAAAGCGTTTTTATTATTTCAATGTGTTGTATTTATATCTTGTGATTGAAATGTGGAAATGTTATGTTTCCTTTATGCATGTTTTATGTGATACGATTATGTTATGGTTTATGATATGTTTAAACCTATTCATATGAGGAATGCATTGGACTTAATAAGTGACGGGTGGAGCCCGCTATAGCTCCACGATGCATCGGCAGGTCTCATGAGACAAACTAGTGTCTTGGCACGAGGCCTTGACAAAATCTTATTTTTGGTCTTGGCACGAGGCCTTGGCTACGTGGTTATGATAGTCTGGCATTATGCATTCCATCATTATGAAAGTGGTTATTGATATTGCATGTGATTATTCGACCAGTAGAATATCCATGTGAAGAAGTGAATGGCATTATCTCATTTTACTTTTGCCATATTATGTTGAAGTTCAAGTTTAAAAGGCCTTTGTTTTAGTTATACATTGCCTTAAATGTTAATGTTTATTTATGAAAGCTTCCGCTATATTGTTAACCTTACTGAGCATCCGAGCTCACCCCTTTCAATGTTTTAATATTTTCCAGGATGTGAAGAAGTATTTTATGAATGACCTGCAGGGATAGTCAGAAGAGGATATGAGTGTGGACTATGAAGACATTGTTATTAGTTTTTCACTTTATGATGTATTGTTAGATTTATGAATGTATCTAGTGTTTCCAAGGCTACTAAACTAATCGGTCTTTCGAGACTTTATCTTTTGTGATCATGCCAATGTTACGAAGTAATGCACCGACTTTGGGTAGCTGGGGTCGGGGCGTTACAACTGAGCATTCTCATATGATTTTCCTCGTAAAAGAATTATGTTTTTTTATCTTGGTATCCTTTACCCATTTATATATAGTAATCTTGGACTTTAGGTGATCCCACCTAATGCCAATGAGAAAAAATCCTATAGGGTCACACGCTAAGGGTTTCTATTGATCTCAATTAAATTCTATTGGAATTTAATTAATGAAATGGATATTATTATCAAGACAAATAAATAATTGTATTCGTGTTTTATCATTAAAAAATATTTTATGATGAATGATATATTTTATTAAATATTTATTCAGGTATTCAATAAATACCAAGGAGTATGAATGGACCAAGACCGCATCCACTGATAAATTTTAATTCACAAGACAGTAAAATGAAAATTATTATTTTCAAATATAGAACATGCACCATAAAATAATAATATTATTATTATGTGGCTGGATGTTTAAGAAAGACTGTAATATTATTTAAGGTTCAGTAGGCAATTAAATTATATTTTAAACTAAACCCTATCTCTATAAATAGATGGTTATCTCTATTTTGTAGGGTTAATATAAATTACGAATATAGAATTATTGCACAAAATGGAACTCTCTCTCTCTCTATCAAATTAATTATATCAGGAATGAGAAGAAATCCTTATATCCTGAAGGATGTTTGAGTTCTCAAGAAAAAAAATTCAAGAAAATTCCTTCATAATTCTTGCACATGTAAATCAATTGGTATTTCTCATAGATCAAATGAGCACATGTGGATCAAAAATAGAGGGATTCTACACTTGAATCCTTATATTGCAATAACGGTATTCTGAAAGGGTTTTTCAAAGACTATAAATTTCAATGAAGAAATTATCTAAATACAAGGTAGTCATTTCACCTATATTGAAATAAATTAATTATAAATTTAATGAAGAATATCCTCTCTAGGGGTTTCATGAAACTATTAATTAAATTAAATTTTAATTTATCACCCACACAAAGCACTTCCAATATACCCGAATCAAAAATGGTTCACATAAACTATGAACCCATGAAAAAAACTACCTAATAAATGGCTTATAGTTGGTGTTTTTTTTCACGCTCTGAAGTATTGGTGACATTATCTCTTTGATGGTTATTTTTTCATATAAAAATACCACAAAATCTTGGGATAAATATTCTCTTTACAAGATATAAATATGAGAAAGATATTCTAGGTAGAGTATCTATATAAAATAAAATAATATATTTATTATGATCCAGGTAATGTTAATGTTGTGGGAAATTCTCTCAGTAGGAAAATGTAATGAATACGAGAGCTCAGTGAGTGGAGTTCATAGAAGAAACAATGTCTAATGAGTATGATAGGTGAGTGGATATTGGGTGAATCCTAGGATCATGGATTAATGACATGTGTTCATTTTTTTATCATTTATTATTTATTAGACTTGGTAAAGGGATTTCAAGAGTTGGATCCTGAGTGCATAGTGACGGAGGATCTCTTAGCGGGGGATGATTAAGTCCAAGGGTCATTCTTAGACGATGATGATGACATCATTTGTGCTAATAAAATAATTGTGCTGCTATATTCTTTTATGGACAATCTAATGATAGAATAACATGTTTTTAAATGGGGTGTGAATCCAATATCGATGAAGATGTTCCATGATATCCAAAATTAGTTTGGGTTTCTGGGTTTGAAGATGGATATCACCATTTTTGTTTCACGATGACTTACCTAGAAGAGGGTAAAGGTTTGGCATCAAAATCATAGTGGCTTTCATAATTAATGTATGGTTCCTATGTATGGTTGGTGCGATTTGATTATTGGATTCATTATAGGGTTAACCCGGACCCCAAGGAGTCGTGAAGTTGTTTGGGTGATAGTTTAATGACTTCAAAAATGGACGATTTATTTTTGATTTGAGAAACCCTTTCTGTAACACCCCGAGATTTTATGAAAAATATTCTTTTAATTTCATTAATTTCTTGTGTTGTATGCTACACCAAGATTACCTTGCGCTATATGCAACACCGTATTAGCTTGCAGTATACACAACACTATTCTTGGATCGTGTTACACACAATTTTGATAACAGTTATTCTACGCAACATTGAGTATATATATATATATTCAATGTATAAATGAAATATGGTTGGATTATGTTATACGAAACAACAAAGGATTCTTGCACAGCACGCAACCGTGACTTGGCTTTCATTACACGCAATCGAGACCTTCCTCGATAGCGTGTGTTGTACGCAATACCGGGTTTTACTAAACAACGATATATTATTATAATATTATTATGAACTAGCCGTTATGAATAGTATTAACTAAATTTTGAATCTTATAACATTATTATTAATCTTGCACATTTTCTAAAACATGGTATAAGAACAAAATAAATTTTTCGGGTAAAATAAGTATTTTTAAAAAAATGCAGTTTTGCCGCCTTTTGATGGCACACCAACTTTAAATCTAGTTTTTGACATGTTTATAAGTTCTATTTGAAAAAATAAAATTCTTCTTTGGAATCAGGAAATAAAAATTTACTTTGGATAAATTTTCATATCATTCTGGTAACTTTCATATTTTGATGATAGTAAAAACACGCTATATTTTAATTAAAAACAACATTTTTCATCGCAATAATTTATATGGTTAAATTATAATATTGAATGGTTTTAAAGTATAAATAGAAAATATTTTTACCATTTAATATAATTTATGTCATTATCATTGATTCTACCTTGAATTCGTAGGATAAATCAATTCAATCTTTTGTAATGTTTTAAAGAAAAAAACATGTTTTCTTTCGACAACGGGATTAATGTTAATTTAATTTCTGAAACTTTTTTGTATTGAATTTGGAAAAATGGATTCCATATTTGGAATCAGTGTATCCAAATTATGTTAATAAGCAACCTTTTATTTTTGGGAATTATGAATAGTAACTACGGATAATTTTATTTACCATAGTTAAAGGTAGATCGGGTAATTAAGGGTAAATATAATATTATAAAATTACCCTAACACATGTCAAAATCCTATTGGATGACTAAAAGTTGACCCATATCACCTAAGGGTCGGATTATATTCATTTAATGGACTTTGTTCCATGAAAATAATTTAATTATTATTAAAACCAAAGAATGTGACAACATGTCACTTTCTTAAATCTTGTAAGTATAATATTTTTAATTTAGTGATACACTTCATGAAACTTTGAACATGAATAGTCTCCAGAAATCTAATACAATTATATACATCATAGGAATTTATTTATAATTTTTAGGGATTAAATAATTATCATTTATTATGACACAAAGATGATGCAGTAATTGTCTTATTAATTTAATATTGACATAATTGATGTTATAAATACCCGAATAAATGTAATTTAAGACTTTTTATGAATAAAACTAATTTTATAGGTTAATATGACATGTTAGTATTGATTTAATTAATTTTTTTAACTAATCATTCTGTTATGAGTTTCACAAAAATCAATTACTAAATAGTGTCAAAATTGACATAAAATAGTTTTTAAAACAAATATTATATTATTAATTGTTATATTATTCTTAAAAATATAAGGTTCGGCCAAATGACTTAGATAAGGTTATATATATTAATAACAAACAACTTTGGGTTCTTTTGGCTTCTTATAGTAAGATTATTTACCTTATAGTATAAGAACACAAGAAGACACAGTAAAAGTAAAATTATTTAACTTAATGTTAAATATAAATGAAAAGTTTAAAATAGGAACCTAAACTTGTCTAAATTCTATTTGATGAGAGAATTTCGACCCATCCCAACCTTATCTTCAAAATAAATCAATTTGTATATATTTAAAATCGAATTTGACTTTATAATAAAATAATAGTTTTAGTTATTCCAAAGGTACCCCTCTCCTCCCTTATAAAAGGGCACCTCCTCCACCCTCTTCCTCACACCACTTTGAGCTTTCAAGCTCAGTCAAACCCTGCCAATTTCTCCTCTCCGCTTCCATAGAAATATCCTAGAGGTTCTGGTATTCTTCAAAGACCTATTTTAGTACCCTAAAAGGAGGTCTCAAAGAAGCACTTCAAAGAAGAGGTAATGTCCGTTACCGATTCTTTCATCTTTATTTCTTATTCCACTTCTTCTTATTTAGTTGTTTCATTATGAAGTAATAACATCAGTATCACTAATATACTGATAAGTTATTATAAGTATGAAACAACCCTATTTCACCATCTATCCATCCTACGAAAAAAGAAATCACCGCGCGTGCGTACGTACGGAATACCGTCTCCACGCCGTGGTGTAATCTATTTTCCACCACCACCTTACTTGGATAGGTATAATGGTGTAAATAATGACTATATATGAATATTAAAAAGTTATATTGATTCTGAAATAGTATACATACACTCCAATACAATTCCACGATCATGGTAACGATATCATCGCTCGTGCGTACGTACGGAATACTGTCTCCATGATGTGATGTGATTTGTTCTACATGATCATCATTGCATAATGATTATATAAATGAATTGAATGAATGAATATGATATATATTACAATAATAACATTCTATAAATGAGGTATCTATAACCAAAAGAGAATAAAAAGAATTTATTCGACAAACACGCATAAGAACAAAAAAGTAATAAACACCCGAATAACAAGTAGTAATGAAATATTACTAATAATAAGCTAAGAATATGACCATATATGATATCATAACAATAATTATGATTCTGGAATAATCCAAATACCTTATTTAAATCATTATACAGGAGGTTTGGACACTTACGAAGAAAATCGGACCTAAGGTAAGGGAAATATCACAATCTCATTTTTATCTGAAATTTGTTTATACTTTAGTATTTACTGGGGTGTATTTTATCATCCAAATCCATGTTTCCTCAATATTTAATATTATTTCCATCCACCTACAATTGTTTCAATCCAATTTTACCCTTCGGTGAGTTTTTAGTAAAGGATATGAAAGGAATATTTTGTCGTTTTTCGTACGAGGTACTTTTTGACTTTTCCGAAAAAAGTACGAAGAATGTTTTTTTTAACTTATACGGCATGAATGGATTTTTAAAAAATTATTTTCAAGAAGATTCCTTTACAAGTTTTCAAGTTTATTTTTAATCAACTTCTTTTAGATTATAATTGTATGACATGTTAAGAAAGGAAAAGTGTTTTTGAAGTAGAAAGGATATTTTCCTCAAGAATGGAGTTCAAGTGTTTTATCAAAATTCTTTTCCATCTAAGATAATATAGGGTTCTGTTTCTATTCCTATTATTACATGGATTTGATTATGTTTTTATGGAATTATTTTTATGAATTCCTTTATCTTATATGATTTGTTTTATGATGTCATGTTGTCTAAGAATCCCATTTTTATTACATGGGTTATGCAATGATGTATGATTTAAGATTTTGTGGCACACATAATAATGGTATCATTATGAGATGGGTGAGACATATATCTCCATCCATTACATTGGGTAAAGATTTTATATCTCATGAGATAGACATGGCTGGAACGGTCGGTTATACCGGTTCAGTGAAACAGTACTGAAACGAGGAATGAACTCGGTTCAGAAATGGACTTTGTCCACTAAGATAGTCTTGGCAATGAGTCTTGACTAACAAGAAATAATTCTCTATGATTATGTGTGTATGCCGCAAAGTTTCATGTTTTATGTTATGATTATTGGGATTCCATTTCACTACTATGATTTATCCCATGTTATGAAATTATGATCTCTTTTGCAGGTTAAGATTTCCAAAAGATATGTTCTTATGAATATGACGTGATTGATATTTCTTTTGTTTACCCTTACTGAGCATTTGAGCTCACCCTTTTATTTTTTATTTTCCCCAGGACATAAAGAAAGGATTTAGGTTTAAAAAAAAGAATATCTTTATGGGAGATGTTGAAGATCTTTCACCATTATTAGAAGATTATATTCCAAGTTTCCAAAGACACTAAACTATTACGGTCCTTGTGTGTGTGTTTTTGTTATGTACTAAGTATTCCGCAAAAGTAATGTAATTTCTATGTACGTCAAGTTTGGGTTCTCTACAGTTGGTATCAGAGGAAATGTTTAGTCAACCTTTGGAAACTAGGATGCGAAAACGTTAGTGAAATCCCTAAAGATATTTCTAAGGTATGTTTAGGGATGTCCCTAAGGATAAGTATACATATAGGATATAGTCCTAGAACTATGTTAACGATCTTAGAATTTAACCTAAGATGTTAGATATTGAGGGTACTCCCCCTTTACTATGTTGTTTTCCCTAGCATGAGTTTTTCCTCTCACGCTATTCTTTTTGGGTTTTAGACGATGGCTGGAACCCGAAGGAACCCTGTTGATCAATGTAATGGACAAGGCAATGATTGTCCTCCTGAACAAACAAATGTTATGGGAGATGGAGTGCAAAATTTTATTGCTATACTTACACAATCTATGAATCTTTCTGGACTTCCAAATGAGCAGAGAAGGGAACAACAGTCTATTGAGTCCTTCATGAGGCAACATCCACCTTCTTTTAGTGGGTCTTCTGATCCACTTGTTGTTGAACAATGGATTAGTACCACTGAAAAGATATTTTCAGTTCTTCAATGTTCTGAACATGATAAAGTCATCTTAGCAGTATATCATTTGGAAGGTGTAGCTGATCAATGGTGGAATCTTATCAAGAATACGAGGCAAAGAGATGAAATTGAGTCCATAGAATGGGATGAGTTCAAGAACTTATTTCTCAATAAGTAATTCCCTCGTATTCTTCGAAAAAAGATGGAGAAGGAGTTTCTTGAACTTAAGCAAAAGGATGATGAATCTGTTGGTATATACGAAGAAATTTTTACAAGTCTTGCAAGGTATGCATCTGGATTTATCATCCAACCTGAAAGTAAAGTTGATTGATTCTTCAGTGGCGTAAAACCAAATCATCGAAGGGCATTAGCTATATGAGACTTCAGTAGCTATGAAGAAATTGTGCGTTGTGCTATCAAGGAAGAAATGGAAGTTGGTGTTACTTATCCATCTCATATTTTTGACAAGAAACGAAAGATGGTGTTCAAGGAGAAATCTCAGAATAATGGTGAAAAGAAGATGAATGTTTCCTTATGCTCAATGTGTGGAAAGAAGCATGGTGGAGATTGTCTTAAAGGGACAAGTAAATGTTTCAAATGTGGAAAGGAAGGTCATCGGGCATTTGAATGCCGCAATGATGGGAAGAAGATGCCTAATGATGACAACAAAGGAAGGGATACACATAATGAACCTACTACACTTCAATGCTTCAAGTGCAAGGAAATGGGGCATTATGCTAATAAATTCCCTAATCCAAGGGTTAGTGATGATCGACATGAGCAACCACTTAAGGCAAAGGAAAAAAGGGAAGTCACATGCAATCACCATTGGTGATGTTGAATATTACAACGATGTGGTGGAATGATTAACTGTTTATGTAATGGGATTCCAGAATAATGTTGAATATAGTATCGTGGAATATTGGAATATTTATGTTTTGGTCTATTGTGGTTTTCAATAATTTTATGACATCGGTAACCATGAAAAGTGATTGAAATATTTTTGGGAAGCAGATGATATTCACATAATGAAGGGATAAAGAGAATCTAATATGTTTGATAGTATTCATGAGCTCATGATTGATACAAGGACTAAGTGATAACATGGTTTGAGGATATAGAATTTTGAGGATTTTGGTATGTGGAAAGTGTTAACTTTTAACTACATTCATGTTTTCACTAAGGTTCAATGGATATTCATTCTTCAAGAGAATACATGATTAAGGTATTCACATGTTTGTAATTTGACCAACAAGATATATCTTATGATATATGGGGGATAAATGCTGGAATTCACGTGATCATTTTCTTTATACTATGAGCTTGGACCGAAGTATTTTAGATAGGCCTAAAGATTGGAATGGATTATGTTGGACATAAGTTAGTATTGTTTAAGGATAAAACTTTTTGATATTATTGATGGGATGTTATAGTAATATATCTTTAGAAAAAGGAAAACCTGCAGGACGGGCGACAGCCCATCGCGTCGGACAAGGCTGTGGGAATCGAACCCACAACTGAAGTGCGACTGGCCTTTATCGCCTACCACTGGCCTACAGGAAGTCCCTGTTTTGTAGAAACTAGTTTTATTATATTAATCAATATGATATATGTAGTATAAGTCCATTTTAGGAACCATATATGATTAATCTCAATATAGATGGACTTATGTATTTTTTTGATAACTTTTCTAACCTTTTGTTTGAGACAGATGGAATGACCCATCATTCTATCACATGATCTGCTAACACATCACGAATGAATAATTCAACTTCATTTCTTTAAGAGATGAAGTGGAAATTGTCCAAAGAATGACAAACGGTGAGACTATACCAAAATCACGAAAGTATTTCTTCTAATTACAATTTCATCAACTTTAGGGAAATGATCTTGAAAACTAAAAATGTTTTCCTAGTGCTCTTATATCTGATGAATCAGATGGTACCTTAGATCATCAAAAATTTATGGCTTTGTGATTATTGGCTTTTCCATAGCCATGTTCTCTACCACTCTCCATCATAACATGATGGTTAGATTTCTCTTCCATATCCATATTTTCACCTATGTGGAAACCCAGTGATTAGTTTATTTGGGTAACCGTTACGTTTCATACTTTTTTTTTAAAGATTGGTTTTGGTATTCCTTTTTACGATGTGGGTTTCTATTAAAGAAACTTTTGAATAGTAAACCATTTATAACCCCGACGAATTTCGAGGGAGAAATTCATTTTAAGGGGGGTAGAATGTAACACCCCGAGATTTTATGAAAAATATTCTTTTAATTTCATTAATGTATTGTGTTGTATGCTACACCAATATTATCTTGCGCTATACGCAACACCGTATTAGCTTGCAGTATATGCAACACTATTCTTGGATCATGTTACACACATTTTTGATAATAGTTATTCTACACAACATTGAGTATATATATATATATATATATTCAATGTATAAATGAAATATGGTTGGATTATGGTATACGAAACAACGAAGGATTCTTACACAGCACACAACCCTGACCTGGCTTGAATTACACGCAATCACGACCTTCCTCGATAGCGTGTGTTGTACGCAATACCCGGTTTTACTGAACAATGATATATTAGTATAATATTATTATGAACTAGCCTTTATGAATAGTATTAACTAAATTTTGAATCTTATAACATTATTATTCGTCGTGAACATTTTCTAAAACATGGTGTAAGAACAAAATAAATTTTTCGGGTAGAATAAGTATTTTTTAAAAAATGCAGTTTTGCCTCCTTTTGATGGCGCACCCACTTTAAATCTAATTTTTTACATTTTTATAAGTTCAATTTGACAAAATAAAATTCTTCTTTGGAATCATGAAATAAAAATTTACTTTGGATACATTTTCATATCATTCTGGTAACTTTCATATTTTGATGAATAGTAAAAACACGCTATATTTTAATTAAAAACAACTTTTTTCATCACAATAATTTATATGGTTAAATTATAATATTTAATGGTTTTAAAGTATAAATATATTATATTTTTACCATTTAATATAATTTATGTCATTAGCATTGATTCTACCTTGAATTCGTAGGATAAATCAACTCAATATATTGAAATGTTTTAAAGAAAAAAACCCATTTTCTTTCGACAACGGGATTACTTTTAATTTAATTTCTGCAACTTTTGTGTATTGAATTTGGAAAAATGGATTCCATATTCGGAATCAGTGGATCCAAATTATGTTAATAAGCTACTTTTTATTTTTGGGAATTATGAATAGTAACTCCGGTAAATTTTATTTACCATAGTTAAAGGTAAATCGGGTAATTAAGGGTAAATATAATATTATAAAATTACCCTAACACATGTAAAAATCCTATTGTATGACTAAAAGTCGAACCATATCACCTAAGGGTCGGATTATATTCATTTAATAGACTTTTTTCCATGAAAATAATTTTATTACTATTAAAACCAAAGAATGTGACAACATGTCACTTTCTTAAATCTTGTAAGTATAATAATTTTAATTTAGTGATACACTTCATGAAACATCGAACATGAATAGTCTCAAGAAATCTAATACAATTATCTACATCATAGTAATTTATTTAGAATTTTTAGGGATTAAATATTTATCATTTATTATGACACAAAGATGATGCAGTAATTGTCTTATTAATGAAATATTGACATAATTGATGTTATAAATACCCAAATAAATCTAATTTAAGACTTTTAATGAATTAAACTAATTTTATAGGTTAATATTACATGTTAGTATTGATTTAATTAATTGTTTTCGAACTAATAATTCTGTTATGATTTTCACAAAAATCAATTACTAAATAGTGTCAAAATTGACATAAAATAGTTTTTAAAACAAATATTATATTATTAATTGTTATTTTATTCCTAAAAATCTAAGGTTCGGAAAAATGACTTATATAAGGTTATATATATTAATAATAAACAACTTGGGGTTAGTTTGGCTTCATATAGTATGTTCATTAACCTTATAGTATAAGAACACAAGAAGACACGGTAAAAAAGATTATTTAACTTAATGTTAAATCTAATTGATAAGGTTAAAATAGGAACCTAAACTTGTCTAAATTATATTTTATGAGAGAATTTCTACCCATCCCCACCTTAGATTCAAAATAAATCAATTTTGAGCTATTTAAAACCGAATTTGACTTTATAATAAAATAATAGTTTTAGATATTCCAAAGGTACCCCTCTCCTCCCTTATAAAAGGGCACCTCCTACTCCCTCTTCTTCACACCACTTTGAGCCTTCAAGCTCGGCCAAACCATGCCAATTTATCCTCTCCACTTCCCTAGAAACATTATAGATGTTCTGGTCTTCTTCAATGACCTATTTTAGTACCCTAAACGGAGGTCTCAAAGAAGCACTTCAAAGAAGAGGTAATGTCCGTTACCGATTCTTTCATCTTTATTTCTTCTTCCACTTCTTCTTCTTTAGTTGTTTCATTATGAAGTAATAACATCAGTATCACTCATATAATTATATGTTATTATATGTATGAAACAACTCTATTTCACCATCTATCCATCCTACGGAAAAAGAAATCACCGCGCGTGCGTACGTACAGATTACCGTCTCCACGCCGTGGTGTAATCTATTTTCCACCACCACCTTACTCGGATGGGTATAATGGTGTAAATAATGACTATATATGATTATTAAAAAGTGATATTTATTCTGAAATATTATACATACACTCCAATACAATTCCACGATCATGGGAACGATATCATCGCTCGTGCGTACGTACGGAATACCGTCTCCACGATGTGATGCGATTCGTTCTACATGATCTTCAATGCATAATGATTATATAAATGAATTGAATGAATTAATATGATATATATTACAATAATACCAATCTGTAAATGAGGTATATATAACCTAAAGAAATGAATAAGAATTTATTCGACAAACACGCATAAGAACAAAAAAGTAATAAACACCCGAATAACAAGTAGTAATGAAATATTACTAATAATAAGCTAAGAATATGACCATATATGATATCATAAAAATAAGTATGATTCCTGAATAAGTCAATAACATTATTTAAATCATTATACAGGAGGTTTGGACACTTACGAAGCAAATCGGACCTAAGGTAAGGGAAATATCACAATCTCATTTTTATCCGAGATTGTTTATACTTTAGTATATACTGGGGTGTATTTTATCATCCAAATCCATGTTTCCTCAATATGTAATATTATTTCCATCCACCTACAATTTTTTCAATCCAATTTTACCCTTCGGTGAGTTTTTAGTAAAGGATATGAAAGGAATCTTTTGTCTTTTTTCGTACGAGGTACTTTTTGACTTTTCCGACAAAGGTACAATGAATGTTTTTTTTAACTTTTACGACATGAATGGATTTTTAAAACATTATTTCCAAGAAGCTTACTTTAAAAGTTTTCAAGTTTATTTTTAATCAACTTCTTTTAGTTTAGAATTGTATGACATGTTAAGAAAGTAAAAGTTTTTTTGAAGTAGAAAGGATATTTTCCTCAAGATTGGAGTTCAAGTGTTTTATCAAAATTATTTTCCATCTAAGATAATATAGGGTTCTGTTTCTATCCCGATTATTACATGGATTTGATTATGTTGTGATGGAAATATTTTTATGAATTCCTTTATCTTATATGAATTGTTTTATGATGTCATGTTGTTTAAGAATCCCATTTTTATTACATGGGTTATGCAATGATGTATGATTTAAGATTTTGTGGCACACATAAGAATGGTATCATTATGATATGGGTGGGACCTATATCTCCCTCAAATTCATTGGGTAAATATTTTATATCTCATGAGATAGACATGGATGGAACGGTAGGTTATACCGGTTCAGTGAAACAGGACTAAAACGAGGAATGAACTCGGTTCAGAAATGGACTTTGTCCTCTAAGATAGTCTTGGCAATGAGTCTTGACTAACAAGAAATGATTCTATATGATTATGTGTGTATTCCACAAAGTTTCATGTTTTATGTTTTGATTATTGGGATTCCATTTCACTACTATGATTCATCCCATGTTATGAAATTATGATCTCTTTTGCAGGTTAAGATTTCCAAAAGATATGTTCTTATGAATATGACGTGCTTGATATTTCTTTTGTTTAACATTACTGAGCATTTGAGCTCACCCTTTTATGTTTTCTATTCCCCAGGACAAAAATAATGTATTTAGGTTTTGAAAAAATAAGATCTTTATGGGAGATGTTTAAGATCTTTCACCACGATTAGAAGATTATATTCCGAGTTTCCAAAGACACTAAACTATTATGGTCCTTGTCTGTGTGTTTTTGTTATGTACTAAGTATTCCGCAAAAGTAATTTAATGTCTATGTACGTCAAGTTTGGGGTCTCTACACTTTCAGTGGATGATATTGGAAACGAATATGCATAAGATATTACGTACTTGCAAGGAGTTACTTTTAGAATTATATAATACATATACATGATATTAAATTAATGGTTTTGGAAGGGATTGTATAGGGATTTTCATACCAAGTGGAAATTGAGTACAACATTGTTTCTGACGCTTTCATTGGGGTGCGCGCATCCGTATGTGAGGATGTGCTACTATTGCCCCTCATTCCCACTTTCCAAAGTCGGGCGGCATTCGCTCCTTATTCAGGGACGTCTACTCCTTGATCAAAAAAGGATGATGGGATGTCGGTTCTTCCTTCCATGGATTCCTCCTCAGAACTCGTCACCTAGTCCGGGTATCCCTCATAGATTTAATAAGTTGTTCATGAATCTCACTCCCGGTGCCATATCTTCATGGATGCTGGTTAATTACACTACTTCCGTCAAGACTTTCCATAGGGTCTTGACATGGTAGCGACCTTCGGTTGGAGTAGACGGCAACATCAGGCATGTCGGGGCATCTCTGTGTGCGTGGACATTGGGGAACCTGTATTCTTCCTCATAAGAGGGCATCTCAATGGTGCAGAACCCGAGGCATCCCACATCGGATGTAGGGAATCATATGCCATAGGCATGCATCTGAGGTTTTCCTCAACTTCCCATGTCTAACACAGGGTATGCTGTAAGATTAACGTCTAGCATAGACAGTGACACCAAGGGTGTGACTTTCGAGGTTTTTCTCAGGCATCTCATGTTTATCACGAGGTAGGCCGTGAGTTTAAAGTCGTGCAGAGATGGAAGGAAGGTGATCAGAACGTCCCATAGAGATGGATCAGAGGTGGTGTGCCTCGTAGAGAGGAGATGTCACACCGTGAAAGCTGATCTGGACACCACTAAGGACGGATCATGGGGTGTGCACCCCAGAATGGGGAAACACCAAGATTTTCCATTGGATGGGCTTGTACCTTAGGGAGGTTTCCTATGTACCCTATATAGAAAACAGGGATCAAAATCTGCGTTGTTCAAAGGCGTGATAAATCGGGGTGTACACAGAAGACAACGACCTGGAGGCATGATGAGGCTTACTCGTGGATAGCGGCCCAAGTACTGCTAGGAGCAGCGAGGAGGTGGATGGCATGATCCCACCAGGATGCGGCGGCCCGGGTGAGAATCAGGATGGATGATGGAGAGTTGAATGAAGTGTAGGGGGGTTGAAATGGGACCATCGCAAGGGAGACGGTGAAGGTAGGCTTGAGCCTCGAAGAGACCTCCTACATATCCCCGTGGCAGGGAATCAAAGTCTGCATAGTTCAGGATGGTGTCGGTGGACCGACGTGAAGGTGGACCTTGGTCCGATGGGTGTTGGACTTAAACCTCATTAGGATTCCTACGTACCATTCCTTGACATGGATCGAAGTCCTCGTAGTTCGGGATGGTTCGCCGGACCGACGTGAATGTGGACCTTGGTCCGATGGGCATCGTCAGTGAACCGACATGAAGGTGGACCTTGGTCCAATGGTGGTGGGATTGAACCCCGTGGAGACTTCCTACGTACCATGCCTTAGCACGGAACAAAGTCCAAGTAGTTCAAATGAGGTGTGGAATACAGTTTAACGTCAAGCGGGATGGGGATGAACCGACGTGAATGGGGTCGGAACGACCGGGTGATGGGCTTGAACCTTATGGAGGCTTCCTACATACCATGACTTGACATGGATCAAAGACCCCGTAGTTCATAATGGTGTGTCGGTGAATAAACGCGAGTAAGGACCTTGGTCCAGATGGTGTGGGGCTTACACACTAGGCTACCCAGGTGTTGGTGAACTGACGTGAAGAGGGTCGGAGTGACCAACAGGTGGTGTACTTGAACCCCTATGAGGCTTCCTACATACCATGTCATGACATGGATCAAAGAACTCATAGTTCATAGTGGTGTGTCGGAGAACCGACGCGAAGGTGAACCCGGGGGTCCAGTGGTGGTGGGCTTGAACCTCAGGGAGGCTTCCTACATACCATGCCTTGACATGGATCAAAGTCCTTGTAGTTCGGGAGGAAATGGTGGGTGTCTGCGAATCGAAGTGAAGAAAGGAACTTGTTCCAGTGGGATATGGGCTTTAACCTCAAGGAGGCTTCCTACATGCCGTGCCTTGACATGGATCAAAGTCCTTGTAGTTTGGGTTGGTCACAACGGCTTTCTGTCGGACTGGAATGCAGTTTAGCGTCATGTTGGATGAGGTTGGAACCTGACGTGAAGAAATGATGGGTGGGATTGAACCTCGTGGAGGCTTCCTACGTACCATGTCTTGACATGGATCAAAGACCTCTTAGTTCATAATGGATGTGTAGTTTAACGTCATGCTGGAAGGGGGAATACAGTTTAACATCATGCTGGATGAGGTCATACAGTTTAACGTCATTCTGGACGAGGGAATACAGTTTAACGTCATGCTGGATGAGGGAATACAGTTTAACGTCATGCTGGATGAGGGTATACAGTTTAACGTCATGTTGGACGAGGGCATTGCCATGATCGATGCTTACTCTAAGCCCACGTGAGTCGTGCTCGGTGTGAGAAACAAGAGGCAGCAGATACCTGACGATCATGTCGCGAAGGATGCGTCCGGGAGAAGCAAAGAGGGTCTTATGCGTTAGGCGGTCCATGGTGCTGGGACTTACTCTAGGATGAAGGCCCAAGGTAAAGGATGATGATAGTTTCAGGCTTGAGCAATGAAGAGGCTTCCTACGTATCCCTGTGGCAGGGAATCAAAGTCCACGTAGTTCTTCTGATGACGGCTTACCGCCGATTGGGGGTTTTAATGACCTACCGCTAGATTGGATCATAATGTCTTACCGCTGGATAAGGAAGTGAACAGCTTACCGCTAGATGGGGTCGCAACGGATTACCGCTGGATTGGGTCACAATGGCTTACCACGGGATAAGGATGTGAACGGCTTACCGCTAAATGGGGCGCAACGGCTTACCGCTGGATTGGGTCACAACGGCTTACCGCTGGAAAAGGATGTCAATGGATTACCGCTTCATAGGATCACAACAACTTACTGCTGATTGGGATCACAACAGTGGATTGGGCTTACGTGAGGAGGCTGCCCGGGTGCCGCTATGGAGCAGATATGGTGAATGGGGCATACGCAAGGAAGCTTCCCGGGTGCCGCTATGGAGCAGCACTGGTGAATGGGGCTTATGCAAGGAAGCTGACCGGGTGCCACTATGGAGCGGCAATGGTGAATGGGGCTTACACAAGGAAGCTGCCCGGGTGCCGCTATGGTGCAGCACTAGTGGATGGGGCTTATGCTTGGAAGTTGCCCGGGTGCCGCTATGGATCGACAATGGTGAATGTGGCTTACGCAAGGAAGCTGCCCGGGTGCCGCTATGGAGCATTATTGGGGAATGGGGATTATGCATGGAAGCTGCCCGGTGCCCCTATGGAGCGGAAATGGTGAATGGGGCTTACGCTAAGAAGCTGGCCAGGTGCCACTATGGAGCGGCAATGGTGAATGGGGATTATGCTAGGAAGCTTCCCAGGTGCCGCTATGGAGCGACACTAGTGGATGGGGTTTACGCTAGGAAGTTGCCCATAATTTCTTCTTCATGTCTGGCCATGAGTGCATCCCAACCCACTGGTGGATTGAGGCCTTCACCTATGCGCTAGTGCACAAGAGGGATAATGCCAAGGGGCATTGGAATCATGCCACTATAATCATGGCATTAGGCGTGTTATGCTTGGAGCATAAGACATCTCTTCTTTAGTGCAAGAGGCATCCTATGATTGGAACATAGGGAGATCACTACAGTTTAGAGTCTTGTAGGTAGGACGGTTAGCATCTCATGCTTGGAGCATAAGGCATATCTCGTATAGGGAAAGGGGCATCCTATATTTGGAACATAGGGAGAATACTACAGTTTAGAGTCATGTAGGTAGGACTGTTGGCATCTCATGCTAGGAGTAAAAGGCATCTCTTGCTTGAAGCAAGGGGAATCCTATGTTTGGAACATAGGGAGATCACAACAGTTTAGAATCTTGTAGGTAGGACTGTTAGCATCTCATGCTTGGAGCACAAGGCATCTCTTATTTGGAGAAAGAGGCATCCTATATCGATCATATAGGGATAAATACAGTTTAAAGTCATGTAGATAAGACTGTTGGAATCTCATGCTTGAAGCATAAGGCATCTCTTGTTTGGAGCAAGAGGCATCCTATGATTGGAACATAGGGTGTACTACAGTTTATAGTCATGTAGAGAGGATTGTTGGCATCTCATGATTGGAGCATGAGGAATCTCTTGTTTGGAGCAAGAGGTATCCTATCATTTGTTAGATAGGGAGTACTACAGTTTATAGTCATGTAGATAGGACTGTTGGCATCTCATGCTTGGAGCATGGGGCATATCTTGTTTGGAGAAAGAGAAATCTTATCAGTTGTTAGATAGGGAGTACTACATTTTATAGTCATGTAGATAGGACTTTTGGAATCTCATTCTTGGAGCATGAGGCATCTCTTGTTTGGATCAAGAGTTATCCTATCATTTGTTAGATAGGAAGTACTACAATTTATAGTCATGTAGATAGGACTGTTGGCATCTCATGCTTGGAGTATGAAGCATATCTTGTTTGGAGCAAGTGGCATCCTATCATTTGTTAGATAGGGAATACTATAGTTTATAGTCATGTAGATGGGACTGTTAGGCATAAGAAGCCTATAAATGGATGGTGTTGGGTCCTACGCAAGGGCGGCCCTTTCTGGTTCAACCTCGCATAGGAGCCAAGCGATGGGGTTTGGGGGAGTTGCCTGAGGAATGGTTCGACTCTAGGTACTCGGGGAATTGATGATGAGAATATCAACTCACGACAAGGAATGAAACCAAGAGGAATATGTCAACTTAAGGTATTTCATGGTGTGTGGAGGAGTATCTCTAATCATGGTATTCTATAGGTGGAAGGTGGGAGTGCATAAGTGCGCAATGGAAAATCTCGACATCCTGGCCCTAAAAGGTCGTGGTGTCACTCTACATTTTTCATGGGGGTTTGTGATGGTAGTGAAGGGACCGGCCTGGAGGGCCGGGACTACAGCCCGGCAGTGACCCGGAGTAGGGGTGCGGGGGCACAGCCCCTGCGGTATGGACCGATGGGCCCGAATGTAGGATCCTCGCAAAGGATAGGTCTTCGCGAAGTAGCTTCACGGAGCATGGCCTCACAGAGAAATGTTCTCTCATTGAGAAAAGGTGTCTCACGGAGAAAAGGGGTGTCGCGGTGCTTGGTCTCACGGAGCAGCATCGCGGAGCATGGGCTCGCGGAGCATGGACTCGTGGAGCCTCGGCTTGCGGAGCAGCAACGTGAAGGAAGCTGCTCGCAGAGCATGGCCTCACGGAGCCGCAATGCGGAGCTCCGCTCAGCCGCCCAAGGGGAGAAGTGGTTGTGGCCGTCCGTCGGGAGAATGGGGGAGGTGGGTATTTATAGGCAGGGTCACCGCAATGTAGAGCTCACGCGGCGCGAAGGGGCATTGGTTGCTTCGCGGCGGGTCACAATGGTCAACCAGGTTCGCGGAGTGTTCCCGCCTCTGGGGCTTCGCGGCGGGCTCGTGAACGTCAGGGCGTTCGTAGAGCATTACCGCCTCCTCTGCTCCACGAAAGGTCTTCGCGGAGCTTCATGAACGTCATATGGGTTCGCGGAGCTTCCCACCTCATTGCTTCGCGGCGGTACTCTGCAATCGCGGAGGGGGCTTCGCGAATGGGCTTTGCAAACCAGTTTTCCAGCCCAACTTCAAATGTCCATAACTCCTCATCCGTAACTCCGTTCGGGCCCTACGACCTACCAAATCGAATATTGAAAATGGACTACGTTCTTGGATCATTTATGGAAGCATTTGGAAAATTTCCGAGATGCATTTTTTGGGGTCAACAAACATATCATCTCCAAACCAATGGAAATTCAGAGGGGATGATCGAACATTAGAGAATATGTTGTGGGAATACATTATGGACATCAGTGGAGATTGGTATGATCCCCAAAAGTTGGTAGATTTTTTTGTATCATAATAAATTCTAGGATAACATTTAGATAGAACATTTTAACGATCTATATGGTTAGTTTTTTCACTCCCATCAATGTTGGCATGACGTTGCTGATGTAGCAGTTTTGGAGCATAGAATGGTACAATAGACCTCTAAGAGAGTGTTCCTGATCTAGAATAAGTTCATTAACACTCAGGTCTGATAGTGATTATATAATAGCATGAGGATAGAACCTTTAATGTTTTTGGTGGGTGATAGATTTTTCATACAGCATACTCATTGATTAGGGTATAGAGGGTTTAGGAAGGACAGAATGTTAGCTATGAGATTTTTTAGACCATTCAAGATTATAGGGATTATTAAGATAG
Organism: Viscum album; assembly: GCA_963277665.1. Taxonomy (NCBI): domain Eukaryota; kingdom Viridiplantae; phylum Streptophyta; class Magnoliopsida; order Santalales; family Viscaceae; genus Viscum; species Viscum album. The sequence goes on along the minus strand of OY728119.1, from coordinate 161,132,272 downwards.
TGGTTGAACATTTGGTTATTAATCTATGATATCAAGGTATTAATGATCTGTTACATGTGTTTCAGCTCCATAGGTACATGAATGATCCTATATATGTGATCAATTTTGACGAAATTGAACTATGATCTGCTGAATAACTTGTGGAGAAACTAGTGCAGATCATAGACTGGAGTGAGAAAGTATTGTGAGGAAATATGTTTCCACTTTTTTGAGTCCTATGGTAGTATTTTAGTATTTATTTGGGGACATGGAATCATAATTATGACATTCAATCATAGTGGCCTGATCTATTTTATCAAGATCACTAGAGGCACTTCTCAAGGATGAAAAATAGTGGGAGGCGGAGAATTATAACATCCTTGGCTTTCATTAAATATAATTATTTTTAAGTTATGAAGTGTATTATCATTTTTCCCTATTAATGGTGACACTCATGGTAGTGGGGTCTTAGAGATAAGTCAAAGAGTTTGGAGGCCATTATAAGATGCATGGGGGATGCAACAAGGCTATTAGATCATATATGAAGTACTTAGTCCATCCATTGGTGCTTGTTGTAGGACCTAAAATTCAATAGATCCCATTATCTATTTGATGAGAAAACACCTTCTAGATGGTATCCAATGAATAATTCTTTAATTTTCCCTAGGAACCCTGGTGAGTTTGTGGCCAGCCACCAAACCCACAGTTATACCATCGAACCACCAGTGAGGCCCACTAGCCAACTTGTGATTCCTATATGAAAATTTAATTTATCACTTTTTGGAATATTTTATATAATCTGGTTTTTTTCCTAATACTCACCCTAATCCTACCCCATTATGGCCAGAACCTCTTGAATAGATCTCCATTATTTCTCTATTATTTCCCTTCCTCTCCTCTTGGTCGCGTGAATTATGGATCGATCCATTGATATCCTTTATGAAAAGATTTATCCATTATAAGCCTAATTATTATTCTTTCTCAATAATTTATCATAGATGCATTCCATGTTGGATATATCTATGAATCTCTACCATGATATAATGAATAGTTCATACTTCATTGAAAGATAAATGTTGTATTATGAGGATTATTGACCTCTCCTCGATTGGTCGTAGATATTCCTTTGGTGATGAATCTTTTTTGGTTAGTTGATGTGAATTTCATCTCTTGGAATGATCTATTACTTGAAAAATAATTCACGAGACTATATTATGATATATTGGGTTTTTTTATAGTGATCATTGGTTCAAGGGTGTGATTTGGGTACCATTCCTTGGTGGATCTTGTAAATTGGAATCAACGCACTAAAGTTAGGAAGTACTTAGCATCTTAGACCATTATATAGAGTTTTTTGACATGTTTGTCTTGTGTGTATGTGCCTAGTGTGGATAACCTTGAATTGTATTTAAATTTTGGCTTGCATGGGTATCCTATGAGACATTTTCTTAGTATGTATTATGTTTACTTTTCTATTTCACTCATTATATGTTGGTTATTTCATAGCTCATGGATAATTTGATATTACATACTTGTTTCTTATTTTGGTGTGACTTACTTAATATTTATTGTCATATATGGTTATTTTATATGTAATTACTTATATATGGATTTTTGGAAAGATGGACGAACCTATGGTTCAATGTTCAGGTTTACAGGTGGCACTAATTGATGTAGTTAGCCCCTTAGAGCTAGGGCTTGTATGACACAACTCATAGATTTTTCTTCAGGATACAGGATGGATAACACCATAGCCTTACATATGAATATCCCATGGGGTAGAATTCCATAAACCATAGGAAGAAGGTCTATATTCTAATATGGTGTACCAATGGGGAACTTCCTTTCATATGTGTGGAGTTCCATTAGTTCAGGCATGCCAATCATGTGTTCCATTAGAGGAGAGTAGGTAACCAAGGTTAATGGATGGTATATTCCATTAAATTCAGGAGAAAAGTTTTTTCTTAAAAGAATAATGTGTATTGTCTTTAAAGGTGGGATATAGTCTTATAACATGATCTAAGTCATGTGGTGACTACTTATGACCTTATTAGAACATAGTGTTGAAGCAGGTATGACTAGGGTTCATGGAATCTTGGATAGTGAATGGTTACTCGGTATATGATTGGTTGTATTATTTTGTGAACATTTACCTATCCATCATGATATAAACCACTATGCACTTGTTAAATTGTGTTATGGACACATTGGGGGTGTTCTACATGGTTTATAATCACACCCTACATGGGAATCTTGGTGTGTGTATAGAATTCATGACCATGGATACAAAGAATGGAAAGGTACCAGTGGTAGTTTTTTGGGTATCATGGAGTTAGAATCTGGATTCAGTATTGATAGTAACTCTGAACAGCTGCCAAAAAATATTATATTTATCTATTTCTAATTGTACTGATTATAATTTGTAACCTCCACATTGGGGGTCTATTTGCTTTAATAATGTATGACTGCACATGAAATTTCTTATACAATATTTCTTATGTTATACTCCATTTTTATGTTTAGTTATCTTATGTATATGTTGTTATATTATGGTGTTTGGTTATAAATACCAATGGTATAGTCTCCCCATGATAGCTTTAGACCATTTCCGCTAGTCAATAGTCTCTTGCATATAGGGAGGTGTGCATGGGATCATGTTTCACATTGGCTCAGACCCGGTGATTCGAGTTAGATTATTACACTATTAATATATATTTCATATCTTATGTATCAATTTTCAGTTATCATTTCATTTAATTATATAGATTCATGGAAAAAATGTGTTCTATAAATTATTGAATTTTTTAACCCATTAAAGGATGCATGGTTTAAGAGATTATTTTATAATGTATATCTTAAATATTCCCAAATATTGGTTGAGAATTATGGAAAACCTACACACCATATGACACAATCATTTAAAAGAGGACAATTATATAATAAGATGTAAGAATCAATGAATGATATTCATTGGGATTCTTCTAAATTTTAACCAATATACCTCTCTATATCGTAACTCTCAAATATTTTATAGATGAGGGGATAAATTTATTTTCATATTAAGTGCATAAAATGAGAGGGTAAGAACATATATTTTTTATTATGAAGATATCATCATCGAACTCAATTTTTATTGGATTAAAATTTAAAATAATTAAATATGTTTATAATTTCTATTAAGAATTATATTATCTATGTTTTTATTATACAAAATTTTAATGTTTGTGTCTCATTTTCCATTTTTATGTGTGTTTAAGATATTAAATGATTAAAAATCCATCATTAACAATTTTATTTGTTGATTATAAAATATAAACACATTTATAATGAGAGGTTTTATCAGTAGTTAGGGGCATTCATAGTTGATGATTAATAACACTATATTAAAATATAAGTCCGTATGTGATGTTGTTTAAAAAGATACCATATTTAAACACATTTCAAATATTTATATGTCTTTATTTTTTTAAAATTTAAATTCAAAATCCCGAAAAAAATTTATAAGAAGGAAGATAAAAGAAATTTTAAGGGATATTTATCTAGTGGGAGACATTATAAATTATATAAAAAAATATAAAAGCAATTTAATTGTTGTGATGTCAAAATAATTTAGAATAAACCCATGATGACTCAAAATCATGATGAAGATGATATTTTTTTAGGAAAATATAACGGAAATTTTTAAAAGTTCAACTAAATAAAATTTTAACAATAATAAAATTTCAAAAAAAAATATTTTTAGTAGTAAATAAGAAGGATCTAAAGGGATATATTCAAAGATGACGAGAAACCTTGATTTAGAAAATATTATAGGTGATCATGATGCATCAGTTTAGAATATAAAAAGACAAAAAATAGAAATTTGCATAGATTGTTTATCTTTAATTGATGTATATTCGATTAAAAAAATTATTGATAAATAAAAATGGGTTAGTATTTTTAATGGATTAGATAAAACTAAGAATATTAATAATTGGAATCTTTTTCATAGACTGAAAGGGAAAAAATATTTAAACAAAGTGGGTATTCAAAAAATAATAATAATATTGGTTTTTATTATAAAAAAATTATAAATCATATGAAATATACATAAACTCACCATTCTTAGATAAAGAGTTAAAAGAGGTGGTAGTGGATTCACCTCTGAGTTCTAGAAGATATAAGGGCTGATTTCTGGTGTTACCTCTTTGAGCCATATACATTTTTCAAATTCCTGAAGTCAATGTGAGACATGAAAATTCAATACCACCCCAAAAATTATAAAATCACATCTTTCCCAACACTCCAATACCTTGAACTCTAAGTACTATGTTATAATTTTTGGATGAAAAGAATACTATCATGGTCATTGAGAAGGGTGGGACCAGAGTTATCATTGGTTCCTTTATTGGAAAGCCTGGTGGTACCACATATCATTTTGAGAAAGTGGGGGTGGTTTTTCACTCATGGAAGGGGGATCTTGCATACACCTATACGATGTTGAGAAAGGCAAAGTGAATTTTTTTTATGTATTTTAAAAATATATTTTTAATGGGATTGGAATAAAACTTATTTTAGTATTTTTTTGGGAAATAAGTTAATTATCTTAATGAATTTACCTATGAAGGAATGTGTTATTGGAATTTACTCATCCCAATTTAAATGAAAAATAAATGTTTAATGTTATTAACACATTTCTACTTCATTTATATAAAATAGGAAGTTAAGTTTATTAGTATATATATATATATTAAATATTTAATCTAAAAAATTATTTATTTATTAATAATAATAATATTATTATTATTATAAATAATTAATAAGATAAATGAAAATAATAGTGATAACAATAATATCATTGTCATCAACAATAAAAATTATTGTAATTATTATATTTAAATAATTAAATTAGTAATAATAATAATAATTTGATCGTGGAAAATAATAATAAAAATTAATATTATTATTATTATAAACCTTATGATTAATTATTAGTAATCCTCATATCAATTTTAAAATTATTAATTGAATCATTAATTGTTATTTATTAATAGTCAAAGTAATTAAAATTATTGTTATTTTTATTGCATTATTAGTTATTATAAACTACATTACTAACTATTAATAAGTATTTTGTTGGTGTTGTTGTTGTTTTTATTAGTTTTTATTAATTATGATTATATTAATTGGTAACTACATCATTATTATTACAAAATATAATTTTTTATAAATAAGTTCATTATTATTACATTGTAAGTACAATATATTTATTTTTACTATAACATACAAACACTTGAATATTTAATATACATTAATTAATTTTAGTAGTACTGATAATATAGAATTTAAAAAAAATATTAATTAATAATATACTTTAACAAATAATAAAAAATAAATATTCAAGACTGAAATCAAGTTCATTTTTGTTTCCAAGGGGTTTCCCCCGTAAAAATTTTAGTACATTAATTCCTATATTGAATTCACTTGGTTAGTGAAATCTCTTTCAAAAATGATAATGAAATTAAAAATAATAGTTTAAAAGTTCATATCCAGTGAGAAAATGTGTATCAAATCATTTTTAGACACATCACAATTTTGATGAGCCTCATGTGTATGAGGTGCTACACATATTAATGGAATAAGTATGGTTTCATGATTATACCTAATCCATCTATATTCTATGAATGATTATTGTGTGTCTTCATCTGCGGGAGGAGGTGTATGATCATGTGCATCATCTCTAGTCTATATATGATCCTAAAATATGTTTATATTTATATCATGGTGTGTCATTAAGAGTTCGTGCACCATATAATGTTACAATAACTAACTAAATACCACATGCTTTTCAGGATCAAATATATGGATAACATGATATACCATATTAGTCTATAAAAATATTAATGATCAATTTTAAAAAAAACTCTAATCATAAATTTGATGATGTTAAATTATGTAATTTTTAGATTAAAGATACCTATATCATGATCCATTAGATATAATATATATTTTAGTATGTACCATGCTTCATGCTCAACATACTATGATAAATATAGTTATAATATACTGGTTTCATATATATAAAATAATTCATTCCTATCCTACAGGCCAATATACTGTGAATGATATCTTATCCAATCCATACCCTACCTCTTTATAAACATCATAGAATATAGTTATGGATGTTGTATCAGTATAAAAGTAATACATTAGACAAATCCAAACAAACAAATGTATCTATTGGGTTAGTCCGAGTCAATAATATGAGATTTTTTGAGTGGAACTATAAGCATAGAGGCCTAAATCCCATTAGTGAAGTATGTTGTCAGCTGGTCAAGGAAAGACCATTATAAGAGTCATAAAACATATAATGATATAAGAAAATACTCAGATCTTATAAAATATTTGTAAAAAATATTCAATTTAAAAACATATATATATTGAAAAAAATAATTTATATACATGTATTTTTTGGTATTAAACTATCTTATATTATTTGATATGCCACCAAACTATGTGTTGGAATTAAGGCATTATGTTGTACCTGAATCCAACATTAATATGTAGTATAAAAATATATTTTATAAAACATTAATTGTGATATAAATCATGAAAATATTAAAAATAGTAATATACAATCATCCAAGAGAATTTTTGTGAAACATTTTAATGGGAAGCTTACCACTAATAACATATGGGACTATGTTAGGGAGGGAATCCCATTCACACATATGAATAAGGATGAAACATACAAAATATATTTTCTATCTCATTATAATACCAAGCATACTTCTCTATATGTATATTCTAATCTTTTAAATGCCTAATTACATCTCCTAGCATGATCAATGTCCTCATGTAATCCTACATACATCTTATAAACATATATTCATGAGTGATTAGTGAAAAATTCCCCTCTAATGTGTCATAAGATATATTAATATTCAAAGCATCTCACTATAGACTTATCTGTATCCCTAGATAACTCTATAAATTTCTCATGAATCCATACCATACATATTTGACTACCATTAATGGAAATAGTATCACCTTTAAGGTCAGGTCTATGGAATCAGTATTGTAGTGACTCGGGTTTTTGGCCCTGTTAGACTTTGGAATATTTCTAGTAAGAATTCCAGAGCTAGGCGCGAAGACGGCGTGCGATTCCGAGGCCCGGGGTTCCCGGAATTAATTTTATAAAAATATTAAGTATTTTTATACTATGTACGTGGCAGGGGTGTGATATCTCATAAATGGTAGCTCGGAACGGGAATCCGAGGGCACGGTTGCGTCCGGAACGTGCCGTTTACCCTAGGAGAGGTATAAACTTTGCGGGCGTGGGCCTGCTGTGGCAAACGGCACCAGGGGAATTTTCGTAAATAAGTGGAAAAGTTGGTTTACAGGTGTTGGATTGAATAAATTCTGAACGAAGTCTCAGATCACAAATTTGAGTACGTCGTTGTGTTCAGAACGACACGTTTACCCTAGAGGTGACCTTACCTTTGACTGCATCGAGTGTCGGGACGGAGGCGAGTTGGCGGGGGAGAGTTAAATGAGTTGTTTAAAAAAAATTAAAACATAATCAATCTCCCCGTCCCCAAATCCTCCAACGCGCAACGGACGGCCTTCCCTCTCCCCTCCTCCGTTCTTCACCAATTCAAGCTCCGGGAGTCCGTTTTCAGCGCCGATCGTCAGCAGATCAAACTCCAGCGCGTCACAGGTGTCGTTCTGCACCCGAAGCTTCGACGATCTGCCAACATGCAGGCGATTTGAGTTTCAAAATCCCGGACTTCGTTTATGTGTTGTTTTTCTTCAAATCGTCATAATGGTTGTGTATTTCGGGGCCTGAGCATTCTGAAACATTTTTCAGATCTGAATTTGGAGCACGGGGGTGCTCCCGGTGGCTCCCGGAGGTTTTCCGGCGAAAACCCGATTTTCCGGCCACGAGGGGCAGCGGCCATGGCGGAATCCGGTGACAGAGCGGCGGCGGTGCGGCGGAATCCGGTGGGGGCGCGGCGGAATCCGGCAACTGCACAGTGGTTTCCGGCGAGGCAGACAGTGGTCCGGCCATGTTTTTTTGGGGGTTCTTTAAACCCCCGTATCTTGCAATCCGGGAGTCGGATTTGAGTTTTGTTTGTGGCGACGTGACCCTGACGACAAGGAAAACCATCCGGTATGGATTCGAGGGTTTAAGGGTTCGGGATCGTGGCCTGGGAGCTTGAATACTCGAATAAAGTAATGATATTTTATTATTATTCGACTTTGGTCTGTTGTAACTACTACCCGGAGCGTCCGATTGACGTGTCGTCAGTGGCGTTGAGACCCTGATGGTACGACGTACTTTTTGTGATGGTTTCCGAGTGTTGGGACTAAAAATGGGGTGCAGGCCCCACGAGGCCAGGTTTTGGCATTTGCGGAGAAACGCAACTTTTGCACCAGGAGCCCGATTTTGGCAGATGATTAGTCGATCCTCTGTGTTTTTCCGAGAGGATCGTAATGGTGCGATCCGTTCAGTCAGATGCGGAATTGAGGCATGGGCCCCGCCTGAGCTGGCATCGGTGAATAGTACATTTTTCACCGGGTGTCCGTTTCGGACGAGCGAGTAGTCGATTCCACTTATTTTTCTGAGGGGATCGTCGTGGTATGATCCGCTCGATGGGTTTCAGGATCATTGTGTGGGCCCCGCACGAGCTAGCTACGGTGAATAGTGCCTTTTTCATCGGTGCTCTATTTCGGGCGAGTAAACAACCTACCCTGCATGTTTTTCCGCGTAGATCGCGATGGTGGCCTCGGTATCGGCCTTGGTGCTACGCAGTGTGGCATTATTGCGGTCCGCTCGAGTTAGCGATGTTTTGGACCAACAGTGGTTGAGGGAACTCCCTTCGTTCGTTCCCACGAGGGTTCGCCCGACATCACAACCTTATTATAGGTTTGTGATCCTCTTGATGGGATGTTTAAACTGTTAGAGTTGTGGCATCCCTCCGTTGGGCCTGGAGCGGGATCCTCTAGCATCTTCTCCCTAGATCGGGTTCTTGGTATCGCTGTGACCGCTTATTCACGGGCGGCGATCCCCTATCTACCAGGTTAACAATGTAGGGTTTGTGGCATCATCGAGAATATGATCCCCTGCACAATAGGTCGTGCTCAGTAGGGTTGTGGCATCGTCGGGTATAAAATCACCTACTCAGCATGAGGTTTATAGTAGGGTTGTTGTATCGTTGGTTATACGATCCCCTACTCAGCGCTTGGTGTCAGTAGGGTTGCAGTATCGTTGGTTATGCGATCCCCTACTCAGCGCGTGGTTTCGGTAGGGTTGCAGCATCTTCAGTTCGATCCCCTACATCGCGAGTTATACCAGATAGGATTTCGGTATCATCGTGACCACCTTTATATGGGCGATGATCCTATATCTGAGTGATGTGCTTCTGTCGAGCACCAGATCGGGTTGTGGTATCCCCCAACAGATCGTAGGTGTGATCCCCTATCTGTGAGAACTATGTATGTCAGATCGGGTCGTGGTATCCCCCAGCGGACCCTGGGAGTGATCCCCTATCTGTGAGCTTTGTATACCGGAGTGGGTTTCGGTATCCCCTAGTGGACCCTAGGAGCGTTTCTCTATCCGAGGAGTTTTTTGGTTATGTTGTTTCAGTGAGGTTACCTCAGTGATGCTATCCGACGAGCGTGATCTCTCGGGTGTGCATCTGAGAGGTTTGTGAGAAACCCGATGGAGTGTATCTCTCGGATGAGTGTCATCTGGAATGAAAGTGATCGTGGAGTGTGCTCAACTGGTAGTGGATAGTTGCTGGTGATGAGGTCGGTACCTCTTGTGGCTTGGTGCGTGAGCTGAGTATATCTGGATTGTTCAAGGTGTATGTATGGGAATACACCTGAGCTGAGCTGAAAAGTTGTGTTTAGCTGAGTATGGTCACGAGATGGAGTTTCTATCTTGTCTAGGTTCCCCCTGGCTGGGATGAGAAGATTGTTTCCTTTCAGTTACTCTCTTTGGTTTTGGGTTTTTGGGGTGCCTACTGAGTATGTTTATACTCACCCCTGCATGGAATTTTCCCGCAAATGTTTTTGTCCTGTGCAAACCATAGGTCTTTTGACGGAGTCTCAGGAGGACCCAGAGAAAGTAGAGCTTAGTGAGCATGTTTGACCGGGGTGTTTACCGGAGCTGTGCTGAGGAGCTTTCCGGTGGGTGTTTGTGGCAGCGTTCTCCTTCTTCAGGGCAGGTTGGATGCACTTTGTAGTTTTCTTTTGGTGGGCCCTATTTTTCCTTTTTGTACTTTTGTTGTTGCACTCTGGTTTGGGATTGTTTGTATGCATGCATTTCCTTTTCAGTTTTCTATATCTCTGCACTATTCCATGGAGGTGTTTGTGGGTGCATGTGTACAGGTACCTTAGGCTAATGCCTCCCATGTGTGTGATAGCCTACTCGGCGCTGGTCGCCAGCCCCTGGCCTATTGGAGGCAGGCTTGAGGAGTCGCGGCTCGAGCCCCATTGGGTCGGGTCATGACAGAGTGGTATCAGAGGAGGTTCCACCTTTGGGATCTCAGAACGCAGCTGGTCTAGCTGTGAGGTTGTTCGGGTTGCATTGTGGAAGTGTTAGGATGTTTCGAGTTCGGCTTTCAGGCTAGGGACTCCAGTGTTGGTGCGACGGCCGACGTATCCATACACCAAGACTCTGATAACCTGCCTTTCGACTCGGGACATTCGTACACTGGCCACAAGGACATAATGGTACATGCATCATATAGGACTGGGTTTTTTTATTTTTCCTTGTCCTTCTCGAGTCAGCTCTCCAGATATACTCTTTTACTGTGGTACGTCGTGGATGTATTTCAGGATGCCTACACGACGACAGCCAGCGAGGGTTCCGTAGCAGGATTGTGCTGACGAACCGCCCCGTGTAGAGGCTAAGAAGCAGGGCGCAGGTTCTGAGGTTGCACCTCTAGGTGGTCTGCCAGTTGAGCCACCACATGTCGAGCAGCTGGTTGTGCCGGCAGTGCAGGATGAGGTTGCGTGCAGGCTGAGTGCGTTGCACGAGTTCCAGAGGCAGCGACCTCTGAGGTTCTGGGGTGATCCAGTCCCCCAGGCAGCTGATGACTGGCTTGAGACAGTCACCCGAGTTTCCTGCCTAGTGAGGATACCTCCTGATCAGATGGTGCTCCTAGCGGCGAGCCTTCTGCGTGGTTCGGCTGGATGATGGTGGAGTTTGGTGACGCAGTCCCATGATGAGGAGACGCTCATGTGGGCAGAGTTTGAGTGACTCTTCAGGGAAGAGTTCTATCTAGTGACGCTGAGGTCAGTGCGGATTCAGGAGCTTCTACAGCTTCAGCCGGAGGGCCTGTCTGTGTCGGAGTACTCGGCGAGGTTTACGGACCTGTAGTGCTACTCCTTGGATATGGTTCGAGACTCATTCTTTAGGGATCGAACTTTTGAGTAGGGCTTACGTAGAGACATCCGAGCAGGTGTGGTTTCCTTATGCCTACCCACCTATGCTGGAGTGCTGGAGCGAGCATTGGTGGTGGAGAGATTTTTGGCTGAGCAGATTCCCCCTGTTAGTGCTGGGCATGTGAGGGCTGAGACGTCAGCATCTGGTAGCCGATGACAGACTCAGGGGTCGGAACGTGGTCGACGTTTCAGGAGGAGACCCCAGGATAAGGGATTTGAGGCTCAGGGATTACGGGACTCATATGCCAGTTTTGGTCAGCCACAGGAGAGGCGGTGTTACACTTGCGATGGTCAGGGACATCTTTCTAGAGATTGTCCGACTCGACGTGCTGCTGAGAGGGAGCCGGTCGACAGACCGCCTTTACAGATGTATCGTCTCGAGCAAGGAGATCCGCAGGGTAACGAACGTGGCAACGGAGCTGGTGCAGCAGGAGGCGGTGGTGGGCGGTACCAGTTTCCACCACCCCCACCCCCAGGTGGTCCACGCCAAGCTCCGAGAGCTGGTGGCCGAGGGCGAGGAAAGCTGCATGCCTTGGAGGCTATTGACCCAGAGGCTCTGCGGATGGATAGAGGTACGCCTTGTGTCCTTTCTACTTTCTACAGTATTTTGATAGACACCGTTTAGTGGTACCTTTCCTTTCGGTTGCTTTCTCGAGTTTTGTTCAGGGCGTTGGTAAGACCCTGAGTGGGTGTTGTTTGGCGCGCTTCGAATGTGTAAGGAAGAGAGATCCTTCCCCCACCAAGACGCATTTTTGTGACAGGATTAAAACCGTGCGGAAGAGCCAGTGCCGCCCAAAGCGGATTGTATCAAGGTGTGGTGGATGAGTCCCTCTGACTTATGTGTTCGTGCGTAGGTGTTTGTTGGTGAACTCGCTGGTGTGTGACCCATTTGAGAGTCCAGTCGCTTCCCTTGAGCTTAGGGATTTTCGGGGATGAAAAGTTCTAAGGGGGGAGGATTTAGTGACTTGGGTTTTTGGCCCTGTCAGACTTTGGAATATTTCTACGAAGAATTCTAGAGCTAGGCGCGAAGACGGCGTGCGATTCCGAGGCCCGGGGGGGGGGGGGGCAGAATTAATTTTATTAAAATATTAAGTATTTTTATACTATGCACGTGGAGGGTGTGTGATATCTCCTAAACGGTAGCTCAGAACGGGTATCCGAGGGCACGGTTGCATCCGAAACATGCCGTTTACCCTAGGAGAGGTATAAACTTTGTGGGCGTGGGCCTGCTGTGGAAAACACCACCAGGGGAGTTTTCGTAAATAAGTGGAAAAGTTGGTTTACGGGCGTTGGATTGAATAAATTCTGAATGGAGTCTTGGATCGCAAATCTGAGTCTTCTGTTGCGTTCAGAACGGCGCATTTACCCTAGGGGTGACCTTACATTTGTCTGCATCGGGTGTCGGGACGGAGGCGAGTTGGCGGGGAGAGTTAAATGAGATTAAAAAAAATTAAAACATAATCAATCTCCCCCTCCCCCAAATCCTCCAATACGTAGCGGACGACCTTCACTCTCCCCTCCTCAGTTATTCGCCAATTCAAGCTCCGGGAGTCAGTTTTCAGCACCGATCGTCAGCAGATCGAGCTCCAGCGCATCGTAGGCGTCGTTCTGCACCTGAAGCCTCGGCGATTCACCAACATGTAGGCGGTTTGAGTTTTAAAATCTTGGACCCCATTTATGTGTTATTTTTCTTCAAATCATTATAAGGGTTGTGTAGTTCGGGTCCCAAGCTTTCCGAAACATTTTTCGGATCTGAATTTGGAGCAAGGGGGTGCTCCCGGTGGCTCCCGGAAGTTTTCCGGCGAAAACCCGGTTTTCCGGCGACGAGGGGCGGTGGCCATGGCGGAATCCGGAGATGGCACGGCAGCGGGGCAGCGGAATCCGGTGGCGGCACGGCGGAATCCGGCGACAGCCCGGTGGTTTCCGGCGAGGCAGACGGTGGTCCGGCCAGGTTTTTTTAGGGGTTCTTTAAACCCCCGTATCTTGCAATCCGGGACTCGGATTCGAGTGCCGTTTGTGACGACATGACCCTGACGATAAGGAGAACCTTTCGGTATGGGTTTGAGGGTTTAAGGGTTCAGGATCGTGGTCTGGGAGCTTGAATAGTCGAATAAAGTAATGATATTTTATTATTATTCGACTTCGGGCTGTTGTAACTACTACCCGGAGCGTCTGATTGACGTGTCGTCAGTGGCGTTGAGACCCTGATGGTCAGACGGACTCTTTGTGATGGTTTCCGGGTGTTGGGACTAAAAATTGGGTGCAGGCCCCATGAGGCCGTGTTTTGGCATTTGCGGAGAAACACAGCTTTTGCACGAGGAGCCCGATTTTGGCAGATGATTAGTCGATCCTGTGTGTTTTTCCGAGAGGATCGAAATTTTGCGATCCGTTCAGTGAGATTTGGAATCGAGGCGTGGGCCCTGCCCAAGCTGGCTTCGGTGAATAGTACCTTTTCCACCGGGTGTCCGTTTCGGACGAGCGAGTAGTCAATTCCGCTTGTTTTTCTGAGGGGATCGTCGTGGTATGATCCACTCGATGGGTTTCAGGATTGTTGTGTGGGCACCGCACGAGCTAGCTATGGTGAATAGTTCCTTTTTCACCGGTGCTCCGTTTCGGACGAGTAAATTGCCGACCCTGCGTTTTTTTCCATGTAGATCGCGATGGTGGCCTCTGTATCGGCCTTAGTGCTACACAGTGTGGCGTTGTTGCGGGTCGCTCGGGTTAGTGACGTTTTGGACCAGCAGTGGTTGAGGGAACTCCCTTGGTTCGTTCCCACGAGGGTTCACGTGGAATCACAACCTTCGTATAGGTTTGTGATCCTCTCGATGGGATGTTTAAACTGTTAAAGTTGTGGCATCTCTCCGGTGGGCCCGGAGCGGGATCCTATAGCATCTTCTCCCTAGATCAGGTTCTTGGTATCGTTGTGACCGGTTATTCGTGGGCGATGATCCCCTATCTAGCAGGTTAACCCCGTAGGGTTTGTGGCATCATCGGGAATATGATCCCCTACACAATGGGTCGTGCTCAGTAGGGTTGTGGCATCGTCGGGTATACGATCCTCTACTCAGCATGAGGTTTATAGTAGGGTTGTGGTATCATTGGGTATACAATCTCCTACACAGCACTTGGTGTCGGTATGGTTGTGTTATCATTGGTTATGTTATCCCCTAGTCAGCGCGTGGTTTCGGTAGGGTTGCGACATCGTCAGTTCGATCACCTATATCGCGAGTTATACCAGATAGGATTCCGGTATCGTCGGGACCAACTTTATATGGGTGATGATCCTCTATCAGAGTGATGTGCTTCTGTCGAGCACCAGATTGGGTTGTGGTATCCCCCAACGGATCCTGGGTGTGATCCCCTATCTGTGAGAACTACGTATTCCAAATCGGGTCGTGGTATTCCCCAACGGACCCTGGGAGTGATCCCCTATCTGTGATATTTTCATACCGGAGTGGGTTCTGGTATCCCCTAGCAGAACCTAGGAGCGTTTCCATTTCCGAGGAGTTTGGTGGTTATGTTGTTTCAGCGAGTTTACCTCAGTGATGCTATCCGACGAGCGTGATCTCTTGGGTGAGCGTTTGAGAGGTTTGTGAGAAACCCGATGGAGTGTATCTCTCGAATGAGTGTCATCTGGGATGACAGTGATCATGGAGGGTGCTCAACTGGTAGTGGATAGTTGCTGGTGATGAGGTCGGTACCACTTGTGGCTTGGTGCGTGAGCTGAGTATATCCGGATTGTTCAAGGTGTATGTATGGGCATAAACCTGAGCTGAGCTGACAAGTTGTGTTTAGCCAAGGATGGTCACGAGATGGAGTTTCTATCTCATCTGGGTTCCCTCTGGTTGGGATGATCGGACTGTTGCCTTTTAGTTTCTCTCTTTGGTTTTGGGTTTTTGGGGTGCCTACTGAGTATGTTTATACTCACCCCTGCATGGGCTTTGCCCGCACATGTTTGTGTCTTGTGCAGACCATAGGCCTTTCGACGGAGTCCCAGGAGGACCCGGAGCATTCGGAGCTTAGTGAGCGTGTTTGACCGGGGTGTTTACCAGAGCTGTTCCGAGGAGATTTCCGGCGGGTGTTTGTGGCAGCGTTCCCCTTCTTCAGAGCAGGTTGGATGCGCTTTGTAGTTTTCTTTTGGTGGGCCCTATTTTCCCCTTTTGTACTTTTGCTGTTGCACTCTGGTTTGGGATAGTTTGTATGCATGCATTTCCTTTTCAGTTTTCTATATCTCTGCACTGTTGCATGGAGGTGTTTGTTGGTGCGTGTGTACAGGTACCTTAGGCTAATGCCTCCCATGTGTGTGATAGCCTACTCGATGCTAGTCGCCAGCCCCTGGCCTATTGGAGGCGGGCTTGGGGAGTCGCGGCTCGAGCCCTGTTGGGTCGGGTCATGACAAGTATACAATCTCTAACTACTCTCTACTTATGGGTCCATTAAGTGTAATACATTTAATAATGGGATAAATATATATGACTCATCCTTCTGGGTGATGGTCATCTCCCCCTTAAGCAGGTAGAATGTGTGAGTCTTGATTATCCATCTCTAGATAAGTTATATAATCATATGTTAGTCTATAAACATAAAATACAATATAGAGGAAAACTAGATTGGTATATATATTTTGGTTGAATGTAAGGGTTGGTATGTGATGATAATTTAATGATCTCGATACAATGATCCATCAAACAATATTTACCTCAATAATATCATAATAAATGTGTGCTTTCTATAAAATGAGTGACATTTAATCTTATATTTCTATGCATAAATATTCCCTAAATCTAAATTATATATGAAATAAATTTAATGATTTAAGGGGTTTTCAATTTAGTATTTATAACATTGGGTTAGGGATATAGGAATATAAGGTTTTTGTGTTGAATAATTATATGTTGAATAATTATAGGTTTTATAAGGAGTTCATGATTTAATGGGTGTTTGTGTTAGAGTGCATGTTTTAGGAAAATAGTGTATAGGAATTGAAGAAATACAGTGTTTGGAGTTAATAAATTAAGGGTATTTGGACTTAGGGTTCATTACAGAAAGAATGATATATGGGAATTTAGTTTTAAGAGTATAATAATTGTAGGTTTATTAGTTATTGGGTTTAGGAGTTAGTAGTTATATGAGTTATGATATATTATTTAATGGGCATATGTATTGATGAGATTGGGATTTAAGGAGTTCATGAGATGGGTTATATCAGTTAATGTGTTTAAGGGATTATGAGTTATTATATATATTATATAGGATATTAAAGATAACATTAAATAAAAATTAGTTATCTCTAAAATATAAATTTACAAAATAATGATAGTATAAATAAATACAATGTTTACACTAAGAGTTAGAACTCTATCAAAAAAATTGGACATAATGTTTTATTATGACCTTCTCCCTGATATAAGATGCATCTTTGTTTCTCAACTTATTCTTGAGTAAATTCCTAGTAATTATGAATTTGGGTAAATTTCAATCTACCTTATTAATTAATTCAACAGATTATAGGCATCAAATTAGGTTGTTTAGAAGATAAAGGGAAATGCAGAAACTCTTCTATAGGCATCCAAGATGCATAGTAATAGTAAAAAATGGAATCATGATTTTACACTAAATCAATATATGAATCCCAAGATATATTCATAGATGAAAATGGTGTAATGATGTGTTTACATGATAACCTAAATTCCTATAAGTTTCCATTTTCACTATACCCTTGCTTTAAATATACCACCTATATCCAACCATTATTAACATTATTTGTTCCATAACACTTTATTCCCTTTGAATCTACTTTCTTATAGGTTAAACATTAAAAATATATAATAGAAATATTATTCTAATTTTATATTTGTGCATTACTAAATGCTTCATTTATATTTTATCCCTAGGTTAATTCTATCATCATCCTACCTTCCTCTTTAAACAAAGTACTTTACTTACTTATATAATATTTCCAGAACTATGAAATTTATAGGTTACTTATTTATTCCCATAGAGACATAATTTTTATATTATTTGTGTCCTTTTTTTCATACCTCTTTCATCCATCATAAGCTAAGGACCACTCATTCTTTAGAATCTATATTATATATCCATAAATATTTTCATTAAACCTATATATTTCTTCTAATAAATGATCAAACCTTAACTGATCAAGATAATATATTATAAAATTGGTAATAATATACCAAATGATTGTTTATATGATTTACTTATTAATATAAATATAAATATTATGATTATAAATTCATCTTAGTAATGGATTTATTCCCAACATCACCCAAAAAATTGTTATAAAAAGCTTTTACTTTGTGTCTATTATAGTATCAATGGTATAAATTTAGGGGTCACTATGAAACAGATATAGCATTGATCATCTCCTTGATTTACTAATGATGATATAATAGTAAACATATTCCACAGATATTCATGAAATGAAGGTAAATGAAGAATGGGAACAAACTACATGAATCATATTTTTCTTTATTGATAACCGAAAATTTAATTAGTCTAGAAGAAAAATTACCATCATGTATGGGTGTAATCAGAAGTAAACTAGTATAATTATCATATATAATTATTTCATTCTCCTATAAAAATGTTTCATATAATTTTAAGGTGGAAATAAAGGATAAAAATTATTAAAATAACCTATTAAATCAAACATGATAAATATAAACTTGATAATATTGGGAAACTTATTATTTCATATCAATATTGTATATAACTTGATTTTTATAACTCAATATATATATAAATTTTTGTAACACCGAATAATAAGTAACCCAATCACCATAAATGTTGGTCGAAGTAGATGACTCAAGAGAGGGGTGAATTGAGTATCAATAAAATTTTCAGTTAAAATTGGTTCTTTATAATAACACCCCCATATGAAAAAAAAATCAAAGTCAGTTTGTAGTGAATTTATAAAAGTCATGAAGGTTCAATTAATTTCTGAAAAGATTGATTAGTTCTCAGATTTACCAATCTAAAGATTAGTCAAACATTTAAAACTAATCTACTGATTCCAAATAGATATAAACACTTTCTAAACTAACTATCAAAGTTCAATTTCTCTTAATGTGAAATGAATTAATCCCAAATCAGATTAAAACACAAGACAAACTACACATAAGATAAAACAAGAGGTTCAGTATCAAGATGAGACTTAGTCCTCTCCACTTGGTGATCACCTGACACCAAGAATTTTATATTAATAAACATTTGACCCACACCCTAGATCAGGGTTCACAACAGTACAAATGGCTATCTGGGTTACAATTGACCTCTACCATAGTAATTCAAGGGAAAAATATCAAACAGCTCACATAGGATCTCTTCCATAGTTCTACGTGGGATACAAGATTTAAAAGGGATTGTGTGTGGGGATATTTTAGTATCCTTCAGTTATGCTCAGGAGACAGTGTGTGACATAAACAGATACAAACATTGATCAAATAGTAAACACAAGATCACATAAGAGGTATTAAATAAGAATAAGGTTTATAAATCTTTGTGTGTTGTGTAGTAAAGCTCTAGAGTCATTGGATGTAGAGAAAATGATATTTGAGTCCTCTTATGGGAGTTATCTCCAAAAAAGAGTATCGTAGTCTCTATAATATAAATTCTAGGTGTGAAAAGGTTTGACTCTTCTATGTGAGGATGTTCAGTGACCTTCATTAGGTTGTTTCTTGAAAAGTTTCTTGTGAGCTCAAGCTTTGAGTTCCTCTCATTGTAAAATCTTGTGTATTCACACAGTCTGTCCTTTTTTGTTTCTGGTGCGTTTTACAAGCCACGCTTTAAGGTTGATCTTGTAATACTTTTATACATTATGGTACACAAGGAAAGTAGATATCCCCACATGCATGTACATTGTACTTTCTATGTATAGTCCTACAAACAACATTAAATATTGTCAAAAACTTTAAATTGTCTAAATATGACCGTTAGAAATAAATTTGAATTGATAAATTTGAAATAGTTATTTATGAATATCGGTGAGTCATAAGTATCGATCTGTCATAATCAGTGTATCATCATCTATTGTTCATCATCAGTTTTTCATCATCAGTCTATCGAACATCGGTTTGTCGAACATCGGTATGTCGAACATCGGTGTGTCGATCATCGGGGTGTCGAACATCGGTTTTTTGAACATCAGTTTGTCAAACATTGGTGTGTATAACATCGATGTGTCGAACATTGGTGTGTCGAACATCAGTGTTTCGAACATTGGTGTGTCGAATATCGGTGTGTTGAACATCAGTGTGTCAAACATCGATGTGTCGAACAAACTATCAGTGCAAGTGACTCTGAAAAGCTTATAAAGGGTTTGCCTTACAAATAACATTACTAGATTAAGTGACATCCAAAAATACATGTACAAATACACATGTAAATATATTTATTCATATATATATATATAAGTTATTGACTTATTAATTTATGTAGTTCTGTATGAAATAATTGATTTACATAGAGGCATTAAATGGAATGAAATAGTAGAATCTGTAGATTGACAGTATTTCTATTTATGAAAACTACTATAGCATAGAGGGTCCAACAATCTCCCCATTTTTGATAATCACAAATTATCACATACATGTAAATATAAGGAATAATAATAACTGGACTTAGCATATACTTCACTGAATGTGATTGGTCAATATAACTAAATCTTTCCCTTGTGTGAGTTTTTTTTAAAAGCTCCCTCTAAATAAATGGATTATGATGAGAACATTCCATGTGTCCTCTACCAGAATTTATCCCCCTTAGATTAATAATGTATGCTTATCCTATTAATAATGTATGCCGCCTATTTATCCCCCTTTTGGGATTAGCAAAAAAAAAAGAAAAAAACAGAAAGTAAAACGAGAAATCTCATAAAAGAAAGACACCATAAATATTTCCATTAAGAAGAGTACAACCCAAATAAAAGAACAAATCATTATCAAAGATACAATCCACCACTAAGGGTTTGGCTGCTGTGAGGCTTTTCCTTTATCTGTAGGATCCAGAGTAGGATGAGAAGGTTTGGGAGTGGCAGAGGGAAGAGGTGGTCTGAAGATAACACCAGGTAGGGAAACACTTATAGGGATATTGGATGAAAGACTAGGCCTTATCTATGACAACACGCGACTGGGAGATTGCTCTATAATGACCAGTCAAATATGGGAATGATCCAGAGAGACAGTCCTTAGAGTAGGAGGCCGAGAGGGAGTATCAATGGAATTAGTATGAGGGACCACAATTGCTTCTTCCTGGACAAGCAGATATGTCTTAAGGAGATTGATGAAATAATTTATGATTTCACCACCATAATGCATAGCTTTCTCGAAGACATCATTATTCTCCACGAATTTATTCATCAAAGGGGTAAACTCTTTCAACTGAGTAACTTTTTTCTTGAACGCTTCTGTGAATAGAGGTATTTTGACATTTTTTACCAGAAACTTGAAGTTATTTATCAGATCATGCTTAGTATAAATCTTAGTAAAGTACTTATCCACTTTCTCTCTAATATCCTTCTGAGTAGTAGAGGTTTCATTTGGTCATTTCCTT
Source organism: Viscum album (assembly GCA_963277665.1). NCBI lineage: Eukaryota > Viridiplantae > Streptophyta > Magnoliopsida > Santalales > Viscaceae > Viscum > Viscum album. The sequence continues at coordinate 161,111,293 of OY728119.1, read as the reverse complement.
ACCATATTGAACACAAGTTCTATATTTTTGTGCACCTTTTCAAGAGTTTCTTTGTATGAAATACTCTAAAGATTTTGAAGTTCCTCTCTCATCACAACCTTAAGAGACTCCAAATCAGCAACAACACCTTTACCACTTCTAGAACTGGATGAGCCAATTTAAATTTTTCCAAGCTCCTCTTTAAAATTCATCAGATCTACACTAAGGAGATGAGTCACCAAGTTCCTAAGAAATTCCAGTACACCACTAAAGGAAGTCTTGAAGTCAGAGGTTAGAGAATTTAATTAATTGCTCATCTTCCTTACTTCTTCTCTCAACAAGGTATCATGCCTAATGATGGTTTCTGCTATGGTATTGAGATTTGGTTGAATCTCATGGATCAACATTCTTGCAATCTTTGCTGCATCTGCATTTGAAATACCTATTTATTTGGAGGCCTAACTTTTGGATCCAACTAAGGCTTTCACTGACTCACATAAATAAATTTTGAATTGTTCCAAATCAGCCTTAGTGACATAGTCACTTGGCACTGCCTGTGCTACTGGCTCTAATTCTAGAGGAGAAACAACAAGTGGAAAAGGTGCAACAGGTTATGCTTCAGCTTGGGCTAGTGGAGCAGGAGGAGGAGGCACCCTCTCTTCATCTAAGTCATATTCCAACCCAAAAAGAATGTATCATGGATCATTATTCCATTCTCGAGTACACGTCTAGTCTCTTGGATCAACACTGTCAATCATGATCCTTCCTCCTAAAGGCTCAGTAACAACTTCATCTTCATAAATATCTTCACCCTACCCTCAACCATAATAACATTTCTGGGTACAGTAACTAACTGAATTATAGCTTCTACATGTGCTCCAACCACTTCAACTTCTCCAGGAACATCCTCAATTTCAGACACTTGATCCTCAACTTCTTCCTCATGACAAGCATCCATAAGTTCATTCAATTCCTGATTGATGTCTTGATTTTCAGCATTAGGATGGGGTGACCTTTCCTCATGATTAGTATCTCTATGATCAACAGCCTCTTGTTCAACAGGATTAACATCATCACCAGCTCCATGTACAGATTCCTCACTGGATTTGTCAACTACTTGTTGTCCCACTTTCAAAGAATCACTTACATGCTCGTCATTTCCTCCTTCATCCTCATCATCATCATCATAATCATCATTAGACCCCTAATCTGATTTACTTACATTACCTTCAACACCAATAACCATGGTCTCTTCTTCATCCTCATCACCTAACAAAGATTATGTTAAGGGTAAGTCCAAAGGTGGAGTAGCAGGTCTATAAGACTTGTCCTTGGGGTTTTCAACAATATCAGGATCACTCCTATCATAAAAAGGAGATCTCTCTTCCCTTGTCACTTCAGTCTCAGCTTACTCATGAGAATAAAATGATTCCTCTCCTTTTTTGAGACCTGTATCAACATGATCCTTTGGTCTAGTAGGATGGTCAACTAGCTTGAAATACTCAAACAACCTTTTCTCATCACCTACCCAAAATTCCTACCAAGGGTTCCAAAATATCTTCATACTTTTACAAATATATTTTTGAAGAGATAAACCAGTACATGCACTTGTCACTTCATCTCCATCTTCCACACAACCTATCTTTTTATCATGGTAGATATCATCCTTGGATAGTGCAAACATGTTTCTTTCTTGGATGGATTTATCAAATCAAAGACATGGACCATTAGATACCTACATTGGTTCACGTTTATCACATGTTTCAACATATAGATCAAAAATACTTCATGATACTTCACACCAGAGAAATCTCCCTTGGGCAGATTTGATGTTGTTTGAACTTAAAAATAAATCTTACCTCTCCTTCAAACTCACATGCAATAGTCCTCCAAGATTTTCCATTTCTAGTCTAATCCTTCATAGCATCATCATAAGAGAAAAAATCAGAGGAGGGTGGAATATTACCTGTATAATCATCATAGACACCTTCATGAGGAATCTCTAAGAACTCATACCATTCCTTAGATGAAAAAGTTATTTCCTTTCCCTATACCACGGACTTCATCCTTGCTACCTCAGCTTCATCCAGGGATATCATTAAATGTTGATAAAACTAATGTACTAGATGAGGATAATAAGGCCTTTTATTATTATAGAACCATCTTATCCATCCTTGAGATTCCATAACTTTTAACAAAAATGACTTTCTTCATAGAACCCACTTAGCAGATACTTCCTTTTCAGCCGTAACCACTCAGATTTCCAAGCTCAGTTTTTCAGTACCATTGGACTCACCTTTCTGACGCTTAGCAGATATAGATTTTCTCAGCTCTTCCATAGCATGCATAGTCCTTTGCATTTTGAGGTTTCATATTCCAATAGTTTCTAGAGGATGAGGGTCGATAGATAGTGCAACAAAAGGTAGAAGGATTTACGGCAGTGGGAAGGTGAAAGGTCAGGATGGATCGAACTGAATATATCATTTAGGGATTGTAAATCGTAAGGTATAAAATTTAAATGCAGTAAAAATAATACCAATATAGTTTCGTTTTACTTAAAACAGGTATAAATAAAAAAAACATATATACATCGGTGTCATTGAATCGGTTTTACATGATCGGTTTTATAAGATCGATTTCACAAGATCAGTTTCAAGGATTGGTTTCATGAGATCTATTTCAAGGATCGGTTTCATGAGATCAGTTTCAAGGATCGTTTTCATGAGATTGGTTTCAAGGATCTGTTTCATGAGATCGGTTTTGAGGATCAGTTTGATGAGATCGGTTTCAAGGATCAGTTTCCGGAGATCGGTATCAAGGATCAGTTTCATGAGACTGGTTTCAAGGATCAGTTTCATGAGATTGCTTTCAAGGATTGGTTTCAAGGGTAAGTTTCATGATATCTTAGAGATTTATCATTCTGATTACATTTCTGATGTAGTTCATTCTCTTAGAGTTTTGGGGTTTAGTGAATATATGAGCAGGCTAATGCTCAGTCCCAATAAACTCAAGAGTTATATCACCTTTTTGATAGTGATATCTCAAAAAGTGTTGTCTTACATCAATATTATTTGTTCTAGGATGAGAAATAGGATTCTTAGAAATTTTAATAGAACTGTTTTTGTCACAGTTTATGTGGATATGTCTGAATATAAATCTATAGTCTAATGAGGTGTGTTTCATCCACAAAACATTTTCACAACAACTACCAACAACAATGTATTCTGCTTCAGTAGTGGATAATGCAACTAAATTTTTCTTTTACTACACCATGATATTAGATACTTTCCCAAAATGTGACATGTTCCAGAGGTACTCTTTCTATCTAACTTGCATCCACCGAAGTCATAATTTGAATTTCAAACTAAATCAAAAGGTTTTCCTTTAGGATATAACAATCCTAAATTAGTTGTATACTTGAGGTTTTTGAAAATAATTTTAACACCGCTTAGATGTGACTCTTTTGGGTTTTCTTGAATTCTCATACACATACACACACTAATAAAAATATCTAGCCTACTAGCAATTAACTACAGTAAACTCCCAATAATTCCTCTGTAAGTAGTTTGATCAACTAATTTTCCATTTTCATTAGGATCTGGCTTACATGTAGAACTCATAGGGGTTTCACTACCCTTAATTCTATCAAATCCATATATTTTCAAATTATAATTAGTGTACTTACTTGGATTTAAAATAATACATTCTTTATTTTGAAATATTTGAAATCCAAGAAAATATTTACGTTCACCCATTAAACTCATTTCAAAATCGCTTTGTATTATTTTTGAAAAATCATTGCATAAAGAATTTTTTGAAGATACAAAGATAATATCAACTAAATATATTTGGGCTATTAAAACTTCTTTAGAAATTATTTTTATAAATAATGTAGGGTCTGCGAGTCCTTTTTTAAAGCCTTCAAGAAATAAGAAAATTGCTCAATCATTCATACCAAGCTCTTGGAGTTTGTTTCAAACCATATAAATCTTTTGATAATTAGAACACATGATTTCGAAAATGTGGATTTTTAAAACTTGGGGGTTGTTCCATAAAAACATCCTCAATTATATAAACATTTAATAATTCACTTTTGACATCTATTTCATAATGTTTAAAATCAATGTGTGCTGTATAGTCAAGTAAGATTCTAATTTCATCAAGTATAACTAATGGTACAAAGGTCTCTTCATAATCAATTCCATCCTCTTGATTATATCCTTGTGCAACTAGTCTAGATTTATTTCTAACTATATTTCTAGCTTCATCTACCTTATTTCTAAATACCTATTTGATTCTTATGGTTAGTGTATCCTTCGGTCTATCTAAAAGTTTCAAAAATTTATTTCTTTCAAACTAATTAAGTTCTTTTTTTCATGTCCATTACCCAAAATTCACCATTGATCACATCATTGATATTTTTAGGTTCAAGATTTGAAAATAAAGCATGATGTTCAACCTGGTTTCTCAAGGAATCTCTTGTTTGCATTCCCCTATCTAAATTTACAACAACAACATCTAAGGGATGATTCTTAAGGGTCCTAGTTGGTCTAGATATTGTAGGACTAGATATTTCTGGTTGGTCAGGTTGATCTGGTTCATTTCGGTTAGGATCTAGAGTTTTTCTAGAACTAGAAGTTTTCACAGTTTCCTTCACATGATGGTTTGAGGTTTAATCATCAATGTCCATAGTAGACATATCCTCTTCAATATTTTCAAGATAGGTCTTGGGATCATGTGGATCTTCTTCATCAAACTTGATGTGTACAGATTCTTCCACACATTTTTATTATTATTAAATACTCTATAGGCTTTTCCTGATGTAGAATATCCAAGAAACATTCTTTAATCACTTTTGGAGGAAAATTTATCTAAATTATATTTTGCGTTCATAAAATAAAATTTATATCCAAACACTTTAAAATAACCTACTTTGGGTTTCCTATTATTACATAACTCATATGGAGTTTTCTTAAGGATGGGTCTGATTAAGACTCTCTTTATTATGTAACAATCTGTATTAATAGATTCATCCCAAAAATAAATGGGTAGATCGTATTAATTGAGCATTGTTCGGGAAATTTCCTATAAGGTTATATTTCTTCTTTCTACCACACCATTCTGTTGAGGTGCCCTAGGAGGAGAGAAGATATGATTATATCCATTTTGTGAGCAAAAAATTTCAAAATCGCGGTTTTCAAACTCACAACCGTGATCACTTCTTAAGGATTTAATCTTAAGTCCACTGAGATTTTCAACAATCCTAGCATACTTGGTAAAGTGTGAACATGCTTCACTTTTATGAGCTAAGAAAAAGGTCTAGGTGTATCTAGAGAAATCATCTACAAGAACATAAACATAGTGCTTCCAATTGATACTCAAAACTCTAGATGGTCCAAAAATTTCCATTTGAACCAACTCTATAGGTTGAGAAATAGTTACTTATTTCTTCGATTTGAAAGAGATTTTGTGTTTCCTTCCTTTTTGATAAGGATAACATACTTTATTGTTTGGAAACTTTAATTTGGATATGTATTTAACTAAGACTTTTCTAGTTAACTTCCTAAGATAGTGTATGTTTCAATTTCATAGTCTCCTATGCCATATCCAATAATCTTTGTTAAAGGTATTTAGAAAAGAGACATTCTGTGAAGCTAGTGTCTCTAAATTTATAGAATATACATTATCATTTCTAAAAGTAGTAAATACTAAATTATTATTGTCATCAAAAACATGACATGAATAATATTTGAATTTAACATTAAATTCATCATCACACTATTGAGATATACTGAACAGGTTATACTTTAATCCATCAACATACAATACTTTTGAAATTGAAATAAAGTTAGGGTTACCAATCTGGCCTAGGCCGATAATTTTTCCTTCACCATTGTCACCAAATGTGACATGTCATCCATAAATATTGATAAGACTTTTAAAGCTTGAAATATACACTGTCATATGTCCTAAAAACCCACTGAACAAGTACCATATATTTTTACAGGAGCTCTTCAGGCAGTTTACCTAGAAAACAGTTCATCCAAAAAATGACTTTGGTACCTATATTTTTCTGGGTCCACATACATTAGTGATATAAGATTTAGGAACCCACAATTGGATTATGAGTTTCCTATATGCATAATACAAAGTGTTTGAAAAATAAACTCAGTTTGGTCCTAAAAAATGGGATATATTTAAAGAATTTGTAGAACTGGAACATGTTGTACTATTATGGATTTTGAAAAAGGTACCATATTTTCTAGATTTGGTTAAAAATGTGATTTGGATAAATTCCTTTGACCTGGTTGATATCCTCTCCCAGAATTATACCTATGAGCTATTTGTTTAGCATGAATTTGAGTAAGAGTATTTCTTCCATTAGTAAACTTTTCCATGTCTTTCTTCAATTTCTTATTAGACATTTTTAATCCATTGTCCTCCTTGAGCAGTTGATTATTTTTCTCTTTTTCAGTTGTAAGTTACAAGTTAACAGTCATAGTAAGAGCATGTTGTTTCTTCAAAGATATATAGTTATCTTTCAACTTATTACATGTTGCAATATTCGAATAATTCATCATTTTTCATAATCTCTAACTCACTTTAAGAATAATAATAATTATGTACATGAGAATCTAAGGTTACCTAAGTTGTGTCTATCATAAAACACATATTAGCCATATCATCATTCTCATTTTGAGAAGAGCCAGATTCACTAGAGTTGTCCGCAGAGGCACTCCAGGTGGCCTTCATTGCTTTCTTATACCTTTTATCCTTATTTTCATATTTTTTCTTGTATTCCTTCTTTGTACTGTCATCCTTGACATGTCCTTTCCTTTTACATTATTAGTAAATTAACTCTTCTGATTTATCATTTCTCTTCCAATTCTTTATCTAATTGTCATTGTTATCATACATTCCTTTGTAACTGGGCTTTCTAAAAAACTTCTTTTTCCTATAAAATTTCTTGAATCATCTAGAAAGCTGGGCCATTTCTTCATCATTGTCTAAAGCTACTTCATCACTACTTCGGCTTTCAATATTATCCTGAACTTTCTCCATGTCTTTGCTTTTAGATGTAGTTGTCTTGAAGGCTAAAGATTCTTGTTTTGGTTCATCTTCTTCTTGATTTAACTTTAATTCCTCTTCGTACATCATTAATTTTCCAATCAATTAATTCACTGTCATCTTATCAATATCGTGTGATTATCTAATTGTTATAGGTATTCCATGCCATCTTTCTAGTAAGCATCGCAGAATCTGTATAATCTGATATTTGGTTGTTACTTTTCTTCTTAAAGAAATCACGGTATTTATAAATTAATTGAACCAAAGATACATATCAAAAATAGACCCATCTGGATTCATTATAAAGTTTTCATATTTAATATTATAAGTATTTAATCTCATTTATTTAGAATTAGATGTTCCCCCATGAGAAATGGACTGAGTTTCCCAAATATCATGTGCAATTTTACAAGCAGAGATATGGTTAGACTCTTCATATCCTAGTGCACAGTACAAATCATTCATTACTTTACAATTATTTTTATATGCGGTTTTGGTAGGTTCATCCCAAGTGATTCTAGTAGTTTCAGGAATTGCAAATTTACTTTCAATAGTAGTCCAAATTTCAAATCCCATGTTTTCTAGATGTATTTTCATTTAAATCTTCCACTGAGCATAGTTAGTTCCATTAAAGAAAGGTGGTCTATTGGAAGTATCCCCTTCTAATCTATTTTCCATAATAAAGATTTTAAAATAATTTCAACGTGATAAAAATTTAGATATAACTGAAATTTTGAGATCTTTGGAAAAAAATTATAATCATTGATGACATGATTTAAAAAAATGATAATAACTATCAAAATTACCTTTGATACCCAATGTTGGTCAGAGTAGACGACTCAAGAGGGGGTGAATTTAGTATCTATAAAAATTTCTGTTAAAATTGGTACTTTAAAATAACATCCCCCTATGAAAATAAAATCCAAGTTAGTTTTAAGTGAATTTATAAATGTCCTGAAGGTTCTATTAATTTCTCAAAATATTGATTAGTTTTAAGATTTACCAGTCTAAAGATTAGTCAAATTTTTGAAAATTATCTACTGATTCAAAAAAAACTTTCTAAACAAACTATCAAAGTTCATTTTATCTTAATGTGAAATGAATTAAACTCAAATAAAATTAAAACACAAGACAAACTACACAATGGATAAAACAAGAGGTTCAGCCTCAAGCTGAGACTTAGTCCTCTCCACTTGGTGATCACCTGCCACCAAGCAAATTATATTATAAAGTTTTGATCCACAACCAGGATTGGGGTTCACAACAGTATACAAGGATTTCCAAGTCACACTTGACCTCTACCATAGTTATTAGTGGGAATACTATCAAACAGATCACACAATATATCTTCCACAGTTCAATGTGGAATACAAGATTAAAATGGGACTGAGTATGAGGATATTTTTGTATCCTTCAGTTATGCTCATGAAATAGTGTGTGTGACACAAACAGATACACACACTGCTCAAGTATTAAACACAATATCACAATAGAGTTGTTAAATAAGAACAAGGTTTAGAAATCTCTGTGTGTTGTTCAGTAATGAGCTTGACTCATTGGATATAGAGAAAATTATATTCGAGTCCTATTCTTGGAGTTGGCTCCAAAACAGAGTATCGTAGTCTCTATATTCTATATTTCAGGGGTGAAAAGGTTCAACTCTTCTATGTGAGTATGTTCAACTATCTTTAGTAGGTTGTCTCTAGTAAATCTTCTTGTGAGCTCAAGCTTCAAGTTCCTCTCTTTGCAAAATCTTGCATATTCGTATATTGTGTCCTTTTTTTTCAATGTTTTTCAAGCCACACATTAAGGTTGAGCTTGTTATCCTTTTATACATCATGGTCCACTAGGAAAGAGGATATCCCCACATGCATGCACCTCATACTATCTACGGATAGTCCTACAAGCAACAATAAATATTGTCAAAAACATTAATTTCTCTAAAGATGACCGTTATAAATAAATTTTAATTATTAAATTTGAAATCATTATTTATGAAAATTGGTGAGTCATAAGTATTGTTATGTCATCATCGGTGTGTCATAATTGGTCTGTCGTCATCTATGTGTCATCTTCAGTCTGTCAGCATTGGTCTGTCATCTTTGGTGTTTCGAACATCAATGTGTCGAGGATAATTGTATCAAACATCGATTTGTCAAACATCAGTGTATCGAACATCGGTGTGTCGAACATCGGTGTGTTGAACATCAGTGTGTCGAACATTGGTGTGTTGAATATCGATATGTCAAACATCGGTGTGTCCAATAAATTATTTGTTCCAGTGACTCTAAAAATCTTATAAAGTTTTTGTCTTACACATAACATTAATATATTAAGTGGAATCCAAAAAGGCATGTACAGATACACTTGTAAATATATTTATTTATATATATATAGGTTATTTACTTATTGATGTATATTGTTTTGTATGAAATAATTTATTTAATTAGAGATATTAAATGGCATGAAATAGTAGAATCTGTAGATTGATAGTATTTGTGATTATGAAAACTATTATAGCATATAGGGTCCAACAATAAATTTTATAATTTCCCTTTATTTTATTATCTGAGAATTTTTTATATAAATTATTATATGAATTTTTTTATTTCTTCTACAAGTTCTACAATTACATCTTTCCCTATCCTAATTATCTCAACAATATTTTTTATATAAATTTGGTATTTAATGTATTATATGATCATATATAATGTTGGGTTGGAAAAAAGTGTGGGGGAAATCAATTTACAAATATTTCATCATTTATAATTTATAACAAGTATAGACCTCAAGCACATTCTATAATTACCTCCATAATTTTCTCATTTTATGATATACCTTCCCTGTTAGGACTCCTAAAAATGTGTATCTAAAATGTCATTGTATATAATAATACTTTAGTATAATTTTATAGGCATATTTACTTTGAAGACCCCTTTTAATATAGAGAGTGTTTCCCTTTTAACCTGATTTATCTCTAAAAACATCACAAAATTCACATACATTTGTGGAAATATTCTAATGAAATTTTGGTATTAGTAACCTCACCTTTAGCCATTATTAAAAGGGGGTAGGATGGTATATTGTATTGTTTCTCAAAAATGATAATTTTACTCCCACTAGCTTCTCCATCCTTACTATCAGAGTCTTCACTTCTTTTCTCATTATGAGATACTTCATCATAAACAAATTAATTATTAATTATATCTAGAGTATTCATTGTGATTACACCTTTCATAGGATGTGTAATGGATTTATAATCCTATTAAGAACCATCTCAAAAAAATCTTGTATGAATATGTTTTTTGATTGTGATTGTTTCTAATGCATCATCATACCCCATGCATTTTTATTCGATGTAGGCTTACATTCCAAAGGAAGGTGGTTGCCCAAAATTTACCAGTAACTTTTTAGTTGCACATTATTCAATATGATGGGATGTTAGGATCATATTACCATATATAGGAAAGTTTCTGTCCTACTTTGAGACTATATTATATAATTAAGAAATATTTTCAAATTCAACCTAGTAATGGAAGTACTACTAGTTATCATCATGAAAAAAATAGGTAAAACCCTTATGTCGATATGAACAACTACATGTATCAATGTTTATATATATTTCTTCAAATTTTGGATTATACTATGGTTTAAAGATTCACAACTAGTAACTCTAGAGTTCATCACTATTCAAGGGGATGGTAAGTGTTCTTATGTTGGGATCGTTCCCTTGATAAGGGAATCTTATATATCCTCTTATAGAGAATTAGAACCCACACACTCTGGTGTTCTTAACAATACATAACATATATTTTAGGATCTTGTGAAAAGGAACATTGTGGTTTCTTTTAAGTTTGTGCAATATTAACCATGTGATGTTTATTTTAAGGGAATTCATTTTCGATCTAAGAGAAATTGGGATTGAACCTCGGCTGAATAATACATTTTTATTATTCAAACACTTTTGAGGAAAAAGTGAGAAACCATATAGGACACCATGACTTAAAACAACCAAATCACCGTGGAACAAATGTTTTAGGCCAAAAAACACCAAGCCATCATAAAAGAGCCCCTACGCAGCATAAAATACAATAAAAGCAACTTCCTCCTACTCCTCATTGATAGGAAACTGTCATGTTCATGAATACATGGTCCTAGAACCGATGGCAAAGCCATACCCTATCAAACATCCAAATCCATAGAAAATACCAAGAGATGCCCTCTTCTCTAACCCTATCTGGAGAAACCAACTGTGATACAGATGTAGTGACCCAGAAACCTCATACTAGCAGATACCCAAATACTCACAATACCAAATTACCATTCCCCGATTCAACACATTCAACCAGCTGCTCCGCTATTTCCGAGCATTCAACACAATATATCACAACAGACAATGAAACCAGCACCATAATGATCTACAACATCTTGATTTCAATCCCATAAGCCACAACATATCCCGAATCATGAACCCATACACCATGGAGACTTCACTGATCGCTGGAATCGAGGCTAAAACCCCACCTCCATCCAATCCCCAACCGTCCATGGACACCAGAGAAACGGAATTCCATTGGATTCTAAACCACACGTAGGAAATAGAAAGGTGGATTGGGGAATTCTTGATGGTGGTGACAACATAGAAAAACCTCATGAACTTCGAACATCAAATAATCAATCACAAAACCCCTTACAACAATGACTGCTATATCTAGGCCTTCGAGGGAAGAAGAAGAATACCTGCAACCAGCCTGGAAAATCCTTTCGCCACCTTCGAGACTGCACATGGTGACCAGATCCACCCAACGCACCCCCATCCGATTCAAACACATAGCATAACCCTCACCACAATAGTTGGAAACTAGAACATGGCCCCTCACCGTGTCGTAGAGTAAATCTATGTAAAGATCTTTAGATAGGGTGAGAAAAGTCTAGAAAATGTATGGATTCACTGAGAGGTTCAATCCCACTAAGTTGACGATGCCACCATAGGGGAGACACTTCACACCACGAGCCACCATACTGAGGCAATGGGGAGAAGATCCCAACCGATGTACCCAAGTGAGAGGAAGGCAGTGGTAGGGGAAACCCTAGTGCAATGCCCATTATGGGTGCTTCGATCCTCTGTGAGATTTTCAATTGGGATTTAACATTAAATTTGGATAATATGTGTATTTTTTAATAGTAATAAACACACATATAGTTTGGTTTTAATGTTTAGGATGTATAAAAGAATCCACCTATAAATTTTAGCACTATACAGTAATAACATCATGATATGTAATTTAGAGTCATGAAGATTTGACTTCTAGGTGAAGGATACCTAGAAATGGTTAGTGTGGGACTTATATATGGGTATCCCTTTTTAGTTAATCTTATTTATTTGTAATGAAAAAGTTGGGTATAGTTTTGATCACCGATAACATGGCCCATTAAGGAAGAGGTATCATAGTGAATATGGACCCTCTAATGAGTGATTGGATCATAGGGAATATATCCCTTTTTGTATAGATACCCTATACTTTCAAACAAATAATTACATTATTTTAATCATAATAAAACAACATATTACAAGCCAAGGATCGTAAAATCTTGTGTCTTGGAAGACTAGGTACATAAAACTGAAAACATTGGAAAAAATAAAATATTTCTTTATTTAATCTTCAAAAAGATATCCTAACATACGTTGTTCTGATTCATCTTCATAGTATAACCTAGGGATAAAATCAACAAATTTATGAGCTAAAAATCTCAGTAAGGGAATAAACATAATAACAAAGCTTCAACACATTAGTTAGAAGGCATGACACAATGACATAAAAAAGCATGAGACAAATAGAACCATTACATATAAACATGGGATAATAAAAAAATAGATTAATAGTAATGTTTATGAAACATAAAAAATTACTTTATCATGATTCAATGCTCATTTCACAAAGAGGATCATAAGTCAAGGTGAATCACCAAGACTGTTTCACATGGTAGCACGAGTCAAGGCTAACCGTTAGGACCGTTGCACATAACCTCTCATGGGACTCAAAATTACCCGATGCATTGGAGTGATATCTGAGAACATACATCATAACATGTACATGAATATGATTTCCATATACAAAATCATAAAAAATCAACTATTCATAAATAAAAGGGTTACTTGTGGAAATAATTGGGTATCATGTTCATGTCATAAAGAAAAACAAATGGGTGTATCATAAAAGTGTCCATGAAGGAAATGAATTATATAATTCATGGACATTAATAAGGTATAATAGGAATATATCAAGATAATTTATATAAAATTTTAAGTGTTAACATGAAAACAGTACATTCAAGGAACATTAGAATTAATACATTTTAGTTCGATTTAAGTAAAATATTAAAGAACACTTAAAATAGAAAAGGGAATAATATTTTATATAAAACCATAAGTGAACCAAGAAGGTTTTCCTAATAAAAATATTGATTTTAAAAAGTAGTGGTTTCTTAAAATAGATTATAGGGTGCACTTAAAATTGGGTAAGAATTTGGGAAGTTCCCTTAAACAGGTTTTCTTATATGAAAGTATTGAGGAGGGAACCACTTAAAAACATGTATATCCTCAAAATAGAATAATGAATGGAACTTGATAAAAGAGTTTGGATAACTTAAAAAAATTTATAATATGAACATAAAAAAATAACATACAACTCCATTTGGGTAAAAATAAAGATAGAGCAACCCAAAGGAATAATGGATGTTCGAGTAGAATCCCTTACCTTAAATTCAATGGTGTCATTCACTCGATATTAATTTCATAGATAACCAAAATAAATTCATTAATTAATATTTATAGAACCTATTATTCATGAAATTTTTTTATTATAACCTTTTTAAGTTTGTCCAGGACCTTTTTGATGGGTTAAGAGGTTCAATTTCATTCTTTGAGAGCGTTTGGTTCCTTGGTTTTCATGATTGGTTTTCTTATATATATGTAAGGATAAACATGTAAGATGAGAATTCTTGTCTAAAATTTATATTGTGTGTTATTATTGGAAATATAGAATATTACTTGGTTATAAAATTCATTTGGTTATTTGGAGTTAATATGAATCATTTTATAAAACATTAATGATAACCTTTTTGGTTAATTATCATTTTTTAATCACAACGACCACATTTTTATTTATAAATTAATATCATGTGGAAAAAAGATTCCAGAAACATAAATTAGGAATAAAAAATATATTATACTCGGGTTAAACCATAAAAATTGTTTATCGATCATAATTGAATATGATAATAGAAATTGAAAACATGCCGTCCTTGAATGTGATAAACTAGGACATCTCGGATGGTGTTTTCATTTCAAGTATAAAAGGAGGGGAAATGAGAGATGATGATGGATTATTCCATTATCATAAAAAAAATTATAGTGAATATATGTTACTGGATTTATCATAACATTTGGATGAAAGGAGGTGAGGAAATAAAAAGAAAGTAAGTAACTTGAAAGAAAATAAATGAAATGGATAGAGGAATTTACCTTTTGAATATAACTTCCTTGAGAACCTCTGTAGCAAAGAGGATTTGGTATTTTGAAGAGACCAAGGGCTGATAAACGTGGGAGAGGGTCCTAGGGAAGGATTTAAGCAGAATTTGTTCTAGTAACAAGGATAGAGAGGTGTGAGAAGAAGAGGTAAAGAGGGGTGGTATTTATAGTGGAAGAGTGGAAGGGTTTCCCATTGTTTTAATCATTAGTTTAATATTTTTTCTCAAGACTATGAATAATATTTATTCATGTGACCAGAAATATTAAATATTGGAAGTGAGTTCAAGAAAATGTCCATTTACATCCTCCATAACTCAATCATAATGCAAAAATTCATTTATTTAGCATTTATCATAAGTTGTCGTATTTTACTATTCACAAAACAAAATCAACTATTTTTTAAAAATCCCAAAAATTAACCCCAACCATTTTTATACATGTAGAATTCAATAATGAACTCCATTTTATGAAAATAATTTTCTAATTATGATAAATTTAATTTTTAATTAAAACCATAATTTACTTGAGATATACAAATTTTGAAATTAAAACTAATATTCTATCACTTAAAAAATAATAATTAAGGTCTCAAAAAATTAACTTATGATCATAAGATATCAAAATAGTAATTTATGAATTAATTTTATGAAAATAAATTTTCTTTTAATTTTTAAATTATTCATAAAATTGTAATTAAATAGACAATTCTTACGAAAATACTAACAGTTTATTAATATTTAAAAAAAATTATTTACTTATACTATGATATAATTATGTCATATTTTCACTTATATGATGAATAAAGTTTATTTATAATTTTATTTGTGAGGTTACTATTCAATTGGGCAGTTTACTATCCATAAGGGCCACATTACTATTCAAAAGGTAAAGATACTATTTAATCGGTATGTATTCCTCAACTTCTAGAGATACCTTTCTTCCACTCATTATTTATTTATAATCTCTGTTTTATGTTCTATATGTAATCTTTTATGATTATACTATAAGACATAATTATAATAAGGGAATTTCATTGACAAAACATTGGGTCATTACATTCTTCCCTCTTATGAAATTTCACCCTCAAAATTTTGTTTCACATTCAAAGCCATAAAAAGGTGTGGGTACTTTTCCTTCATTGCCTCCTCTAGTTCCTGTGTTTTCTCTTCGTACTTATGGTTCCTCTATAGTACTTTGACCAGGTGAGTAGTCTTTCTATGTATAAATTTATCTCTATCATCCAATATTTTTACTAGATGATCCTCATAAGAAATACCATTCTCCAACTGTACCACATATTAAGAGAGTACATGTGAAGGGTATGGAATATACTTTCTTAAGAAGTATACCTGGAATACATCATGTACTTTGGACATGTTAGGTGGAAGTTCTAATCGATAGGCCATAGCTCTAAAATGATCAATAATTTTGAAGGGGATGATGTACCTAGGACTTATCTTTCCTTTCTTTTCAAAACTCATGACCTTCAATCTATGGAGATATGTGGAGGAATGTCATGTCTCCAACTTTGAACTCAAGGTCCCATTGAAGATTATCTACATAACTCTTCTGTCAACTTTGGGATACCTTGATTTGCTGATAATTTGTTTTCACCTTCTCTACTATTTCTTTGACCATTTTAGGTCCTAGAAACTTACACCCATAGACTTCATCCCCACATTCTGGTGTTCTTCACCTTTTCCCATAAAGGGTTTCATATGGTTCCATTCAGATGCTGGAGTGGAAACTATTATTGTAAAATAATTCAAATAGTGGAAGATATTGGCCCCACCCCCATTTTAAGTCCATAGAACATGCTCTCAACATATCCTCCAATGTATTAATAGTTCACCAATGTTGGCTATCAGTTTAAGGATGATACGTCATACTAAAGTATAGTTAAGTGCATAGAGCATATTGGAGACTTTTCTAGAACATCGAGGTACATCTCATATCTCAATCGAATATAATAGATACTGGTAATCTATGTAGCCTTAAAAACTATTTGATATACACATATATATATCCCTGAAACTTGATCCAATGAGAGGTCCACTCAAATTGTGATAAAGTGAGATTACATTGTAAGATGATCTACAATTACCCATATATCATTGTTTCCTCTAGATATCCTTGGAATTATACTAAAAAGGTCCATGGTTATGGTCTCTAACTTCTATTTTAGTATGGATAGTGGTTGCATCATCCCCTTATACTTTTCCCTTTTAGCCTTAACTTGTTGAAATAATAGCCACTTTGATGTATATTCAATAATCCCCTTCTTCATATTGTCCCACCAAAAGTTCTCTCAGAGATCTTGATACATCTTTTTGATCCCTAGCTAAATAGAGAATTTTTTTTTATGTGTGTCATTCAAAATATATTTATTTATTTCTAGATCAAATGTTCCACATAATCGTGACCCAAATCTTACAACTTCTTTCTCATAAATCTTGAAATTAGAGGATTCCCCATTTAAAATAGCTTCCTACCTTTTCTGAATTTCAACATCATTTCTTTCATCATCCTTTATTTTATATAAGAGGGATGGTTAAGAAATAATTTGTGAAAGTATTGATGATTTTCCTCCCTTAATGATCCTCATGTCTATCCTTAGAAAATATAAGAATATTGGATCCTTTACAACTCACATTATTGATAAAGATTTAGGATCCTTTCTACTTAGAGCATCTGCCAGCATATTTTCCTTACTAGGATGGTAGTTGATTGGGTAGTTATAATCCTTGATGAGATATAACCATATTCACTGGTGCATATTAAGCTCATTTTGTGTGAAAATATATTTGAGACTCCTGTAATCAGTATATATCTCACACTTCTCCCCTTAGAGATAATGCCTCTAGATTTTCAATTCAAGGATCACAGCCGCCAACTCCATAGCATACGTGGGATAGTTTTTCTCATGGATTTTTAGCTACCCTGAGGTGTAGGCTATCTCTTTATCATTTTTCACTTGCACACAACCAAATCCTTTCTTTGAATCATCACTTTACACATAAAAGAGTTTTTCACTTATTGGGAGTGTGAGTAGTGGTGTAATGATAATCCTCCTTTTGAGCTCCTTAAAGCATTTCTCACATTATTGAATCCATAAAAACGTTACTCCCTTCTATGGCATCTTGGACATTAGGTTTGAAAATTGTGCAAATTTCATCAAAAATCATTAATAATACATGGCTAGACCCAAAAATTTTCGGATCTCCATTACAGATGTTGGTCTGGGCCACTCTTCAATTGCCTTTGTCTTGGAAGGTTCCACATATTTTTCTTTTCTAGTGGTAAAATTCTTGTGAATGATACATCCTCTATCCTAAACTAAAATTTACTAAACTTTTCATAAATTTTCTCCCTTCACAATGTCATCATCATAGTACTCAAATGCTCCTCATGTTCCTTATTTCTCTTAGAGTAAATCATAATGTCATCGAAAAAGACTACCAAAACATTGTTTAGGTATGCTCTAAAGACTATTAAATAAATACATGAATATTACTAAAGAGTTAGTGAATCTGAATGACATCACTTTGAACTCATAGTGTCCATACATTGTTTGAAAGATATTTTTGGTAATATCTTCCTTACTGAACTTTAATTGGTGATATCCCGATCAAAGATCCACCTTAGAAAAATAATTGTCCCAATGTAGGTGATCGAACAAGTCAACTATCTGAGGAAGGGAATTCTAGTTCTTTGTCGTGATTTAATTGATCTCATGATAATCAATGAATATTTTCATTGATCCATCCTTCATTTTAACAAAGAGGACTGGTGAACCCCATGGTGAAACACTTAGGCGTATAAAACCCTTCCCTATATTCTCCTGTAACTGCTTCTTCAGCTCTTCCAACTCAATGGTGGCCATTATATAATGAGTATTTGATATACTTTTGGATCCAAGAATAAGTTAAATTGAGAACTAAACCTCTAAATCAGGAGGAATTCTAGAAAATTATTTAGGGAATACACTAGTGTAATCTCTCTTGATGGGAATATCTTCAAGAAGTATCATATCCTTTGTCTCAATCATTATATAAATATATTATTTCTCAAAAGTCAACATTATACACACTTGATATGATGATTCTGTAATAGATTCATCTTCCTCCTTACAATTTTATAGGATTGTAGGATAGTCTAGAATGTAAAGAGTGTTCCCCTTATCGTAACAATAAATATTGTCTTTGTATAAATATATCCAATCCATGACCAAAATAGAATTGAACTCCACCAGTGGAAGTATGAAAATATTTTATGGGAGGATTAGTCCATAAGTATCTACCAGGGAGGAGTTACAATCCTTAGACACATTAATTTTCCAATTAATTGTTCTCACAGATAACTCAACCTCCAAATTGTTTTGTGGTTTTCAAATAGTTCTAATAAACGTGAAAGATATGGAAGAATTTGAAGAAATAGAATCAAATATTATGTTTTATATTCTTGAATGAACAAAAAGTGTACCTTTCACCAAAACATTATCTGGATCCACCTCAGAAGTAGTGATATCATAATACCTTCCTTGTTTAAATGGCGGTTGTTGTTGATTTCCTCTGACAACCCTTGGCTTATGACAATTGTTCACATAATCCCCATGTTCCTTGTAGTTGTAACACTTCACTAAAGGATAAGTGTTTATCTTAAACTTCCTTTCTTCTTCCACATTACTGGGATTCTTCGTATCCCTCCAGTAGTTTTATCCAGATGTCCCATTCTTCCACATTTGAAACAAATCTATGTTCCTTTTAGATAGTTCCTAGGATTACCCTTCCGACAATTTTAACACGTGGGATGTTCAATATATTTTCCATCATTGGATTTCTTTTCTGAACCACCTATATTAGATTACATTTTCCACTTTTTTTATCTGGGCCCACAAGGCCATTGAGAGTCTCTAGTCTCTATTTCAACCTTGAGGGCACAAAGGAAAATATCCTCATAACTATCAATGTATTAAATCAAAAAAACTTTTTGTAAACTCGGCTTTAGTCCATTAAAGATGTGATCCACATTGATTTCAGTGTTCATGAAAAAGTTGGAGGTGTATCTTTCAAGCCTTGTGAATTTTTCTTCATACTCCTTGATGGACTCATCTTTCTTCTACATAGGTCAGTGGAACTCCCTTTCTATACTGAGAGAGAGGGTTTGGGAAAAATATTTTTTGAAAAACAATTTCTCGAATTCCTTCTAATCCATGGAATCAATTTCCAATTAAGAATTCGAATTCTTGATTAGTTTCCACCACTAATCAAATCCCCTATCAAAACGATAGATTGTAAGTATGACTTTCTCTTCTTCTGAGAACTATAGGATAGAGAGTATCTTTTCAATGGAGTTAATCCACTGTTTCTTAAGGAGGGGATCATAAGATCCACTAAACATGGGAGTCCTTTTCCACATATGGTATTGAATGGAAACATTCCCTTTATTTGGAGGAGGAGGGTGTTCCACATGATTCAAGTTATTTTTCATAAATTGATCCAACAAAGAATGTATTGTCATAAAGTATTGATCACTCATTCCCATCATTTCAGGTTTATCATTAGATAAATCTTCACATTTATGATCACATTAATTGTTGGCACATGTTCTTATATTTCCCTCCATTAACTAAGAAAAAAACATACAATTATAGGGAATGAATACTTAGCTAATAAGAATAAAAAAGGAAACTTTAAACATAAATGCATAAAATCTTAGACGAAATGTATATCCTAACTTGTGATTCCCTAGGTTTCAATATAAGTTATCCATAATCTTTCTCCTAACAAATATTCTTATGGGATTCTTATTTTTTGTTCCCTTAATAGTGGTTCATACTAAGATGATGTATTTTCTAAAACATATCCCACTGGAGGGTCAACCTAGGAGTACAGAAAGGATCCTTTTCGTGCACCAGTTCCCGTTCAGGTCTAGATCAAAGTAGTGTTTTTGGGTTTTACCCCAAGATACATCTATGCTAGATCCACATACATTTATTTTTATCTATAAAGGGATGTATTTTCTTGATAAACCACTTACTCTATACTTACCAAAATTTAGGTATGTTTTCTTATACTTAGCCTCATCCCTAATGTTCTTACTAAAGTTATATAATTCTAATATCTAAAAATAACTAAACCATCCAATGATATCATCTATAGTTACCCTATACTTTTACATAATTCATTACTTGATTTTAAGAAAAATAAAACATCATATTCCAAGCCATGGATTGTAAATTCTAGTGTCTTGGAAGACTAGGTTCATAAAACTAAAAACATGGGACTAAATAAAACATTTATTTATTTAATATTAATAAAGAGCTCATAACTTCCAATAATTGTACCACATTCCTTATTATATTCATGATATTTCCACTTAGGACATTGATTTTTATAATTCAAATACATTCCAAATCTAAAAAATTCAATGTGAACTCAGTTCCTTCTAGTTCTCAATGTTGACTAAGACTAGAAAGCATAATGTGAGAAACACTTATCATAACAGAAAACCACATAATCATGAAAAATTACTTATAGGATGTCTAAATCATGAAACATACTTTTAAATAGATTACACCTTAGGATTATCCTTAACTACATCCCTAGACATATCCTTCAAAATATACCTTGGGAACCCCCTAATGTTTTCTCAACCTAATGTAGAAAGGTTAAAAAAACATTTCATTTAATATCAACTATAGAAACCTTGACTATACATAAATGGATATTACATCATTTTATATGAATATTTTTCACATTAAAAAAACATTCCCAAGGACCATAATAGTTTAATGTCGATCGAAACTTGGAACATGATATTTTAATCTATTGGAAGATCATCAATGTCCCTAGTAAATATCTTCCCCTTAAGTACTCCTAATTAATGCATTTATTGATAACCTATGGAGAAGAAACATAGAAAGGGTGAGCTCATGTGGTCAATAATGGTAAATAAAGTATATACGTAAGCATAACACTATCATAAAAGTATGAGAACTTGAGAATAACATTTTAAGATTATACCATACACATAAAATATCATATATATGAGTCATGGAATAACTTTTGGAACATTATAAGAGATAAAACATAATAGAATCGAGATTATAATCCATGAAATCTTAACAGAAGAATAAGATATAGACTTTTTGAATAAAGATCATCTTATAACATTATGAACATTTATAAATAGAAATAGGTCCACTCATCTGGTTAATTACCTAGAATCAAGCCCTCACATAAACCTATGGACTTGTAACCAGGTCCTTGCATAACATTGTGGACATGTAATCGGGTTCATGAATAAATATAATTCTTTAAAAGTTAAGGCTCATTGTCAAAACTTATTAGACCACTTCATGGGGGATGCACCTACTGGGTGGGACACACTGCCATCCCTTGTACTAGCCCTTTCCTTATATTGGATCAAGTTATAACTTCTTCCCATTTTGGATTGGGTTTCCTAATATTCCCATAGTGGATCGGGTTTCCCCATCTTCCCACAGTAGACCAGGACACACCTATTTCCCATTTTGGATTAGGACACATGTGTTTCACATTGTGGATTAATCCCATCAACATATTTCCCATAATTATCTCTTGAGATATAAAAAATTACCCAATTCATTGGAGGGAGATATAGGTCACACCCATTACATAATCAAATCAGAACAACATATTCCAAAATATAATAAAAATTTCATCATATCATGACCCATAAAAAAGAGATGGTTTTTATAAACATCATATCATAAACCATGAAACAAAATGGTTATTATTATCATTTCATCCAATAACCTATGGAATAAAGATAAGTCTCATTATCATTTAACCAAAGCATAACCCATCAAAAGAATATGGATTCAAAATCAAGTAACCTATTGAAGAGAAACTGGTTTCATAAATAAAACTCCATAAATAAATAAACCGTAGAAGAAATAATATGAATCGTATTCTTGTATTTAGATGGGAAATATCATTTAAAAATATTTCTTGAGTAAAATATCCTTTTCAGTTTAAAAATGATTTTTTAAAAAAAAAACATTTTTTAAAACATTTTTCTTTGAAAATAGATTTCAAAGCCATAAAACATCTGTAAAGTCGTTTTCCTAGGAATATCATTAAAGAAATTATTTTTTACAATCATTTTTTAAAACATATTTCAAAACATTGTTTTTGAATAAAACATATTTCTTACCCAATAGAGAAATAAGTTCAAATTATCTTGAAGGAATTTCCTTACTTATTTTAATTACCAAAGATTAAATGAATGGTACCAATACATGAAGTTATAATGAATAAAAAAAGCATAAGAATACTCATTAGTGTTCCTGAGAGTATGTCACGAACCAACCCAGGTTGACCCTGAACCTGTCTCTTGAGCTGGTCCATGGCATGTCCTAAAGGGCGTTCATGATCCCCTTGGGCTGGTAACTAGTATCGGGTATCAAAACATACAAATTGGGAACAATTTAAGCCAAAAATAAATAATAAGGATCCAAAAAATAAATACAGAACAAGAATAAATAACCCGCAACAAAATATCAAATAAATAAAAAACAATTCAGTTACAAAATAAAATTAAGTAGACTAAAACTAAACTGAAACTAAAAAAACAATACTAAACTATAACCAACCCAATCTCCATGTGACCACTTGGTCACATCTAACCATAAGACCAGCCTTTCTCCAACAATGAGAATATGAACCGGGATGTCTTGAGAAAATCCAAACCTACAATTAAAAAGGTAAAGTAGGTGTGATCACCAAAATTCTCAATAGAAATTCCAAAGAAAAATAAACGAATTAGTTTATTTTCCATTCCTGAAATAATCCATTAATAATGGTTTGAAAATACAAACATAAAAATAGGTTTTCACACTTTAATAAAAAATAAATATTTTTTTAAAACAACCCATGCCATTCTACCATTTTTAAATGATGTGTTTACCATTTAAAAAACCCAAACCCCAAAAAAGGAAATACTGGATATGCAAGAAACAAATAAATAGGGAAATATTTTAATAATCCGACAAATGCTAAATAAAACTCGCAGTGTGATCAAAAAAGAAAAAACAGAGAGATACAAACCAGAAGATAAATAAAGTAACCATGAGTGATCCTAAAAATCCCTATAAGACCCCTAGACATAGTCAGTTCAAAACCACCAATCAGTTTATGGTGAATCCCTTAAGTTAATAATTAACTGGAAGCTCTATTCTAGCCTCACCAATGGAATTACCCTCCTTGCCTATCTACAACTCCAGGAGGGTACCAACCTGTCTAATTGGGGATAGTAAGAAACCATCAATCAATCCCCAAAAATTCATCCAGGAAACCATGGTAATAGTAAACTATGTAAGTGGAAGGCCCTCTCACATGGGAAGCAACTTACCTATCTCCAGAGCACTTTCCTATCCCAAACACGAATACGATGATCCATAAAAGGGGAAATCTTAGATAGGTGTTCCCACTCTATACATATATATATATATATATATAATCCTCAAAGGTTCCACCCAATCTGTCATGTCACATTGATTATAAAACATACCTTTAAACATTCAAATATTCCAACAGGAATTTTTCACTTTTCAAACCACGACATTTTCCGAAAATCCACCTAAAACATCATATATAAGTACACAACACCAAACAGACCTTTACTTTTCAAAACCAAAATCATTTAACAAAATAAATATTTTCAAACTCGTTCCTAAACAAGCTCAAAAACTACCTTTGTATTCGCAATACATAATAGAAAATCAAGTTCCAATCATTCACCAAAACATGATTCGAGGCCAAGAGGCCAATTCTTAAGGAACACATTTGAAGTTACATTTTCAAACTAATTGAACAAACACTTTTCCATTTGTGAACACATCACCATTTTAAAAAAAATGTGGGAATGGAAAAATGAGAAACTTTTTGGGGAGAGAAAAGATTTTAAAGTGACATCCTCTTTTGAATGCACATCCATGTGTGCACCTTGTACACCAATGGATATGCCACATACGATGGAACACTAAAGTGATCGAGAAAATACTGAAAAACCATTTCTTGGAATGTCACTATCTATAAAACCAATACAATAATTCACATGATATCAAGGTCACTAACAATGTTTTAAATTCCAGAATAACCTTCCCCAAAATATTTTACCACATTTTGTCAAGTCTTAAAGAGGCTTCCAAACCACCCAAATCACCAAAATAAAAATCAATATCATCTTATAAAATTTTTACAAGACCAAACATCATCAAAAGTGAAAAATTTCACACTTAGAAAACAGTAGGAATTTTATCAAAAACTATGAATTTATATAGACATTAGAAAAATTAAAGATTCACCTTAAAAGTTATTTTTTCAAATTATATTACCATAAAAACACCACAGTAGAGTATCCATAAGAATTATCATAGTCACAATCACATATAAAAATTTATTGAAAAAAATTGGCCATTAATTAAACATATTTAACATTGACACAGATAAGCATATTCAAAGAATAGCATCAAAACTATTTTCAACAACTCCTATAAATTTAAAAACACCATAAAAGACCAATTAATGTTATAATAATTTTTCTAATTGAGTAAAAATAGTTTTAAGGATACTAGTGTTAATGTAATGTTTTGGAAAGGAAAAATAAGATTCTCCTACCTTAATGGCATGTGAATGCGATGAAACTTCAACAGAAGGGAGAGAGAGACCTCACGGACCAACCACACACCCTAAACAATGAGAAAAATGAAAAAATAAAAACCCTAAAGATTAGGGTTTGGACAAGATGAAGAAAACCCCTAAAATTGAAAGAGAAATATACCAGAGGTGGAGGGAACTAGTGAGTGAGGTATAGCTAGAGAAAGGTCCTGCGCCATGGATGTCATTTGGTCAGAGAAAGGGGGCACTGAGAAGGGTGTCCAACCAGAAAAGGGAGATGCACAGATGGGGGGTTCATACTTTATGACTCCATCATGAGTAGGGATGCCATGCAAGGGGAGAGGAAGCATGGGAAGGTGGGAATCATCGGAAGGGATCACTACTGGGAAGTGTGATGGTTGAAGAGGGGAGTGCGCATGCATCACGCACATGGGAAGAAAAATAGGGAGGGGGAACTGTGCACTGTATGGGAGAAAGGGGAACCATAGGGTTCCTAATAAAAAAATAAAAATAAAAATAAAATAAAAATAATAATAATAATAATAATAATCAGATTATTAGTAATAATATTTATAATTATATCAATAACCATTTTAATAATGATAATAACAACATCATTTTAATAACAAAATTTATAATAATATTAATAACTATTTTAAAAATGATAATAATAACAACTTTTTAATAACATATTTTTTGATAATACTAATAACTATTTTAATAATAGTAATAATATAAAAAAGATTACTTATTTTAAATACCAGTCAATAGTAAGGTCACCTGGGTTGACCACACAATTACTGTTAATCATGTGGTGCCGTTTCACCAACCTAAAACTCACCAAAAACATCAAATATCAGAAAATTTAAACATTCAGTCAACCCCAACCACAACAAGAAAACCTGAAGCCAAAAAATAAAAAAAAAATCAAGGTTAGGGTGTGACAATTCTACCAACCACAACACTTTTTTCCCCATAACTTCATCAAGATTCTAGTTAATAAAAAATTGAGTCCATTTCCCGATCATAACCTGAAGAAACAAGTAATTTTTAGTGTGACTGTTTATTGTCCAAGTCACACTAGAACAGTCTATAGAAAAACACTACCCAAAACTAGGGGAGAACACGAGGGGGTTCTCCCCACCACATGGATTCTACTATCATGGACATTGAAACCCAAACATACCACTATATGGATGGGGGCCCATAGAGGAACTCCAAACTGATGCAAACAAACTTCTATAGCATGATTGAAACAATTACACCATTAGAACTATGATATTTTCTCACACAAACCGAACCACTAATATTAGGGAAAAAACTCACAGAAAGAAACTCTAACAAAACAATCGACTGAAAACAACATTCACCTAACTTACAAAACCCAATCATCCATAAATGAGTGTCACTAAACCAAAACTATCCCATACAAGGTCCAAACACGCTTAAATAAAAACACATGATTCAAAAAATCATATTCAGATAGATAAGATTGTTTGAATTACAACAGAACAAGTTCATCACAATCTCCCAAGGAATTAATGAACTTTCAATGGAGGAAAAAACTAAACAGTAGAAAAAATGACAAAAAATTTTAAATATTCTGATCCCAACATAGAACACAAGCCCCATACTAAGGCTTCATACCCCCCCAAAAACTCCTGGCTTTGTGCGATCATCACCCTGAGGGCTATGGTTGGGGATCTAAAGGCTAAAGCATCCTCTACCTCGTAGTCAAGCACTAGAATCCTAAGACCATGGAATCCTTTTATATTGAAAGTTCCTAACAAACTTCTCCAAATTACCCAGACATCCATAATGATGACACTTCTTTGGAGGGATGTGACATCATGGCTTTGAGTTCCCGAACCGGCCATGCTGGTGGCACACATGAGGAAGATCTGATGAACCGAAAACAAAAACCATTTAAGGAGACTCCTTAAAAGTATGTTCCTATCTCTTATAATTCTCTCCATATGGGGAACATTCATGAGAAATGGGATACACCGAATTTCCAACCACATATTCTCTTAAGACTAACTCAACTAGGAATGATTCATCAACTAGCTTTTCGAAACAATGGTACTTATAAGGGAGGACCCATTCCTTGATCTCTGGATGAAGAACCCCGATGAAGAAATAAGTTTTCATCAAATCCTGTGACGCTACCTCCAGAGAAATGGAAACTAGTTCCTTGAAATGGTCAACATATTCCTTCCTCATATGTTCTCCTTTTTTAATACACATGATCCCTTCCCTTTTCTTCGTCTTCACCACTTCAGGTAAGAACCATCAGATGAAGACTAATTTAATGACATCCCACATCATCCAAACTAGTACTGTTGGTGGGGAGAACGCCTCCCATTCATCCAAATCTAGACCTTCGAAGAGACCCAACACAGAAGTTACTTTGATAGCATTGGGAGTTCCCAATACCCTGAAGATAGGCTCGACCTCTTCAAGACACTCTACTGCCTCTAATGGACCTCGATCACCATGGAGAATAGGCAGTGACTGAGAAACATGAAAAATAAGGCATGAATCATTGGAAACATTGGAGACCTTTATAGGATTAATTTTCTAAACAACATATAAAACACAAATCCGAAACTAATATCAAGCCGAAAAAAAGAACCTTCATCCAAAAACAACTAGCTCAAAAACCAAAAAAATATAAACACGGTAAAAAAAATACCTTTCAAAATCCACCATTAAAAACAAGGTCAATCCATTAATTTCAAATACACTCACAAGAAAGAGACTCAAATACCATAATACATTTTCTTGCCACTATTGTCATCCTTCAATCCAAAACAAAGACAAAAGACTCAAATCCCAAACTACGCCTGGTAACTCGAGGGTCAGTGCGACAAAGAGTTCGTGATGATCTTCCTGTAAATACCTCCCACGTCCTGACAGTCCTAATATCCATCTACCAGACACCCAAATATTAAGGGCCTCCTCTGATACCATTTGACATGAACTAACCAGGGTTAACCCTGGACCAGTCACTCGAGCCATTCCACGACATGGTCTGAAATGCATTGTTGATCCCCATAGGCTGGGAACTAGTGTCGGGTATCAAAACATATAATTGGGAATGATTTAATCCCAAACGAAATAACTAGGATTCAAAAAATAAATATTGAACAAGAATAAATAGCCCACAACATACAATAAAATAAATAAAAAACAATTAAATTACAAAGTACAATTAAGAAGACTGAAAATAAAATAAAACTAAAACAAATGTAACAAAACATATACCAACCCGATCTCCAGGGGACCACTTGGTCACCTCTAACCACAAGACTAACTCTGCTCCAAAAAAGAGAAAATAAACCAAGAGAACCTGAGAAAATTGGAACCTGCAACTAAAAATATAAAGTAGGAATGATCACCGAAATTCTTAGTAGGAATTCCAAATGACAACAACATAATCCATGTATTTTACTTTCCAAAAATAATCCATTAACAATGGTTTGAAAATACAGACATAAAAATAGGTTTTCATGCATTAATAAACAGTAAATAGTTTTTTAATCAACCCATTCCATACTCCCATTTTCCAATGATGATTCTACCATTTAAAAAACTAAATCCCCAAACAAGGAAATACTGGATAAGTCAGAAGCAAATAAACTGTGCAATATGAAAATAAACAGAAAGATCATGAAAATGGATTAGTAGTGTGGTCAGAAAACCAAAAAAATAGAGATACAAACAATAAGATAAATAAATTAACCATGGGTGATCCTAAACATCCCTATAAGACCCCTAGATGTACTCGATTCAGAACCACCTACCAGAATATGGTGAATCCCCTAACTAAATAACCAACTGGCTACTCTATCCTAGCCTCACCAGTGGCACAACCCACCTGACCTATCTACCATTCCAGGAAGGTACTAACCCACCTAATTAGGGACGGTAAGAAAGTTTCACTCTATACCCTAAAAGATTCCTAGAAACCTATGGTAATAGTAAACTATGTAAGTAGGAGGCCCTCACATGCGTAGCACACCTTAACTGTCGCCATCGCACTTGCCTACCCCAAACATGGACATTTCATATATGATAATCCATAAAACTGGGAATCAAAGATAGTTGTTCCCACTATACACATATACACATATAAATATACATACATATATATATATATATATATATATATATATCAAATCATCAAATGTTCCAACTTGGTTATCACATCACATTACTTCTAAAACATACCTCAAAACATTCGAAGATGCCAACTAGGATTTTTCACTTTCCAAACCACATAATTTACTAAAAATTCATCCAAAACATCACTTCTAAGTACACAATGCCAAACAGGACATTACTAAACCAGACAAAAATACTTTACTAAAAAAATATATTTTCAAACACTTTCCAAAACAACTTCAAACACATCATTTTTATTCTCAAGGAAAGATGGTCCATAAACTTCCAACCATTCGCCAAAACATGATTCGAGTCCAAGCGGACAAATCTTAAGGAACACATTTGAAGTTACATTTTGAAACTTATTGAACTATCACTTTATCATTTGAAAACATAATACCATTTTAGGAAAAATGGGGGAAAGGAAATATGAGAAACTTTCAGGGGAGAGAAAAGTGTGTTAAAGTGTCATCCTCATTTGAATGCACATCCGTGTGTGCACCTTGTTCACCCATGTATTTTCCCCATCCAATGTCACACTAGAGTTACCATGAAAACATTTAGAAACCCTTTGTACAAATGTCACTATCCATTAAACAAATACAATAATCTGTGCAACATCAAGGTCGCTAAAAATGTTTTAAAAACTAAAAGAACCTTCCCTAAAACATTTTACCAGATTTTATCATGTCTCAAAGATGCTTAAAAACCACCCAACTCTCCCAAATACAAATCAAGATCATGTTATAAAATTTTTCCAAGGCCACAAATCATCATAAGTTCTCAATATAACGCTTAGAAAACAATAGGAATTTTATCAAATACTTTGAGTGAATATACACATAGGCATAATTGATGATTCACCTTAAAAGTTATTTTTGTCCAATTCTATTACCATAAAACACAACAATAGAGTACCCATAAGAATTGTAAAAGTGTGAATCACAAATTAAAATTTATTGAAACAAAATTGGGAAATAATCAAACACCTTTAGCATTGAGAAAGATAAGCATATTCAAATAATCACATCAAAACTATTTTTAACAACTCCTAAAAATTTAATTGCACTATATCATACTAATTAATGGTATGATAAATCTAAGAATCAACTAAAAAAATAATTATAAGGATGAAAGTGTCAATGGAATGTGTCAGAAATTAAAAGCACATATTTACCTACTTCAATGGCGTACGAACGTGATAAAACTTCAATGAAAGGGAGAGAGAGACCTCACATACCTACCAAACACCATAAACAATGAGAAAAATGTACAAATAAAAACCCCAACAATTATGGTTTGTCCAAGATGAATAAAAACCCCCAAAATTGAAAGAGAAATATACCGGAGGTGGAGGGTTCCGGTGAGGGAGATGCGGCCGGGGAAAGGTCGTGCGTTACGGAGGTCATCTAATCAAATAAAGGGGAGTGCTCCAAGAAGAGAATCTGGCTGGAGAATGGAGATGTGTATATGGGGACGCGCACTACAGCCTTCCATCATGAGTAGGAAGGTCGCACAAGGGGAGAGGCAACATAAGAAAGAGGGGCGTCATCAAAAGGGAGTGCCACTAGGAAGAGAATTGGCTGGATAGGGGAGTGTGTAGGTGTCGTGAATATGGGAAGAATAATGGGGGGTGCACTGTGCATTGTTTTTGAGAAAGGGTAACCTTAAGATTATAATTAAAAAAATTAAAAATAAAGATAAAAATAGGAAGAAAACAAATAATAATAATAATCATCATCATCGTCATCGCCATTATAATTATAATCCTCATATTATTAGTAATAATATTTATAATAATATCAATAACCATTTTAATAATGATAACAACAACAAACTTTTAATAACAACATTTATAACAATATTAATAACTATTTTAATAATGATAATAATGAAAAAAAATTAATAATAGAATGTATAATAATATTTATAACTATTTTAATAATATTAATTATAATAACAAAATATATGTATTTTAAATACTGAGAAATCGCATGGTCACCCGGGTCGACTGCACGGTTACCATTAATCGTGTGGTGCTCGTGCACCAGCTCAAAACCCGCTAAAAACATCAAATATCAAAAAAATTAAACCTACACTCAACCCGAACCCCAAAGATAAACCCCAAAGCTAAAAAATAATAAAATAAAAATAATTTTAAAGTTTGGTCTGTGACATAATGGGATCATAAGATATCATTATTGAAAGAAAAATTATAAATAATCTCAATAAATGTTGAGATTGTGGAAATAAACTCTAACCACTTTGGAAACTTTGAATCATGATCCCCATGAGAGAGTAAAATTACATTAAGCTTATAATATCATTAAAAGATTTAAATTAATGATATAAAATGTCAAAGGGTATTATATACACCTTGTATAAGAATATAGGAGCACGAAATGGAATGTGTCTCAAAGAAAGAAAATTGAGACAAAATGACTCTATTGATTTGGTAACTTTTAAACCATAAACCCCATGAAAGAGAGATAATAAAATGGATATGTAAATACACATAAATTTATGGATAAGGATCATATAATACATTCATTGGAAGTATATAGAACTCACAAAATAGATGAGTAGAGATTATGGCATAAGTCTCATAGAAATAAAAGTGATACTAGAAATCCCCTTACTACATGAGTAACTTTTGAATCATAATCCCCATGAAAGAATAAAATATATTGAAAATTTTAATATCATTAAATAAGTAAATTCATGATATAACATGTCAAAGTTAATTATATAAACCACAAAAAAGAAATGAGTGGTGAACATGTCATGTATCTTACATATATAAAAAGTTAGATGAGAAAACCCTTACCTTAAGTATTGACTTTCTTCATACACATTCAAACCACCTATATAATAAGTAGAATTTAAATATAAAACAAACATAGAACCATATTCTCATATATAATATCATATATTATCTTATAATGACTTTATATTTCCCTTTTATTGACAATTTCATGTCAAAGTTACATTTTTGGTAATAATCGCTTGGTTTGTTGTCAATGTTTTAACATGTTATTCTTGATCATATTACATATATCTTGATTTAAATATTTAAATAATTTAAAACATTATTTAAATACCAATATATTTGGTATATACTTATTCATAATAATCTATAAAATATTGAAATATGAAATGGATTACACCGTTCTTAGAGACAGTATTGCATACGTATGTATGAATGTTATTTTTTTTTCCTTATCTTATTGAAAGAAAGAAAGTAAATGGAATATATTTATACATATATATATATATATAATATAATTCCAGTATCATTATTATTTCATACATGTTATATAATTTCACTAAACCCATCCTTAATACATTCCATGTAAAGTGTGAACGAATCACATTGCTTTGAGGAGATGGTAGTCGAAATTTCCACAAAGGAAGTTATCATATTTTAAAAAATGGAAATAATGAAGGTATGTGTTATATAATAATTCCGAAAGAATAAATACATCATATATATCATATATATAAAAAATATTTCCATCACAATTCCCAACCATGATAGGTGGTAAATAAAAATCGAATAACAACATTTTTCGAGGTGGAAGTCTGTCATACACACGAACGGTAAGTTCATTACCCATTTGATGGATGTGTGTGTAGGTTTAGGTATAAAATTTATAATAAAAACAACTCAGTATATTTATTATACGGATTTTATTATATAACCATGGAATAATAAGAATTTAATGGGTGGATAAAAAATGAAATAGAAATTCACGTTGAAGAACATTTCCTTTTTTTAGGGTAACTCCTTTTTGTTTGCACCAAGGGGATTCCTTGATTGGATTTTTTCCCAAAGAGAGGATTATATAATTTTAGAATGGATGTTGGGAGATTATTTGGCCATATTTGTTATAAGAAAAAGTGTCTTGAGAGGTTTGAGTAAGGAGAAGAGTGAATGCATTTTTATAGAGGAGGAGGAGTGGCATTTTTGTAAATACCAAAAGGTAAACAATATTGGGAGGTCTCCCTTACCTCATGTGCTTCCAAAAATGAAAAAAATAAATGATTAAAGATGATTTTGGGTCCAAAAAAACCTCTACCATATAGAAATAATTTCATTTTTATAATTTTGTTCATTGACTTCTATATTCCCCACTTTGATCATTTTCATTTTTATTAACATAACTAGTTTTCTATAATAATTAATTTAATGATTAAGACTAAATTATATTGAGATTTTTTAGATAATATATAAATAACGAATTATAAATATGATATATAATTTAAAAAAACTAAATCCCATGTGTGTTGTAAATTAATTTTATAAGAACCGCATGTAAAGCACAAAAACATTATTTTAACATGAACCATTCTAATAATGATATTACTATTTAATGGTCAATATGTTCACTAAAAATGATAAATTGGGCCATTAATAGACCTTATTTTATATTTATTAACATTTAAAAATCATTTGGAATAATATATTATATTTATTAAGTTTTAAATCTTTTAAAAAATTTCATTTATTGTAAAATAACATTAATGTAAATTTTGACATTATTTACATAATTTGAATTTAAAAATGTCAAGAAAAGTATTGAATTTGAATATATAAATTCAAAACATTGGTAAAAATATATATTCATCTAAAAAATTAAATATAATAATTCAATCTATTTAATTTAATTTTAATCATTCTAGTATCATTTATTTCAGTTAATTACTAATTAAACGATTTCCACATTTGGAATTCCTTAATATTTTAATCAAATTAATTCATAACTAAAAATTAAATATAAATTAGTATGATGAAAAAACTAATTTAAATTTCAAAATAATGTATACAACTGAACTAATGTGGTTTTTTGGTCATATCTCAAGGATTTATAAATGTTTAAGGTAAGGAAGTTTCTTTTTTTGTCTTTTTCCCTTAACTTATTATATAGGTCACATTTGTGTAATAATATCCCCTTAACTAATAGAAATCAAGAATAATGTTTTTAGGGTTGAAATATGTCCATAAAATGGGTTTTTTAAAAGTTTTGGGTCATTTATACACCTTATATTCTATGTTTAATCATTAATAAGTATGTTTTTACCTTAATCATTGTAATTAATTTTAATTGTTTTAAATAATCATTTTTGTCAAAAAATTAAAGTTCATATTATTAGAACAAAAATTTCATACCAATTAAAAATACATATATCCATTTTTGTAAATTCAATCCATATATTTCGAAAGAATTAATTTAATATTAATCCCATAGACGTTGCGAGATAGCTAGTTTTTAAGGAGAAAAGTTCAAATGTATGAATTATTTTTATATCCAATTTCAATGTGAAATTGTTGATAATTAACTAAATTGGATTAATTTATGTAAAATAGATAAAATTAAAGATTAAAATAAAATTAAAATATGATTTAATTATATAATTAAATTAGATGAAAAATATTCTTTCAATAAAAATTCAGTACTTTTCACTATTCTTTTAAAAATGAAATATTTCAGAAAAACATCAAAATTTAATCCTAATATAATTTTAAAATTATAAATTAAAAATTATGTTTATTTAATCTAATTCAATTTCTAAAAGTTTCAAAAATTATTTTTGTTATTGTTCACAGAAGGACATAAAAATAGTTCTTTTAAGCAAATAGTATTTTTTTTCAAAACATATAGACATTACAAAAAATTATAAATTTCATTATAAATATGGTATATATATGTGAATCCATTAAGAATAAATTTTTTAAAAAATTATTACTACTCATATTACTAATTTTAATAGTTTTGTTATAACTGCCTCTTTTAAAATAATAAAATGATCTTTTGTATAAACTCGGTATTGCTTGTTATTCAAGATAAGATGATGTTTTGTGTAATGAAAGATTAACTTGTTGTAAAATATAGAGAAAATTTTACTTGGTGTAGCATAAAATTAAAGATATCATAGAAATTTAATTTATTAAAAAAATGATAATTCATAAAAACTCAGGGTGTTACAAATATCTACTTTGAATCTCGACCATAACATTCAATCAAAAAACATTTAAATTTTTTATGATACATAGTAAAAAATAAGTCTTCTAGAAGGAATACATAAATAGGGTGTACTAGAAGATGGGAATCCTTGTACCCTAATCATCACACAAATCCAATCCTTACACACACTCAAGTAAAAAAATGAAAATGATAAAGGAAAGGGAACAAGAAATTATGTATCTCGGACAATGTATCAAACATACATGGGAGAAAGAAAATTTTTCATTTCATTACATATAGAAGTTACAAATATTTCAAATTTAAAATGAAAAAATAGTTTGTGTGGACAATTATAGTGATTATTCCGTCTATAATTCAAAGATAAGAGTTGGATTCAAATAACTTTAAAAGTCACTATTCCATATATCCCCACTTCCCATTTATAGAATCTCCCTCTAGTCATTACTATATTATTGATCTCTTATAATCATGGAGGTGAATATATTTTCAATGGTTACTGTTGATATCTAGTATTCCTTTTAACCTTCACCACTTAATTCAGTGAAGATTCCAAGTTAAAATTTTCTCAAGTAACTCTTGCTTGTAATTGTTCAGAAAAACACCCATAAAACCCTCTTTTGGATTTCATCATCGTACGATTTCTCTACAATCTTCTGGAGTGATTCGATGTCACTTCTTGAATCAAACGGATGATATATCACCCAACTATATAACATTACATCATCTTCATACAACAAAATAAAGTGAAATTCAATTCTTAAAGAACTCCCACTTGAATACCACTTTAGGAAACATTTGCAAACTCTCCAAAATTGTTTCACATATTACTTTCTTCTCCACTTTCATATCTTTAAGTGTTTTCCATTATCCTTCTATTTACTAATGTCCTACTTGGGTGTAATTTTTTCTTGTATATTATTAGACTAAAACTTTAGAAAAAAATCACTAGATTTTGGATTCCATCTATCTTCTATAGCTCAAAATAATTATCCCCTACATATTTTAAAAAAGGTGGTATTTCAGGTCAATATGCTTCTTCTGTGCATAAAACATCAAATGTAGATCCAAGTGAATTTTACTTTGATTATCACATAAGAATAATCCAAGATATTTAAATTTTTTGAGCTCTTTCATTAAAACTAACCAAACCATCTCATTCCCCACATTGGTTATAGTAGTCTACTTCAATTATACTAAGAGTAAAAATTCATTATTGTGATGACATCCAACTAACAGTCATCCCTTCACAGGAAAACATAAATACAATTATTTTATTCTGAGTTTCTATATAACTAGTTATGTTTATATCAACATATCCTCATAATGGATAATCTATTTCAAATATCAATATTACATCCTGAAATTATTTCATGTACTAGATGATCCACTTCACGTCCTTCTAATGTTTCATTCTCATATTTTACATGAATCGACTAACAATTGCCACTAAAAATGAATTTTCAAATCATATAGAAATCATTTCATTCTTATAAATTATTATAATTAATGTAAACAGAAACTTTTATATATATATATTTTTCTTCATATTTCAAATTAATTAGGTGATTTATCCTTGGAAAATTTTACGTTTCCAACTAATGGAGTCAAGAACATCTCGCATTTTATTGTCCCAAACCTTTTTATGACCTTTTAGATATAGTCCTCTTAAGATAAAACCAATGTCCCAACAATCCTATATATCTCAATATTCATAAAAAATATATTCTTATCATTTCCGGGATCCTTCATCAAGAACATTCCTGAGAAACCACAATTCATCTTTTAATCTTTTCACCATATGACCCAGCTAGAAATATGTCATCCACATATAAGTGAATTATGAATAATATCCCATAACCCCATACCTTTTGGTATTAATAATGGTATACATTGAAAAAATTGAATCCTTCACCCACCATAAAGTTTTAGAACTTCATATTCCATTTCAATAGTGCATGTTTAATTTTATAAAGGCTTTTATGCAGCATCCACACCATATTTTGGTTCCCATCCTCTATGAAACCCATTGAAAGTGTCATGTAAATATCATACTCTAACTCACCATTATGAAATCATTTCATAAATAAATATGTTCAATGTATAAATCATCCATATAAATTGTTCCTAGAATATTTTTCATGGTATCATGACTAACCCCCAATAATAATATTTTGAATAAGTCAATTACCTACTTTTGTTGAAATAACTTCACCAATATCCATTCCTTATATCTACTTTTCCATTAAAAAAAACTTTCATTAATTGAAACACCCACATATTCTATGGTTTCCTCTACCCCTATAGTAACTCAATCAACCCTCATTTTCCATTTGTACCCAATGAAAACATTTAATTTTCATAGATGAATCTAGAATTATGGAGTCATTGAGAGTGTAAGACTCATCTAGGTTTTATATTTCCCCAATGTCTACAAGAATCAAGAAATTCAGGTCAAGTAAAATCCTCTGAATGGATTTTCTAACTCTAGTTAATCTCATTAGGAGAACCTACTAACATGATCTTATTAGTTCTATAGTATCTATCACTATATATTTTGGAGCCCAAACTTCTGGTACCCTAATTCTAGATTTAGTACTCCTTCAAAAATATGGAATATAACCCAACTGGACTTACATATGAACTTCTGGTTCTCCATTTAATATTTTTAAAACATTTGATCATATGATATTATAATTAAAATCAACTTCAACTAGGTAAATTGATCCCTTTCTCTAAAGTTCCTTTATATTCAAGTTACGGTCCTTCCAAAGAAACTTATCATTAAAGAGAACATCTTGAATCCACATGACTTGTTCATCCCATGTCAAAAAACCAAAAAAAAATCTACATGCCCTTAAATGAAGCATGCCTTATACTTTACTTCAAGATTTTATCTGTACTTAACATTCACAACAATACATACAAGGATTACTAAAATTTTATGGTGTCTAATATCTATGGTTTTTTCTTTATAAAATTGATTTTATAAAACACCATGTACTATAAGAGTGGATTGTCACTAGTTGACTAAGTATTATTACATATTAACTATTTCCAACCAAATATCCTTATAAATCCCCAAGTGTACATGCATAATCCTTCACTTTTCTATCAACATATGGTTTATTATCACCCCCCATCCCCCAAACAGTACCCCACCAAGGTTTTCAATGAGAGAAGGAAGATGGGGACCACCTGAGTTCCGCCTCCAGTAGGCCCCATATTGGAGACTAGCACTGAGGGTATAATAAATATACCAATTGGAGAAATTAACCTCTAAGAGAACATGCAGAAGAGAGAGAAAAGATAGATTAACTAATCAAAACTTACTCAAAAATATATATAATAGAAATACCAAGTTTGTACATTCATTTTCATATAGTACTAAAACAACTATAATGGAACCTACAAGTACCAAAACAAAGACAATAGTGACCATAAATCCCAAACAACTCTTACAAAACCATGAGCAAGTAATATCCACCCAATATCTAACCTTATTATACTAACTTGAAAAAACATTTTTATATATATAGGGGATAAGAATAATATTATACTCATTAGGATCCACCCCCAATCCTCTCATGAAAAAGATAAATAAATAATATTAAAGAACAGTGAATGATGGTGAAACTAACTCATCACCTAAATTGGTATACTATGTTACCAGCCTCACCATGGTTATCTCTCACTAATTAACTCATACAATAGATAATATATTATGGTAATAAACATAAAGGGTACCCTTCTACCGCTTCCTCACTAGTGTGCTACTATTCCCCAATGATGCATGTTTAGAGCCATCTCTTTCAAAAAGTAAGCTAGCCCAAAGTCACTTGGGCTATGTATGATAATACAAACCTCATGCATAACATCATCACATCATCACATATCTATATAGTAAACAAGTAGTTTCTAAGATCCACCACAACCCGTATAATTTTTATCATACATCGATTATTATACCTCAAGTGATCACAACCCATACATCGATTAAG
Source organism: Viscum album (assembly GCA_963277665.1). Classification (NCBI taxonomy): domain Eukaryota; kingdom Viridiplantae; phylum Streptophyta; class Magnoliopsida; order Santalales; family Viscaceae; genus Viscum; species Viscum album. The sequence goes on along the minus strand of OY728119.1, from coordinate 161,071,899 downwards.
GTACCTCAAACCATCAAATAAAATACAGTTCATACCCATATTAATACTTTGGATACTATATTAATAGATGTATATATATATATGAAATAACCAAAGGATATCACAACCATCTAAAAAACACACACTCACACAGATATATATATATATATTTATTTATTTATATATTGGGAAACTAATCTCCATGTAAACCAGCAAAAAATAAGAGAGTGGGGCCAAAGGATGTAGTCAGCCATCTATCCTCCCACTGGGGTGTTAGGGAAGACACCATCCAAGAGTCTACTAGGTTTCAGTCACCCTAAACAACATGGGTCGGTAAGCATATAAAATTTAAAAAAATATAGGGTATAATTTAGCTCACAATGACACTATGGACATAACCTAGTCTTAGAATAAATTATAGCAAATTTCACTCAGAATATTTAATACCATAGCTAGGAATAGATATCCTATAATCACACAAGTATTTTAAAGAAATAAATAAATTACTTCTTTCCTTTTTACCATTCTCTTTATGTTAATAAATTCATTATCCATCAATTAATCATAAACATTATTCCAAGTAACATTACAAAAAATGTTAGATTGAAATTATTTCCCTCCATGTATAATCCAATCTAATTCCACGTTGTATCAAGATTATATTATTTTCAATGATGAAAGACCAACCCAATGGGTTAAGTCATTTATTAAACATTATAAACATCATTATACTAAATTTGGGTAATCTAGGAAAACATACTAAGATACAAGAAAATGATGTAACCAAGAACATCCATATACCTCAAACATTGGAGAATAAAATTCAGATAAACAAGAAACCCATCCATCGGCAACTAAAAAATCACATTAATCCAACATTTATCTTTATCACCTTAATGGGTAAGAAAATATTCAACCCATTCTAACCATCTATGGTTCCATTCTTGGTACTCTCATGTGTATCCTGGTGTATATCACCATCATAGGTCATAACTACTACCACATCATTTGGGACCCCATTCCCCATATCACATCAGCCATATCCGGCTCATCCGTCACACGCTCATAAACATCACATGGAAAAAATCACACCTATAGATCATTGCAATGTAGTAAGAATAGACAAAGTAAACAAAGAAAAGTAAGACATAAAAAAATTCATGAATCCTAAGAAAATAAATGGGACCACTAAACCCCAAACACATTGAATCCAATCATTATAAAAAACATTCACTCATATCCCCAATCATTTATCTTTATCAAATAACTGGCTCTTATTCCATCTTGAATTAACTGATTCATTATTCACAAGTTCTAACTGTAGGAAACCTAATGAATGATATATTACAATATATATGAATTGTAACATTATCTATCATAAACATTCATTAAAATTATTCATAATATTATAAATTCTATTAACACATAGAATATCGCATTCCATTAAACATGTGCATTACTTCAATTTGACTTCCATCAAATTACAAGGAATGTTGAATTCATTTAAACATGTCTATTATTTAATTCTTTATCCAACCAATTATAAATTACCAAATTTTTGTTATTTACCAATTTATAATGTAGGAAACAAGATAAATAAAACATAAAAATATGTTATAGAATAACAAAATATATATCACACTATCTAGAACATAAAGTAGCAAACCATTATCACAGTATATATTGATTATTATCGAATTTCTTTTTAAATATTTTTCAATAATTATTTAGTTTATTTTACTATCCTATAAATAAAAAAACAGGATAAATTTATAATTTCACATAAATAATAGAGAATTAAATAATCCCCTACCCCAAATTTTTCAACATCCTTTACACAAGAATGGAACAACATCACAGATACCTAATCTCTTATCCCATGAGAAAATACGATATCCCAAATTCAATTTTACATAAACACAGAATAAAAAGATAGAAGAAGTTCCATAAGAAAAATGTGGATCAATCTACCTATCATGGAGTGAATAAACAAGATGGAAATGAAACCCAATAGAGAGAAAAACAAGAGAGAAGAGGTCAAAATCACTTTGGATCACTATGGATTTATCTCTAGGATATGAAGATGAATCCACGATAAAAGGGGATTGAAATCATTAATAAAACCTCTTTATTTTTCCTTATGTTTGAGTGAATGCAGTGAAAAAGAATGGGGTTCATGAGACTAAGAGTATTTATAAACCCCACTAAAAAACTGAAGACCAAGATGCAACCCCTTGGACCATGTGAAACAATATCTCACATAGGGAATTATATAGTGTAGCATGAGAGACCACACAATATATACCCTCAGTAAAAAGTAATTCTGGTAATCCATAACAAATCTTATTAAAGTTTATCTAGGGTTACAGTGTGTAACAACCCTGGTCTTTATTGCACATTTAGACATGATTTATTACATGTACATGAACTTAATACAAACCAGAAGATAAATAGGTCTAATGTCATTTGGGATTAAAAACATTAAATGAAAACTTAAGACAAAAAATAAAATATCTTTATTGAAAAATTCTTTTAAATGACAACAACATTCCTTATTACTAAAAATTTCATGGGATAATCTGAGGACATACTTAAAAAATGGGAGATCTATAAATACCACTAAGGGATTAAACATGGAATAAAATGAAGAATACAATAAATTCTAGTAAATAGACATATCAATGGATCATAAGAGAGATGTGAAGATAAATTCATGGTATAACATGATCATCATAACATGGAAACGTGGAAACAACTTAAAACACTATATCATTAATATAAAGGAATCAATTAAACCCCTGTCCCAACATGATGGAACAAATTCATAAAAGGAATTAGGTAAAAAACATTCCCAAAATGACATGTCAGGAAACTAAACATTACCCAATTCATTGGAGCACTGTCAGGGTGCACATTTCCTGAACATTTTTATCTCATGTTTAAGTGTTCCACATAGATCATAAAATATGGATTGATTATTCATCATAATTCATTCCCTGACCATGTTTTGTGGAATAAATACCTTTAAATCCATAATAAAATAGTTATGTTTACATAAAAGTGAATACCATTGATAGAAAAATGTGCATGGTATTCACTATACGATGATTTTTTCAAGGAAAATCACAGTGCAATTTCAGCAGCCTAATGACGTGACATAAAAATTAATAAAAATGGTTGATGAGAGAGAAATTGGTATCTCATCACATATACATGAAATTAATAGTAAGTGGGTCATATAAATACCTGAAAAAACATATGTAATTTGTAAATAGAGGCGTAACATAATAAATAAACTTGAAGAAAGAGGAGAAATGGAATAACTCTTATGAAATTTTGGCATGGTAACTGGTGTACATGGGCGGGATTAATGAGGGATAAAGAGTTATCCTATCATAAAAAATAATAAGGTAAGTGTTAAGGAGGTGATAAAACATACCCCATCATTTTTAATTGAAAATAAAATCATGTATCAATATAAGTAAACTTGGATGAAAGTGAGAAAGGAAGGAAACCATTAATTGGATGTGTGAATTAAAAAGCTTGAAGGGGAGATTCTTGAGAGATTGGGGTGCCTTGGGGGGGGGGGGGGTTCTAGAGAGGGGACCATAGACTAGGGATATGATCAGAGTATTTTTAGTAAATAGGTGTAGGATCCAGGGTGGGTTTATAAAGAAAATGAGAGGGAAATTCATTAATATTTCACAAACTTAGGTTTTGGAATCCATATAATTAAATATTCAAAACCACAAAATGTTACATGGTCTTTTCCCATGGTTTCTGCCAAAGATGAGTGTCAAAAATTATTTTATAAGGCCAATGGATGAACATATTTAAATATTATCCTTTCTTATGTGGAGTTTAGTTACCTTATTAAAGAAATGAATTTAAAATAAAAAAATATATTATACATTTTGGATGATTCACTAAGGCTTCATAAAATAAGTAAAACAGATCTAAAAACGCATTATTTTAATGGGAAAACATATATTGGGCCGCGAATATACATTATTTTTTTATTACATCATTTTGGGGTCATTCTGATGTCATAAAACACATATTTTATTAATATGGTATTTAATTTTTACCCAAAAATTTTACAGTCTCAGAAAATTATGAACAGTTCATTGTTGGATAATTTTTACATCCTTATTCCAAATAAAATATTCATTATATCTAAATCATTTTCTAAATAGAATAATTTTTACTTTTAAAATGAAAACTGGCATATATTAAAAATTCAAGGGTTTTGACAAAAATAGTTTTCAAACCTTAATAAAAATTACATTTAACGTCAGAAAAATTATATACTCATTTATTATTAACAAAAGTAATTTCATTATAATATTTTATTAAAATATTAATTATTTCAAAAATTCATTAATTCCTAAAAAATAAAATATTTAATTAAAAAATATACTTTCTGTTTTGTCATATAAAAATATTACTCTTATAAAACAGATTTCCTAATAATTTATAGATAAGGAATTGATATATTTATCATTTATAAGAATTTTTTTATAATATTATTAATAAAAACATTAATGTATATATTTAAAAAAATTACCACTTTTAACCGAAAAAACTATTTTTAAAATTCGTCATTTTCGTAAGAAAGACTATTCTCATAAAGGAATTAGTGGATAAGGCATTTATTTATAAAAAGGGATGAAATTATAATTAACTAATACCTTGCTATATAACCCCTTATAACACCTGCATGAGACCTAAGGGTAAGGTGTGCGATGGTGACTGACTCTTGGGGTGGCTCAGATAACATCGCTCAGGTGATAATCTCTATTAACTTGAAATTCTCCCATATGTGATTTTGTTCATGCTTAACGTATTGAATCTCATCTTGGGATTGGTCAAGAGTGAAGCCCAATGACGTTACCTCCTTTATGATCTCTGAAAAATGAGCATCGTATGACCCAAGTCTATTGAATGAGGTCATCCTCTCCCTTGTCTGTGTCAAAAGAATTTTTTTAAAACCTTATATTTATATATGTTGTGTGATCATTGTTGAACTGTTATATTATCAATGGTAATGATACTTAACAGTCATTTAAACCCAATAATAAAAAATAGTACATGTGATTTCTATATCCATAAGACGTTAAAAAAAGATAATTGTATTCATAAATTATCAGGTCATTACAGCCTTCTCCCCTTAAGAAATTTCTCCCTCAAAATTTCATTTTCCCGCACTAAAACAGATGAGGGTAACTCAGCCTTATCACTTCCTCTGGTTCCCATGTTTCTTCTTTAACTTATGGTCTCATCACAATACCTTGATGATGGGCATTGTCTTCTTTCGTAGAACTTTTTCTCTACATTCTATGATCTTTAATAGCTTCTCTTCAAAGGAGAGATCATTATCTAATTGTAAAACCTCTGGATTGAGTACATTAGATGGGGCTGGTATGTACTTCATCAAGAGTGATACCTGGAATATATCATGTACTTGAGACAGGTTTAGTGGTAGCTCTAGTCTATAGGCCACTACTCTGATGCAAACATGGATCTCAAAAGGGACAATGTACCTTGGAAAAAGCTTTCCCTTCATCCCAAATCTCATCACTCTATTCCATGGAGATATGGGAAGGAAAACCATATCTCCAACAACAAACTCTTGGTCTCGATGATGGTTGTCATCATAGCTCTTTTTTCAACTATGAGCAGCTTTGATGTGCTTCTGGATGGTCCTAACCTTCTCCACCATTTCTTTTACCATTTCTGGACCTAGAAGTTTTCTCTCCCCAACTTTATTCCCACGTGCCAATGTTTTTCAGCTATTCCCATAAAGGGATTCATAAAGAGCCATTTGGATTCGTGATTAGAAACTATTATTTTAAGAGAAATCAACTAGAGGAATATGTTGGTCCCATCATTCATTGAAGTCCACTGAGAATGCTCTCAACATGTACTCAAGTGTTTGGATAGTCTGCTCAGATTGGCCATTAGTTTGAGGATGATAAGTCATACTGAAGTCTATCTCAGTATTCAGAGTTTTTTGGAGACTCCTCCAGAACTTAGAGGTGAATCTTGGATCTCAATAAGATACAATTGATAGTGGTGCATCATAAAACCATACCACTTCTCTGATGTATATCTATGCCAGTGGATCCAATGAAAAATCCTCTCAAATTTCAATGAAGTGTGCAGTCTTTGTAAGATGATCAACAAAAACTCAGATAGCATTGTTTTCTTTGGATGTCTTTGGAAGTCTATTGACAAAGTCCATGGTGATGTTCTCCCATTTCCATATTCCTATGGGTAATTTTTGCATCATCCCCTTAGACATCTACCTCTCATCCTTCACTTGTCACATACTAGGATCTTTGACGTATATTTGTGATCTCCCTCTTTATGTTATCCCGCCAATAATTCTATTATATATCCCAATACATCTTTGTGTTTTCTGGGTGAATGGATAAATTCGAACTACGTGAATCATCCAAAAGTTCTTTATTAAACTCCATATTTTATGGAACACATAATATTAACCCAAATATCACAATTCCTTATTTAATAACATTTTACTCTATGGATTTTCTTATTATGATAGTTTCCACTTTAATCTAAATTCTTACATCATTTTTTGATCATCCTTTAACCTTTCCAAAAGATACGGTAGAGAAATAATTTGTGAAAGGATTGATGATGTTCCCTTCTATATAATTCCCATGTCAATCTTCATCAAATATAATAAGATTGGATCCTTTACAAATCTCATCAATGGTATAATTGCTAGGTCCTTTCTACATATAGCATCTTTCACCTTGTTCCCTTTCCCAGGGTGGTAATGGATTGAGCAGTCATAGTCTTTGATCGAATCTATCTATCTTCGTTGGTGCATATTCAACTCTTTTTCTTTGTGAATACATACTTGAGGATTTTTTGATCTGTATAAATTTCACATTTCTTCCCAAATAGGTAATGTCACAAAATTTTCAAAGATAAGATCACAACAGTTAACTCCAGATCATGTTTTGGATAGTTCTAATCATGAACATTCAATTACCCTAAAACATAGGCATTGACTTTGTCATTTTGAATCAACACACAATCCATTACCTTCTTCAAAGCATCACTTTATAACACGAAAAGTACTCCACTTATAGGAAGTGGGAGCACAGGTGCAGTGATAAGCCTTCTTTTCAAATTAATGAAAATTTATTCACATTCATCATTCCATGATAACCTGACTCCCTTTCGAGTTATCTTGGTAAGAGGGTTTGACAATTGTAATAAATTTTACACAAATCGGTGATAATATCGAGCTAACCCAAGGTAGATATGGGTATCCGTCACAAAATTTGGCCTCATCCATTCCTCAATTTCATTTTTCGTAGAGGGATACATAGATATCCTATTGCTTGTGATGATATATCCCAAAAAAGATACTTCCTTTGACCAAAACTCACACTTGTTGTACTTTTCGTAGATCTTATCCTTTCACAAGGTCTCTAGTACAGCGTATAGATACTCCCCAGGGCCCACCTTAGTTTGGAAGTATATTATAATATTTTCTATAAAGACTACCACAAATATTTTTATGTAATCTATAAAGACTCTATTCGTCAAGTACATGAAAATTGTTGGAGAATTAGTGAGTCCTAAGGGCATTAATATGAATTCATAATTCCCATACCTTGTACGAAATGTAGTCTTGGGTATATACTCCTTCTTCACCCTTAATTGGTAATATCATGACTGAAGATCCACCTAGGAGAAGCATTGTTCTACACATATCTAATCGAAAAAGTCATAAATTCATTTCAAAGGATACACTTTCTTTATCAAGATTTTGTTGAGCTCACGATAATCAATGAAAATATGCATTGACCCATACTTCTTCTTGATGAATAGGACCAGTTCACCCCATGGTGAAGCACTTGGGTGTATAAAACTTTTATCCTGATTCTCTTATTCATTTTTATTTAGATCCTAAAGCTTGAAAAAATACATTATATATGGATATAGGATATTGGAAATGCCACAGGTATAAGATAAATCGATAATTCAACATCTCTTTTAGGAGGAAGACTAGGAAATTCATCAGGAAACACATCTTCAAATTCCATTACAATAGGCATGTCTTCAAGAATGGTTCCATACATAGACTCAATAATCTGATAATGATACACATGATTATAGAGAAGTAATACCCATGTGTGAAATGATGGTGCTAAAGAAGATTCATCCTCCTCCTTTTACTTGTATAGAATTGGGGGTCAATTCGCTAAATGGAGAGTGATTTATTTCTCCTAGCAATTTATCATGGCTCTATATAGAGAAATACAATCCATTACAAGAATTGCATCAAGTTCCCCCAGAGAGAGTATGATGAGGTTCTTCGAGAAGTTGAATCCAAAAAATTTGATAGGGAAGGAGTTATATTCTTGGGATGTAATAATTTTCCCTGTTTCCATTTTCATCAACATCTCTACTGATATTCTTTGTGGTGATGTTTGGATTATTCTAATAAACTTTCGGGATATAAAAGAATGTGTAGAAACAGAATAAAAATGTACATTTTCTATTCTTTAATTAATAACAAGAATATATGTAACCAATTCGTTTTCAAGATTCTCTTTGGCAGTAATGATAGAAAAAATCTCTCCCTTGTTACCTTGGAGGTTATTGGTTGCCTCAAAAAACCCTTGGTTTATGAAACTGGTTCAAAAAGTGCCCGGATTCTTTATAATTGTAGTAATGAACAGTGAGTTGAGGATCAAAAGGATAATTCCTTTCATCTGTTGAAGTAGTAGATTTTTCTTGTTGGAAATAATTGGCCAGGTTCCCTTCTCTGCCACACCGAAAGCATTTTCTCATCCTCTTTAGGGAATTTCTGGGATGCTCCTTTCAGCACCTTTGTCAAGTGGGGTGCTGGAATTTTTTAGCACCATTGGATTTATCCCTCAGACCACCAGAATTAAAGTCCACTTTCCACTTCTTAACCCTATGATACCCCAAAGATAATCTGATCTCCATTTGGACTTTGAGGGCACACCGATCAATTTCCTCATTGCTGTCAAAGTCATGGATTACTAGGGATTTATGTAGTCTAGATTTATCCCCAAAAAAAGTGATCAACCTTGAATTCAGAGGTAACAACAAGCCGAAGGAATATCATGCAAGACTCTTTATGTTTTCCTTATATGGTTAGATGGATTAATTTTCTTTTTTCTAGAGGGATAATAATTTCATTTACATCTTGAGTCGGAGGGTGTGGGGAAAATATTTATCAGAAAACATTTTCTGGAAATCCATCCTTTCAAACACCTCAATCTCTTCCTCAGAATTTATATATTTTTTTATCAATTTCCACAATTTAAAAACTTTAACATCCATAAAATAAGTATCCAGATTAACCTTCTCTTGTTCAGAACATTGAAGGAAGAAGAAGATCTTCCCAATGGAGTGGATCCATTGTTTAGCGATTAAGGGATCAGATGATCCATTAAAATTAGGAGGCATTTGTCCTATGAAGATATTGATTACGAATTTTTCTTTCTTAAGAGGGGGGGGGGGGTTGTACGTTCCTATTATCCCATGTTTCTATTAAAACATGAGTTAACTGAGAGAGTATCATGTCAATGTTTTTGGTTCCCACTCCCATTGGATTCATCATCTGATTAGAATAGTCATCACATTGGTCTTCGCATCAGTTGTTTTCATGAGTACTCATATTACCGGCCATTAGATATAAAATAAGGAAAATTAGGGGTAATTATTTTAAACTATTAAAAACATAAATGGGAATCTAATGACAAAAAGTAATAACTTATAAATTACATTTATTTCCTTAACTTATGAATTTTTAGGATTCAATCTATGTTATCCATGATCTTTTTCCTAAAATATATTCTTAGGCGATTTTTTTTATTCCATTAATAATGGTTTGTACTAATATTATGAATATACCAAAGCATATAACCTAGGAGTGTTGAACCAAGAGTGCAAGAAGTACTATTTTTTGCACTGATTCCCATTCGAGTCTAGCTCAAAATGGTGTTTTCAGGTTTTGTCCCTTGATACATATGTGATAGATCCACCTCTACTTATTCATATCCAAACAGGGACATATTTTCTTGATAAAAATCTTAATCTATACTCACAAAAAATTTGGGATTATTTTCTTATACTCATTCTTATCCCTAAGGCTTTCACTAGACTTTTATAACCCTAATCCCAAAAATAACAAGACCTCCCTTTGATACTAACTATAACGAACCTTCTCTTTATTGCACATTTAAACATGATTTATTACATAAAATGGAACTTAATAAAACCCCAAATATCAATAGTTCTAGTTTATTTTGCGCTTAGGAATATTTAATGAAAAATTAAGACATAAAATACAAAATATTTATTTAAAACCTCTTTTACATGAACACAACATTCCTTCGTACTTAGAATTTCATGGGATATCATGAGGACATACATAATAAAAGGAGTGATCTATAAAGCCCAGTAAGGGAGTAAACTGGTCATAACATGAAGAATACAGTACATGTTTGGAAATAGACATATTAATGGATCATAAGAGAAAGAAGAACATAAAGTCATGGTATATCATGATCATCATAACATGGAAATGTGGAAACAACTTAAAACACAACATCATTAACATAAATAAATCAGGTAAACCCATGTCCCAACATTATGGGAAAAAGTAATGAGATTAATAAGTTAATCCCCTATCCCAACATGACATATCATGATACTAACATTATCCAATGCATTGAAGCTCTATCAGGGCGCACCATTCATGAAGATTTTAATCTCATTCTTAAGTGTGCCAGATAGATCATAAAACATGGATTCATTCATCATAATATTCATTATAGTATCAAGTAATGTGGAATACATGCATGTAATTCCTCAAAAAAGTTATATGTGCATAAATTTGAATTCCCTTGATATAGGAATGGGCATGGAATTCACTACATAATGATTTTGGCATGGAAACTCATAGTGCAATTATGGAAGTCTGACGAGTAATATAAAAATTCATAAAAATGGTTGATGAGAGAGAAAGGGGTATCTCATAATATATAAATAAAATTGAAAGTAAGGGGTTATATAAATACATTTACCAACATAATTAATTTTGAAATATAAGACATAACATAATAAATAAACTTGAAGAAAGGGGAGAAATGGAATAACTCTTAAGAAATTTTTCCATGGTAACGGGTGTACTTGGGAATGATGAATGAGAGATAAAAAGGTCTCCCATCATACCAACATAATAAAGAAAGTATGTCGTAGGTTCTAAAAAATAACCCATCATTTTTAATTGAAAATAAAATGGTGTACTAATATAAGGAAACTTGGATAAAAATGAGAAAGGAAGGAAACCCTTACTTAGATGTGTGACTTCAAAAGCTTAAATAGAGGATTCATGAGAGATTAGGGAACCTTGGGGGATTATATAGAGGGTAGGAAAGATTAGGGAAGTTATACAAGTATTTTTAGTGAATAGAAGTGGTATATTGTGTGGGTTTATATAGGAAATGAGAGGGGAATTCTTTAATATTTCACAAACTTAAGTTTTGGTATCTATATAATTAAATATTGAAAACCAAAAACCTTCCCATGGTTTCTCCAATGGTTTTTTCCAAATAGGGGTGGAAAATTTATTTTATAAGGACAATGTTCGAACATATTAAAATATTATCCTTGATTATGTAGAGGTGAGTCACATTATTAAAGAAACAAATTTAAAATCATAAAATATATTATACATTTTGGAGGATTCACTAAAGCTTTATAAATTAAGTAAAACAAATATAAAATCACATTATTTTAATGGGAAAAAATATATTTGTCCTAGAATACCCATTATAGTATTTATTACATCATTTTGGGGTCATTATGATGTCCAAAAACACATATTTTATTTATACAGTATTTAATATTTACTTAAAAATTTGAATGTCTCATAAAATTATGCAAAATTCACCATTGGATAATTTCAACAACCAGATTCCAAATAATATATTTATTTTATCTAAATAAATTTTTAAATACGTGACATTTTAATTTGAATTTGAAACTGATATTCATTGTAAATTCAAGGGTTTTGACAAAAATAGTTTTCAAACCTTAATAAAAATTACATTTGACTTCATAAAAAATATATAATAATGTATTTTAAATAAAATAAATTTGATAATAATACTTTAATAAAATATTAATTATTTCAAAAATTCATTAATTTCGTAAAATAAATTCTTTAATTAAAAATAAACTTTCTTTTTTATCGTATAAAAATATAACTATTATAAAATTGATTTCCAAATCATTGATAGATAAGGAATTGATATAAACTTAATTTATAAGAAATTATTTTACAATATTATTAATAAAAAACATTTTGTATATATTTCTCAAAAGTACCATTTTTACCTGAAAAGTCAATTTATCAAATTCTTCATTTTTTTAAGAATGACTATTCTTATAATGGAATTGGTGGAATAATAATTTTATTTATAAAAAGGGATTATGTAATAAGTAACTAATACCTTGTTACATAATTCCTTATAACACCCACATAAGACCTAACAGTAAGCTGTGAAATGGTGACAGACTCTTAGGGAGGCTCAAATAACATCGCCTGTGTGGTAATCAATATTTACTTGAACTTCCCCCATAGGTGATTCCATTCAACTTAATGTGTTTATGATCATCTTTGAATTGGTCAGGAGTTAAGCCGAGTGATGCTAACTCCTTTCCGAGCTCCAAAAAATGAGATTTTTATGGCTCGAGTCTACTGGATAAGGTCATCCTCTCCCTTGTCTATGTAGAAAATATTTTTAAAACTAAAACCTTATATTTATGTAATTTTTGTGATCACTATTCAATAGTTATATTATCAACTAAAATGATACATAATGGTCATTTAAACCAAATAATAAAACAAGTCTACATGTGATTTCTATATCTATAATATATTAAAAGAAAGCTAATTTTATTCATAAATGATCAGGTGATTACACAATGCATCCATAAGAACCATTTTGCGAGACCCCAATGCTAAGAAAGGGACCATGTCACAACCTATTGCCCGTGATGTAGTTACCCCCCCATTAATAATTATTTGTGAAACTCATCTCGAGCACCCTTATGATATAGATGAGGTACACTAAACCACATCCACAGTCACCAAAGAGTGGAACAAACTTACATTCCTCAGTGAATCATTTTTTGGTAGTGGCTCCCCAAATCTCCTCAAACACCCTCAAAGCCACATAAATCCTCTTTCAGGTACCTCCAACACCCAAAACATATAGAGGAAAATGATTTCAAGATCAAGATATTTACATCATATGTATCTAAAAACATTCTCATCTTTGAGAATTCAAAACCAAACCCATGAAGTAATAAATAAAATGGGGTCGTATAAATAGCCAATATAGCAACCCATGCTTAACATACATGGATATTACATTATTTTAGATGAATGTTATAAACATTGCAAAATTAAATTCCAAGGGACCATAATAGTTTAGTATATTTGTAAACATTCAACATTAAGTCTTCTATGTTGGTGAAAGATCTCCAAAGTCTCCCATATAGATCTTCCCCTTTAGTACTCAAACTTAAAACATTTCTTCATAACCATGGGAAATGAAACATAACAAAGGGTGAGAAAAAATTATTAGTAAGGGTAAATAAATGAGGTATATAAGCATAACATGAACATAAGGGTATGAGATAGTGAAAATAAATTTAGAATATCATACCCATTGTAGAAAATATTATATACATGAATCATGGAATAAATATTAGTAGTTCATAAGACATGGATAATAAAGAAATAAAGAGCATAATCCATTAAATAATAACATGGGAATAATAAATATAATCTTTTTATACACATAAACATTAAAAATCAATACCTAAGTCAAGGATCATTTCCAAAACGTATCAGGGAACTTCATGGGGACTAAGCCTACTAAACGGGACACACCACAATCCCCATTCATTACCCTTTCCTTATAATGGGTTGATTTCACTCCCCAAACCATCTTAGTAGTCAAGGTTCTCTCCCAAGATTATTTTAGTAGTCTAGGATCACTCTTAAGACTATCTTAGAAGTTAAGGTTCACTCACAATACCATATTAATTGATAAAGTCCTTTAATAAACCAATTTCACCCCTTGTTCCAGCAATGTCTATCTCAAGAGATATAAATCTTCACCCAATGCAATATAGGGAGATTAGGTCACACCTGTCACATAATTAAATCATACAAACGTTTTCCACAAGATCATAAACATTAATTGCATCATAACCCATGAAATGAAATTAGCATCATAAACATATCATCATGTCATAAACTATGGAAAAGAGATAGGTTTAACAATAATTTCATCAATGTATAATCCACGAAAACAAGTGGATTTCATAACTATATAACCTATTAAATATAAATGGGTTTCATAAGCATACAACTTATGAAATAGAAATGGGTTTCATAAGTATATAACCCATGAAAGGTAAATGGGTTTCAAAAATATAATTTTCTGAAAACATAAACCATTCGAAAAAATAATACGAATGGTTCCCTTGGATTATATCTCCAATAAGGCACGAGTAACACCAATAGATGTCATATTAGATGAAAAATAATTTAGAAATATCTTTTAATAAAATTTCTTGAGAAAAAATAATTTCTTTTTGAAAAACACTTTGAACATCCTTTTATTTTAAAATAATCTTTTGAAAACATATAAATGAAGCTTTAAAAATAATTTAAAATAATTCCTTAAATAAATCATATTTTTAAAACCTTTTCCTTTGAAAATATCTTTGAAAACTTATAAAAGAATCTTTGAAATCAATGAAATACATTTCCTTTAAAATAACCTTGAAAACCTATAAAGGAAGATTAAAAAAACAATTAAAACCTTTTTTCTAAAATATATTTGAAAACTTATAAGGTAAGATAGAAAAAAAATTGAAAACCTTTTCATTGAGAAATATCTTTGAAAACTTATTAAGGAAGCGTGAAAGTATTTTTAAAGAAATTTCTTTGAAAATATACTTGAAAACTTATAAAATAATATTGATAAAAATTAAAATATTTTATTGAAAAATATATTTTAAAACTTATAAATGAATCTTGAAAACATTATGAAAACATTATATTTTAAAATATCATTGAAAACCTACAATGTAATCTTGAAATTATTTTGAACACATTTTCTTTGAAATTATCATTGAAAATCTTGTTAAGGATTTTGAAAACATTTTTAATTTTTTTTAAAACCAAACACACTTTTAAAAAAATTATCCTTGTAAATTAGAAAAAAATTATATTCTAAAAACATTTATAGGAAATATGGTTTCTAGATAAAACATATTTCGGATCTAAGAGAGATATAAAGTCATATTTTCTTAAAAACATTTTCTTGATTATAGTAAGAAGAAAAGAGTGAAATAATGTTACCAATTCATGAAGATATCCTGAATAAACATAGTAGAATAAGATTTATGATATTTTTTCAGATATGGATCATAATATTTTATAAATGAAAGCATAATAATAAAAAATCCCAATAAACGATGAGATTCTACCAATGAGCTATTACCACCATGGTAAATTTGAATCATAATCCACAAAGAATAATAAAATTAAAATTAGATTAAAATATCATTAAAATAATTATATTAATGAAATAAAATTTTAAATGGTAGTATATAAACCATTTATAAGAATACAGGTTCATAATATGAAGTGTGTCTCAAAGAATGAAAACTGAAACAAACTTATTTTACCAATTTGGTAACTTTTGAACCATAAACACCGTGAAAGAGATATCATCAAATGGATATGTAAATTACCATAAATTCAAGAATAATAATCATCAAATAATTTCATTGTCCTTATATTCACCACATAAAATAAATGAGTGGTGAATATGACATAAGTCTCAAAAAAATATAAGTGAGACTATAAATCCACTTACTACATGAGTGAGTTTTGATCATGGTCCTCATGAAATTATATCATAAATTATAAATTTTAATATCAGTAAATAAATTAAATTAATGATAAAAATTTTCATAGGATGGTATATACACCACACAATAAGAATATGTGGTGAATATAGCATATATCCCACAGAAATAAAAGTGAGATGAAAAAATCCTTCCCTTAAGTCTTGAATTTCTTCATACACATTCCAAAATCACGTATAATAAGTATAATTTTATTATAAATATAAAAAATATCTATATTATTATATATAAAACCATATGTGTTCTAATTATGTCTTTATATTACCCATTTATTAAAGCTTTCATGTTAAAGTTACGTTTCTAGTAATAACTACTTTGTTTTTCGTATATGTTTTGACTTGTTATTCATTATAATCTTACTTAGATAATGAAATAATTATTTAAAGAAAATAAAAAATTATTTAAAAATAATATATATTCAGTATATAATTATTTATAATAATTTATAAAAGATAGAAATGTGAAATTAAATACACTATTTATGGAGACAGTAAATAGTATGTACGCAAGAACGTTGTCTCCATTTACTTATCGTATTGAAAGAAAAAAAAGAGATGTAATCTAGAGACCCGAATCCTGACGTACATATACATTACATTACTTTTGCGGAATACTTAGTACATAACAACAACGCACAGACAAGGACCGTAATAGTTTAGTGTCTTTGGAAACTCGGAATATAATCTTCTAATCGTGGTGAAAGATCTTCAACATCTCCCATAAAGATCTTCTTTTTTTTCTAAACCTAAATCCTTTCTTTATGTCCTGGGGAAAAGAAAACATAAAAGGGTGAGCTCAAATGCTCAGTAAGGGTAAACAAAAGAAATATCAATCACGTCATATTCATAAGAACATATCTTTTAGAAATCCTAACCTACAAAAGAGATCATAATTTCATAACATGGGATAAATCATAGTAGTGAAATGTAATCCCAATAATAATAACTTAAAACATGAAACTTTGTGGAATACACACATAATCATAGAGAATCATTTCTTGTTAGTCAAGACTCATTGACAAGACAATCTTAGTGGAAAAAGTCCCTTTCTGAACCGAGTTCATTCCTCATTTTAGTCCTGTTTCACTGAACTGGTATAACCTACCGTTCCAGCCATGTCTATCTCATGAGATATAAAATCTTTACCCAATGCATTGGAGGGATATATAGGTCCCACCAATCTCATAATGATACCATTCTTATGTGTTCCACAAAATCATAAACCATACATCATTGCATAACCCATGTAATAAAAATGGGAATCTTAATCATCGTGACATCATAAAACAATTCATATAAGATAAAGGAATTCACAAAAATATTTCCACCACAACATAATCAAATCAATGTAATAATAGGGATAAAAACAGAACCCTTTATTATCTTAGATGGAAAATAATTTTGATAAAACACTTGAACTCCATTCTTGAGGAAAATTTCATTTTTTCTTCAAAAACACTTTTCCTTTCTTAACATGTCATACAATTTTAAACTAAAAGAATTTGATTAAAAATAAACTTGAAAACTTGTAAAGGAAGCTTCTTGGAAATAATGTTTTAAAAATCCATTCATGTCGTATAAGTTAAAAAAACATTCTTCGTACTTTTGTCGGAAAAGTCAAAAAGTGCCTCATACGAAAAACGACAAAAGATTCCTTTCATATCTTTTAATTAAAAATCACCGAAGGGTAAAATTGGATATAAACTATTTTATAAGGATATAAATATTACATATTGAGGAAACATGGATGTGGATGATAAAATACACCCAGGTAAATACCAAAGTATAAACAATCTCGGATAAAAATGAGATTGTGATATTTCCTTTAACTTAGGTCTGATATGCTTTGTACGTGTCCGAACCTCCTGTATAATGATTTAAATAATGTTATTGACTTATTACAGAATCATACTTATTTTTATGATATCATATTTGGTCATATTCTTAGCTTCTTAGTAGTAATATTTCATTGTTACTTGTTATTCGGGTGTTTATAACTTTTTGTTCTTATGCGTGTTTTGTCGAATAAATTCTTAATATTCTCTTTAGGTTATAGATAACTCATTTCCAGAATGGTATTAGTGTAATATATATCATATTCATTCATTCAATTCATTTATATAATCATTAGTAAATGAAGATCATGTAGAACGAGTCGCATAACATCATGGAGACGGTATTCCGTACGTACGCACGAGTGATGGTATCGTTCCTATGATCGTGGAATTGTATTGGAGTGTATGTATACTATTTCAGAATAAGTATCACTTTATAATAGTCATATGTAGTCATTATTTACACCATTATACCCTTCAAAGTAAGGTGGTGGTGGAAAATAGATTACACCACGGCATGGAGATGGTATTCCGTACGTACGCACGCGCGGTGATTTCTTTTTCCGTAGGATGGATAGATGGTGAAATAGGGTTGTTTCATACTTATAATAACATATCAGTATATTAGTGATACTGATGTTATTACTTCATAATGAAACCACCTTAGAATAAGAAATGGGAGAAGAAATAAAGGTGAAAGAATCGGTAACGGACATTACCTCTTCTTTGAAGTGCTTCTTTGAGACATTCTTTTAGGGAACTAAAATTGGTCTTTGAAGAAGACCAGGACCTCTAGTATGTCTCTAGGGAAGTGGAGAGGAGAAAGTGGCAGGGTTTGGCCGAGCTGTAAGCCTCAATGTGGTGTGAGGAAGAGGGGGAGGAGGTTCCCTTTTATAAGGGAGGAGAGGGGCACCTTTGGAATAACTAAAAATATTATTTTATTATAAAGTCATGTTCAGTTTTAAATAGCTCCAAATTGATTTATTTCTAGTCTATGGTGGGGATGGGTCGAAATCCTCTCATCCAATAGAATTTAGACAAGTTTAGGTTCCTATTTTAACCTTATCATGTAGATTTAACATTAAGTTAAATAATTTTACTTTTACCGTGTCTTCTTGTGTTCTTATACTATAAGGTTAATAAACTTACTATATCAAGCCAAATGAACCCCAAGTTGTTTATTATTAATATATATAACCTTATCTATGTCATTTGGCCGAACCTTAGATTTTTAGGAATAAAATAACAATTAATAATATAATATTTGTTTTAAAAACTATTTTATGTCAATTTTGACACTATTTAGTAATTGATTTTTGTGAAAATCATAACAGAATGATAAGTTCGAAAAAAGTTAATTAAATCACTACTAACATGTCATATTAACCTAGAAAAGTAGTGTAATTCATAAAAAGGCTCAAATTACATTTATTTGGGTATTTATAACATCAATTATGTCAATATTTCATTAATAAGATAATTACTGCATCATCGTCGTGTCATAAATAAATTAAATTATTTAATGTCTAAGAATTACAAATAAAATACGATTATGTAGGAAATAGTTTTATCTTTCTAATGAATATTTATAGTAGAATTTATCTTTTGTATAACCCCATATTAAAAATTATTTACTTATTAAACATTGATTTTAACTATTTTAACCCTTCTTTAAATAAATTAATAATAAATGTCCTAATCTAATCCCAGTGGGCTTAAATGGTCATATTTTATTTCAAAGGTTGTTTTTGGTCGAATTAGACTTATCCAATAGAATTAGGACATGTGTTAGGGTAATAATAATATCATTTTTACCCTTAATTACCCTATTTACTTTTAACCGTGGTAAAAAGAAGTAAAAAGTTACTATTCACCAAAAATTATTTTCCTCTCATTGAACCACATATTAGTCCTTGATATTAACCATGTCTCTCGGTTTTTCGAAATTCCACTCACAGAAGCGGTAAAATTATGTTTTATGAAAAATTCAGTTTTTTAACTACCACTTAGTGGTTTCACTATTCATCAATAAAATGAACGTTTCCAGAAAAATACCAAAAATTAGGCCTAAGCTATATTTGATATTATGAATTCAAAAATGATGTCTATTTTATCAAATTCAAAACATATCTGTTACATTAATTAATTTAATATTTATTTCCCGTCGTCAAAACAAATAGCGTGTTTTTAAGAGATAATAACTATCAAAAGATTGACACTTGTTTATGTCTGGTTTAAATGTGAAATTACATCCAATAACCAACATTCTATTAAATTGTAAAAATATATTCTAAATATACTTTAAAACCACTCAAATTAATAATTTATCACTATTAATTATTTCTATTAAAAAAGTTGTTTTTAATTAAAATTTAGTAATTTTCACTATTCATCAGAATATGAAAGTTATCCGAAAAGTACCAAAATTTCACCCTAAGCTAATTTTAATATTCCGAATCCAAAAATGAAGTCCATTTTGAAAACTTAAATTTAAAAAATTTCAAAAAGTGGTTATTACTATTCATAACGGCTAGTTTTTAATAATGTTTTAATAACATATCGTTGTTTAGTGAAACTCGGTATTGCGTACTACACACGCTATCGAGGAAGGTCACGATTGCGTGTAATGCAAAGAAAGTCATGGATGTGTGTTGAGCAAGCTCCTTTTGGTGTAGCGTACAACACAAGACATTAATGAAATTAATAATAATATTTTTCATAAAATCTTGGGGTGTTACATTCTACCCCCCTTAAAATGAATTTCTCCCTCGAAATTCGTCAGGGTTATAAATGGTTTACTATTCAAAATTTTCTTTAAAAGAAACCCACATCGTAAAAAGGAATACCAAAACCAATCTTTAAAAACAAAATTATGAAACATAACGGTTACCCAAATAAACTAATCACTGGGTTTCCACATAGGTGAAAAATATGGATATGGAAGAGAAATCTAACCATCATGTTCTGATGGAGAGTGGTAGAGAACATGGCTATGAAAAAGCTATCAATCACAAAGCCATAAAGTTGTGACGATCTAAGGTACCATATGATTCATCAGATATAAAAGCACTAGGACATCATTTTTGGTTTTCAAGATCGTTTCCTTAAAGTTGATGAAATTGAAATTAGAAGAAATACTTTCGTGATTTCGGTATAGTCTCACCGTTGGTCATTCTTTGGACAATTTCCACTTAATCTCTTAAATAAATGATGTTGAATTTGTCATTCATGATGTGATAGAAGATCATGTGATAAAATGATGGGTCATTTCATCTGTCTCAAACAAAAGGTTAGAAAAGTTATCAAAAAATACATAAGTCCATCTATAGTGAGATTAATCATATAGGGTTCCTAAAATGGACTTATACTTCATATATCATACTACTTAATATAATAAAACTAGTTTCCTACTAAACAGGGACTTTCTGTAGGCCAGTGATAGGCGATAAAGGCCAATCGCACTTCGGTTGTGGGTTCGATTCCCACAGCCTTGTCCGACGTGATGGGTTGTCGCCCATCCTGCAGGTTGTCCTTTTTCTAAAACTACATTACTATTACATCACATAAATAATATCGAAAAAACTTCTATACTTAAACAATACTAACTTATGTCCAACATTATCCATTCCAATCTTTAGGCTTATCCATAATACTGCAGTCCACTCTCATAATATAGTGAAAACGATTACCAGAGATTTAATACCATCGTTGACCCCTATATATCATAAGATATGTCTTGTTGGTCACATTCCAAACATTCAAAGGCCTTAATCATGTATTCTCTTGAATACCAATTCAACCTTAGTGAAAACATGAATGCCGTTAAAGGTTAACACTTTCCACATACCAAAATCCTCAAAATTCTATATACTCAAACCATGATATCACTTAGTCCTTATATCAATCATGAGCTCATGAAAACTGTCAAACATTTCATTTTTTCCTTATCCCTTCATTATGCACATATCATCTTTTTTCTAAAAATATCTCAATCACTTTCCATGGTTACCAGTACCATAAAATTATTAAAGACCACAATAGACTAATACATAAATATTCCAATACTCAACATTATTTTGGAATCCCATTACATAAACACTTAATCATTCCACCACATCGTTTTCATATTCAATATCACCAATGGTGATCGCATGTGACTTCCATTTGTCCTTTTCCTTAAGTGGTTGCTCATGTCGATCATCACTAACCCTTGGATTAGGGAATTTATTGGCATAATGTCCCATCTCCTTACACTTGAAACATTGAAGTGTAGTAGGTTCATTCTGTCTATCCCTTCCTTTGATTGCATCATTAGACATCTTCTTCCCATCATTGCGGCATTCAAATGCCTGATGACCTTCCTTTCCACATTTGAAACATTTACTTGTCCCTTTAAGACAATCTCCACCATGCTTCTTTCCACACTTTGAGCATAAGGAAACATTCATCTTCTTTTCACCATTATTCTAAGATTTCTCCTTGAACTCCATCTTTCATTTCTTGTCAAAACATTGAGATGGATAAGTAACACCAACTTCTATTTCTACCTTGATAGCACAACGCACAATTTCTTCATAGCTACTGAAGTCTCTTATAGCTAATGCCCTTCGAAGACTTGGTTTTAAGCCACTGAAGAATCGATCAACTTTACCTTTAGGTTGGATGATAAATCCAAATGCATACCTTGCAAGCCTTGTAAAATTCGCTTCGTATATACCAAAAGATTCATCACCCATTTGCTTTAGTTCAAAAAACTCTTTCTCCATCTTTGTTCGAAGAATACAAAGGAAGTACTTATTGAAAAATACGTTCTTGAACTCATTCCATTCCAAGGACTCAATTTCATCTCTTGGACTCGTATTCTTGATAAGATTCCACCATTGATCAGCTTCACCTTCCAAACGATATACTATTAAGATGACTTTATCATGTTCAGTACATTGAAGAACTGAAAATATCTTTTCAGTAGTACTGATCCATTGTTCTGCAACAAGTGGATCAAAAGACCCACTGAAAGACGATGGACGTTGCCTAATTAAGGACTCAATGGAATATTGTTCCCTTCTCTACTCATTTGGAAGTCCAGAATGATTCATATCTTGTGTAAGTATAGCGATAAGATTTTTCACTCCATCTCCCATAACATTTTTTTGTTCAGAAGGACAATCATTGCATTTTCCATTACAGTGATCAACACAGTTCCTTCGGGTTCCAACCATCGTCTAAAACCCAAAAAGAATAGTGTGAGAGGAAAATATCATAATAAAGGGGGAGTAACTTCAATATCTAACATCATTGGTTTAATATAATATCATTACCATAGTTCTAGGACTATATACTATATGTATACTTATCCTTAGGGACATCCCTAGACATACCTTAGAAATATCTCTAGGGATCTCACTGACGTTTTCGCATCCTAGTTTCCAAAGGTTGACTAAACCTTTCCTCTGATACAAACTGTAGCGGTCTGGAATTACTTCCAGTGGAATATAATTGATACCTATCAGGGCACTCCATGGGTGGCTACACCCCCTGGGCGGGACACACCACCATCCTCAGTGGCAGCCATTTCCTCATGAAGCCCTTGGGCGGAGAGCCATGCTTCGTCCAATGCTCACAGGTGAGAGTTCCCAAGGATTGGATACATTCCTACCTCATTTTCCTCTGATACCAACTATAGTGACCCGAAGGCTGAAATACATATACATTACATTACTTTTGCGGAATACTTAGTATATAACAACAACGCACACACAACGACCGTAATAGTTTAGTGTCTTTGGAAACTCGGAATATAATCTTCTAATCGTGGTGAAAAATCTTCAACATCTCCCATAAAGATCTTCTTTATTTTTCTAAACCTAAATCCTTTCTTTATGTCTGGGTGAAAAGAAAACATAAAAGGGTGAGCTCAAATGCTTAGTAAGGGTAAACAAAAGAAATATCAATCACATCATATTCATAAGAACATATCTTTGGGAAATCTTATCCTGCAAAAGAGATCATAATTCCATAACATGGGATAAATCATAGTAGTGAAATGTAATCCAAATAATCATAACATAAAACATGAAACTTTTTGGAATACACACATAATCATAGAGAATCATTTCTTGTTAGTCAAGACTCATTTCCAAGACAATCTTAGTGGACAAAGTCCCTTTCTGAACCGAGTTCATTCCTCGTTTCAGTCCTGTTTCACTGAATCGGTATAACCTACCGTTCCAGCCATATCTATCTCATGAGATATAAAATCTTTACCCAATTCATTGGAGGGAGATATAGGTCCCACCCATCTCATAATGATACCATTCTTATGTGTGCCACAAAATCATAAACCATACATCATTGCATAACCCATGTAATAAAAATGAGAATCTTAAACATCATGACATCATAAAACAATTCATATAAGATAAAGGAATTCATAAAAATATTTCAACCACAACATAATCAAATCAATTTAATAATAGGGATAAAAACAGAACCCTTTATTATCTTATATGGAAAATAATTTTGATAAAACACTTGAACTCCATTCTTGAGGAAAATATCCTTTTTTCTTCAAAAACACTTTTCCTTTCTTAACATGTCATACAATTTTAAACTAAAAGAATTTGATTAAAAATAAACTTGAAAACTTGTAAAGGAATCTTCTTGGAAATAATGTTTTAAAAATCCATTCATGTCGTATAAGTTAAAAAAACATTCTTCGTACTTTTGTCGGAAAATTCAAAAAGTACCTCGTATGAAAAACGACAAAAGATTCCTTTCATATCGTTTTCTAAAAACTCACCGAAGGGTAAAATTGGATATAAACTATTGTAGAAGGATATAAATATTACATATTGAGGAAACATGGATGTGGATGATAAAATACACCCCAGTAAATATCAAAGTATAAACAATCTCGGATAAAAATGAGATTGTGATATTTCTCATACCTTAGGTCTGATATGCTTTGTACGTGTCCGAACCTCCTGTATAATGATTTAAATAATGTTATTTACTTATTCCAAAATCATACTTATTTTTATGATATCATATTTGGTCATATTCTTAGCTTCTTAGTAGTAATATTTCATTGCTACTTGTTATTCGGGTGTTTATAACTTTTTGTTCTTATGCGTGTTTTGTCAAATAAATTCTTATTATTCTCTTTAGGTTATATATACCTCATTTCCAGAATGTTATTAGTGTAATATATATCATATTAATTCATTCAATTCATTTATATAATCATTAGGAAATGAAGATCATGTAGAACGAGTCTCATCACATCGTGGAGACGGTATTCCGTACGTACGCACGAGTGATGGTATCGTTCCTATGATCGTGGAATTGTATGGGAGTGTATGTATACTATTTCAGAATCATAATCACTTTATAATAGTCATATTTAGTCATTATTTACACCATTATACCCTTCCAAGTAAGGTGGTGGTGGAAAATAGATTACACCACGGCGTGGAGACGGTATTCCTTACGTACGCACGCGCGGTGATTTCTTTTTCCGTAGGATGGATAGATGGTGAAATAGGGTTGTTTCATACTTATAATAAGATATCAGTATATGAGTGATACTGATGTTATTACTTCATAATGAAACCACCTTATAAGAAGAAGTGGAAGAAGAAATAAAGGTGAAAGAATCGGTAACGGACATTACCTCTTCTTTGAAGTGCTTCTTTGAGACCTTCTTTTAGGGAACTAAAATTGGTCTTTTAAGAAGACCAGGTCCTCTAGGATGTATCTAGGGAAGTGGATAGGATAGAGTGGCAGGGTTTGGCCGAGCTTGAAGGCTCAACGTGGTGTGAGGAAGAGGGGGAGGAGGTTCCCTTTTATAAGGGAGGGGAGGGGCACCTTTGGAATAACTAAAAATATTATTTTATTATAAAGTCAAGTTCGGTTTTAAATAGCTCCAATATTGATTTATTTCAAGGATAAGGTGGGGAGGGGTCGAAATCCTCTCATCAAATAGAACATAGACAAGTTTAGGTTCCTATTTTAACCTTATCATGTATATTTAACATTAAGTTAAATAATTTTACTTTTACTGTGTCTTCTTGTGTTTTTATAATATAAGGTTAATAAACTTACTATATCAAGACAAACGAACCCCAAGTTGTTTATTATTAATATATATAACCTTATCTAAGTCATTTGGCCGAACCTTAGATTTTTAGGAATAAAATAACAATTAATAATATAATATTTGTTTTTATACCTATTTTATGTCAATTTTGACACTATTTAGTAATTGATTTTTGTGAAAATCATAACAGAATGATAAGTTCGCAAAAAGGTAATTAAATCAATACTAACATGTCATATTAACCTATAAAATTAGTGTAATTCATAAAAAGTCTCAAATTACATTTATTTGGGTATTTATAACATCAATTATGTCAATATTTAATTAATAAGATAATTACTACATCATCGTTGTGTCATAAATAAATTAAATTATTTAATGTCTAGAAATTACAAATAAAATACCATTATGTAGGAAATCTTTTTATCTTTCTAATTAATATTTATAGTAGAATTTATCTTATGTATAACCCCATATTAAAAATTATTTACTTATTAAACTTTGATTTTAACTATTTAAACCCTTCTTTAAATAAATTAATAATAAATGTCCTAATCTAATCCAAGTGGGCTTAAATGGTCATATTTTATTCATAAGGTTGTTTTTGGTCGAATTACACTTATCCAATAGAATTAGGACATGTGTTAGGGTAATAATAATATCATTTTTACCCTTAATTACCCTATTTACTTTTAACCGTGGTAAAAAAAAGTGAAAAGTTACTATTCACCAAAAATTATTTTCATCTCATTGAACCACATTTTAGTCCTTGATATTAACCGTGTCTCTCAGATTTTAGAAATTCCACTCACAGAAGCGGTAAAATTACGTTTTAAGAAAAATTCAGTTTTTTAACTACCACTTAGTGGTTTCACTATTCATCAAAAAAATGAAAGTTTCTAGAAAAATACAAAAAATTAGGGCTAAGCTAGATTTGATATTATGAATTCAAAAATGACGTCTATTTTATCAAATAAAAACATATCAGTTACATCAATTTATTTAAAAATTAATTCTCGTCGTCAAAACAAATAGCGTGTTTTTAAGAGATAATAACTATCAAAAGATTGACACTTGTTTATGTCTGGTTTAAATGTGAAATTACATCAAATGACCAAAATTGTATTAAATTGTAAAAATATATTCTAAATATACTTTAAAACCACTCAAATTAATAATTTATCACTATTAATTATTTCTATGAAAAAAGTTGTTTTTAATTAAAATTTACTAATTTTCACTATTCATCAGAATATGAAAGTTATCTGAAAAGTACTAAAATTTCACCCTAAGCTAATTTTAATATTCCGAATCTAAAAATGAAGTCCAATTTGAAAAATAGAATTTACAAAATTTCAAAAAGTGTTTATTACTATTCATAATGGCTTGTTTTTAATAATATTTTAATAGCATATCGTTGTTTAGTGAAACTCGGTATTGCGTACTACACACGCTATCGAGGAAGGTCGCGATTGCGTGTAATGCAAAGCAAGTCAAGGATGTGTGTTGAGCAAGCTCCTTTTGGTGTAGCATACAACACAAGACATTAATGAAATTAAAAAGAAAATTTTTCATAAAATCTCGGGGTGTTAGATGTAAATGATATATAAATATATATTATCATTAAATTAAAATAATATTTAATATATATTACATTTTTATATTAAACTCATCATTAATACATTACATGTAAATCGTGAATGAATTACATCGCTTTGAGGAGGTAGTAGTCTACATGTCCACAAACGCAGTTATCATATTCCCAAAAAATTGAAAGCATGAAGGTATCTATTATATAATAATTTCATAAGCATAAAAAATCATAAATATTGTATATATAATATAAAAATAGTTATTTTATCATTATTACCAACCTTTGAAGGTGGTAATGAAAGAAAGAATGATTTCGTTTCGCGAGGCAGTTGTTCGCCACACACACAAATGATGATTTGGTATCTCATTTTATGGAAGTGTGTGTGGGTGTAAGCTATACCCTTAAAATTAAAACATCTCAATACATTTAAGATACTGAGTTTTTTCTATAATCATTTAATAAGAAGAATTTACTGGCCTGGGGAAAGAAATAAACAAAAGTTCTTGTTGAAGGATGTTGCCTTTTCATTGGGTGATTCGTTTTGGTTTCCACCAAAGGGCTTCCTTGGTTGGATTTCTACCCAAAGTGAGGATTATAATTTTATATTAGGGAAGATGGGAGATTATTTTGGAGTTGTTTTTATGATATAAATCACTTTATATGTGTGAATAAGTGAGTTTTGTGATTTCCCTTTTATAATGGATGGGGAATGGTATTCTTATAAATACCAAATTGAAAACAATATTGAGAGGTATCTCTTACACCATGTTCCTCCAATAATTTATTTTTTTGTTGTGAAAATTTCGGATAGGGTCTAAATATGTCTATAAAATTTCTTTATTACATTTTTATAGGTAATGATTTCCCTTAAGATAAAGTTTAACCACTAAGTAAACATGTTTTTACCTTAATCGTTGTAATTAATTTTAATTACTTTCATAATATTTTTGGTAAAAAAACTAATTTGAAATTAATATAAGATATAAATTATGATGCTTCAAAATATA
This sequence comes from Viscum album, assembly GCA_963277665.1. Lineage (NCBI taxonomy): Eukaryota > Viridiplantae > Streptophyta > Magnoliopsida > Santalales > Viscaceae > Viscum > Viscum album. Next base: position 161,043,349 of record OY728119.1, on the reverse strand, counting down.
GATTCCATTTTTTCCAAATTATAAACACATAATGGTCAGAAATTAATTTAAAATTATTCCTGTGGATGGGACGAGACAACGGGTTTTTAAAGAAAAAATGTTCAAAACATTAAAATGTTTTTATATCATATTTCAATAAGAAATTGATTAAAATGACCTAAATTGTATTAATAGATTTATAATTTATCTAAATAAACAAAAAATATAATTTAACTATATAAATAAATTATAATAAAAAGAATTTTTCAATTAAAATTCATAATTTTTCACTATTCAACCAAAAATGAAGCTTCTCAAAAAAAATAACAAAACTTCACCCAAAGATAATTTTAAAATTATAATTTAAAAAATTAATTTTATTTTATCAAATATAAAATATAAAAGTGTAAAAAAAATATATTTAAACTAGGTTCGCTCTTAAAATGTAGCAAAATCACATTTTTCAAAAATATATATCTTTACGCAGAAAATTGGTTTTATTCTTATCCATTTTCTAGAAAATAAATAATACGAACATTAAATAGTTGAAAGAAGATATATTTCATTAAAATAATTTTTAAAAAGTGGTTTAATTAAATTATTAAGGTAAAAAATGTTTGATTTCATAAATATAGTTTTCCACAAAACATTTCCAATATTTTCAAAAGGGTTTTATTTACATTTCTAGTTAGTTAGTAACCAAATAATTATTCTTATAAACATATATAAACCATATTCTTCATAATTTTAATTAATATTATTCATAACTTCCCTTCCAATGGAAATTTGGAAACTATACTGATATTTTAATAATAATATTAATTGTACATTTAAGTTTGGTAAAACAAGGTCTTGTGTGTAACACAAGCTATCGAAGGAACTCTTCATTGTGTGTAACACAAGACAAAAATAGTATTTCATGTACTAAAAGATAATATAATTGTTTTTTGTAGAAGATTAACTTGGTTTTGTATGAAATAGAAACCAAACATAGTGATTTTATATATCACAAGCTATATTTAGTGTCTCATGAAATAAAAAATATCAAAAAAAAAATTTAATTCAAAAAAAAAATTTCAAAAAATTTCAGGGCATTACATTCCACCCCCATTAAAATGAATTAGAAAATAAAAATTTATCTAGGTTATCATTGGTCTAATACTCGAAAGTTCCTTTCATAGAAACCCACATTATAAAAATAAATACTAAAACTTCCTTTAAAAAGGGAAAGTTTGAAACATAAAGGTTTCCCAAAGTATGTTATAACTAGGTTTACATAGATAATAACCTAGATGTAATGTGAAATCATGTCCATGGAAGGGAAATCTAACTATCAAGTTCTGATGGAGAGTGATACCGAACATGGTTAGAGGCAAGATAGTGATAAAAAATCCATAACCCAAAGACGCTTCAAAAGGTTCATTGATATAATAAAAAATGATCATAATGGAGAAACATTTTATTTTAATACCCTCTTCCTAATGTTGAATAATTTCATGGGATGACATACTTACCTGATTTCAGCATAATCTCACCCTTTTTATGCGTTGATTAATTTTCACTTCACCTCTCATTCCATGAAATGAAGGTAAATTTTTCATTCCTAAAGCATTATCAGATCATAAGATCCATAAATATAATGATAGGTCATTCCATATTTTTTTATCCCTTCAAAATGGTTAGCGAATGTTATCCAATATGGATAAATCCTCATATGGGGAGATAATACCTTAATCTCTAAAACCTCATCTGAAATTTAACATAAACTATTTCATAAATTCTTAAACTTTTAATCCTTATGAAATAGATGAAAGTCCAATTTGTTTTAAAGAGGGTTACTAAATTTCTAAAAATTAGCTTAAAATTTATCCCCCATATATCATAAATAATATATTATTTGTAAAATACCAACCATGTGAATGCCTTCATTATGTATTCTCGTGAAACATGGTAATAACCTAAATTACTATAAATCATTATGGAAAACATTAATTATTTATTATTCTAAGTATTTCTAGATATATTTCTTAAATCCAAAAAGAGTTCTAAAATTCATACATGATAACATATACCACTTTTTCAAGAAATCATTAATCAGTTCAATGGTAATCATCAATATCCAATTTACTTTATTCATATCTGTAATCTCTTTATCCAAGTTAAACATAATTTTCTCCACATCATGAACACATTAAGGTTTACCCTCCCTTAATAAAAATATTATTTTTTCATTAAATCACTTTTCAAAGTCATCATCACCATTCAACATATAATTTTAAATCCATAATGAAAAACTTATACTGAAAATACTTATATATTCTCTGATTCTTATAACATAATCATTGAATTCAAAAACATATACACTTTAGTCAACCAACTTTCTTCATAAACCCTTACTCGGGCATTTTCATATTATTAGTTAATACCCCTTTACTAGAATATGAAATATTGAACATGTCTTAAGGTTCTCAACCTTAATATCTCTTCTTATGTTTAGTGTAATAAAATACTATTAGAACATCCCACACATTTAACATGTCATTTGTGGTCTCTTTGTCTTCAACAGAATAACCAATACACATTACACCTTCCTGATTATCTTTATTATATTTATACTTAGGAAATTGATTTGTTTAATTCTCATACTTTACACATCTAAAAAATTCTACATTAACCCAATTCCTTATAGTTACCACTATCGAACAAGACCAGAAATCATAGTGTGAGAAACACTTATCATATAAGAAAATAACATAATCATGTAAAATGACTTGAAGTATGCCTAAATTATGAGACCTAATTTTAAATATATTATATAATAGGCTTATACGTAGAGAAATACCTAGAAATGTCCTTATAAATGTCCCTGGGGATCTCACTAAAGCTTTATCATCCGAATTTCTAAAGGTTGAGTAAACCTTTTCTTCGATACTAACTATAGAGACCCAGGCATAACATATATGGATGTTAGATCATTTCATATGATTATTAATAACATTAAAAAATTACATTCTTGAGGACTATAGTATTTTAGTGTCTTTGGAAATATAGAACATAAATTCTACTAACGTTGTGAAAGATCTCTAAAGTCTCCCATAAATATCTTCCCCACTAGTAGACATACTTAAAACCATTCTTCATATCTTGGAGAAATTAATTATAATAAAGGGTGATATAAAATGATTTGTTAGGCTAAATAAAGTAGATAAGTAAGAATAACATGAACATAAGGGTATGATATCATGAGAATAACATTAGAATATAATACCCTGTATTGTAAAGATCATAGACATGAATCACGGTATAATGATTGGTATTTCATAAGACATAAATCAAACAGAAATAAATAAAATAATCCATTAAAATCACAACATAAAGTAAGACATGGAATTTTTGATGACACAAAAACCTTTAAAATCACTACCTAAGTCAATTCTCAATGCAAAAACCTGTTTGGGAACTTCAAAGGGGCTACAGCTACTAGGCGGGAAAAACCACCATCCCCGGTCATGGACCTTTTCTTATAATGAAATTATTTCACTCCACAAAGCATCTTATAAGTCAAGGTTCACTCCTAATACCATATTATAAGTTAATGTTTACTCCCAGTACTATATTAGTAGTCATGTTTCACCCCCAGTACCATCTAAGCGGACAAATTCCTTTACTGAATCGAGTTTACACCTCATTCTGTCTACGCCTATCTCATGAGATATAAATCTATACCCAATGAATTGGAATGAAATATAGGTACCAACCTTCACAAAATTAAATCATACATACATGTTTAACAAGATCATAAATATTCATCATATCATAACCCATGAAATTAAACGGGTATAAAAAACATATCATCATATCATAACTTATTGAAAAGAGACAAGTTTCATAATAATCTTATAATATAATTACCCATCAAAAGATGTTAGTTTCCTAAGCATATAAACCATGAAATATAAAAAGGTTTTATAACAATATAACCCCTAAAATTGAAATGGGTTTCATAAGAACATAACTGGTGAAAGGGAAATAGGTTTCATAATCATTAGGCCATCAAAACATAAACCATTAAAATAAATAATATGAATGTTACCCTTTGATCACATCCCTAGTAAGGCATGAGTAACACCAATGGATGTCATCTTATATGGAAAATAATTTTAAATATATTTTAAAAAAATTCTTGACAAAACTAGATTTTCCTTGAAAAACACTTTGAACGTCAATTTATTTAAAGATAATATTTTGAAAACTAATAAAGGAATATTTTAAAATCATTTAAAACACTTCTTCAATAAAAAAAATTAAAACCTTTTCCTTCTAAAATAACTTTGAAAACTTATAAAATAATATTTGAAATCATTGAAATCATTATCTATGTAAATAACCTTGAAAAAATATAAAGGAAGCTTGAAAAAATTTTTAAAACCTTTTATTTTAAAACATATTTTAATACTTATAAATAAATCTTGAAAATATTTTTGAAAACATTTTCTTTGAAAATATCATTAAAAACTTATAAATCAATCTTGAAATCATTTTGAAAAACTTTTATTTTAAAATATATTTCAAAATATATAAAGGAAAATTGAAATATTTTCGAACACATTTTATTTTAAATTATCTTTGAAAATATAGAAAGTAATATTTAAAAAATTTTCTTTTAAAATATATTTGAAAACTGATAAACGAATCTTGAAAACCTTTTGAAAATATTTTCTCTGAAAATATATTTGAAAACATATAAAGGAATATTGAAAACATTTTGAATAACAAAAATTAAAAAATTAAAAAAATTTAAAATCAATTTCCTTGAAAATGAGATTAAAATATAATTTATACACATTTTTTAAAATATTTTTAGGAAACTTTTTTTTTTGAATAAAACAAATTTCTGATCGAAGAGAGATAAAAAGTCAGATTTTCTTAAAAATATGTTTTTAACCATATTATGAACCAAATAGTTAAAAAATGATACTAATTCATGAATTTATCATGACTAACTGGAGGATAATAAGTTTCATGAGAGATATTGAGAGATATAACATAATATTTCATTAATAGAAGCAAAATCATAAACAATCTCAATAAACGATTAGATTGTAGTATTGAACTATTACCACTTTGGCAACGTTGAAAAAAAATACCCATGAAGGAATAAATTAAATGAATCTTAAAATATGAATAAAAGTAGTATATTCTTGATATAACATGTCAAAGTCCATTTTATAGACCTTGTAGAAGAATATAGGTGCATAACATGGCAAGTGTCTCTAAGAAGGATAATTGAGTCCATGTTATTTTTCCAATTTGGAAACTTTTGAACCATAAACCCCAAGAAAGAGAGATATTAAAATGGATATTTAAATATCAAAATATTAAAGTATGATAATAATAGAATAAATTCATTGGTATTATATTAACCATAAAAAATAAATGAGTGGTGAATATGGAAAAAGTCTCGTAGAAATAAAAGTGAGACTAGAAATCCCCTTACTACATCAGTAACTTTTGAAGCGTGATATCTATGAAATAATGAAATTAATTAAAAAATTTAATATAATTAAATAAATATAATTTATCATATAACTTTTCATACATCATTATATACACCACACAATAATAATAACTAGTTAATTTATCATATATCTCATAGAAATAAAAGTGATATGAGAAAACCCTTACCTTAAGTCTTGAATTTCTTCATATGCATTCAAAACTCATGTATTATAAGTATAATTTTATAATAAATGTAAAAAAGAAATTTATTATTATATATAACACCATATATAATCTGATTATTGATTTTTATTACCTGTTTATTAGCAATTTCATGTTATAGTTACGTCTCAGGTAATAATTGCTTTGTTTTTTGTATATATTTAGACTTGTTATTCATGGTCCACTTAATTAGATAAAGAATTAATTATTTCTAGATAATAAAAATGATATAAATATCAGATATATTCCTTATATAAGTATTAATAATAATCTATAATATATATAAATATGAAAGGAAATACATCATTCATGAAGATGGTAGGTCGTATGTCTGAATGGAAGTTGTTTCCATTTTCTTATCATATTGAAATAAAGAAGAGAAGTAAATTATATATATATATATATATATATATATTATCAGTAAATTATAATTATTATTAAATATATATTATGTTTTTATATTAAACTCTTCCTTAATATATTCTATGTAAATCTTGAACGAATAACATTGCTTTGATAATGTGGTAGTCCACACATCCACAAACAAAGTTACTGTATTCCTGAAAAATGTAAAGCATTAAGTCATGTGTTATAGAATAATTATATAAGAATTAAAACATCATATATATCATATATATAATTTCAAAATAGTAATTAAATAATTATTCCCAACCTTAAAATGTGGTAATTGAAGAATGAAGGACATCAGTTTGAGAGGCAATAGTCTTCCGTACACAAAAACGATGATTTTGTATCCCATTTTATTGAAGTGTGTGTGATTTTAGGTCATAACTTTAACATTAAAACATATAATTATATATATGATAATAAATATATTATATAATCATTAAATAAAAATAATTTATGGGGGGTGGGGAAAGAAATAAAACAAAAGTTCTTGTTAAAGGATGTTACCTCTTCTTTGGGTGATTCCATTTGGTTTGCACCAAAGGCATACCTTGGTTGAATTTATAACCAAATTGAGGCTAATATTATGAGATGAGTGAATTTGGGAGAATATTTGGGCAGGTTTTGGATTAACCAATGGGCTTAAGATGTGTCAATAAGTGAGGGAGTGAGTTCCCTTTTATAGTTGAGGAATGGCACTCTTGAAAATATAAAAAGGAAAACTCTATCGAGAGGTCTACCTTACATCATGTTCCTACAATAATTGTCACTTTTGATAAAAGGTATTATAGGGTACAAATATGGTCACAAAAAAACTATACATGTTTCTAGGTTCTTTTACCCTTATGTTAAAGTTTATCCACTAAGTAAACTCATTTTTACCTTAATCGCTATAATTAATTTTAATTACTTTTACTACTATTTGTTGTAAAAAAAACTAAGTTGATATTATTGTAAAGAATTAATTGTTATTATTAAAAATATGTAATCCATATTTTTAAATTCTAATCACATTATTGGTAGAAATTAATTTAAAACTATTCCTGCAGATAGGTTGAGACAACAAGTTTTTAAAGTAGAAATGTTCAAAAGTTTAAAATGTTTTTATATAAAATTTATATTTTAAACTGATTAAAATATCATATATTTTATTTATATGTGTATAAAGTGCCTAAATATACTTTAAAAAAATTAAAATTTAATTTAACTACAAAAAAAGTATTTGAAAATGTTGTTTTCAATTAAAATTCAGTATTTTTCACTATTCATCCAGAAATTAAACTTCTAAGAAAATTACCAAAAAATCACCCTAAGATAAATTTTATATTAAAATTTCAAGAATGAATTTTATTTTATCAAATAAAATTTATAAAATTTTAAAAAATTATATTTAAAATAGGTGTATCATTAAAAGGTGCTAAAATTACCTTTTAGAAAAATATATATCTTCAGGCAAAAAAATTTGGTTTATTCTTATCTATTGTCTAGAAAACACATAAGATAAACATTAAAGAGTTGATTATATATATATATATATCATTTAAATAATTTATAAAAAGGTTTTTAATTAATTAATTGATGTAAAATGTGTTTCACTATATGAATATAGTTTTTAGAAAAAGATACACTATATTTTCAAAAGGGTTTTATTTTCATTTCAAGTTAATTGGTCACCAAATAATTCCTATTATAAATGTGTCTAAACCATATTTTCGTAATTTTAATTACTCTTATTCATAACCACCACTCCAATAGATAGGTGAAAACTATAATAATATTTTAATTTTAATATTAGTAGTACATTGTAGTTTGGTAAAACCATATCCTGCGTGTAATGCAAGCTATCGAAGTAACTCAAATTTGTGGGTAACATAAGAAAAAAATATTTTTGTGTGTACCAAAAACTAATCTAAGTGTTGTGTGTAGTGAAATATTAACTTAGATTTTCGTGCAACTCAAACCAAACTTAGTGTTATCATATAACACAATCTATATTTAGTGTTGTGTGAAATGAAAAATATCTTAAAAATTAAATTAATTAAAAAATATATATTTTAGAAAATCACAGGCTATTACAACCACCACATGTGATACCTCCCTATGATCTCACTATCACAGGATAGCATCCACCTTATCATAGGAATAAGCACAAATCCACATAAACAAAAGCAATTAACTCTTAAATTCTCTATCATGGGAAATAACTCCCAAACAAGAACAAGGTTACCAATAATAATTAAATAAGAGGAAACCATATCATAACCCAAGGAAATGTTCAAAACTAAAAAAAACATGAAATGTTAAAATAGATGATCTAAAAATAAAAAAAATTGGGATATTGTGCATGTATCTATGACTCATGTTCTTAGGTACACTCCTCTATGTCATTTTGATTCCACAAGAAAATAACAATGGGAAAAGCATTCCCACTTCTAGTGGTCTTGGATCTCCATAAGTTTCTCTTCAAATGTATCATCATCATCAACATCGACCATTCCCTAATCAATGATTTCAGAGTCATCGTGAAGGTAAGAAAGGATCTGTGAAAAAGGGAAAACATCACTCATCCAACACATATGTGGGGGGAAGTTTGGTCTAATATTCCCTAACTATAACATGATTTAGGACATTGAAAGACCCAATAAATTGAGGATAAATCCAACTCCGACAACAAAATAATAACTACCCATGATGGGGAGTCACTTTAAAGAACACATGATCTCGGACATTGAACTCCAAAGGTCTCTTCATATTATTGTATTTCGGATGATCCTTCATGGCCTTTATCCTCATGTGTATCACATGAACCATCCCTATAATATTTTTTACTAGTTTTGGACTGATAATTGTTGAATCTCAGACACCATTACATCACAAAAAATAATAGAATGTTTGGATATAAAAATATTTAAATTGTGTCATCCCAATGGTGAAGTGAAATCTATTTCTGTACGAAAAATTAACTAAGGGTATTTTCCTCATCCAAGAACCTCTAAAATCAATGAAATACGAATGAAATATGTATTCAAGATTCTATATAGTCTGCACAACATGATCATTTGTTTTACTATGAAAATAACTGTTATGGATTAATTGGGATCCAGAATAATTCTTGAGACCTCTCTACTCCCTAGAGATAAAATGAGGATCTCAATCAGATATGATCATCCCTAAGGCTCAATGGAGTCTCGCCACTTTATATAGATACTTCCTCAACCACACATCCACTAAACTTTAATCACCGATCACTATAAAGTGGGATTATTTTCTCAAATGATCTAATAACACTCATATAGAATCTCATCCTCCCTCAGCGCAATGTAAAATGGTAATAAATCCCATCAATATTTCCTACCACTTCCACGGAGGAACATCTAATTGTTAGAAAAAACTACTGATAACATGGTTCATGATCCTTACCTTTTAGAATACCAAACAATGAGACACAATCTTTGTAACTCCATGTTTTAACCAACAACAACAAAACTGGCCTCTCAAATCTTCGTACATATCTTTCATGTCAAGATGTACTGTCAAGGGTGTGATTTGAAACTTACGAAGAAAAAACTCATGAATTTCCAAAATAACATACATTCTCATCTAGAATAACACCTACTATTGTTCATCCTCAAACTAACCATCAGGGTAATTTCCAAAAACAACTTGATCTCTCTAGAACTCCACCTCAGAATCCCCAATATTGGACTCCTCCACCTACTACACCAAAGATGACTCTACTTTCATCTATAAAAATAAATATATGCCGCCAACCTCTCCCATATTCAGATTCATCATTGAGATCTCTTCCATATCTCTCCATGAATCTATAGATTTATACACGACATCACTATATGACATCATACTTAGTGCATCATACAAAAAATTTCATTTTCCTGGTGTATACAAAATATTGAAGTCATAATCTACAAGAATTCCATCTACCAGTGCTACCACGAGTTCAATTCATGCTGGGAGAAGATATTCCTCATGATTTTATAATCGATAAAACAAAATAAAATATTCACCAATGAGGTAATGTCTCCACAAATTCAAGTAAAACACATATTCTTATAACTAAAGATCAGTGATAGAAGAGTTATTCTCATTGAGGCATAACAACTAAGACCCATAAGAAACAACTGACATATTCTGCATTAGATCATAGCCAAACCCAAACCAAGATGCCACACTAAAAACATAAAATTGAACTCTATCTACTAAAAAACAAAGTACTAGTGCACTAAAAAACATCTCCTTTAGGTACATGAATTATATCTGACATTGGTCACTATATAGTAATTTATAATCCTTCCAGTTCAATGATTTATGTGGAACCAAACCCCCAGAGAAATTGGCTATGAACCTATTTTAGAAGCCTATAAAACCATGGAAACTTTTCACCACTGCCACAATATTGGTGGATTCCCATGAAACAACTACCATTATATTAAAAGGATCCACATATACTCCCTATTGGTACTTGAAATTCCCTTTAAAAAAACATAATTATCCCAAAACTCAAACTTCAAAAATATCCAGAATAGAGAGTGATAAAGAAGAACTCCCAAAATGGAACATTGATTCTCTTCATGCTCCTTCTCAAACATAGAGTACACATGGATTTCATCAATGAAATACACCATGAACTTATCAAGGAACTCCCTAAACTCTAACTTTTTCAGCCCCATGAAAATGGATGGAGAACTCATCACATCCAATGGAATCAAAATGAACACATAATGACTACGATAACAAAGAAAATAAGTTTTTGGAATACCCTCATTGTTTTCTAGAATCTGATGGTATCTTGACTACAAATAAATCATCAAGATCAAAATTGTTCCTTTAAGTTGATTGAAGAAATCATCAATAGATGGAACAGTATAGTAGTTCTTTGCTGTCAAATAGTTTAAATAATGATAATTGATACGAAGCTACAAACTACAATTGGACTTCTTTATGAACAAAATGGAAGCATTCCAAGGAGACACAGTTGAAAAAAACCTCACCACAACATATCATTGAGTTATACTCACATATCTCGTAACTCAAAAGGTTTGATCCAATATGGATACGTCAAGATAAGAGACACACTTGATTGTAGATTAGTCCCAAACATGATCTCTTGTCAAGGGGGTAATGATACAACCTCCTAATGAAATAAATTAGGGTACTCTTCTACAACCTTGGAAAACACTAACTACTAAACCTCCAAAGAACTCGTTGTTAGATTTTCCATAAAGGAATATAAGGAAAAAACATGTTTCTAACCCATCTGTGGGTCTCGCACATAAATGAGAACTACTGGATCTCCATTAGCATCATAGAACACAACCTTCAACCTAATGAAATCCATTATTTCCTACGTAAAATACATCCATTTCGTATCGGGAATGATTTTATAAATTTTTATCCAAAAGCATAGGAAATATCTACATGAGATGTGATACCCCATCACTGTATCATAGTTGATATATAATTTATACAAGTCATCTAAACCTCCAACTAGTGTAATCATTGCTATGAGAACTAGAAGCCTCTATACATCAAGTCCCAAAACATGGAAAATGGATGTTTATATGAAAGAGTGTGTAGCTTCATAATCAAAAAATCATACAACCATGTAGAAAAAAAGGTACCTTGAATGATGTCTAGCTCTCCCACTGCTGAAAATTATAAAGCATAATGCTAACCATGGACTTATCTATAACATATATGGCCCTACTGATGACCACCTCCATGGTTATTCTATAATCTATGAGGATAAGGATAATAATAGGGATATCCTTCACCCTCCACACATCCTCTCTGCTAACACAAAACCGGATCACCCTTCAGCTTCTACCTACGTCAAAACTACCTAAACAGAGAAACCTAAAGCATAACTCTTGATGTATACTAACTTCATAGAAATTTTGGGAACTTTTTTTTCATATTAATTCAGCCTAAATAAGAAAAAATTTCATCTAATCCCTTGTATAAGGTCTAAGAGCTACCACCTCGAGAGAAATGAGATGATGAGGGATGGAACCTACCCTCATTTGACTGAAAGCTCTTTTATAAAAAAACTATAAACCCCATACCACAACTCTACTTTATGAGTAATATTAGTGATTCACATCCCATGAAAACATATTTCTTTTCATCATCCACATAATGACATCTTATATTTACAACACCCCTAGATATGTCGAAAATAATAATGGGGTGAACTAGAACTGGATCTTTGATTACAAAACCTTCATGTAATTCCTCATCATAGAATCATCATCTACAAATAGGTTTGAAGTATAATGCATAAGGGTCTTGAATGGATATTGAACACTTGCACACTATAACTCTCTTATAGAAGGGTAATAAGCTCCTGGTAATTGGTCACCATCATAATCGTAGAAAGGAAATATTCTCAAATATGAACTTGAAACTTCTCCCATGAGACTGTTAACTTCTCATGATCTTCAAGGAACCAGAACGACCACTATCTTTCAACCCCATGTAGTATCCTCACATAAAATGAAACCTAGTTCTCCTTCTGAGCACAGATCAAACTAAAAGTTATCTCAACCTCCAACAACTAGTCTTTTGTCACTAAATCTAAATTGTTTCCCTCATAATTCTGTATAATCTCATACTAAAATAACCAGAGTGTCCTCATCCAAGTTTATTCATCATTAACCTTTACTTTATGGTGATCTATTGGAACATCTTGGTGAACAAATTCAGTAAAAACCTAATGAGGACGTCAAACTAGAGTCATGTCTAAAAAAAGAACAAATGGTTAGAATATAAACCTGAAATATGAAACACTTAACATTTATTAATTAATTAATATCATTTAAGTTTTAACCTATCCCAATTTTCACCCAATTTAAATATAGGAACAAAGAATAATGATGCATGATCCTTTCCTAGGTCTATACCACTTATCCATCATCAATTCTTTTAGTGGGATCAGTAAGCTAAAAGGTCTACGCATCAAATCATAGAGGTCCCTAAATACTTTGGTCTCAACATATCTACCATGTTTAAATCGATTACTAAACTTTTCTAGAACAATTTTCCTACTAACCCATGCAATATCAATTATAACTGACTCTAAAATATATCTTCTCTTTCAACATAAACCTTTGATACCACACTCTCACAACCAAATCCCCCCCAAATAATAACCTACTTGGTTCGAAAATGATATAAGGGAAATGTTTTTTCCTGATTCCTACCTCTATTATTCCATAGGTTGGTGACTAACACTGAGGGTATAATTAACATGAAAATGGAAGGCATCACCCTCTAAGAGAACATACAAAATCAATATATAATACATATACACCAATAAAAAATGATCATATATGTATATATATATTAAATCACAAGTTCATACATATAATGGAGTATAGTAATAAAACCATTTGAAGGGAAACTACAAGTACCAAAGTTAAATATTACAACAACCATGAAGCCCAAACAACACCTTCAAAACCATGAGCTAATAATATCCAGCATGATCTCCAAACAACTCCTGCTAACCTAAATGTTTTTTATATAAATGTGAGGTGATCATAATAATATACTCAATAGGATCCAACCTGGAACCTATTCTTCAAAATATAAATAAAGCATGTTAAATCATAGTGAAAAACAGTAAAACTAACTCATCACCTAAACTGGTAACTAAGTTTCTAACATCACTATATAAATCTCTCACCAAGTAATGCATACAAGAGATCATATGTTATAATAATGAAACATCAAGGGTACCCATCTAACACTCCCACATAGGTTTTATGCTCTTCCCCAACATCGCTCATCTTGAACCATCTCTATCCAAAATTAAGACGTCCTGAAGACACCCAAACTAAGTATAAAAAAACAGCTCATATATTACATCATTACATAATCCAAAATCACATATCTTCTAGTAACCATATATTTTTTGAGATCCAACATATCTAATATGATTTGTATCATACATTGAGTATTATACCTTAATCCATCACTTCCCATACACCGAGTAAGCTACCTCAAGGCATCGTAGCCTATACAAATCATAACTATAATAATCCTTTGGATACTATATCTAGAGATACATATGTGTGAAATAAACACAATACATAACAAACCTCTAAATATATATATATACGTATATATATATAGAGAGAGAGAGAAACTAACCTTTTTTAATATCATCTCATGAACTACCAAGAGAAGAGAGCAGGGCCAGAGGGGGTAGTCTACCACCCATCCTTCTACTATAATGTTGGGGAAAACACCCTCATAGAGTCCACTCGTGTTAGTTTCCCTAACTAACAAGGGTGGGGTATTGTATGGAAACATATAATATATAAGGTATAATATATCTCACAAAAATGCTATAGGAATAACATATTCTTAAACTCAGCTACAACTAACGTATCTTCGAATCCCAGCTTCCATTGCTATGACTCGATATCCTATAAGCACACAATCATTTTAAAGAGCTACATTAAATTATTATTTCATTTTTTCCATTAAATTTATGTTAATTAATTCAATATCCATTAATTAACCATCAAAATTATTCTAAGTTACATTATAGACAACAACACAGATAAGTTATTTCCCTCCAGACATAATCCAAATTGAGCCCACAATTTCATAATATTGTTTCATTTTCAATCCATATTCACTAACCCCATGGGTTAAGTAATTTATTAAACATTATTAACATAATTCCATAAATTCCAATTTCCCAAGTGAAATATCCAAAACTACCATCAAGAGATGTAAAGAAACACATCTATCTTCCTCAAGTAGTGGACAAATGAATACAGATATATATGAAACCCAACCATCATCCATTAAATAGATGTAAATCCAGAAAGCATCTCGCTTTATCACATCAATGGGTAAGAAAAGATTCAACATGGTCTAATCATCTCTCATGTCATCCCCAACACCCTCAGACATATCCAACTGCATCTCACTATCATATGCATTAACTAATTCCACATCATCCAGGCCTCCCTATTCCATATCATATCATCCATTCCAAGCTCATACACATCACATGGAAAATCTCACACCGAGATCACATCAAAATGTATCAAGAGAAAACATAGTCAAACAAGAAAATTAGACCCTAAAATAAGGAATTCATCCTTCAAATTCAAACGGGCTCACTCAGACCAAAACACAAGGCATAAAACCTTTATAACAAATGGGTAATCACAACCCCAATGATTCATATTTATTAAAAAATATGTTCTTATTCCATCTTGAATTAACAGATTCATTATTCACCAATTCCAACTATGGGAAACCTGAGGCCTTAGCTATAGCAAGAGATCAAAAGTTTAACATGCTTAAAATTCGTATCAATTCCATTAACAAATGGAAGACTATATTCAATTAAACATGTGCATTGAATCAATTTGATTTCCATAAAATTATAAGGAACACCATATTTATTTAAACATTAATATTATTTTATTCTTTATTAAACAACTTAAAAATTATAGGTTTTTTGTTTTTTACCATTTACAAAAAAATAAACAATCCAATCCATGAATAAAAACGTTTTATACTAGCATAGATAATATAGAAACTATCTAGAAAATAAAGAGTCAAATCATTATCCCGATATCAAATGTAAACTAGTTATCGATATGCAATTTCATTATTAATCTAGTTCAATCATTATTAGGTTAATTTCTCTACTATATGATTGGATAAACCAAGATAAATTTATGACTTTGTGTAAATAAAATATAATAAATTAATTCCATATTTCAATGGTGTTAATGATATTCACATGAGAATGGACCAACATCACTGATCTCTCATCACATCTCCCACAAGGAACTACGATATCCCAAATATTTCAGGTAACAAAACATATTTTCATGAAGTTATTACTCATTTTTTCAACTTTAATTCCTTAAAAGCACCTAATAATGATTAATAATCAAGTCAAGGTGCTCTTGGGAACGTTCAATGATCATTCAGATCCCAAAGACCTGAAATGGGAGGAAAATATTAGGATGCATGGTTTGAGGAAATTGTGCTGTCCAACTCACATGGTTTCTCTAAAACCATGTGGTTGCAGAAAGTAGAGACCTAGGGGCTACACAATTAGTATAAAACTATGTTACCCCAAGAACATGATTGTACAGTGTTATAGAGTTTCAAGACAGAACCATTTTTCAGGGTTTGTGCAAGATTAGTTAAACTGTGTGCCTAACTATGTGTGGTTCCCCTCTAAAAAAGTAAATGGTGTATGGTTAGTGAATGGTTTGTCCGACTGTGAAACTAAGCCATCCATCCTTCTGTTTTGAGGTGAAATGAATTTTTTTTACCAAACTTAAAATTATACCATATTTTATCTTTTTCCCTTTTTCCTCTAGTGGCTGGAAATGGTTCTCCTCTTTTGTGGTTCAAAAGTCCTTTGACATAGGCTTTAAGACAACTCTCCAATCCGAAGTCTAATTCCCAATCCGTGAGAACCATTGGATCCATCTTGGTATGTTCTAAAATCCTATCCTATACAATCTAATTTTATCTAGGAATCCATCACACTATTTAGATGCAAGATCATTTTCCCAAATTTTAGGGTATTGGAGTGTTTCTTAGATTTCTTCCAACTTACTCTAAATTTGAGGTCGATATTGAGCGAGGAGTTTTCTACGACCTTGAGGTAGGTTATTTCATCATTTTCCCTATGAGTTTTCGATTTAATGAAGCTATTTCATTATTCCAAATGCTGGATTTTTCTAACCATTCTATTTATATTAATTTCTTCATGTCAATTTTATCCTTGCAACTTGATACATTCCTATTGACCCATGTTTAATGGATTAGAGGTTATTGATCTCATTTAGATACACCCCTTGGATATTCCAAGTTGATATGAACCTAATGTTTAGTTGATCAAAATCTCTGAAACACCCTTTTGCCTTTCTTCTCATCTTTTAAATTTAATTTCCCGTATCATATGGTTGGTTTATAGAACCCAAGGGTATCTACTATGTGTTTGGGAAACCTATGCATTGAATTTACCATGTAGTAAATTCTCTTAATGATGTTTGTACCTTTTATATGCCCCTTGATCCTTATTAATTGATATTTCTATGTCTTAGTAAATAAATGGAATGTAATTATAGAATGGATAATGCATGTTGGTTGTTTTCCATTAAATTAATTGAATGATTTGAATGAGATGAATTATAAGGGTGGTATGGATATGCCTATTACTTCATGATGAATCAAATGACTTGATTTAATTAAAAATACATGTTAATATTGATCTTAATAAATGAGATGAAAGGTATTTTATGCCTCATGCATATATTTATAAATATGAATATTCCTTATCTATATACATAGGCTTGATAAACATGACGTGTGAGTGGGATTGCCTCATGATTAATATTATAAATGTTAATATGCCTTGTTATGGTAGTGGTATGATGGTAAGGGATTTTTTTTATCATGAAGGTATCATGCTCCCTTACCTCAGATGTTGAGAATGACATCTCACACCATTGACAACGTTAGGATGTTGGGCCTGACGCCCCACATTTCTTTGTTAAAAGTGATGACATAAAGGTTAACTCACTATCCCGGGTTTCATGCATGATATATCACACTATTATTGATATTTAGGGAATTTACCCTATTTCTTGTGCTTATAAGCGTTCTAGACTAGTCATGGATGTCTGATTTACGCCCCGGTCCTACGAGAAAATAATATTCTGGGCATATGGCTACTTATATCCACACATACTTGGTCCATATAGGTGGATTAAATATAATTATACTACATATATATATTATTACTACATATATAGTGAATATTAAGACTTCAATTCTATCCATGAGATGAACCAGGTTGATCCTCCAGGTGTATTTTCAGAACATAAGAAGGTGGTACTTTATTTATTTTGAATTGTTGATTAATAATTTATGCCTTCACACTATTTAGTTAGGAGAACAAATTGGATTACATGTAGACTCTATTGATGGTGTCATATTGATATTTTTATCTCAAATCATATTTGGGATACCATTGGTACCAGAGAATATTTTCGGTCTACAGGTATTCATAATGGAAAGCACACTTTTACCGGTTGCTGATATTCTTACCTATAGTTACAGCTTAGGAGCAGATGACCGAGCGTTGGGTCGGATTCTAGTGGAACAATTTTTTTAATTTTTGTACCTTGTATAGAATTATATATCAACATGTTTACCTTTTTTATATTAGCATTCCATGGATCCATGTATAAGACACTGCCTAATGGATTTCGTATTATTATCAGTTATTCGGTTGTTTATTCTTTCACTACTTTATTTATTCTATATGTTTTTCATATGCTTCCATTGTTGTATGTTTCTATTTGTATCTATTGTTCCACCATTATTTGAGGGTATAGTCTCTCCACCATACCAACTTCACACCCTTACTACTAGTCGAATTCCACTGGCATAAGGGGAGGCATGCCTGAGGCCATCTGACCCACCCGGTGGTACGGGTTAAGTGGACCATAGGTCGGGATGTTAAGAAGTGGTATCATATGTAAAATTTTATTTTGTATTACTATTTGGGTATTACATAGGAGACTAGGAGTTAATGTGATTTTTCATAGACCTATGCATAGACATAGAAAACCCATGTTTAGGGGAAACCCAAATTACCTTGGATGGGTAATTACAGTTACTGATTATGCTATTTTTAGTTGATAAAACATCACCATTGGGTGAAACATATGAGTTATGATGTTATTGATGATGGTATTATGGAGATGATTATTTATTTACCTAGGATCGTTGAAATAAAGGGTTTTCATTAGTACATTCATCTTCATAGGCACAATAGGATTAATATGTTATAAATTTTTCCATGTCACATCTATTTTCAGTGTGCATTGGCATGTCACAAATTTATAGTTCCTTGAATATGTATTGAATTGTGATAACAATTTTTATAGGAATTAGAAAATATAATTGATGCTTAAAGTGCCTACCTTATCATAATAGTTTTTTCATGAATATGTTAAAGAATACACATTAAATAGTTAATTATGGATTTTTGAGCCATAGAACATTTATCACATGGGATGGAATGTGTTATGGTGTGTTTTAAGTTGATTCCATATTTTGTTTTAAAAGGATTATGGACCCTTATGGGTCAGAAATGGGAATTTTCCTATTCATCCAGTTAATTTTTTTACATAATTAAATAAGAACAAATTCAAAATGATTATGATTTATAAAGTGAAATTATTGATCTTGTACATATAAAATAGAGACTTAGACCTGAACCCAGCCTTAGTAGTGTGTATTGGGGTATCTATTATTGTATTTCAACATGTATATAAAATAAGAGCTTGTCTAATTAAATTTCAATGAATGACACTTTTTTGAAATAAGATGTCGATTTTAAACTCATAACAAATACTTTGAGTCATACTAGGAAAATCATGTATCAGATTGAGGTATGGACTATTATTACACATCAAAAATTACTTATGGATCATTTTCATAATGTATCAAAAAATAAAAATGAGTTTGCTCGGTTTTGAGTAGTTCAATTGTCCATTTTACAAAAAATGATGTCAATTATAAATAAAAACACGCACTTTGAGTCATACCTGTCACACCTTGGGTCAGATTGAGGTGTGACTAATTCCAACATGTCTAAAATGACTTATGGATCATTTCACTAATTATCAAAACAATACAAATACATTTTATCAGTTTTTAGTCTGTCAGTTGTCTTTTTTACTAAAATGTCATTTTAAACTAAAAACATGCACTTTGACTTCCATTGAACACATCATGTATCGTTTTGACATGATACCAATTCCTACACATCAAAAATTAATTATTAATAATTTTCCTAAATTATCACGAAAACCTGGGTGTGTTTGATTGTTTTTTAGTGAGTGAAGCTTTTCCAAAAAAAATGTTAATTTTAAACTGCTAATCAATACTTTGATTCATACCGGTCACATTGTGTATTTTATTGAGGTATGGTTGATACCTACACATCAAAATTTAAATATGAATTTTCTTAAAGTATTAAAACAATATTAATGTTTTTACATTATTTTGAGTAGCTCATTTGTCCATTTAACTAAAATTTATATTAGTTTTAAATAAAAAGATACATTTTGAGTCATACCAGTCACACTGTGCGTCACATTGATGTGTGGATAATCCTTTTTCATCCCAAATGACTTATGGATTGTTTTCCTAAATTATTAAAACAATATTAATGTCTTTAATTAGTTTTGAGTATCTCACTTTCCTTTTTTTCTAAAATGTCATTTTAAAATTGAAACACACGCTTTGACTCATATTGATCACATCATGTATTAGTTTGAAATGAGACTAATTCTTACATTTCAAAAAAGAGTAAGGAATTAGATTTTTAAATTATCAATTAAATTAGTTCATGTTTTCTTGATTTTTAGTGAGTTATACTTTTTGAACTAAATTGTAGATTTTAAACTTATAGCGTACATATTGAGTCATACTGGGAACATCATGTATTAGATTTAAGATAAGATGATACCTACACATCCAAAAATGAATTATTGAATGTTTTCCTAAATTATTTAAATAATATGAATGAGTTTTCTAGGTTTTTAGTTGGACATTTTTTCTTTGTACTAAATTTGAAGTCAATTTTAACTAAAAAAAACACTAAGAGTCATACTGGTCACATCATGCATCAGATTGAGGTCATATTGATTCCTACACATCTAAAATGAATTATGGATCATTTTAATAAGCTATAAAAAAAATATAATTGTGGTTTTTTGGTTTTGAGTAGGTTGGTTTCCCTTTTTACTAAAATTGAAGTTAATTTTAAATAAAGTTGTACATATAATCATACTAGTCACACTGTTCATATGATTGTGGTGTGTTTGATTCTTACATGTCTCAAATGACATATCGATTTTTTCCTAAAGTTTAAAAATAATCTGAAATTTTTATCTTAGTTTTTTATTATGCCACTAATATTTTTTACTAAAATGTCATTTTAAACATGACACATTCACTTTGACTCATAAAGATCACATAATGTATCAATTTAATGTGAGAAAATTCCTAAACATCACAAACAATTTATGAATAGATGCCCTAAATTATCAAGATAATATGAACATGTCAGCTGAGTTTTCAGTGAGTGACACTTTTTAAAGTAAAACGTCAATTTTAAACTAATAACAGATACATTGAGTCATACCATGAACATCGTGTATTTTATTGAGCTTTGGATGAATCCTACATTTCATAAATGACTTATGGATCATTGTCTTATTCTATCAAAACAATATAAATATTTTTGATCAGTTTTGAGTTTGTCAATTGTATTTTTTACTAAAGTTAATGTCAATTTTAAATAGAAATAAATAATTTGAGTCATATCAGTCACACCATGTGTCAGATTCAGTTGTGGCTAATTCCTATACATCCCAAAGTCTCAAAAAATCCCAACTGTCAATGATACCATGATTTACACTGAATTTATTTATCAAACTACCAATATTTCATGAGCATCTTCAAACTAACCACCTCAAATCCAAAAAAAAGAATCTATCTATATAAGAAAAGAATTATTATATGAGTAATACCAAAAAGAAATAAATTAAACGTAAATATTAAATAATATATTAATTCTATGGAAAATTATTTTACTATGGAAACATTAATATTACCTTTATGATTGAGTATTAGAGGGAACTAGTAGGAAAGTAATAAATTTCAACACTACATGGATAAAAGGTTTTGAGGGAGAATAATTATGTGGATATTTTGGTGCAGAAAAACATGGAAGATGGACAAATCACCCCAACTCGAACAAAATAATCCACCTAAAGAATAAAATAATTATTATATGAGTAAAACTAAAAATAAATAAATATAACATAAATATGAAATGATAAATTAATTCTATGGAAAATGATTTCACTATGAAAACATAAATATTACCACTTTAATTGAGAAGAGGAAGTGTTGTTTCTCTTCATAAAAATTTAGTGGAGAGAAATTGAAGGAAAGTGATAAATACAACACTAAAGGGGTGAAAATGTTTTGAGGGAGAACAATTCTGTGGATGTTTTGGTGCAAAAAGACATGAAATATGGACATACCATCCCAACTTGAACAAAATAATACACATGTATAAGAAAAAAATTATTATGTGAATAATACTAAGAATAAATAAATTAAACATAAATATTAAATAGTACATTAATTCAATGGAAAAGGATTTTACTATGAAAATACCAAGATTACCTATGTGATTGAGCGGAGGTGGAATTGTTTCTCTTCCTATAAAGGTAGTGGAGAGAACATGAAGGAAAGTGAAAAATGCAACACTATAGGGGTGAAAAGGTTTTGAGGGAGAAAAATTTTGTGAAATTTTTGGTGAAGAAAGACATGAAAGATAGATATAACACCCTAACTTGAAAAAATTATCCACCTATATAAAAACAATTATTTTGTGAAAAATACTAAATAAATAAATTAAACATAAATATGAAATAACACATTAATTCTATAGATAATGATTTTACTATGAAAAGATGGCGATTACCTCTGTGATTTTGAAAAGGTAGTTTCATTTCTCTTCCAGCAAAGGCAGTGGAGATAACTTGAAGGGAAGTGATAAATGAAACATTGTAGGGGTGAAATGGTTTTGAGGCAGAAGAATTATATGAAATTTTAGGTGCAGAAAGGCATGAAATATGGATATACCACCACAACTCAAAAAAGATAATCCACTTATATAATAGAACAATCATTATGCGAGTAATACTAAAAAGAAATAAATTAAACATAAAGATGAAATAATAAATTAATTCTATGGATAATTATTTTATTGTTAAATTATTAATATTACCTCTGTGATTGAGTAGAGACAGCATCGTTTCTATTCCTACAAAGGCATGAAACATGTAAAGAAATATTCTAAAATAAATTAAATCTACATGGAATAATGAAAATTAAATCAACATTCCATTATATAATTTTTCTGAAAAATAGATAAATTATATAATAACATTATCTTTACATATTTCCAAATGGCTTCCTTTATTATAGTTTATTCTTCTCAGGGATAGGTAGCATCTTTATGTTAAGAATGCATTATCTACATGAGTAGTCAAACTTTTAATTTAGATTACATTAATATAGTAAAGAACATATAATATTATGAGGAAAAAAATAGAATATTAAAATATAATGTTACCTTATCAATGAACTCCCTTTCTTTAAAGGATTTAGAGATTTGGTTCCTCTATCGAGAATCCAAATCCCATATTTGTGGTCCCCTCTAAGGTACAATACATTTTCTACATTAGTACTATCATGAACTAATTGTGATCTCCCAAGGAAAGGATCGTCCTTGATTAAATGTTCATCAAACCTGACATTTGTTTTAGTTTCCAGTGGGAAAATCAACCCAATCTTGTTTGTTGGATCAGATACATAAAATAATTTCACCTCTTCTGATTTTATTATAAAAAACATTAATTTTTCCCCTTCCATTCTAAAATTTACCATTACAAAACCCATTTAATCAACTTTTACTACACTGATAATTTCAACCCATTTGTAATGGAAAATAGGCACTAAAAATGTTGTATAATTCAACTCGTATATCTATTCAATAATGCCTAAATGTGACATATTTCCAAAAATTGGATTTCCATCCTTGGAACTATATATGTGAATCACTTCATCCACAAGCATAACACAAGAGTTTTTCATCATACTATGGCCATTCAATTCTTTTGTGTAGAACATATAACCAGTGATTACAAAACTAATGTAAAATATAACATTTTCATTAAGTCCCCTAGAAATCCTTTGAATTTTATAGTCAATTGAATTCATATTTTCATGTAAATAATTATAAATTTTATCTCAAAACCATCATATAAACTTTTGATTTTCTATATTTGATATGCATCCTTTAACCCTTGATGGATTAAAATGAATAAGAATTTCTTTGTGGGATTTAATGTATGGATCAAAATCTTCACTATTATGTAAAATGTAAAGGTGAAGTTTCTACCACTATATCAAGGTAATTGTAATAACATATCTTCTTAAAATCTCTTCACTCATAAATCATTCCCTGTGACAAGACTTTGGGAGAACAATGTTTTCAACATTTGATAGGTAGTTAGTATAGAATTTAATAGATTCTTAAAAAATATATCATTCTTTAATAAATCCTTTTGGTGTACTTTGATTCTTAATATACCCTTTCAAAATCATCATATATCATTCAATGGGGTACATCTATCTGTAATGGATAGGACCACATAGTCGAACCTCTATTACCAAGTGATCCATCAGGTAGACCATTATATCAAATAATGATTGTGGGAAGAACATCTCTAATTCAAATGATTTGACTCCAACCTACTTATTAATTATGGGAAAAAAAATTTGTTCTATAATATTACTCTATATGTCTTTGAAAAATAAGTAGAGTATGGTTAATGCATTTCGTACATTTTGAGGCAGAATGAAATTGAACACAACATGCATTAAATCGTGCATCAAAACATGAAATCTGTGTGATTTTAGTCCTTATAACTTCAAATTAGTCATTCACACTACATTATTGATATTTGATGAATAACCATATGGAAATTTTACGCTATTAAGGAAAAGGGAAAATTTTAATTTTTCCTATCTGGATAGTGTGTAAGCTACTATAGGAAGAAAAGTATGAATTTTACCCTTCACTGGTTCCAACTCGTACTTTATCCGCATTTCAATCAGCTCCAACCTATACTTGATGCCATTTTCATTTTTCAAGTAACATTTAGTAACATTCCAATAATAGTATCAAATACATTTTTTCTACATGCTTGACATCAATAAAATTTCTATTATACAGAAAATTCCAATATGTTAATTTAAAAAAATTATATACTATTCCAAGATAATTTGGTAAGGTTTTTCAAAAATGGTTCACCAAAAATAGTGTCAATGCATTTTAGTTTATTTTATAGTTGATCACCCATTACTGGTGATAGTGTTGTACCCTATTCTATATTCCCATAGAATGTTATCTTTTAGGATCGATTATTGTGTCATTAAGGTAAAAATTTATGATGTCCTAAAAACACAGTCTTCGAGGTATGTTTCAACCAAACTAAATATGTGCATTTTTCACAAATGGGACACCCAAAATTCCTTTGATGTTAAAGCCTTCTAAATTTCCATAAGTTTGGAAGTCATTTATTGTCCCATACATCATGTCCCTCTATGTGAAATCTTCACTTCTATGAGAATCATACATTATAACACTTGGAACCATCATCATTTTTCATATCTTCGATCAATGAATCCAAATACACATACATATCATTAATGGGATTCTTTGGTCTATATATAAGTAGAGAAAACAAAATGTATTTCCGCTACATGCATAACCACTACAATAAGTTATAATTTACCAACATGAGGGGCCATGTACTATGAGTACTAATATATTCAAAAAAGGATTTATTGCATCTATATATAATACAAGATGAATGTTTCTCAACTCATTTCCAAATTTAGGATGCCTGTAATTAATTTTATTCCACTGAGTAGAATTAGTTGGATGAAGTATGTTACCATATTTAATAATTGTATTTTCATGCCATGTCAATTGTATTTTGGTTTCCTATCATTCATATAGTCTTCTAAACTATGGAATGATAAAAAATTCCTTACAGATTCATAAGGACTTGATTATTTTTTATTGTATCGATCTATGCCAAACTTAGTTCATTTTATGAGTAATTCATGATCCTTATGAAACAATATTTAATAATTTGTACAGGCGTGTGTTTTCTTAATGATAATTCCCATTGAACATAACATTCATTTAGCATCATATGTTCAACATGGTAGTTCATTTTATTCTGCCATCATATCATTCAGGAGGTCAAATAGTTCTATAAAGTTGGTGTCACTCCATCCAATGCCAGCTTTCAAATTACATAACCTCAACAAATCTGACCATGTTGTGTATTTAGTACAATAGGTATACAATGGTTTCTTGACACATCTATTTAACTCCTCAAATAACTTTGGACAATCATGAAGGTCATCTTAAATTTCCATTGTCATTTCTTCTCTTTGATCTCCATCATTATTTACAATAGTATTCACATGAAATGATCAATAAACCACTATATCATCACAATCGATGTCCACATTTAGTTTTTCTCCATGTTTAGTCCAAAATTTATAGCTTCGATCAATTCTGTGAAAAATCAAATGTTATTCCAAGTCCTACAGACTAATTTTTCTAGAATAACAACAATATAAACACAAATAGAGGACTTAAGAAGGGTAGTATGCATGCTCTCTTGAAAAATTGATGAACTCATTAACTACATCTTCATACACTTTTATTATACAATTAGAATGAGATATTCATCATCAATGTAGAAAGTTATAGAAAATTATAATAAGCTAAAATCAACATTTGATTTTTTCAAGAATTTTAGTATGTTGTAGAAATTTGGTATTTGAATTTAAGAAAATAATTACTCCACTATTCATGGTGTTATCTTATGAATTCAATCAATGTTGAAAGTTATAGACAAATTTCATCCTCATCAAATCATATCTTGAACATTTACCATTGATTTTTTTTATTTGACACACGTCCTCCATCTCTTGTGGACATGCACCTATGTTGCTTGAAAAACTCTAAGCAGTATTCATACATGGGATGACTAATTCTTATAGTAGTACAAGTCATATAAAAAATATGGGGTATGATTTTCAAGAAACAAATTGAAATAATAACTATTTAGGATATGAAGTTGATTAGGATGACAATTATCTACAAAAGAGATGGGGGTGACTCTCAAGCAAAAAATTGCAATAATAACTATTTTTTAAAACACATAAGCTATTTCATAAATACCCTAAACAAATGAAAATATAATATAGGAAATTAAGGAGTAATAAGAAACCCAAATATGATAAACTAGAATAATAAACTCTCATTAAATCTACAAGAAGATATAAAAATGTAGTGATAAAACTTTTTAATAAATAGAGAGTTATTTCATATACATGGATAGTAATCAAAGATTCCTAGGGGTGGAACCAATACATGTAGACCTAAAATGATGAATACCTAAAAATTATTTTTGATATATATACTTTGATAAATTTAATTCTATTTTTCAGAACAAGTGATATAATTACCTAAGGAAGTATTACATTTAAAATTAATGGAATATCAAATATTTTAAAACATCTCAAGAGTCTTGGGATGTCATATCACTACATCAACCCATACCAATGATTCTAGGGAGGTCGTTACATCATATCTTCCCATCTAAAGGATTTTAGGGATGCCATATAATACACATTGACCCGTCCTTGATATTCTAGGAAGGTCCATAACGAAGTGGGAATAAATAAATAATACACATCAACAAGATATATTACAAATAAGGGATAAAAAACACCAACCATTGTAATGTATATTCCATACACACTAGCCTCTACTGGGATTTAATGACTCCCATGAGGTCACGTTTTGAAAGTGGAATATCCTTTCTTCACATGGAAATCTAAAAGGAATCAAAAAATTAACAGATCTATAAAACATCACTTCCCTTATAAAGTATCTACTACACAAATACAAAAATAAATAGTCAGTTTAATACACCAGGAAATAGTCTCATAGGATACCCAACCACCTTCATGAAAATTGAAACATACAAAATTATATAAATGATAAAAATGAGATGGGACTTCTACCACATTGTTAATTACACTATTTATCCAATAAAAATAAATCATGATTAATTCATACTTTCATATAAATAAAAATTTGGCTTATAAATCCTAGACATTAATTCACAATTTCAATTGAGAGGGAAGGAGATGCTCTTATGGTCTGGTAGAGAAGTAGGGAAGGCTCATGGTATAGGTGTTTCACACTCTAAAAATTCCAAGAATCAAAATGGAGGATCTCCATGGCCAAATATGCAAAATGGTTAACTCACCACACTCATTTTTATAAAATAGCCTCCACCATGGCCAAAACCATTGATGTTTTACACCCCATATTCCCTAAGATAAATTAGAGAAAGGCTTAAATTCGAGAGAAGGTAGAGAAAGAATTACATTCGAACCTAGGATTCATTCTACCCTTGAATCGTTCAAGCATTGAATTTGAGCCTTTGATTTTCTTGTTCCTTGATTCGAGCATCGATTCACCAAGGAGGACAGCTGGTAGTGGGTGGCTTCCTCAAAAAGCTTCTAATATCGCAACGGGTTCGTAACTGTTTAGGGTTTTTTAAATAGATCAGGACACTTTTATCAACACTTCCAAAACAAATCACTGATCAAGATGTCTTTTATCATCTCTTAAGTAATAATGGTAGATAAATAATCCTTTCATCCTCACTTATTATATAAGCACTAATAAAGGGTTCATATTTATAATTATAAATAAAAAAATTAGTATATATATATAATATAAATATAAATAGAGAAAATATATCCTTTATTGAAATATATTTATCACAATAATATAATTATTTAAATTTATATTTATTTATTTATAATTATTTATTTATAATTATTTATTTATAATTATCTATTTATAATTATATAAATATTTTTAAAAAATAATATTTATATCATTATATATATTTATATAATTGTATTTATATTTAATAATTATATATAAATATAAATATAGTAAATATATTCATTATTTAAAAATATATACTTATTTATTTACAATTATATGAATACTATAAAAAATATTTATTTATTTATAATTATAAATATATAATTCTATAAATATAGTAAATGTACATTTATTTATAAATATTTTTTTACAAATAATTTTTTTACAAATATATTTTTAAATTTATTAATGAATATGTAATTTTAAGTGCATGCATGTTAAAAATGACTGAAATTGAATTAATTAAAAATAAGTACACATTAACAATATTGAAAAATGGATAAGTTTTATGTGTGTGCATTGTATATAAAAATTCATTAATTATGGATATGTGAAATCAATATATCACACATTTGATCTATGTTAAATTGAAAAATCAAATGACATTCAATTATATGTCCATTACTCTATGCAATTAGTCATTATTTTTAATTAATATTAATTTTTAATTATAAATAATTATTCACTAAATATATAACTATTTAATCTAAAGTGCATAAATATTTTTCAATATATAATCCAAATTTATATTCATTCAAATAAATTTATATATTTAATATACACAATTTATTAATATTATCAATAATTATCTAATTAATAAAATGTTTAATATTTTTCTAAATTTACTTATTTTTAATTTTTATTTGTTTAATTTTTATTTTTCATATATCTATATATTTAATACATACTATTTATTAGTTTTTATAGTTCATATAGAGAATAATCAATTTATTAATTGTTATCAATAATTATTTAATTAATAAAATTTGTAATATTTTTTTATAACCTCAATTTTTATTTTTTATTTATTTAGTTATTTCATTTTATTTATTCTGACATTTATCAGTGCTAAAAAATCACTCATAAAAGATTCCTTTATGAGCATTAAAAATATTTCACTGATAAATGCTATATTTTGTCAGCACTAAAAAAAGGTGATGATAAAAGGTTAAATTTATCAATAATTTCTTTATCACTAAAAAAGAGACCATTTATTAGTGGTTTTCTCTAGATCTGATAAATACCAGTGATGTTAAAGGCCTATTTTGTAGTAGTGAGATCGGTATAGAGACATGGTCTCGATGGATTTCTAGATGACCATCTACGAGTCTTTCTTTCCTCTGACTTTGAGCGATGATAGAGATAGAGAGTTCATGAACCTGTGGTAGGGGAGCATGTCAATTATAAAATACTCTTCCCATTTCACAAAGTTTTAGTGGTTAGCTCCTACTCTAGAAAGTGTTAACCTTATGACTTCCAGGTGATTCGAGGATGGGATGGTGTATGCCATCCGGTCGCAGGTCAATATTTTTTGGTTGACCACTACTTCTGAAATCATCAACCAAGACCTTATTACATAAGGAAACTTGAGGGAAGATGATGGTGAGATTCATGGAAGTTCAGCACCTAGAGCTACCAATGGTTCTTCCACTGGGCGAAAGAGTCATTTGAGGCTACTCTTGTTGGTAGTTGCAGTCTGGGTCCTCATGTAGATTGATTTATGATATATCACCAGTCCCAGAATCCAAGACACATGAATCCATAATGCTTGCGTGATCCAGTGGAGTGTAGAGGCTTCAGAATGATGGGGGATATCTATCACTTATACGGGACTTTCCATATAGTTTTTAACTAGAGGGGATCTACACCTGCTCCATGTTTAGGAGTAAGGCATATGGGATCTTGAATGGCTGGAAGCTATAATACCACTGATTGATTAGGACAATGTGGAGTTTGAGGAGGAGGTACTTAGACTCATGATACTCAGTTCCAGTAAAGAGGGCTTACTCAGGGAAGTCAAGGAGTGGCTTAGGGACATAGTAAAAACCAATTACATGTAGTACATCCTACACTAGATAAGTAGAGCATCAAACCTTATACTATACGAGGTATTATTCTAGAAACTTATACTTTAGTGTTGTTTTTATTTGAAATAGGCGCATCTCAATCTTTTATGTCTATGAAATTTATGGTTTGTATGGGCCTCAAGATCGAACACTATCATGGTGTTATGATGTTAGATACAATATTAGGTATCTGATTGGAGGGATTTCTTTTTTGTAAGGACCTTCCCCTTAATATGTGAAGATATCTCTCTGTAAGGAACATTTTCAACCTTAACATTATGGTATTTGATGTAATCATTGGGATGGACTAGTATTGTCCCAATCAAGCCCATATTGACTGCTATCATCAGATGTTGACATTTACATTACCATAGGGATTTTGGAATGTTCATAAGGGAGAATGAGATTTCAGTGCAACTAGAGATAGACATGAGCAGCCTAGGCTAGGTAGTGTGATAACTCAAATTGCCAGTATTTTCTTAGATTATTAGGGGTTACAACCTGCTATTTTCCCTCCTATAGTGGAGCATTTCAGATACATTTTTTCAGATGACTTATTTTTTCAACCTCCAATGAAATAGGTAGGATTTATTATTAATCTAGTAGCAGACACAACATCAGTGACCATTCATTCCTATAGGATGGAACCAAAGGATATTTGAGAACTTAAGAATAAATTATAGGATCTAGAGGATAAAGGTTTTATACTCCATAACACTTCTCATTGGGGTTCACCATCCTTTTTCCACAAGAAGGTAGATAGTACCTTTAGGATCTATGTGGATTAGCATCCCTTGAATCATCTCATGATAAATAATCACTATCTAATGTCTCGAATAGAGAACCTATTTGATCATCTCTAAGGTTAGAGAGTGTTCAAAAATATAGAATTTAGGTTTGGCTTTCACTAGGTGCGTGTCATGGAAATATTAAAATATAACGGGTGTTTCCAGAAGTTCCATTTTCCACTTTTATAAAAGGGGTTCACATACACCCTTCGAAACACACACCTCCCATTAAAAATTTTCTTGAAAATATATTTAAATATCCTCTCCTATAATCCCCCCAAACCTTATAAATTCCATGTTCACACTATGTTATCTTTATCCCTTCAATTATAATGATTTTTTAAGTGAAAATCTGGTCTCCAGCATAAGTAATGTCTCTTTAGGATTTTCATCTTAATACCACTATTATAAATCTGTTCTATCCATAATAATATGATGAAATAAGTATAATTATTATTTTTATATATAAATATATTAATTTAATAACCATTCTTTATTCCTCCCTATCCGATATGACAAAAAAAAGTGTTGTTACTACATTGGGCGGACTACCGCCTCCATAAAGTGATGTATTCCATTTTTTATCACCTCCATTAATGGATGATAAAATGGATATAATTGATGAATAAATATGATATATATAATATAATTGTTATTATTAAATTTAAATTTAATATCTACCATCACCCGTATCATTCATTGATAAACGAGAACACAGATTGTGCATACCTGTGGGATACCGCCTCCACAATGAAAATTTTCATCTTTCATCTAGATTTCAGTACATTATCTAAAAATATTAAAATATATTTCACCATAATAAAAAAAATAATATCATTATGATTATGTTATAATGATATTATGTGAAAAGAAATACCTCATTAACCATACTCACCAATCGAGTTAAAGCGTGTCGAAATCTGGGTCGGTTTGACCACCTAAATGAAAAATTCTATAAAATGATATTATATATGACTATGAGGATAATAAAAATAATATTATTATAATATAATAAATAAATAAATAATTATTGGTAAATTGTTCTGTAAATATTATATTAAGTATATATATTGTTATTAAAGTATCATTTCTATTCAATAAAATCACCGAAATAATCAAACACTGATTCCATTTTCAAGAAACTTAGCTGAAATACTTGTGGAATTAAATAATAAATTTTTAAAACAATATAAGGTATATATTAAAAAATATTAAATGATATATCAATAATTAAATTTTTATAGAATTATGTTTAATGATATCAAAATTCATATAAATGTGCAAAAAAACTAAAGTTATTAACACCTGATGGTCATAATACACAATAATTAATTAATAAACTCATGATAAAAATTATAATAAGGATTAAAAAAGGTAGTATATATTTTTATGGTGATTAAATATGATATTAAGTAATTTATTTTTTTATATAGTATATTATAGTTCATTTGACTAAGTAGGGACACAAGTTAAGTTTTTTTCATAACTTATTTTCTTTTCTTTGAGTTATAATGGTTATACTTGAACACAATTATTATAAGTATAATTATTTTATCCTATTATTTTATAAAATTTTATATAAAATGTACTTTATCTATATATACAATTATCTCTCAAAAATTCATTTTCATAGGATCATTAATTCTAATATTCTAATATTCATAAGAGTTTCTTTATCTCAAATTTTAATCGCTTAAGATTTAATATATCCACCATTCTTTAATTTAAGTGGTGTAAATATTTTACTATAGTAATTTTGTATCATTAATATATTATATTTCATGATATTAAATCTTTTTTTAATGTTATACCTCGTATGGTGTTTTGATTCAAATGTTACAAAGGTTATGAGAGGTTTTTCTAACTCAAATCATTTCCTTGGGCCATGATACCAATTATTTGACTATAAAATATAAAGATTAATCTATTATAACCTATAATAATGTTATGATGTATTAAAATCATCTTTAATTGGAAAATTATGATCTGTTCCAAATTATTCTTCCTTTATTATTTTATTGTTGTCTCAAAATGTATTTTTGCTAAGAATAATTATCATTTATTTTAAATGATTTTTTGTCATGTACATGGTTTTACTTACGTCCAATTTTACCCATTAACTAGTTGAAAATTAATTAATATTTAATAAAAAATGACCATTTTATTCTAATTTAGTCATTTTAATTTAATGTTTTCTCTATCCTTTTAATAATGTGGGTTTTAAATAAAATTATCTCAAAATGTTCAAAAAAAATCCATAATTTTATAATGAAAAGTTTTATCATCCACTCCACATTTTATTTTCTTAAACTTTATATATTTTAAAGTATATTTTATTTGAAACTCATTATATTAAGGCTTTCATAATTCTTCCCTTTCCATTCACAAAAATGTATTTTTTGAAATTAATTTGTACTTTGATGTTTTTAAAAGGTTTTTTGAAAACTATTTTATTTCACATTTATTTACCCTCCACGGATTATCATTCATGAAGTGCTGTTTCAATCACCCTATATATAGGTGTGTTGTTATGATATGATTCATTTTTTAAAATGATATTTTTTATATATTAGGATTTTTTATGTTCATGATAGGTGATTTTTTAAAAAGGTTTAAGAAACCCATTATTTTTTCCTTGGCTTTATTATGAGTTGATGAATGTTTTATTTTCAAGTGGAATAAAAATTTATGGATTATGAGACATGTGAGACCTAAATATATCCCCAATTCATTTGTTAAAGGATTATATCTCAGTTGATATAAATTTTATGTGAATGGGTTGGTGGGTATCTAGGTTCACAAAGGGTGAGTATGATGGTGTTTAGATCTACTCAAACTTTTATGAGTGGCTATGTTGGAGGGTAGCTAGGTTCACAATGATAAGAAATAATATTTTTATGATTATGAAACATTTTCACGTTTTTAATCAAGATATGTCGTGCTTTCAGGATTACACCATATTATGAATGTATTTCACACTTTTATGTCACACTCATGTGTTTTTGGTTATTGATATCTATTTTGATATATATATATATCTTTTATGATTAATTAATGATATTTTGATGATATTATGTTTCTATATCATGTTTTATGATTATCATATAGGTTATTATGATCCCATATTAATATATTTAAGGTTTTATCGTGTTCTCCCTCATGTTTAAATCTGACACTTTATGAGTTTTTTCCCTTACTAAGATTATGATATCACCCCTTTCTTATGTTTCAATTCCCCAGGTTATGAAGATGGTTATATCATGAAAGATGTATAGTTAAGGGTCTATAGGACCATGGTTGTGGATAAATGTTTGAAAGTGTAGTAAATTAAGTTGTTTTTGTAGATAATCTTCATGAAATTAAAACTTTAGGTCTTAGGGTTGTGTGACTATTAGTGAGATGTATTGTTTTTAAATCATGATATTAATGAATTTTTTAATTAATGTTTATCTTGTCTTGATTTATTTAACATCATATTCATTTAATTATTTGGTTTTGGTGACCTATTTCTCAATTATTTGTTGGGGATTCATGTTTATATAGTTTTTTACAAAAGTGAATGGGTATTTCATGTTGATGACATTATATAATCCATATTATGACTCTTAATCAGATAAGAATCTTATTTGGAATGAAGGTAACCATTTACTCATTCAGTTACATGGTTTCATACCTCCCTATTGTGACCTTATCACAACATACATTCATATTAAATCATTTAATATAAATATTAATTTAGTTTCATAATAAATCACAACCCATAACCTAAAGGATTAGTGTTTTATTTATTATATACATAATAAAAAAAATTTGAAACATGTTCATCATATACCATAACAAATCTTATCACATGATACCTATTTATACATATCGTACATAATATTCTCCTACACTTCCTATAGAATAGAAATATAAGAAAGTGTGATATCATATACTCTGTAAGGATAAACATGAGATAAAAAATAGATGATATGTGAGTGTAATATAAAACATGTGGGTATGAGAGCGTAGTCATGGTGCATGAATAGAAAATAAGGAAATCATTCCCAATAAAGAAAATATCATAAATAACCATTCATGTTATAAGGATTTATCATAATATAATACATGAGAAATGAGAGTGTGGAAATATGATCAAATAATCATGATCCATGAATACTTAACATATGTATAAGAATGTTCCATATATATAAGTATAGAAAATCATTCCTTATGTCAATAGGCACATCCATTACCATAAACTAATAGTGTACAAATTCCCTTAATGGTTTGGGTTTTAAGACAATCTATAACATTTCATATCATGAGATATAAATCTTTACCTAATGCATTAGACAGATGTGTAATTTTTTTCGCACCTATAACTTATTATATATAGTCCGTTAGGGGTTTGGGTTTACTCAAAATTCATAGTTATATCATGAGTCAATTATTTACTAAATAAAATGAATGTATATATAATTTTTGTCCCACACATCACATAATGAAAACCAAACATATGAATTTCAAAATAAAATAAAAATATTCATAATTCCATCATAGATTAATTAAACAATGGGAATCAAATAGGTTTAATGAGAACTTCCATAAGACATTACAATAACCCGTCTAGATAAATAAGTTGGATGTTATCATTGGAACATATTCTCAGTGAACCATAAAAAAAATAAACGATGTTGAAAAATACATTTATAAGAGAATTAAAATTTATATTGAGGAAAAAAATAAGAAATATACTTTACATTTATTGTTAACATTAATTTTAAATTAATAAATTCTATAAAAAATGGTATAGAAATTTATTTTTAATACAATTAAAACATGGATAGTAAGATTATTTAAGAAAATCAATAAATATATTGGAAAAAAATTATACAGAAAATGTTTCAGAAGGAGAATCCTTTCACACATGGTAAAAAAGGTAAAATTTAGAGGAAAACAACCATATCAAAAATGTCAAAAGAATAATAATTTTGTAAAAACGATCAAGTTCATTGAAAATTTCGTTAATAAATCATTGTATTATAGATAAGTACATCCATGAAACAAAATAATGAATATGTATATGGAATATAAATATTCATGAATTAAAGGAAGATGTAAGGTTTTGTTCTCTTACAAGCATTACATTAGATATAATATGAACCAGTGTGGTTGTGAAATGGTATAAAAAACCCATAAAAATACATTGAATAATAAAATAGATATTTATTTTGAGATAATTTTTATACAATCTCTCTACATGTGAATTTATTTCTAAAAATATCAAATTTAAAATTATATTGGAATTAAACCTCATACCTATTACTCTTGAATTGCATAAAATATATTTAAAATCATATATAATAAACATAACCAAATTAATAATTTATTTTATAAACTTATTAATATCTATTACACTTTTATATTCCTCAATTATAATTAATAGTTACACAAACAATAGTTTAATAATGTTTATTTTTATCAGCGAATGTTTGTAATTTGTTTATTTCATGTATGTTTCATAATGATGATGTTGGAACCCATTATTTGATACCAAGATCATCATTCCAATATTACGAAAGGTTTTAAAATCTGTTTTTATGAATTATTTATGTATCCCCATGTTCATTTGATGGAAATTATGGGTATGGTTTGTGAGAATCGAATCCTTGTGGCGCATGTTTCGGGTAATTATCCAAAAACAATGAGTTACATTATTTTGATCATTCATTTTTTGTGTTACCATTACAAAAAAATATTCAAAAAAACATTACCATTTAATATCATATATTACTATTATTAATATTTTTATTATCATTTATTATGGATATGGTGAAGATAATATAGCATCATTCATTTAGGTGGCTAAACCGACCAATCAAGAACACATTATAGAGATAAATGAGATAGAGTATGAAATTATATAAAAGAAATGTCACTTAATTTGAATAATAATTATTTCAATATAAAATAATTAGAGTGTATAATGTGATTCAGTAAGAATGGAAATGAGAAAATATTTGAAATGAATAAATTATTACTTGTTACCTTATTTTGAAAAATCACTCCTTGTTATAATAACTTCCCTCAAAAAATGAATTAGGACTTCCTGTAACCATAATTTTTAAAACATGGATGAAAATTCTTTAATAAGTAAAATAGCCAGTGGTTCTATTGACATTATAAGGAATAAATCATTTTGAAGTGAGTGGAAGTGATCTTCTTCTATAAGTGAAAATGAGGAACATATCCTTGGAAAATAAAGTTAGGCGAAGGGTAAAGAAGGAATCACATGAGAGTTAGGTTATTTAGGTAAGTAAATGTGGGTGAGATATGTGATTATTAAATATAAAACTAAAAAATATCCTCTATATTGTCTAACTTTCAAGTTAATTACAAAAAATTCAATCCATGACGATTTACCACTTTTTAAACTTTTTAGCTTGTTTAAATTTGTTACCATGGTAATTGTTTTTTTCAAAAATATAATATAACCCCTATTACACAATTTAGACATTATGATAACAAATTTAGACTCTATTTAATCTAATTAAATCTCTATATATTTACAATTTAACATATTGAAACATAATATATATAGAAAAAACTATTTCTTTAGAAAAATGAGTTTTTAAAGACTAAGTGTTCTTAATATTATTTAATATCAATTACTAATTTAATGAGTGATAATATCATTGTTAAACATTTAAAAATTACATTATTTTCACCAATTTAATTTATTAAGATAAAAATATACAATACATAAAAAATAGCACTTTGAAAAATATAATTTTCTAGCATTAACTAATTCTAACCACATTATATTAAAATTAATTAGTCATAATTTAAATTATTGATTTTATCAATCATTGGAATAAAACTATTTTTTGAATTTTTTAAACAAACAAAATAATTATTTAATAATAATTATAATATATAACTAATAAAAATACATTTTTCTTATAAATTTTTTTAATTAAATATAATCTATTTACTTTATTCCTAAATTAATATATGATTTCCAATTACACAAATTACCAATTAAATATACCCAATAACTATATATCCAAAAACAATATTTCCAATGACCATATTTCCAATGTCTATATTAAAAAAAGTTATATCTCATACTTATATATATTCTTACAAACATTCACCCTATTTAATTTTCTCTAAACAAGTATATTATATTTCTATTTTTTACTTATTTCTATAGAATCAGTGGGGATTATGAACTTCATTTAAAACCATGATGATAAGGATTTCATGTTCATAATGTTTATATTTATTTTTTGACTTATTCTACTTCAACTTTTCTTAATGATGTTTCATATTGTATTCTCTTGATGTATTAATTTTTTTCTTATCTTATAATATTTTATTCCAATAAAATGTGTCACAAATTATTTTAGTTTGGTATTGTGTGTGATACAAGATATTCAACACAATATTTTTTTAATTGAAAAAATACATAGTAAAATAATGTGGTTCTACATTCTACAACCTTAAAATAATTTCTCCCTAAAAATTTTGTTACTCTCATGAAAAAAATGAGTGTAATTATACCTCAATACATCTTTAGGATCACATGTTTCTCATTAAAACCTATGAATCTTTCATAGAACTTTAACCAAGTTAGTTCCCTTGCATTGAAAACATATCCTAAAACACTCTAAGATTAGAGGGTTGAATTATGGTGTGACTTTATTCTTATCTTATAGGATCTTACTCTTAGGTTAAACAAAGTAGTAAAAATATATATTTATTTTATAAAAAAATATACTTATATATTTTAGTAATGTAAATTATGGATGGAAATATTTTACTGGGTTTACCCAAAAGATATAATCAATGGATCAAACATTAATGTTTTTTTATGTGCTAAGGTTGTAATAATATACCAGGATTGTTAAAAGGATTTGAGAAGGGGTCGCTACTAATCTCTGGAATAATGACTCTTCTTGTGAACTTAATCATTGTTCAAGATAAGGGTATTTATTTTATGTGTCACTCACAAGTCACTTAATGGAATTTTTTAAAATAAACACCAATATTTCGATGGTGTTGATGTTATTTTTCTTTCCTTTATTGTTTTGAAAAACATATCTTCATAATGTTCACTATTTTCTCTATATGTTTAATAGAATGTTTTAAGAAATATTTATCCATGTGTGAACCCCAACTTGAACTGTAGTTATTAGTGTAAAATACACCATGTTTCTCTATGATATGTTATCATTCCTTGTTTCCTTACAAAAAACTTGGTTTTTTGTCCAATATCTCCGATGAGAATTGCTAAAATATTTAAAACATCTTCCATTACCTCATTCGGCTTCAGGTTCTCTATGATTAAAAAATATTTCCATTTAATTACCAAATTTACGTCATCAATATTTAAATTCTTTGACTATGTCCTGACATTTCTTTTCCCATGGAATATCATAAATCCTATTGAAATAGGATAAGATATTGGCTAAAAATTTAGAATAACTCAATTCACAACACACCTTCCTCAATGAAACGATTTTCTTATCTTCCTTTTTTTCCATCCAAGAAACTCAACATGATGCAGCACTACACCTTATCTCCACATGAGTTCTCCAAGGATTTTAATACACCTATAGGGTTATTCCCCATTATACATAGGTAAAAAATCCAATCAAAACACCTATCCCTATAGAATGGATACATCTTTAAGATGTTTTGATATTCGTTGAACCCATTAAATCTTACCCTTACATAAGATAGGAGTATCCTTATGTGATACAGGTTATATTTATATAGGATAGAGACTAACCTTAAGAGTATTGGATGTTTGAGTTACACTTAAAAACAAATTTGATCAATTTGATGGAAAAGAATCATTATATATATTTATAAAATACACCTTGATGTATAATTATTAAACGGTACCCTTATGAAGAACCCAAGTTACCCATATATAGATTCAGTATTCTAGATCTACCTTATACATTTCATTTATTACCTATGAAAAAATGATTTATTGGGTACCCTAAAATTTCTCAAAGGTTTCCCTTATGAAACATTAGTATTTAAGAACCACCTTTATATAGGTCAGCATATACCTTTATGTAGTCTCCATACGATTTATGTTTACATTGACACATGGTGTTGGTACCTTAATGCTGCTTCCAAAAATTTCTCAAAAAATATAAAGACACTTAATTAATAAAGAATCCAATATTATCAACTAATGGGTCCAAAATTTTCCCACTTTGGATTTTGTTGTCAATATTTATAACATCAAAATATTTAAACCTTCCATGATCTCCCCCGGAATGAGACACCCTCCAATCCAAAAACATTTTAATTCCCCCCCCCTTTGGCACTAAAATTACATGGTGGGTTAGTCCAAAGTTTCCTCATTGCAACCACTATTTCAATAAAAAAGGATAAACAAACTAATTAATTTAGTCTTTAAGCCCATGAGATACTTATCATTGTGTAGGAAACAAGATAATTCATCAATGAATACAAGTATTTCTATATGTTTTAGATCAAATATTTCTTAAACATCACATTCACCCCTATCTGATATCTCCCCCTATTCACATAAAAATACTTGAAACTTCACATAGATAAAAAAATTGAAAGTGAAACAAGGTATAAATATATGGAGTATGATGTTTTGACCAAACCACCTTACCGGTAAGGAGGTGTGTGAACACCAAGGTTAATCTTATGTCTAATAAATACCTATATAGCCCATTGTTTAGTCAATATATAAGACACTTATTAGTTATTAACAATATATTACATTTTAATAACCACTTTTTATAAATTTTATTTGATAAATTGATTTTTATATTTTTCGTCTGAGGGTATTTTACATGATTCTTAGTGATATATATAAAAATATTTTTATCATATAAATTGATCATAGGTTTATAAACTTTTTTTCCAAGGTCTTAAAATAATTGCTACAATCATTCTAACTGTGTACATAATTTTGTTACTAATTTGTATTATTATTCATTTTTTATAAATAAGGTAGTCTCATGGTTCTTTATTATCGATCCTATACACTAGTTACTAAGAAATAAGTTTCCTCCACTAGTGGATATTATATCTACCACAACAGATGCCAAGTCATCATACGAGATGACTAAAAGTTCACATTCTTTATCAGGTTTGAATGAAAAAAATGGTTATTAAAAAATATATCTCATGACTCTTTTTACTACTTCCATATTTTCCATAACAGGTTTACTTTAAAAATAAGATTTCAAGAAAACAAAAAAATCTATACCAGACCGAGTTGTTATAATGTACAACAAAATTCTAATAACTTTTATATAAATAGTTGGATCCACTATCTTTTCATATTCGACTTTCTTATGTTTGGTTTCTAATACTATAGAGGCTAAAATAAATTCTAAATCAAGTATTCAAAACTTATTAAGAAACTAAGATATATATTTTTCCTACAAAATAAATTTATATTTTTTTTAAATCACATGATAACTGAGAAAATGTGTGAGTTCACTTACCACTAACATCTCAAATATAACCTTCATTAAATCAGAAAATTCATGAACTTATTGTATCTTTTTTCCCATAAAAATAATCTCATCTACGCATAATAACTCCGTGACCTTTTCTTCCTTTTATATTTTCACATAAAAAAATTAAACAACTATTACTATCTGAAACTTTAGCTGCTTCAAATTAAATCAAGTCTATAATACCAAGCACATGGGGCTTGTTCAATCCAAAAAAATCCTTTTAAAATATTTACACCTTAGTTTCATACTATCCTATCATAAATCCCATGGGTTATTCAATATACACATCTTCTTGAATAACTCCATTAATTAAAGTTATTATAACATCTATTTGATATATTTTGTAAACCCTTTGAATAGATACTAATAAAAATAATTGGATAGATTTAGGTCATTCCACTCGAGAAAAATTATCCTTTATATAAACTCCTTCAACTTGAGAAAAATCTTTACATACTAACCTAGTTGTATTATGTAAATTCTTATAATTCTCATCAAGATTATTTTGAAAGATCAATTTCAAATCAATGAAATTTTGAATATTAGTTCTATCTACAAGTTCCGAGGTCTCATTTTTATTTATCTGATCTAACTTATCCTTCATGACATTCACCCATTCCTTATCTATAACTGATTATTCAAACTTTTTTGGTTCCACATTAAATAATAAGGATTCATGTTCTGTAATATTTATCATATATGTATTTTTAGGTGTATTCTTATCCCAAATAATATTTTGTAGATAAAATTATATACTCTTATCTATTTTTTATGGTGTAAGCCTAAGTTTTTCAACCATATTTTCTTCCTCATATTATGATTATGAATCATTACATCTTGTAATATCTTCCACAACTTCAATAATTTAAGGATTTCCATTATATCCTTCATATATCTCATTTAAAAATGATCCTCTATCTTTTTTTATCTCTTTTCCCTGAAAAATTATGGCATCATTAAATTCAATTATTTTTCCTATTATTTTGTTGAAACACTAGTAGTCTTTGTTTTTCATTTAACACCCTAAGAGGAAACCTTCATTTATAGCACCACAATATTTACCTAGGTTTTATTCTTTGTTCATGATGTAGTTTTATCTTCCAAAAACATGAAAATACATCAGAGATATATTTTTCCTATAATACATATAATATGGGGTTCAATTTTCTTTAAGGTTGATAATATCATGGATCTAAGTGTAAATATATACATGAACTTTTTCATTGTAGTAATAACATGGATCATTGCTTTCAATAAGTAATTATTTTACTATATTATTCACCATCCTATTTCTTCATTCAATTACTCCATTTTTACACAGAGGTATTGATGAATATATCTCATACCTAATTCCATGTTTTTAGGATAATTTTCAATCACAATAGATTTATACTCAGTCCCATTATCATGTCATAAAATCTTAATAGTGTGTATATTATCATTTTATGATTGATTCATTTCCTCATCATATAATACATCACTTCTCATTTACTCTAAATAAAAATACCACAACTCATATGACTGTAGTAATCAATAAAAATTAAAAAATACATTTCTAAATAATTTTCGGAAATGTTAAAGGGACTATTCACATTTTTGTACACTAGATCATAAATATTTTATGATCTTTTTATATTTGTAGGGAAACATAAATTTTTTTCTATGATTAATGTATCACATATATAATCCTTATCATTATTTCAGTTGGTGTTATCATTTTTTTATTTAGCGAAGATATTTATCAATGATATTTTGATGTATATGTATGAATATATAGTGAAATGGATAATTTTCATCATTCATGATGTGAAATCTTGAATTTTATCTACTATAAACCTTGTAGAGATTTTATGTGGACCTATAACACTTTATTAATGAGAATTCAAATTTTATTTAC
This sequence comes from Viscum album, assembly GCA_963277665.1. Lineage (NCBI taxonomy): Eukaryota > Viridiplantae > Streptophyta > Magnoliopsida > Santalales > Viscaceae > Viscum > Viscum album. The sequence goes on along the minus strand of OY728119.1, from coordinate 160,999,478 downwards.
AAAGAATCATTTTTGATTGAACATAACTTAAAATATTCATTCACACATCTATCATAATTTTAAAAGATTATTCAATAAAACATTCACAAAAATAATATCTCCAGTTTAAAGTTCATCAATTGTGAGCATCGTTGCACTATTTAATTTTATTTCCTATGTAGTTTCATTACCAAATTTACAAGTTTAATTAGTATATTATTTTATATTATTTATTAATTTTTCATTTTCTGTAATATGGGATGAACACAAACTTTTAATAATCCATGTTCTATCAATCTTGGAGGCCTTAAGAGTAGCCTCTTCATGATTTTTTTTCCTTCCATATTCTTCTCTATCTCCAAAAGACCAAAATTAGTTGGTGTGTTAGAATCCATATCATTTCTACTTTATTAATTAGAAATTTTACAAAATTCATCTTATTATTATAGAATAGAGTACAAGTTCTGTAGAAGGATATATTGATATTATTCCAAACCCATTATTCTTGTCTTTTATATACTGCATTCCTTCTTTCTTTTTTCTTGAAAACATTATATTTGTGCCCAAAATTAGATCAATTAAATCAATAACCATAAATGGATTTACCCCTTAGATATGAGGAATATAGTGAATATATAATTCATTTTATATAAAGAATTTATCCTTATACATGTCTTCATGACTCTATGTAGTAGTTAATTGGTTGTCCCAAAAATCCAAAAAATTTAAACTTAATTATTAGAAATATTTTTCTACTTCCATCACTCCATATATCACCTACCAAGGAAAAACATTCAATTTATCTCTTCATTTTGAGATTCTAAAACTAATTTCCCCTTTTCTTTATCCCAATATTGAAATGTTTGAGGCTTTTATTGTTAAGTATTCATCCTCACAGTGAAAACTATTTTTACCTATGAATATAGGGCTTTGGACTTAAATTTTTTTTAAATTATGGTTGATAATTGCTTAACCTTTTTTAAGAGTTCTATAAAATACAATCTCTAAAACTGTAACTTTTTATTTAGATCAAAAATGTGATTTATTTTCCAATTTTTTATTAACAACTTATTCATATGATATAAATTATTTTTCTACCCCTTTGAGGTGAAACTCATCAACTTATTCCTCTTTACTTACATGACACTTTATTTTAAAATTATTTGTGGAAGAAATTAATTTTTTTAAATATATTTGGGGAGAAAAAATCCTTCTTGGTCTTGAAATAGATCCAGTTTAATCATCCTAAACATCAAATCTTTTCATCCACTTAACTATTATGTGTCTTATTTTTTCACATCCAAAACACGCAAGAGGGAGTTTACCCTAAAATGTTTCTTTTCCTATCTTGAATTTTCTATCAACAAGAGATATAAACTCATCATCAATAACTTTCTATTTTTCTAGTTCATTATTTATGTTTATATTTTATACATATTTTAATGTAATTTCTATACTAACCTAATTATTTGTTCCCTCAAGCTTTATTCTTATCTCACAAGACACAAGACGTTTCTATATATAATCAATATAATGTTAAAATATATTTATTTTTTCTAAATTAGACACCTTTTGATTGAAATGAGGTGAAAGAATTCTCAACACATTCTTCATAATTTTTATATCTTGTATGACAACACAAATACCCCTAATAGGTCTATAAACTTTAATAGTATGATTAAAGAAACCATCCACACTCTAGTCAAGATTCATTTTAAGTCATCAAACATATTATGAAAAACCTATAATAATTATTCTTTAAAATTTTTGTCTCCTTTATAAATATGTTCAAATTTATCCCATATAGCCTTTATGATGGAACACCCAATTAACTTCATAAAAATATGATTATATAGAGAACTAGAAAAATAATTCCTACTATTTGTAAAATCATCAAATATATTTTTCTCAACTTCAATCATATATAATAATAAAGTATCAGTTAACTACACACCATTAATTATTATAGTGATCACTTTTAATCCAATACATTTAAGATAAGATCACATCCTTTTTTTATGTATCTAAAAATTTCAAACATTAAATAATTGACTTCTTATAACAATAATAACATTCTCCATGATGAATGATCCTTATGGGAAAATTCACCATCAAAACTTGTAGTGTTGATACCTCTTATTGAAACCACGGATCAACACGCCCTAATAGGGGATGGGTGATTTACAATCAGAATTATATTTTATATTTTTTTTTCGAATTAATACTTCCCAAAGGGAGAGGTAAATTTATTAAAATAAAATAAAATTAAGGGAGTCTAAAATGTGACTTTTTACAATAATAATTATTGTAAAAAGAAGATAAAAGATATTCCAAGAAATTCATCCACTTCTTAGTAATATTCCAGTATAAATGAATTGCATCATCTTTGATCACCTTCCCCACAGTGGTCAAGTCACACTCAAGAAAAATATTCAACCATCTGTGCCTTTGCACAGCTTTAACCGCATCGATGACCCGAAGAATTTTAGTATATATAAAAGTAGTAGTACCAAAGATTCCATAGAGATAGTCCAATTCCTTACTTGTGTGATCTCTAGAGTTGTAACAATACTCAGAAAAACCTAGATTACCTCTTGGATTTCCATACATGTTGAAATTGATACATCCATGAAAAGTACATAGTAATGACAATTCTATGTTACCAAGGGGAGGGTGATATTTACCTGTAATCCCAAAGATTTAATAATAAATAAATCATGAAAATAATTTTCCAAAAATCTAGATTGAATTAAATTTTCCCATTTTATAGGACTAATAATCTATAGAAGAGAATATTAGAGGTTGAATCAGATACCTTCATGAATTAATCTATTTTGGATTCTCTAAATGATATGAAGTATTTCCATGCAATCCACTTATAGCATATTCTTTATTTTCTGTGAAATTTTAATGTTAAAACATGCTTCCATGAAATCATATATAAGAATAAAATGAGGGAACCGAGCTTAAAATAGGTCATCCACAGTATACCATAAAGAAAAACATGTGACACAGCTCAAAAATAGATGATATATGTCATCATAGTTTTGATTTCACCAAACACACTTTGAAAAAATACTGGTTCTTACATATTATAGAGAATTATTTATGGGTAACTTTTAGTTAAACACTCTCCCTGAAAGAGAAAAATGGGATGGAAGAATATAAGGTTTTATGAGATTATTTATCTATCTTTTATTGTGTTCCAGAACTGTCTTTCAATAGAAATATTTTTAAGATAACATCATTTTGATATTGTGTTACCATATAAGAATATCATGATCACCAATGAAATTGTAATTTAGGAAAATCTTTTTGATTTCATTAGGAATATTGTTAATAGGTAATTCCAACTATTCTTTAGTTGAGATGTTGATATCTAAAGACATGTCATGGGATGTAAGGTTGCAAATGGGAGGGATTCCAAACCAACTATCTTTCCATAAATTAAGAGAATAATGAGTGATGAAAATACAACGAGAGTAAACCATAATAATGTAAATGGAATTTCTAAAGCTAGGACAAGTCGAGGATTCCATATAATTGACATTTCCTACTTTATGTTTTCTAGGAAATCTTTCTCTTAAAAAAATAAATACCTTAATATATCCTATTGATAAGTCTGCACATAAATCTAGCTTGTAAAGTGTGATTAAAGTTGGTGATATTATTAATTCCTAGCCCACATTAATCGATTGGAAGACAACAAATTTTTCATGGGGTAGTATCAATTTTACTTTTGAAAATTCTTCCACTCCAAATAAAATTTTTAATAGTGATTTTGGTACTTTTTATGAGAGAAGCTGGCTATTTGTAAACCATAAAAGAATAGATGAATTTTAAAACAATGTTATCTTTTAAAAGACAATTGTGGCCATCCATTGATAAAATTTTTCGTTTCCATGATGATAATTGGTTCTTAATTTGACTCACAACATGAGAAAAATGACCAGCCAGATATTTTCCCCAAAACATAAAAAAAATTATAAGTGAATGGGAAAGTGTCTTCTCTAATACCGATCTTAGTGATGATATTCACACCCCTAGATGTAGGAATTATTTTACCAAACTAAATAAAATATTTATCCCAACTAATTACCTACCTTGAAACTTTCTCATAATGGAGGAGGTCAATTTCTAAATTCATAATGTTCCTTTAATCCCCTGAATAAAAAAAATAATTTCATAAAAATAAAATTTATGAGTAGGAGTAAGAAAAAATCTACCAGTTCTAATGGGTGTAATTTTTTTCTAAGTCATCAATCTAAGAATAATTCTTCTCAATTAACCGTTAGTAATGTAAAAATGAATGGCTAGAAGGGTATCCCCTAGTTTTATTGCTCTTGAACAAGATATGTATTCCTCAGGTTATCCATTTATCAAGAATGAAATATGGGCATAACTCAGGAGTATTTTCACCAAATTAACAAAGACATCATTAAATAAAAACCTTTTCAAAACACCATAGATGAAACCCCAATCAATTGTGTTATAGGATTTATTGACATCTAATTTGATGGAAACGCTGCCTCCTCTATAAGTTTTATGAAGGAGGATAACATATTAAAATGCCATAACAAGACAATCATGTACAGTTCTGCCTTTGATAAATCCAAATTTATTTAAAGACACTATAATGTTAGAAATGTGAGAAAGCCTTTTGGATAATATATTCTCAATTATTTTGTAAATTGTGTTAACAAGAGAAATCAACCTGAAGAGGTGTATCTCATTATCATTCTCAACTTTAGGGATGAGGGAAAGGAATTGAGAATTGATTCTTTATGTAATACGACCACCTTTAGAAAATAATTAAATAGTATTCATACATTATTGTGGATAATGTCCCAAAAATATTAAAAGAAATAATTCGTAAAACCATCTGGCCTAGGAGTGATTCTTCAATATAGACTAAAAATGCCCAATTTAATTCCAAATGAAATAGTAATGGAAGAGAGGGTATATTTATTATATTGAGCAATACGTTTTGTAATAATGTATTATAAAAACTCATTGTAAGTATAATAGGGACAAAAAGGAATCATTTAATAGGATACAACATATGTCGAAAGGTCTTACCACTTAACAAAGAAGTTACCATTGTTAGAAAGAATGGTCAAAGGCTTGTTGATTTTCCTAACCGTTTAAAGATTGTTAAATAATTTGGTATTTATATAACTACCCTTGATTCACTTAACTTTAAAATCTTCCCATTTTATTCTCTCTTTAAGATTGATTAAGACATTCAGATCATGAGTGACCATATTTTCTTGTTTAAGAACAATAGAAAAATAATTTCCAGGGTTTATCTCTTGGATTGAAATATATAAGGAATAATGATATGATATTTTTTCATCAATGTGGCTGAATTAATTCTTAATCCATAATTTCAGATTTTTCTTAAGGATCTTGAGCTTTAAAACACAATAAATAGCTTCATCTTTTAAGTTTATAGAGCTCAATGTCTCCCGAATCAGAGTTTTATAGTCAGGGTGAGTAAACCAGAAATTATTAAATATGAAGGGTAAACGTGGTCTATCCATTTTAGAAGTAAACATTTATAAAATGGTATGGTGATCAGAGTTTAATTTAGAAATGGTGGAGCAATAAATAGAGGAACAAGTGTTAATGGATGCATCAATGATAAAATCTTTTTCCAGATTTTTGGGAATAACTTAGTGGAGGTAAATTCTATACCAAGTAAATTTTGACCCAACAAGGGTGATTTCATAGAGATAGATATCCTCAATATAGGATTTGAATTATCCTGTTTATATAGAAGAAATTCCCATGCCAAGAATCTAAATGGTATTTAGAATAGAATTAAAATCCCCCATGATAATCCATGGGCATCTTATAATGTTACAATTATCCAAAATGGCCTACCAAAAATCTCTTATATACTGATATCTATTGAAAGAATAAATGATGGAACAGTATTTCATATTTCCTTCATAATTTTAATTAAATTTAACCATCTACTCGAAGGAGATAATGGATGATATTCCTTCATTTATATTAATATTGAGAACCCAAAGTCTCTTAGTATCATTTCTAGATAAATTTGTTCCTATTAGTTGATAACCTGATTTATCTAGAGAAGCAGCTTTCTATGAGAATATATTCTTTATCTTAGTGAGACCCAAAATATCAGGTATATTCTAGCTAATAAATATATTAAGATCTCTAAATATTTTAATTTTCTAGATCCCATTACTATTCCATAAAAGAATTTTCATTTGAAAATGTGTTTGGAGGAAAGTCCTTTTTTCTTCTCAATAGAATTTTTTTCCTGGTTTATTTACTACTGACAATTGATTTTTTATCATCCTTTTTATCATTTTAAACTTATTTAATGGGATGATTTAAAGGATTTGGGTAGTAAAAATAAATATCTTTATTGGAATCCTTCTCATTATTCAATTCAGTTGTTATTGTTTCATCGCTAGGGCCTTAATTAATATGAATTCCAAAACTGGACTCCTGATTAATTACAATAGTTGTGCTCTTTGTATCAACACTTTCACCAAAAACATTTGGTTCAATAGTATCCATTATAGGGATACCAACACAAGGTACATAATCCACTGAAGTAACTCTAGAACTATCAGGACGGGGGGGATTCCTTTACACCAACATTAACATTTTTTTCATCCTGAGAAAGATCATCATTTATGATCCGTTACTTCTCATACTGATCAAAAAGGAAAAGAATAAGGATGTATGTTGGGTCACCAGCCAAATATTTAGTAGTAACATCATTGTATATTATATATAATTGTTCTTCTACCTTAGAATCATTATGATATATAGAGAGGTAATTTCTATAAGGCTGAGAGGAAGAGTCATCAAATTAAGTAGAGGAAGAATTTGGGGGATCATCCAACACAGACCTGACAGTGTTCAAAACATCCATATAAATATCCAAAAAAATACATCCTCATTTATTTAGTAAAAATTGGGATCCAAACTATTTTTTTAGGGATCTTAACCACCATCCATGTATTCCTCATCATAATAGAGTCCCAATTGTTTCCTTTAACATCTTTTATATCAAAATCATTTGTTTGATTTTTTACCCATATTCAGGTTTCAACTATCCATGGGGATTCATTTCAATACAGAATAATATATTTTCTTGTGATTAATCAAATGACTTATTTTCATTCATATATATTAAAAATGGGCTTAAACATCCTTTGAATATGTCTACATTTGGATATGTTGTGTCCTAAAATCCTAAAAAATCACAGAATAAAGGAACAAACCCATACATTATTTTTACCTTGATCTTAAGATAATTGTTAATAAATAAAATCACATATAAAGGTTTAATATCAAAATTAGCTTCAACTAGGATCCTTATATACATCCCTATTTCACTATTCATTGTGTGATGGTCAATCTCCAATACAATTGGAATGATCATTCAATATTTTGGGGTGCCAAAAAAAACCCAATTCATACCATGAAGTTGATTCCAAAATTATGCTATTGAATTCCTTTAAGTAAAGGGATTGAAGTTAATTTTCCATTATGAAATCCTCATATTACCAGGCTTCAGGAGAATCTTACCAATCTTCTAAATAGCTTCAAGATCATTTTTTATTCTCAACAAGATGTGAAAGAAACCTCTACAAATCAAGATTAGTTTCCAATATTTTCCTCCCCAGCAATGTGAGATCAGTGATTTAAGATCATCATAGGAAACCAAATTTTACACTTTGGAAAACATAATATGTTCAAGAATGGAGAATATTTAAAAATCTATTATTTTTTGAAGCGTTTTTTGGATATTCCACAATCAAAAAGCAACCATCATATAATTTCTTGAAAGAAGAAGGTATAAGGAGCTCAAAAGGACCAGTATCAGATCCATGAAGATCCTCCAAAAAGGAAATTATTCTGATCTTCATCATTGATAAGGATCCATTAAATTTAGTTTTTCCTCTAAATGTTTGGTGGAACCATATGGTTCACAAACAACACTATTGGAAGATATTTCCCATTCGAAGAGGAAGGAATCCATGAATCCAACAGGGAATCATATAGAAGAAAAATAATTTTATCAAATCAAAGGGTATCTTGTGGATCATCACCAATTCATCTACCCTGAGAAATAAAAATCCATCATGGTCAGAAATTATTCCTCTTACATTGGATTTATTTGATCTCTAAATCAAAATACTGTAAAAAACACCTATAGTAATGAATTTATTTTACCAAGAACTTAGGGTCAATTCTCCCAGGTCATATGAAGGTGAATCCAATGATAGTAAAAGTTCAGGTTTTTTATCTGCGAGACAAACTAGATCAATTCCATGTTCCTTCAATGCTCTACGACTGATCTCTCATGAATCAATGTTTTACTAGAGAGAATCCTTGGTATTTCATCTTCACCATTGGATCTTGATGTCTAAGGTGAGTTTCATGAGATCTAGTTAATGACTCCTCTACTGAGGGACAAATGATGTTCTTCTGTTGAAGGTAGTAAATTATACCATAGAAGGGCATGCATGTTCAATGAAGAATATGATGAAGTCCCGCATTGTGCCTATTTACCATTTCATCACTCAAGATAATTTTTTTATCTTATTTGATATTTCTCCTAAGTTAAAAAGATCAATACATCCCTATACTTATTTTATGCACATGTATACTAGTAAATATGGGGAATGTGAATTGTGATAAAAAATATTTTACATGGTTCACATAAAATATCTAATCTAAGGAGAACACATAAACATTTTTTTATGTTCCAGGGTTGTAACACTCTATACTAGGTTTGTTACATTGATTCGAGAAGGACTCGCTACTGATCATACATGTAATTCCTCTTTCTATTCTTTTACTCACTGTTCAATCTAAGGAAATAAAAATAATTTACAAATCATAGGTTACTTACAGGAATTTTCAAAAACAATAACACCAATATGTTGAGTGTATTGATATTCTTCTTCTTCTCCACCTTCTTTTGAAAAAAAAATCAAAAAATATATTATATATTATCTCCCTATTTCAAGGACCTTTTCGAGCTATATTTATCTCTGTGTGGACCCCTTTCTAAACATACATTAATTTTGTAAACTACACCATATTTCTACATACTATCTTATCATGCCACATGCCTATGCAATTAACATAGTTAATTTCAAATAACTCCTCTAAGAATTCCTCCATGATTTAAAATTTCTTATATTTCCTCACACACCTTCTAATTATTTAGGATTCAAAAATATTTCCATTTAATTCCCAAATTTAAATATGCTTGTTTTTAATGCTTTAACTATGGTTTAGATCCTTTATTCCTATACCATAACATAAATCCTATTGAAACTACATGAGAAATTGGTTACAACTTTATGAAAACTCATTGGGTACCACACCATACTTTGTGATTTGGTGTTTTTTCTTTCTATTTTTTCATCCATGAAACGTTATATGATGCATCCCTCTACATTATATCCATATGAGTCCACCATTACTTTCAACACACCCATAGCAGGTTTCCTCATTTTACATGGGTAACGCCTTAGTTAAAAATGCCTAATATTATATTGTGGTACCCATTTTTATCCCATTTTGATATTTTTAAAGCCCTAAAATCATGAGATAGAAGTACCCTTAAATGAGCGAGTTTACCTTTATGTGGGATAGATACTACCCTTACTTAAGTACTAGATGATTGAGTTACAATTAAACATGAATCATCTCACCTAGACATAGAAGAATCCTTTTATATCATTATACAATACACCATGATGTAGAATCATTCTTGGGTACCCTTACAAAGCTTATAATTTACCCTTAAACAACTTTTGTATTTTAGATATACCTTCATGTAAGACATATATTACTTTTATGTTGAATCATTCATGCGTACTCTTAGTTGGATTACAATTTACCCTTACATAGCTTCAGTATTTTAGAACTACCTTTATGTAGGTATGTGTATACCATTACACAACTACCATATACTAAATGTTTACCTATATATATGTTACTTATACCTTTTAAATTCTTCTAGAAACTTCTCAAAAAATGTAAAGGTGCCTAATTGACAGCATATCCAACCTTATACAAGAATGTTTTTCCAACATCTTGTTTCTCAGTACTCTTCCTCTATGATCTAAGAATTCTATTGTTTTAAACTAATAAGAAAGATAATCTTCTATCTATAAAACCTTTGAGTTTAGTATATTTTTAGGGTTATCTATATACTTCCTCAGGATTGATACATGGAATACATCATGCACTCCAGATAAGTTCAATGTAAGTTCAAGACAATACATGACTGGGGACTTTAAAGGGGCTAATGTATCTTGATCTAAAATTTCCCTTATTCTCGAATTTTATAACCCTCTTCCATGGTGATATTTGTAGGAATATCTTATATCTAAGTTCAAACTATAGATCGTGTCAATGGTTATCAAAATAGCTCTTATTTTGAATCTATGAAATTTTTATATTTCATTGAATGGTTTGAATCATCTCTTCCATTTCTAGATAAATATCTGGTCCCATTAGATCTCTCTCTCTAAGTTCATCCCAACTTGTTAGAACTATTCACCTCTACACATATAGAGCCTTATATAGTACCATTTGAATTATAAAATGTTTATAGATGAGATATGAGAAATATAGTAAAGGAAGATATTTATTCAAAATTCCTATGAATTATATTGAGTGTGATATTAACACATACTAAATAGTTTGAATTTTTAATTTAGATTTACCATCTCTCATAGAATAATAATAAGTTTTAAAGAATAACTTTGTATCGAATTATTATTTGATACTTTTCTAAAACATCAATTTAAACCACATATTACAATTAGATACAATTTGGAGTGGTGCTACATGAATATTTTCCACATCTTTTATGTATGCCCATTCATGTTGATCAAGTGAAAAATATTATCTTATAGTAATGAAATTCACTGACTTTGTATATTAATCAACTAAAACTAAAATGGAGTTATAATCTTTTGAATCCTTGGGAATCCCCATAAGGAAATACATGGTTATTTTTCTCCATTATTATACAGGTATGGGTAATGGTTTCATCATCCCCTTAGAATTCTATCATTCTAAAAAAAATTAATAATATCAACCATCGATATATATACTCTGAAATCTCCCACTTCATATTGAAGTACTAGAAGTAATTCTTGAGTTCTCTATACATCTTACTGCTTCCATGTTGGTTAGAGAATAGTGAAATATGTGTGACATCCAATAGAGCATTTTTCAATTCTGGTATTGATGGAATAAAAATTCATTTACTAAGTCTTAAAATTATTTCATTTTAAAAGTTTAAATTTTCAATATTCCATACCTTATTATGTATCTATATATACTACTTTTATGTATCCTTGATTTTCACATGGAAGGATGGTTGGGCAGCCATTTGGGAGAACCATGATTTCTCCCGTTTCTTCATGATATCGAGGGCCATCCTATACAAACCCTTGAGTGTTGACTCTCTTTTAATCCTCATCATGGATAAGGTATCATGATCCTTATTCTTAAAAGCATCAACCACCATGTTCACCTTTCAAGGGAGGTAATTTATTGAGTGTTCATAGTCCATAATGAACTCTAAACATATCCTTTGGTGCATGTCCAAATCCATATGTGTGAATATGTACATTAACCACTTTTGATTAGTATATATTTCACACATTTAAAAAGAGAGATAATTCCTAAATTTATTAAATAAAAAATTAAAATTTTCTAGATCCAATTAATGCATCAGGTAATTTTTCTTAGTAACATTTAATTAACATGAGGCATAAGATACCACTATGTAATTCTTCATGAGGAAACATCTCAGTACTCTTTTGATGAATCGATATATATGGTAGATACTTCTTCATTTTATGGTAGATTGATCATAGGTGTGGAGAACAACCCTCCCTTGAGCTCCATGAAATTTTCTTATCATTAATCTATCAATATGAACATGACTCCCATCTAAGTTAACTTGGTCAATGGATTTGACTGTCATGGGAAATTTCCCACAAAGCATCAATAGTATCCATCTAGCCCAAGAAAAATATGAATCTCTATTATAAAAATTATATAAGAAATTATTCAGTGACATATATATTTTAAGGGCCCAAATATATACCCTCACTTGTGATTACATGACCCAAGAATGATATACTCTATAGCCAAAATTCCCATAAGCAAAATTTGGAAAACAATTTATCATTCTTAAAGGACTTAAACATAATCCTTAAATGATATTTATTCTCCTTGTTACTCTCATAATATATATGATTATCATTTATAATTACTACCTAAAATATGATTAGGTAACCTCTAAATGATTTATTCATCATATCCATGAAGATATAAGGTTAATTTGTGAGTCTGAATGGAATTTCAATGAATTCATAGTGACCATATATTATATGAAATGTTATCTTTGATATATCCTATTTGTACCCTTAATTGCTGATATCCAAATCTAAGTTCAATATTTTATAAGTATTTATACCCTCATATGTGATTTAATATGTTAATAATATAGGTTATATGATACTTTTTCTTGATCATGATTTTTTTTATGTTTATGATAATAAATGCAGAGACACGTTGATACATCCTTATTGTCAAAAAAATGGACTATTTCACCCCATGCTGAAACATTTAGGCATATAAAACCCTTATCCATATCCTCTTAGATATTCTTATTTAATTACTCTAATTAAATAAGATACATTCTATAAGGATTATTCAAGATATCCATGTTACTATGTATGATTTCTACTTAAAACATAACCTCACAATCAAATGGGAGACCAAGAAATTATTTTTGAAATGCATCAATATATTCCCACAAAATAAAAATATCTTCAATATCAAAATGTTCCCCCAAATATTTGATCTAAATATCTATTTTTAATGGGTATTAATACCTGTATCATATAAGAATTTTCCATAGGACTTCATGGTTATATTTTCATTGATAGATGATCATTGGTTGATATGGGATACTGAATTTATTTTCTATATCCAAAAATTTAATATGGTATTTGTGTATAGATGTATAATCCATCCCAAGAATCAAATAAAATTAGAATAAAGGGATAATAATAAGTTGTGTAGAAAACATGTTCCCACAAACATCCATTATATAGTATTTTAGACATGGGGTATAATCATTACACTACTAAGATTTTCATTGATAACTCAATATATATCCATTGAAGTGGTGATTTGACTCCCATATAAAACTTTCTAGATACAAAATATTTTTTGATAAGTTTACCCTTCACCACTTCATTCCCATGAACCACTTCAATAGTTCTGATTGCATAGTATTTCCCTTTATTGGATTTGGATGTTGTTGGCATCAATTATCATCATTAACCCCTAGATTATACCAGTAGTTAGCATAATTTATATTCTATTTAAAATTACTTCATTGGACTATGGAAGGTGCAATAGGATGTGATTTTCCTCTATCCATTTCATTAGTTATACTATTCATATCTCTTCAATATTCAAATTATTGATGATATTCCCTTCCACACTTGAATCATTTACCAGTTCCTTTGATAAAGTTTCCTCGATGCTTCTTCCTGCATTTTTTATATATAGGAAGATTAATTATTTTTCTCCATGGTTTTTATCATTATAGTTACCTTGAAAATCTATCTTTCTCTTATTTTCCTTAAAACCATGAGAATAATGGGAGTCACTAATCTCCATTTCTACCATTAAAGAACACTAAAAAACCTCTATATATATTATAAATTATATTATATCCAATTCCTTTTGGATAATTGGTTTCAAGAAACTAATGAAACAACTAATTGTTCTTTTAAAATCAATGGTAAAACGAAGTCCTATAAATATTTCCTCATACGTACTAATGGATTGATCCTCCTTTTGAATCAACTAGAAAAATTCCCTCTCTATTTTACTGAAAATGGATTGAGGAAAGTATTTACTAATGAATACTTTCTTAAACTCCTCCCATTCCATGGAGTCAATTTACTCCAATTTCCTTAAATTCTTGATTAGGGTCCACCATTGGTTAGATTCACCTTTCAAATGATAAAAAGATAAGATAACATTTTCATACACTAAGAACTAGAAAAATATATATATCTTTTCTATTGTGTTGATCCATTACTCGTCAATAATTTGGTTCTATGATACACTAAATGATGGTGGTCATTATCACATGAAGGACTTAATGTAGAGTTATTCAATACTTAGTGTATTGGTGAGTTCAATGTGATTCATGTTATTATTAATATCTTGAGAGAGTTAGGTGATCATGAACATGAGATTATTCAATATATCACCCTTCTCATTTGATTTATCATTGGGAAAATTATTCTATTACTCATCACACTCATTTTGGATGTCCTAAATTGTGACACCTTTATTTAAACCAATAATATTTTAGGTTCAGTATAAAAACAATTTGGTTCATCATAAGTTGAATTAGGTTCTATCAACTTATTATTCAGAATTTCCCACAAAGAGAATATAAATTTACCAATATATATACCCTAATAGTGTAAAACATAGGGTACATTTAGACCCAATTATTGTGCATAGTGTGAAGATTGAGTCAATAATCAACCAAACATTTTAGAAATTATTTCCCTTTGGTAAATTTATTCTAAAATCCTTATCAACATGTTTGTATCTATATAAGGATTTCATTATTAGGAAACCACAAACTCTATAATTTAAAAATATTTTAGGATGTTTTCCTATATTGAGGATTATATTTAGAGTTTTTAGTAATGTTTTTTATTCATAATTTTCAAGAACGTACCCATCGGGTCCTGTCTTGCTGAAGGTAAGATGAGTGTGACAACCCGATGACCGCCTCCAATAGGTTAAGGGCTGGAATCAAGCACTGAGTAGGCATAAGACAGACATGGTAGGCCATAGCTTAAGGTACCTGTACACATGTATGCATATCTAAATATAAAAAATTGAAGTTAAATACATATGATATCAAATGCATGCATGTATCTTAATCCGACAATCAAAGTATGACAATAATACTAAAATAAATAAGGGTAAAATATAATCCAACTAAAATTATAAGGAATACCAACTTGCCAAAATGATGTGAATGCGGTCAAATGTGACTCCTGGTATAAACCACAGTCTCTCTAGACTAATCAAAGCTCTTCTTACTTTTGGTCCACCAAGAAACCTATCGAATTCCCTATCATCTGTATAAGATAAGACATGTTCTAGAGGATCCCATGAAAAGGTGAGTATAGTAATACCCAGTAGGTCACCCAAAAATCACTAAGCATAAAGTACCAAGATAGTAGTCAGACCACCATAGGGGAGTGACAATCAGGAATATGAGACATAAAAATACGCATCCAATTATAATAATGGAAGACATTAAGTCTCAAGGTAAGGTCACAGCCACATTACCATCCTAATATTATGCTTGAGAGTTTATAAGAATACTTTCCCAAGAGAACTCACTCCTTGAGTATGATATCACTGATGGTGTCCATCCAAGATGTCATGATCATCAGGTCTCACCATAAAGAAATACATGTTGGAATTATGAATAGATCGATACACATATGGGGGATCACACCTAGGGCCATGGGGTATACCATCAACCCAATATGGATTAACCCTCTAAGTAGGGGACTGAAGCTTCTATATGTTGGTCTTGTTGATTCCTATAACCCTACTTAAATAATAAGACAATAGAGGATCTTATCCAAGGACATGGGGGATAGAGATAACTCTACCTAAGATAAATCCATTATAGGGCATTAAAATCATATGTTCAAGACATAATTCCACAGTATACCCTCATAGAGAAGGACTGTGGGAATGAAACTTAACAAAACGAGTCTGTAATAAATAGAATAGGGACCTTATGCCTCCCTGTTGGAAGTAAATGACATGTACTAAGGGTATTTTTGTTTCTAGGTGCAACAGAAGTGTGCAACAATGGGGGATATATTAAAATTTCTTTTAATAATAATTGTCTGAAACCAAGATAGAGAATCTAGCACATAAATTTTATAATTAATTTATTTAATGTGTGGAGAACTAAATACCTTGTCTTGGGAACTTTCTTCATTGAATATTATTTATTGTCCTAAAATGCACTTCCCGGTTTTCTTTGTTGCACTTGTGAGGATCCAAGGGTAGCGGTGATCCACATGTTCTCCAATGGTCTCAGAGCAATGCCACTCACTCTTTGGGTACTAGCATGATAAATTGAATGTATTACATTGTTCATTCTTAATCTTTCATTCTTCGGTCTTGAATAAATTATCTCTTCGGCTTATTATTCTTGAGAGGGAGAGACGAGGATTATTTGAGAGAGAATTCATTGCGTGAAACAATTCTGTATTCCCAACCATGGAATTGGTTTCGAATAAATTACACAATAGATGTTGCCGTATATTTATAAAGCTATGATTTTAGTTATAAAATTTAATTTCATAACATCCATTAAATATAATTATAACCATTAATTAAATCTCATGCCACATAATAATAATAACAGTATTATTATTTTGTGGTGTGCCATCTTTTGCAAAATGGATAAATAATATTTATCGACTCGTAATTAATTATTTTATCACCCGACACGGTCTCCAACTATTAAAATTCCTCTTATATTTATTGAACACCATAATAAATATTTTCTTCTCTTAAATAAATATTTTATTCACAAACTAGTAAATAAATATTTATTAAATATTCAATAAAATAAATAAATATATTTTATTCATAATCCAGTTAATAAATATTTATTTAATTTATACGATCAATATAACATAAATAAAATTATTGCTTGGTCTTGAGATTAATATTTATTACATTAATTAAATTCAAATAGAATTTAATATATAACACCAAAAACACTTAGACCCTCTAGGATTATTTCTCATTAGCATTAGGCAGGCTTGACTAAAGTCCAATATTATTATCTAACAACGAGTTAAGGCACCCAAGAGAAAGAATACAATGTTGAAACAATGAAAAACCAATAATAACACTCACTATGTAATATAATCCATTTTTCAGGTAATCTCATCGAGTAGGTTTCATGATGGTGTCATTAACCTATATGCTTGATATATCATTCTTTGAATATATGAAATAAATTCATCATTACACCATGGAAATGGAATTTAGGGAGATGGTTATAATTCAATAAAATGGTTGAGATATCAAATTCCATAAATGTGGAAGGGAAAAATCCTTTCTTGACTTATCCATTAATAACATGTCATTTGTGACACACCAAACGTACCCAACTTCCCTCCAACATATGATGTGATGATTTTTTTCAGTAAATATAAGTGCATGGGTCATGACATGTATTAATTCTAATATTAAAGTATAAGGACCATTAAAAATGCTTGAATATAGGAATATATGATGACAGCAAAACATGATAAATTAATACTAATGGGTATGTTCTCATAATTTACCATCTTTGAGATAACTATGTGAGAACATCACGACAAGAAGTCTCATGTCCTTGTGAGTACTCACATATAATGGTCAATATACTATGTGTTACATCATAGTATGTTATCCAACCACATATCTATATTAAGAATATTGGCATATCACTTCATGGTTCTTGTCATAGCGGGGAACTACTATGACCTTATCAATGTGAAAAATACTCTAGGACATTATTACATTATGGTCATGTAGAACAATGAACAATATTTAAAAAAATTCTTAATTTAATATTTAATTCATCAAATATTCATGTAAAAAAGTAAAAACTAATGGTTCTTGGACAAGAATTATAACAAACTCCCACTTGGACTAGAGCTAACTTCATACAACTTTCAGTCTACTAGACCTCACATGATAATCATGTTTCTACTGAGTCAAGGATTTTGTTAAGGGGTCAGCCATATTGTCTTCGGTGGAAATACTTCTCACTACAACTTCACCTCTATGGGGAAAATCCCTCAATAGATGATACATCTAAATTATGTTCTTCATCTGCTAATGGGACCTTGAATATTTTGTGAGAGCTAACACAACAGTATTATCATTATAGAGTTTGGTGGTATCTTTACATCTAGGTAAAACATTAAGATCTTGGATGAAATTTTATATCCAAACTACATATTTAGCTTCCTTATAAGATGATATATTCTTGGAATCTGATGTAGAATCTATGACCACAACCTTATTTGATCTCTTACAGCTCACAACACCTCCATTCAAAGGGAATATATATCCCATTTCTGACTTCATGTTATCTTGATCAGTCTGGAAACCAGAATCTGCATATACTCTGATGACTGTTTCCTCATCTCCTCTATAAACAATTAAAATATCCTTAGTATGCCTCATATACTTAAGGATAGTCTTGACTAACATCTAATTGTGGTCACCTAAATCAGCTTGATATCTTTCTACCATACTTAATGTGTATGCAACATCTAGCCTAGTATATAGCAGAACATAGATGAATAACCTAACCACTGATTCATATGGAATCCTTGACATTATATTTCTTTACTCATGGGTATTATGGCACATTTTTATTGAAATATGAATTTCATGCGATTCTGGAAACAATCCCCTATTGGATTGTTCCATACTAAATCTCATTAGTATCTTATCAGTGTATATACTTTGACAGAGGAAGAGTAATCTAAGGGATATATCACAATGGATATTTATCTCAAGAATATATCCTACCTCGAACAATTATTTCATGGAAAATAATTTATTCAACCATACCTTAACAAACTGCAAGACTGGTATTTCATTTCAAATAAGTAATATGTCATCAACATATACTATTAAGAAAATTATTGCACTCCCACTAAACCATTTTTAGACACAAGGCTCATATTCATACTTTGTAAAACCAAAATCCATAATGGCTTCATAAAAATGAAGGTTCCATGACATAGATTCTTATTTTAATCCATAAATGTATTTTTCGAAACCTTGATATCATATTAGTATTTTTTGGAGTCACAAACTCTTCAGGTCATGTCATCTAGACATCTTCCTGAAGGTTCTCGTTAAGGAAGGATATTTTTGACATCAATATTCCAAATCTCATGGGCATGATAATTCGCAATGGAAAGTATAATTCTGATGAATATCATAATTGCAACTGGTGAAAAGGTTTCATCTTAGTCAATACCATGATGTTGTTTAAACACTTTTGTAATCAGTCACACCTTATAGGTACTAAATTGTCCCTCTATATTCATTTTATTTTTTAATGAACAATTGAAACCAACAGAATTTACATCCACTAGAGGGTCTTCCACAATCCAGACATTGTTTTAGTACAAGGAATCCATTTTAGAAATCATGGCTTCTTTCCACTTGGCAACATTTGTGGCACTTACTTCTGTCTTGTAGTTTAGAGGATCGTTATTATCAACTAATAATGAGCCACCATCCTTAGTAACTATAAAACCATGTCGTTTAGGTTCTCTAACCACTTTTATACTCCTATGAAGTTCTTGTGTCTCTATAATAGTTTCTTCTTCCACAAGGTATTATGTAATCTGATCCTATAACAACTCTTTTGTGCCTTGAGCATCAAATTCATTGAATTTTATCTCACTCCCACTATCAATTTTGGATATGTTCTTCCTATCAATAAATATGGAATGTATTGCCACTATAACCCTTTTGTCTGAGGGGTCTTATAGGTAATATCCCCTTATTTCCTTAGGGTATCCTATAAAGGTACACTTTGTTCCTCGGGGTGAAATTTGGTTACCTCGAGAGGTTTTAACAAATGCTTCACTACCACCACACATGTAAAATAGATATCATGGTTTTTCCTCAACTAATATATTTGTATGGAATACAATTTATGTATTTATTTGGTACATGGTTTAGTATGTGTTTCACTATTTTTAATGAATATCCCCTATAGGATAATGGAAGAAATTCATGACCCATCATTGATCTCACCATGTCTAACAAGGTGTGGTTCCTCCTTTTGCTTACACCATTCCACTAAGTTGTATAAGTGGAATTGATTTGGGATAGGATACCAAACTCTTTTAAGTTATAAATGAAGTCTTGATTAAGATATTCTCCACCTCATTCTGAGCGGTGTTTTTTAATCTTCCTACCAATATGGTTCTCAACCTCATTCTTGTATTCCTTGAATTTATCAAAAGGATCTAACTTATACCTCATTAAGTAAATATATACATATCTACTAAAATCATCAATAAAAGTTATGAATTATGAGTACCCACCCCTTTCTTCAATAGTAAATGGTCGACACACATCATTATGAACTAATTCAAGAAGCTCTTTAGCCCTTTCACCTTTCCCACTAGATGGGGATTTTGTCATTTTTCCTTATAAACATACATGGCATACACCAAGTGGTTTTATTTAGAAAGAATCTAAATATCCATATGGATGTAATTTTTTCAATATTTTTTCATTTACATGACCAAGCTAGTGATGCCAAAGTTGGGTGTCATATGATTCATGTGAAGTAACTTCCTTTTTTATTTCAATTACTTGGTTCTTGTAATCCAACACATAAAGACCTCTATGTATATGAACCTTACCATAACAAATGAAATATTCATAAAAGAAGAAACATTTATTTCCAAATTTGAAAATGAATCCATCTATATCTAGTCTAAATATATAAATAATTTTTTCAGTAACTAAATACGCGTAATAACATCCCTCTAAAACCAAAATCATTATAATTGTCAATGTGAGGCTAAAGTCCCCAATAGATACAGCAGCAAGTTTAGCTCTATTGGATACTCATAGATCTATCTCCCCTCAATCAATTTTTCTGAATCTACTTTGTTCTTATATTTGAATACATATGTGATCTCCACAGTCTATATCTAATACCATATTTTTAGTAATATATAAATTACACTCTATAAAAAATTCACCAAAATCTTCCCATTTCTTATTTAGTTGGGTGCGTTTTTTCTTCCAGTGGCCCATCTTGCCACATGAAAATAGACAACATCCAATTCCCTTGCTTCCCATTTGATCTTCTTCTTCTTGAAAGGGTGTGAAGAAGCATTGGGATTAAATATATTTTATTTCACTTTCTGTTTGTTCACCATAAGTATAGAA
The DNA here is from genome assembly GCA_963277665.1 of Viscum album. NCBI lineage: Eukaryota > Viridiplantae > Streptophyta > Magnoliopsida > Santalales > Viscaceae > Viscum > Viscum album. The sequence continues at coordinate 160,978,397 of OY728119.1, read as the reverse complement.
GGATTTTAGATCTTCATATATTTATCTACTTGGTGAATTAGGATATGAAGATCTGGAAGATACTTCTCAATGTTGTTCATATTAAAATTCACAACAAAATCGGAGAAGCTCTGAAGGTGTGATTCTAGAATGAGATCATAGCCCAGTTATTCTGGGAGTTTAAACCCTATAACCTCTAGGCACTCAATTTAAAGAATGATATTGACTACGTGAGGCCCAACTGGGGAACCCTCCCCAATATTACTCTAAAAGATTGTCTTATAAATGTCAAATAGTTCATGTCTATCTCTCTCCTGGTAAAGACCATGGAGGTTCTAAAACATAAAATACGCATCAATGTTTTCATGAGACTTCATCAATTCACTATAAAAATATGAAAGAATAAAACATTAAACTTATATCATGTTGTTCATATATTTTTTGAAAACTACGAATTCTTCATCACTGGCCTCTTGAGTAGGCGGATCAAGAATTGAGAATTCTAGCATGTAATATTTCTGTTCATGGTGTTGAACAACCCCAATGCATCTAAACCACTCCTGAAAGTTACTTCTAGTGAGGATATTTTCTTTATCCAATATTTATTGTAGGGATAGTGATCTTGTCATTTTATTCAACAATTAAAAAAGTGGATTTTTATTACTTTTCTTGATTACGTTTTTCTGGGAGAAATAATTAATTGATTTTATTAAATCTTCAACTATATTATCAAGTCTCAATATCCCTCACCATTGAACTTGGAATGTCTAGTTTCTAACATATTCTAGTGGAAAGGATCCATATTACCCTTTTTATAACCCCCAAAAAGGGTTGGTCAAACTATTTTGAAGGTATTTAGGTAGGCAAGTCTTTGTCAACTCCGGTCTTGAGGCTCCTTGATCCGTTGAGTTGAATCCCCAAAACAGAAATCCTAACATGTATTTTCTCAATAATTGCCTTCAAATTACACCATGCCTATCAAGGGATACTCATATTGATGTAAAATGGTTAAGTCAACCTGAAACATTCATTAGAAATCCCCTTATAAAATGAAGCATCCCATGAAAGGTTGGACAAACACCTAGTTTTATTGATTTTTTCCTAATCAAGTATTACAAGTCTTAGTCTGGCTTAATATTATATTTAGGGATTTTATTTTATTGTGCATAAAGTTATACCTTTTTTTTATCCTTTACATGTCTTTTTAATATTTAAGTGGATGGTTAGTTAATTAATTAACCATGTTTGGAAAAAAAGCTTATGCATAATTAATTTTATTTAGATTCTGTATTTGTAGATTAATTCATTCATTTACGTGATCATGGTCTTGCATCAACAAGTATAATTTTAATGAATTAGGAAGAAAATAAATAATTTATTTAATTAAAAAATCATGATATTATCTAATGGTGGATTTAATGAGCGGACATTAAATTAACCTATGACCAATGGTAAATGACTCTTTATGCCGGACTCGGCAGGAACAATAGTATTCCATATGTCAACCTTTATATCACTGAGTTGGAATAATTATGGTTCTGTCTTGAACCGTCCACACATGCCTTGGGATACACCATTAATTACAAATATTTATTACACATATGCAGTTAATGGGAACTATAGGATTGGTTAAAGGTAATTACATAAATATCCTTGGACACACAGGTCCTATGTAATAATGGAGGGAGGGATGAATCACATTCCATATTTTAATTTAATATTAAATAATTTTAAAAATATTCAATAAATTTAATTAAATAAATTCCACCACATATATAGGTATAGGTCATGCTCGTGAATGGTCACACATACAATGAATACACAAAAGTAAACGTCTAGAATTCATTTCATTATTTATTCTTTTATAATTTAAGAGAAATATGCTTGAATTAATTAATTAATTAATTAATTCTCTTTCATCTTAAGGATAATATAATCTTATTTAGATATATCCATCATTAATTTCATTCATGGAAAATTAATTGTAGAACCATTAATGATATATTAATTACAATAAATTAATTTATCATATAAAGTTATTTAAAGACATTATTAAATTGTAAAAAACACAACAGTGTGCTAATAAATAAAATAAGGCTTTAATGATCCAATTCCAAATTTAATGTAATTTTAATTTTTTCCATTAATGGGATAAAATATGACGTGTACATGTAGTAACATGTCATGTACCTCAATTGTCGTAAATCCAAGTCACACTCCTGTGGATTTTGTATATTGACTTGGCTAGACAACATGGTGTGTATATGACAATTACACACCCATTATATGCTTTCCATGTGTCATGTTAGATCAATAAACATGCAGTGTGCAATAAAATCACTGCATGAAATTAATTACTCAATACATCTAAATACATTAAAAATGGGTATACAGTGTGTGCTCCGACTGCAGGTTGTGTAACCTAGTTTTACCGACCAATGATTTGGTACTTCCCGATGGCATCTTTCATCATTATTAATTTTTCCTTAAACCATTAATAAAATTAAACATTGAATAAGAATTATTAATAAATCAATAACATGTTAATTAAACTAGATTAAAGAACGAATAACATGAAATAAAATCTAACCATAATTGCGCATAGTTAAAAAATCAAATAAATGAATATAAATTTAAACAAAACCCCTTTGATATCACTTGTTGGTTCTAGGTGTAGTGGAAGCATGCCATGATGGGTGATATATTAAAATTTATTTTAATAATTGTTTCCCAAAACCAAGAGCGGGTATCTTTCACGTCAAAATTATAGTAAATTTATTTAATGTCTAAAAAAAATATCTAGGCTTAGGAATTTTCTTTTTTGATGGTTGTTGACTGTCTAGAAAGTCCCTTAGAGATTTCCTTCATTTCACTTATGAGGATACAAGGGTAGAATATCTCTAGTGGTGATCCACATGTGCTGCAATGGTCTCTGAGCAATGCCACTCATTCCCCGGTTGCTAGCACGGTGAATCAAATGTAATATGTTTTTAATTCTTGATCACTTGTTCTTCAGTCTTGCGGAAAATATCTCTTGGGTTTCTCTTTCTTGAGAAGAAGATAATAGGAGGATTCGAGAGAGAATTCATTGTGCACAAAAATTCTCTATTCCCAAACCTGGAATTGGTTTTGAATGAATTACATAATAGATGTAGTTGTCTATTTGTAGATTTGGGATTTCAGTTACAAAATTTAATTTCATAACATCCATTAAATATAATTATAACCATTAATGAAATATTATTCCACATAATAATAATAATAGTATTATTTTTTTTGGTGCTTAAACTTGGGAAAAAATGGATAAATAATATTTATCAACTCATAAATAATTATTTTATCACCAGACATGGTCTTGGCCAATTCGAACTCTTCTTGTATTTATTGAACACAAAAATAAATATTATATCCTCTTAAATAAATATTTTATTCACAAACTAGTAAATAAATATTTATAAAATATTCAATGAAATAAATAAATAAATTTTGTTCACAATATGGTGAATAAATATTTATTTAATTTATGGGATCAATAAAAATTAAATGAAATTATTCCTCGGTCTTTAGATTAGTATTTATTCTATTAATATAATTCAAATTAAATTTAATTGAGACCACCATAAACACTTAGTCTGTGACCCTCTAGGATTATTTCTCGTTGGCATTAAGAGGGATTGCCTAAAATCCAATATTACTATTTAGCAATGGGTCAAGGAACCTAAGAGAAAGAATTAAAGTCGCAATGATGAAAACCACATATAAATAATAACATTGTAATATAATCCCTTTGTCACATAATCTCATCAAGCATGTTGTATGACGTTGTCAACAACCTATATGCTTCATATGTCATTATTTTAATATCTCAAATAAACTTGTTGTTACACCTTCACTATAGAATTTAGGGAAATGGTTTTATTTCAATCAAAGGACCAAGATATCAACTTCCAAAAATATGGAAGGGGAAATACTTTATTTACAAGTCCATTAATAACATGTCATTCATGATGCACCCAACATACACTACTTCCAACCAACATTTGGTGTGACATTTTTTGTTATAAATTCTAAGTGTGTGAGTCATGACATGTATTAATAATAATATTAAAGTATAGGGACCATTACACTTGAACGTATATAAGAATATCTGATAACACCAAAACATGTGGAATTTCAATTAGCAGGTATGTTCTCATAATCTACCACCTTGGAGATTACCATGTGAGAACTTCATGAGAAGAAGTATCATTTTCTTAATAGTACTCACACATGGAGATCTATATACTATGTGTCCCATCATGGTATGTTATCCATCCATAATGCTATATTATGAATATTTTCATATCACTTCAAAGTTTTCAGCATAGTGGGGAACTACTATTAACTTATGAATGAAAAAAATAATCTAGTACATTATTACAGTATGGTCACACAAAAAAAATGAAAAATATGTAATAATATATTTAATTTAATATTTAATACGTCAAATATTAATACAATCAAAGTAAAAACATTTGGTTCTAGGAAACCGACCCAAATATGTACACGGTGTGTCTTACCTCGTAAGTCTTCCCATGTCTTTCTATATCACATTGCATACCTCTCTAAGTACACAACGTGTCCCATGGGGATACATGACTTTTAGAGGTCCCCCAGATCATTCTCGTATACTAGGATGTGTCTAAGTACATGTCCAAGCCCATGTACTTTGTTCATGTTCAAGTACATGGAATAAACCATGTACTCTATCCTTGCTCGTGCACTCGAGGGTAAACGGCGAGTCACCAGGTCATTTTACATGGTGTGTGATCATTCATTCTCTGTGAAAAACCTAGTGCCATATATATGGACTACATGGTATGTATCTCTAAACTGCCTACCACATAATTTAGGATTTTCTAGAACCCAAGGGTCCTTATACTGTTGTTGATTCCTCTGTTTTTTCCCACAACATCGACCTCTAATCTCACTGATATTCACGAATCTATGATCATTGAGACTTTCTGTCACTGGTGGTCAGAATTTTTCCATTCAATCCACCTGGGAAATGGTCTCATAGTATCACATCATTGCTACAATGCCCAACCATGCATGAACTTCTCTAATATGGTCTTGATCTATAATCATCATTATTTTTTCTCAATCACATCCCTGAATCGCAAACTCGATCAATGGTATTAATTATTTTTGTTAAATAATAGGTTTACAATGATTGATTACTGAGTATTTGTTCAATTTATAAAAAAACATAATTAGTAAGATGACCACATAGTGAATAATGGTAGAAATGAAAAAATATATACATATGAGTAATAAACCACATCCATTATTCATATTGTCCATGGTATATATCTGTTAGAATGATGAATGAATAACCCATTAAATAATCAAAAAAATATATAAAATAAATCAATTTTCTATACATAATATCAATTCTTATTAGTGTAATTGATCTATGTTCTACAAATAATATCAAATGGGATGAATCCAAAAATTAAAAATCACCTACCTTGGGATTGGATTAATCAATGAAGGAGAATGAATTTGTATCATAGTCATTGTAAATATCAACAAGTTGTGTTATCATTGGAAATACTTATGGTACTCTAATTGATAATTCACAATCATGTCATCACCAAAACTCCTTTAATATCTCCTCTAAATTCTCAAGGTTATGTGGTTAACCCTTTAAATTGTCTATAATGAGGTTTAAATATGACAGGTTTAGGTGGTTGTGTTAATAATAACAAAATTAATAAATTTAATAAATTTCCTAATTTATTTTATTATTTATGCCCACGATATCACTTTACCCAAACACCCAAATCCAAAAATGGTTATGTCATTCATAAGGTAAAAACCACATTATAGAATAAATGGTAGTTTCATGTTTTCAATGTAAGACTCTATTCAGGAGTTATTCCACTTTTTCAGGAAAACTGTGTTTGGATGATATTAATATATGAAATATTTTTAAAATATCTATTATAGGCTCACAAAGCCTCATAAAATATAATTTTATTAGAGCCTTCCATAAAAAATATTAAAATTTATATTCCAATTATTTACCTAGAAAAATATATATGTTACATTCTCCCTGTCTTAGGGTTTTTTGTCCTAAAAATAGAAAAAGACTACTCAAAAAGATGTTGGTAGTAAGCTTTTATATAGGCTTCCCGCTCCCATGTTCCCTCCTAAAAATTATTGTGTTTCCATTGGACATGCACCAAGGAAATATCTCACCCACAAAGGATCTTCTCTTACCGATCCTTGATCTTCATAGAGTACTCTTCAAAGGCAGCTCCATCTTCGATGTCTAGCTCAACCCAGTTGATAACTTGCAATGGGTTATGCACATACCTCTTCATCTGACACACATAGAAGATTTCATATACCTAGTATAACTACTTTAGAATATCTAAATTATATGCCACCTCACTAAATCTAAATAATATCTTGAAAGGTCTATTTAATCACATAGATAACTTCCCACCCCATCCAAACCACTACACTCCACATAAATTTGAGACCTTTAGGAACATGTGGTCTCTCTCATAAAACATAAACACCCTCCATAGTTGGTCCCCATAATAATTCTGATGGATTTATGTAGTCCGCATCCACTCATATATAACATGAACCTTCTCTTTCATGGATCACAAAAATTATGGTCCCATTAGTGATGACTCTCTTAGATCATTCCAACATAGTGGTGACCTGAAGGATTTATCAAAAAAGGCCTCAAATGGTGACATACCTATGGTGTAATGGTATCTATTATTGTATAAAAATAATAAAAAGGTATTTGATCCTCCTAAATATGACCAAAGTCTAACATGAAAGCTCATAGAAAGTTTTCTATAACATGAATGGTCTGATCCATCTGGCCATCAGTCTGGGGGAGAAATGGCATTCATAAGCATAACTGAGTCCCAAATTCCACCTAAAATATTGTCCATAATAACGATTTTAAGCGAGCATCGTCTTCTGAAATGATCATTGAGGTAACTTTGTGGAGTTGGAATATCTCCAACATGTAAAGTCATCCCAATCTCTCTACTGAACTCTTCTCTTTGATAGCTAGGAAGTTTCCCTACTTGGTGATTTGGGGTATTATCACCCAGATTGAATTATTTCCTCTGGACATCTGAGTAAGATCCATCACAAATTCCATATACCTACCATAGCACTTCTACTCTAGAAGCTCAAGGGGTTGAGCTAAACCTACTAGAACCTAGTACTCATTTTTCACCTGCTAACAAGTGAGGAATCAAGAGAAAATTTCTACTACACATTTCTTCATACCTGGCCACCAAAACAAACATCAAAGTTCTTATTGTATTTTTTCCACACCTGGTTGTATTGCCAAGGGGGTGTAAAAAACTCCCTCATAACCACCTCCCACAATTTAACTAGAACCGTTACCCATTCTTTGAAAAGGACAACATGCTCCCCACCTTCATAAAATACATCCAGATGAAATCTAGTGGATATTTGAGTATGCAAGGTTTCATAGTCATTATATTTATGAAGAACCTCCCTAACATGTTGTAAAAGATCGGGGGTTACAACCATCGAGTGTAGATATGATACTCCATCCTTTTCTACTAAGTAAAACTACTATGTGTCTAACTACTCCGATTCCTCAGCCAACAACTATGAACAAGATATCATGATTAGAGCATATGCTACCACATTCCCTTTCACAGGAGTATAGAAATCATGAATTCATAATCCAAGAGAAACTACATACAACATCTTTGTTTCAGGTTAATATCCATCTTATAGAATATGTACTTGATACTCTTTCATTCTATGTATATGATAAATTTCTCACCCATAAGATAGTTTTCCCCCATCTTCAAGGTGAATACTATCAATAAAAAATAAAGATCATATGTTTTTTATGTATAATCATAATTTCTCATCTACCTAGACCCATAAGAAATAATTTCCTACTTCTATATCAAAACACAACCAAGTCCGGTCCCTGAGGCATCACGGAACACTATGTACATGAAGCCCTCCTCCGAAAATCCCAAGATGGGGGGTTCTCATCAATCTCTTTTACATATCCTATAAATCCCATTGGTTCCTTTCTACACAAACAAAAGGCTGCCCATTTTGGGTCAAAATAGTAAAAGGTACTGATATCCTAGAAAAATCAGGCATGAATATCCTATAGTATCCTACCAACCCAAAGAATCTTCACACCTCTATCATGATCATGGGTGAGTCTTAAGATAAAACTTAATCAACATTTATAGGGTCTACTACTACAACCTTTATGGATATGAAATGACCCATAAAGTGGAACTAGTGAATATAGAAATGAAACATTGAGATATTATTGTAAATATAGTTCTCTCAGACTATATTTAGGACCATCATCGAGTGTCTCATGTGCTCCTCCATAGACGTCGAGTATACTAAGATGTCATCAATGAATACCACCATTAAGTAGTCTAAGAAAGGATGAAAGATATGGTTCATGAGTCTCATAAACACTTCTAGGGCCTTCTTCATGCTAAAATTCATCACCATGTACTCATAGTGACTGCAACAACATTGGAATTTCATCTTTAGTATATCTGTATCCCATACTCACAGCTGGTGATAGCCTGATCCGAGGTTAATCTTTGAGAACCATCATGCTTCTCTCAACTGATCAAAGAGTTCATCAATCCTCAGTATTGGACACTTATTATTCATAGTCACCTAATTCAAGCATCGATAATCAACACACATTCTCAATCTCTCATCCACCTTCTCGGTGAGCAACATTGTGAATGCCCAGGGTGACTCACTGGGTCAAAAAAGGTCCTTACACTGTAAGTCCTCCAACTGCACCTTTAACTCTTGAATCTTTATAGAATCCATCTAATATACTAGATATGATATCTAGTCGATACCTTGGTTCATGTAAATGTATAATTCTATCTATTGGCGGGGAGAAAATGGTTTACGGTGAATTCATGCGTTATGTGGAAGTTATGTGGTATGCAGAAGGCTTGCGGTACGCGGGATGGATTGTCATTCATAGAAAAGAGGTGGTGATTTTGGAATCCCTGAAGGGTGCCTTTCATTAAAACATGATGGTGATTTGGCCCACCATGAAGGAGGAAGGGCAGTATGTGGATTTTGTACGGCAGAACGGTTCGTGGGAGTAGCTGTACATGGTAAATGTGGTACCACATTGAATATTTGAGAAACATTGGATTAGTGGATTTTGTGGATCCATTTTCCTATATAAAGAGAGATAATCCAATCATTAAAGAGGGATATTTTCTTAAGAAAACATTTTTGGTTCTTCAGGAATTCAGTGAATTCTGAAAGAGGTTCATGAGGTAGAATTCCACAAAGGGTAAAGTGGTTCTTGTGGAATCAATTATGTTGAAGGTTTCTGTGGGAAAATATAGTCCACAAAGGATGTGGTATGTGGAGGAGGAAGACATTTTATGTAGAGGATAAAGACTTGATAAGAAAAAGTAGAGATAGTCTGTAAATCAGGGATGATACGCGGAGGTGGTACACAGCTGCAGAAGTGGAGGTGGTTCACATAAAAGGGGGTCCGCAAAGCAAATGCTCTATTCATTACACGGAAGAGGCAATCCAGATAGCATACCCACTACACAGTACTCATAATATGAAAGGTGGTTTATAGATGACTCAAGGAAGCTTTCAAAATGTAACACCCCAAGGTTTTGAAAATAAATATAAAATGAAATTTTATAATCTATCCTCTTCTATGTTTAGAATTTCAAGAAATGGTCATCTAGAGCTGTGTTCAGTAAGTCATTTGGAGTCTGATATAACAAACTTGACTTGTGGTGAATAGTAACATACCCTTATAAATAGTACTATGAACAGTAATATGAATAGTAATATGAACTCATGAATAGTAAATAATATTATTATTTTATTTTCTCAAGGCAATAGGATAATGAGATCTTAATTAATTTTCCAATGTCACATAAAACTAATTACACTTCAAGATTGTTATTCTTCAAATTAACTGGGAAATTTATTAAAAAATAAATTAATAATATTTAGAAAATTATTTTAGAAAAATGGATTTCACTTTTGAACTCTACACATCAAAAAATGGTAGGGGTGAATTTTTGGGATTTTTCTAAAATAATTGAATTTTTTGTGAATAGTAAAAACAATACTGTTTTGAGTATTCAATAGTTTAATGAAATAATAATGACATAATAATTAAAATAAAAGACTATTCAACTTTTGTATAGTAACTTATGACATGAGGTGTCCCAAGTGGCTTAAACCATGGGAAAATACCATGGGCAAGCCCATGGTTTGGCAAAAACCACTAATGAGGTGTCCCTTTGAAATTATTAAAAAATTACCTCTCTTTTTCTATAAATATCCACTCATCCATTCATTTTATTTCATTCCAAATCCCTCATCCTTGAATCTATGGTGATTTTACCTCTCTAAGAGTCCTCCCAAGGTTTCCCTAAGCCCCCAAGGTCCCATCCTTCCAGATCTAGGAGTTATTCATCAAGGTAAGGGAATCCTTCATTCTCTTCTTTAAGTCGATACTTATTTTATGTTATCTATTTGAAATTTCTTCCTTATATATTGAGGTTTGATTTTATTCATTGTTCTTACTATCCTTTTGATTTCAATATTATGAGATACCCTTTTTTTCTCATCATTTTATTTTCTGAAATTTTAAGTGACGCTGTTAGGCTGCCGAATTTTCATAAGGGATCTCTTAACTTTTCTCTTATTTTCAAGATCATCTCTATTCTTTTTCTCTCCTCACCTCCAATATACAAATGACCATGATAACTCCAGTAACATATATATACTGTAATTATATCAGGTTAATGTAAGAACCATCATAAATATTTTTACTCCCTACCTTTTATTTTTATAAATGAAATCAACGTCCATGAGGTTCCAATTTATAGCCTTCGTGGATGATGAAGTTTCGTTCTTCAATTTATTCTTCATTACTGGTCATGAAACCATATTTATGGTTGAAAAAACTATAATATATGTATTATAACCTAATAAATATTCAGGAACCATAATATGTACATATAAATAAGTTATACGACAAAACTAGTTCATAATAATCCGAATACCGCCAAATAAACGAAGTGGTTGTCATCTAATGATTCACCCTCATTCCATGTAACCAAATCAAAGAAATAACCATTATAAATTATTTATGTTCATAAATAATGTGTAATTTAAATTCTGGAGATTTATAAACATTCCACATGAACTTCATTACTTAAAAACAAGTGAACCGAATATGAAAATAAAGGAAACGAACACTCCAGAACGACGAAATTCAATACAATAACTTGTCAATAAATACATAAATGAACTAAAACTAATTATGATAAACTAAATACATGTCTAATATTTTGTTAAATAAGTTATTAATAAGTATAATTTCATATTCCTAGATCTTAAGTTCGAGAGAAAACATGTTTGGAGTTAAGGTAAGGGGTTTTCACCCAAACTTCCATTTTCATTCGGGTTACATTCATTGTCTAATTACCTCAATGAAATTCTTATGTATTGTAATGTACTCATCATATATTCTAAATGCGTGTCATATATATGTCTACAAACCATAACCCTTCCTTATTTTATTGATAGTTACACGTTTTAAAAGGAACTTTCAAAATTGTTTCCAAAATAGAAGCTCGATTCATGGGAATTTCTCCAATTCATATCTATTTACATGGGAACTCTATAATCTATTTTTGGAAACCATTATATTTCTAAAAATACTCATTTTATTATGAAAATACTATCTTACTTCACTTCTGGTTTTATACAAATATTTTCCAAAAGAACTCTTTTTTTTAAAATAAAAGAGTATTTATCTCAAAATTGCTTAATGATTTTATAAGAGTATTTTCGTTCAATGCTCTTATTGATTCCATGGTATTATTAGGTTTAATAATTTATGAAGTCATATAACATATTATATTTAATGTTTTATGACTAACATTATTATGGATGATCTATCCTAAAACCATTCATCATATTATTCCGAATGGTTAGTGTTTATGTCCAATAATTGGTGAAAGTTAGTTACATTTCATATGATAGGTTCATTATGAATGTATATGTTGTTTATATTGATCCCCGCTCATTTGAGGAATGCGTTGGACTTATTATGTGATGGGTGAGGCTCGCTATATCCCCTCGATGTATCGGTAGGTCTCATGAGACAAATAGGCGTGGAATTGGCCGAGGCCTTTCCCAATGTGATATGGATTTTTGACTAGGCCTTAATCACTAGATGTCTTGTCCGAGTCCATGAAAAAATGATTCAGAATGTCCGGTATATGCACTTCCATCATTATGATGATAGTATTTGAATTTCATGTGGTTATTCGACTAGTATAATACCCATGATTATGTTTTATTATGGCATTTTTTATTCAGCTCATATTTCTTCCATAATGTGTTTAAGTTTATTATTAAAGGCATGTGTTTTCAATTATTTGCCATGTATAAATATTACATTATCTTCCATAGTATTTCTTACTCTTACTAAGAGTTTGAGCTCACCCCTTTATTATGTTTCATTTTCTTAGGACATGAAGAAGTAAATTATGAGTGACATGCATGCTTAATCTAAGAGACTTGATGTTGCAAGTGGAATAATTTAGTGTCATTTTCCCTTTCCATATTTAAGTTGAACTTATGTATATAACTTGTTCAAATAACACTAAACTAGTCGGTCCTTTGGTATTTGTATTCCTTGTATGTATGCCAACATAATCAAATAAGGCAATGGATTTGGGCAATTGGGGTCAGGTTCTTACAGTTGGTATCAGAGGAAGTTTAGTAGAATACTTAGAAACTAGATTTAGAAAACGTAGAATTAGGGAAGAGTCCCAAAGTTAGTCTTTGAGGATAAAAATAAAAGAGCATCCTGGTATTTTGGTAAGGAATAGATTATGTGTATATTTCAAGCAATACATCCCTACCTGGATACGAGCAGGTAGAGGCTGCTCTGACACAGATGTATCTAGGGGTAAAACCTGAAAACACCGCTTTGAGCTAGACTCGAATGGGAACTGGTGCACGACAATGGTCCTTGCTACACTCTTGGTAATGACACTCCCGGGGGATATGCTTAGGATAATTCACATTTTCTTTACAAGCCATTATGAAGGATTGAAATGTAAAATATTCCTTAAAGAAACCATATTTGTGAATATGGGATTAGCCATTCGTAGGATCTCAATTTTTTCAATGTATTTTGTTTAGTTAAGATTATACATTATGATTCATAACATAATCTAGTGCATTCCATTATCTAGATATGGCTCCTAGTGGACGGAATGGAAATCGCCCGAATGCACGTGTCCCCTCTAGATATTTTCCTCCGACACAAGATAATGATGTTGGCTCTGGTGCTGTGACTGGTGCTGAGAAAATCATTACAATATTGGGACGACTTACTCAGGTTATGAATAATAACATTACTCATATGGAGAATCCAGATCCACCACGTGGAGGAGCCATGCTTGATCGATTTATGCGACAACAGCCTCCACCATTTAACAGGACTACAAACCCATTTGTAGCAAAGCAGTGGATATATTCCCTTGAGAAGATATTTCTTGATTTGGGATGTAATGAAAGATTGAAGGTTTTCATGGAATTATATCGTCTATCGTGAGATGTTGATCAATGGTGGTCTTTAATCCAAAACACAAAGGAGGAGGAAGATATAGAAGATATGGAATTGATTGATTTTAAAGAAATCTTCCTAGAAAAATATTTTCCTCGTGAGTAGCAAGAAGATATGGAGAGACAATTCTTGAACTTGAGGAAGAAGGAGGATGAAAATGTTTCCCAGTATGAAGAGAACTTCACAAGGTTAACAAGACATTCTATGGACTATATAATAAATACAAGGAGATAAATTGATCAATTCTATGATGGCCTAAAGTCATTCCTTCGGCGGGAACTGGTCTCCCAAAGTTTTTCATCATATGAGGATATAGTTTCATGTGCCATCAAGATATAAAACGAATTCTCTACGTCTTATGACTTTTAGGGAAAGCAAGAAAAGAAGAGGGCTACTGAAAACCCTGGGAAAGGAAATAAGGAAACGGGGAACAAGGGAGGAGTTGAATTTCCACCATGTGAAAATTGTGGAAGGAAACACCCAGGTGCATGCTTAAAATGAAAAGGAGTATATTACAAATGTGGTCAAAAAGGCCATCTTTATGGTGATTGCAAAGGGAAGAAGGAAGCCAAGGATCTTCAATGCTATAATTGTCGGGAGATAGGACACTATGCTAATGAGTGCCCAAAACTTCTAGGAAATATGCAACAGAAAAGGACAATGGATCAGGGAAACACTTATGAAATCATAACTATAGAGGTTGATGTTCCTAATGACGTGGTGTTAGGTACTTTAATTGTTTCCTCAAGTTTAGTAAATTCTTTATTTGATTCTAGATCATCGCATTGTTTCATATCTTCCCAGTTTTCTATGAAAATTTGATATTTCCAATTTGATTTGACAAGGGAGTTGTCGGTCAAAAATCCAAAGGGACGTATCATTGCTACAAAGTTCTGTCAATCAGTGCTCATTGAGGCATATAAATGATCTTTATCTACTGATCTCATCTTCATACCCATGAGTGAGTTTGATATAATCCTCAGTATGGATTGGCCTTCGGATCCTGATGAAAAAATTTATTATAAGAAGAAGGAGGTTACTATTTTTTATGATGATGATAAAGAACACCTTATCTTTAGAGAAAAATTGTCACCGCCTGATTCTTATCTAGATCCACCCCCAGTAGCTCAACTAAATTCAATTATTGGGGAGGAATAGAATGAAATAATTGTGGGTGAGGAATGGAATGTTCAAATAGGGGATGTACCTATTGTGAGAGAATATGTTGATGTGTTTCTAGAAGATTTACCCAGACATCCTCTAGAACGAGAAATTGAGTTTTCCATTGATTTAATTCCAGGTTCAAGGCCCATATCGAAGACCCCTCATAGAATGGCCACTGTAGAATTAGTGGAGAAAAAGAAACAACTAGAGTAATTGAGTAAAAAGGGATTTATTTGCCTTAGTGTTTCTCCATGGGGAGCCCCTGTCCTTTTTGTTAAGAGGAAATATAGATCTATGAGGTTATGTATCGACTACAGGGAGATCAATGCTATAACAATAAAGAACAAGTATCCTTTACCTCTCATTGATGATTTATTTAACCAACTGCATGGAGCTCAATACTTTTTGAAGATTGATCTTCGATCCAGATATCATCAGTTGCGTGTGGGGAAGGAAGATATTCTAATGACAGCATTTCAGACCAGGTATGGGCATTACATGTTTACAGTAATGCCTTTTGGATTGACTAATGCACCCTCTATCTTCATGGATCTAATGAACATAGTTTTCAAGGAATATCTCGATTATTTTGTAGTGGTATTTATTGATTATATCTTTCTATACTCAAAAAGCTACAAAGATCATGAAAATCACTTGCGCATTATCTTGAAGACTCTTAGAAGACATGAATTATATGGGAAGTTTAGCAAGTGTGAATCCTGTCTTTAGGAGATTTCTTTTCTTGGCCATATTTTCTCTAAGGATGGAATCCTATTTGATCCTACAAAGACAAAGCCAATCCAAGATTGGCCCACGCCAAAAAAAATAACTGAGGTACGCAGTTTTATTGTCTTAGCAGGTTATTATCGGAGTTTCGTACAAAATTTTGCCCGACTGGCTAACCCGCTAATGAAGCTCACACGTAAAGGGGATAAATTTGTTTGGACAAAAGACTGTGAATAATGTTTCAAAGAACTAAAGAAAATATTATTCAATTCTCCTATATTGACTCTACCATCGAGGAATGACAGGTTTGTTATTTATGGTGATGCTTCAAAGAAAGGAATTTGTTGTGTCCTTATGAAAAATGATAGGGTTATTGCTTATGAATCATGATAGTTAAAATTCATGAGAAAAACTATTCTACTCATGATCTTGAGTTAGATGAAGTAATATTTTCTTTGAAGATATGGAGACATTATCTCTATGGTGAAAATGTGAGATTTATACTGATCACAAGAGTTTGAAATATATTTTCTCACAGAAATAATTCAACATGAGGCAAAGGAGATGGATTGAAATATTCAAGGATTATGATTGCACGATACACTACCACATGGGGAAGGAAAATAAGGTGGCTGATGCTTTGAGCAGAAAGGATCATGGAGTTTTGAACAAGATGAGGGTTGAAAGGGATCCTGTTTTCATGGATCTACTAAAGATGGATATGGTAATAACCATGGAGGTGAAACATCAATGTTTTTTCAAATGGTTTCCAAACCATCATTACCAGAATTGTTGGATGATGCTCATAGTTCCAATTTCTCTATACACCCTAGTAGCACTAAGATGTATAGAGATTTGAAGGAACATTTTTTGTGGGACAACATGAAGAGGGAGATTTATAATTCTGTGTCAAGATGTATGGTTTGTCGACAAGTTAAAGATGGAAGGCAACAGCCTGGAGGAGTATTGAAACCTCTAACCATACTTGAGTGGAAATGGGATAATATCACAATGGACTTTGTCCTAGGACTACCAAAGACTCCTAGAAGGAACGATCCAATATGGGTCATTGTTGATCGTATTACCAAGTCAGCACATTTTCTTGCTATAAGAGAAGATCTACCACTTGAACGTCTAGCAGGAATATATATTAATGAAGTTGTGAGGCTTCATGGAGTACCCCTATCGATTGTTTCTGATCGTGATCCACATTTTACATCAAGATTCTGGAAAACTCTTCATAAGGCCCTAGATACTGATCTTCATTTGAGCACTACCTACCACCCACAAACTGATGGAAAATCAGAACAGACTATTCAAACATTGGAAGACAAGTTTGGGTCTTGTTCACTTGATTTTCAAGGCATATGGGATCAGTATTTACCTCTCATGGAATTTTCCTACAACAATAGCTTTAATTCAAGTATTCAGATGGCACCCTATGAAGCATTATATGGGAAGAGATGTCGTACACCAACTTGCTGGGACGATGTTGGTGAAAGAAAGCTCGTGGGGCCAGAACATGTTGAAGAAACAATGGAGAAGGTGAAGATCATACAGAACCATATCAAAATAGCTCAAAGTAGGCCGAAGATCTATACTGACAACCGAAGGAAGGATTTGGAATTTCAGGTAGGAGATCATGTTTTCATGAAGGTATCTCCATGGAAGGGAGTTATACATTTCGGTAAGAAAGGTAAATTGAGTACTAGGTACATCAGACCTTTTGAAATTCTACACCGAATTGGAGTGTTAACTTACTATTTGGAAATTCCACCAAGTCTCTCCAAGGTTCACAATGTGTTCCACTTGTCAATGTTAAGAAATTACATACCATACCCAACACATGTACTCACATATGAAGAAGTGGAACTTGAGCCCAATATATATTACTTTGAAGAACTTATAAATATTCTTGATACTAGAGAACAAGTATTGATAAATTAGACGACTTGTCTGTTGAAGGTTCTATGGAGGAACCATAAGATGGAGGAAGCAACATGGGAACCTGAGGAGCTTATGTTAAAGACATACCCGAATCTTTTTAGGTAATATTCTATGAATTTCAAGGATGGAATTTTTGTAAGGAGGGGAGAATGTAACTCCCCAAGGTTTCGAAAATAAATATAGAATGCAATTTTATAATCTATCCACTTTTATGTTTTGAATTTAATGAAATGGTTATCTAGAGTTGTGTTTAGTAAGTCATTTGGAGTCTGATAGAAAAAACTTGATTTTTGGTGAATACTAACATAACCTTATGAATAGTAATATGAATATTAATATGACCTAAAGAATAGTAAATAATATTATTATTTTATTTTCTTAAGGAAATAGGATAATGGGATCTTAAATAATTTTCCAATGTTACATAAAACTAATTACACTTCAAGATTGTTATTTTCTGAATTAACTGTGACCTTATTTAAAAATTAAATTAATAATATTTAGAAAATTATTTTTGAAAAATGGATTTCACTTTTTAATTATACGGTAGGGGTAAATTTTTATGATTTTTCTAAAATACTTGAATTTTTCGTGAATAGTAAAAAATACAGTTTTGAGTATTCAATAGTTTAATGACATCATAATGACACAATAATTAAAATAAAAGGTTGTTAGACTTCTGTATAGTAACTTATGACATGATGTGTCCAAAGTGGCTTAAACCATGGTCAAATACCATGGGTAATCCCATGGTTTGGCAAAAAACACTAATGAGGTTGCCCTTTGAAATTATAAAAACATTACCTCTCTTTTTCTATAAATCCCCACTCATACATTCATTTTATTTCATTCCAAATCCCTAATAATAGAATATTTGGTGATTTTACCTCTCTAAGAGTCCTCCCAAGGTGTCCCTAAGCCCCCAAGGTCCCATCCTTCAAGATCAATGATTTATTCTTCAAGGTAAGGGAATCCTTCATTCTCTTCTTTAAGTCGATACTTCTTTTATGTTATCTATTTGAAATTACTTCCTCATATATAGATGTTTGATTTTATTCATTCATCTTACTATCCTTTTGATTTAAATATGATGAGATACCCTTTTTTTCTCATCATTTGATTTTATGAAATTTTAAGTGATG
Organism: Viscum album; assembly: GCA_963277665.1. Classification (NCBI taxonomy): domain Eukaryota; kingdom Viridiplantae; phylum Streptophyta; class Magnoliopsida; order Santalales; family Viscaceae; genus Viscum; species Viscum album. The sequence goes on along the minus strand of OY728119.1, from coordinate 160,959,743 downwards.
TCGTTAGGCTGTCGAATTTTCATAAGGGATCTCTTAACTTTTCTCTTATTTTCAAGATCATCAAAATACTTTTTCTCTCCTCAAATCCTCTATCAAAATGACCATGATAACACAAGTAACATATATATACTGGAATTATATCTTGTGAATGGAAGAACCATAAAAAATATTTTTACTCTCTCCCATTTATTTTTATAAACGAAATCAACGTCCATGAGGTTCCAATTTATAGCCTTCGTGGATGACGAAGTTTCATTCTTCAATTTATTCTTCATTACTGGTCATGAAACCATATTTATGGTTGAAACAGACTATAATATATGTATTATAATCTAATCAATATTCAGGAACCAGAATTTTTACATATATATAAGTTATACAACAAAACTAGTTCATAATAATCCAAATATCGCCAAATAATCGAAGTGGTCATCATCTAATGATTCATCCTCATTCCATGTAACCAAATGAAAGAAATAACAATTATCAATTATTTATGTTCATAAATAATGTTTAATTTCAATTCTGGATATTTATAACCATTCCACATGAACTTCATTACTTAAAAACAAGTGAACCAAATATGAAAATAAAGGAAACAAACACTCCAGAACGATGAAATTCAATACAATAACTTGTCAATAAATACATAAATGAACTAAACAGAATTATGATAAACTAAATACATTTCTAATATGTTTTTAAATAAGTTATTAATAAGTATAATTTCATATTCCAGGAGCTTAAGTTCGAGAGAAGAACACGATTGGAGTTAAGGTATGGTTTTTTCACCCGAAATTCCATTTTCATTCGGGTTACTTTCATTGTCTAATTACCTCAATGAAATTCTTATATACTGTTATGTAATAATCATATACTCTGTGTTAGTTTCATATATATATATGTATAAAATCCATAACCCCTCCTTATTTTATGGATAGTTACACGTTTTAAAATGAACTTTCAAAATTGTTTCCAAAATAGAAGCCCGATTCAAGGGAATTTCTCTAATTCATATCTATTTACAAGGGCACTCTATAATCTATTTTTGGAAACCATTATATTTATAAAAATACTCATTTTATTATTAAAATACTATCTTACTTCACTTCTGGTTTTATACAAATATTTTCCAAAAGAACTCATCTTTTCAAAATAAAAGAGTATTTATCTCAAAATTGCTTAATGATTTTATAAGAGTATTTTTGTTCAATGCTCTTATTGATTCCACGGTATTATTGGGTTTAATCATTTATGAATTCATATGCCATATTTTATTTAATGTTTTATGACTAACTTTATTGTGGATGATCAATCCTAAAACCATTCATTATATTATTCCTAATGGTTAGTGTTTATGTTCAATAATTGGTGGAAGTTAGTTACATTTCATATAATAGTTTCAATATGAATGTATATGTTGTTTATATTTATCCCCGCTCATATGAGAAATGCATTGGACTTATTATGTGATGGTTGGGGCCCGATATATCCCCTCTATGCATCGGTAGGTCTCATGAGACAAATAGACGTGGAATTGGCCGATGCCTTTCCCAATGTGATATGGATTTTGGCCGAGGCCTTAATCACTAGATGTCTTGGACGAGGCCATGAAAAAATGATTCAAAATGTCCAGAATATGCACCTCCCTCATTATTATTCTTGTATTTGAAGTTCATGTGGTTATTCGATTAGTAGAATACCCATGATTATGTTTAATTATGGCATTATTTATTCAGCTCATATTTCTGCCATAATGTGTTTAAGTTCATTATTAAAGGAATGTTTTTTCAATTATTCACCATGTCTAAAGTTTATATTATCTTCCATTGTATTTATTACTCTTACTGAGCATTTGAGCTCAACTCTTTATTATGTTTCATTTTCTCAGGACATGAAGAAGTAAATTATGAGTGACATGCATGCTTAATCTAAGAGACTTGATGTTGCAAGTGGAATAATTTAGTGTCATTTTCCCTTTCCATATGTAAATTTGAACTTATGTATGTAACTTGTTTACAATAATACTTAACTACTTGGTCCTTTGGTATTTATATTCCTTGTATGTATGCCAACATAATCAAATAAGACCCGGATCTGGGCAACTGGGTTCAGGTTCTTACACAAAATCTCAAAAATAGTTTCCGAAGCCAATTTCTGCAAACTTAACAGTAATTGGAAAAGTAGATTTTATCTATGGGTGAAAAAGGGAATTCAATAGATCATATACCTATAGTTTAGGATACTTGATTTTATTCTAATGAATGGACCTAAAAGTCCATAAACTATGACTGGATACCTTCCAAGAGCAGTGAGAAAATGAAGAGGAAGACGGTGATCATTCCCACTAGCAGTGAACCAGAGGAAGAGACATACGGAGTGACCCTTGGGAATGCAGTGAGTGTACCCTAAACCATGTAATGTAAGTGAGCAAAGGCTTAGAATATCTAGCCCAAAACTATAATTGTAATTGAGCTTTATTGGATTTGGTACACTGGCACATCTTTGTTGTATGCTCCTTGGACATGGCCTAGTGAGGGTGAACCAAGAAAAAAATCACTCTGTCCTCTGCATGATTTCATTTGTGTTCATATATTGCTTTGAGATAAAGAGATATGTTTGTTTTGTTTAATTATGAAACAAGATCCGAAGAGGAAGTAGTTTTAATCTTTCATACCCTTATTTTCCCCCCATCTCAAGGTATTTGACCTAGTGGACCTAACATAAACTATGGGAAACTGGTAGATCATAGAATCCTTTTCTCAAACATTCATTCGTGATAATTAGGGAGTAATAGGATGTACTCCTCTATGTATGATTCTATATTAATCATCCTGGGTATCCTACTCATATATAAAGGACAAACTCATCCCATATTTTTGGACACACTACATCCTCCACCTAAAATAATAAATCTGTGTATGAACTATGTATATCTAGTCCATTCCTAAGATGACATCATAAGGCCTCATGGTTGTAATAAGGATATCCCTTAAGAAACTCTCCCCTCAAATTGCCATATCAGAATATTGGGAGAACTGTGTGATAACTGAGTCACCTAAGGTAAAACTACTGGAAATTTGACTATTACAATGGGCTATTTGCGATGGGATCCCGTCGGAAAAACACTTTTGTGACGGGGGGCCTTCGCAAATAACTCGTTGCAGAAAACGGCTTGAAAACTAATTTTTTTGCAACGGGCCCATCGCAATAAATATTACTTGCGAAAGCAAGTGGGCCTGTTGCAAATAAATGTCTGATTAAATACATTATATATAAAAGAACTATTTTCGATGGTCCCGTCACAAATAACTTATATGCTAAAAAAAACCTTTTGCAATGGGCCCATCACAAAAAAGTTATTGCAACGGTAAAGAAAACCATCACAAAAAACTTTTAAAAAAATATATAATCAATTTTCAATGGCCGCCTGTTGCAAAAGTCTCCATCATAAATACTTAATAAAATAAAAAATATTAATATTATTAAAATAATAATAATAAAAAAAATATTTAAATTCACAATATTCATAAAAAATATATAAAAAAACATAAAATATTTTTATTATTATTAGTAAAATAAAAAAATATTAAAAATATAATATTAATAATAAATGTTAAAATATTAAAATATTAAAAATACTAAAAAAATTATGCAATATTCGCACCAATATAAAAGACAAAAACTATAAAAAGATCATATTACAACAAATGTTCAATTAAAATGTTTTTAATAGAACAAAAAAAATTACTAAGGGGGGTAGTCTTCTAGAGAAGCTGGAGTAGCTGGAGGAGATGGTGGAGAAATATCAATCCCTAAACTACGAGTTAGATGTCGCATGTACTCCATCTACTCGTGCTGCTACTACTTCCATCGATGAATGTCCTCCTTGTGCTGCTGACGCATCTCTTCCTGTTGCTTCTGAAAACTCTCTATATACTCAGTTTGAGCTCACAACTGCTCCTAATACTTTGATCTAGAAGATAATGCCCCTCCATGATATCCTATCAAGCTAGATGATGACATCGTAGTAGTACTATAATACATCCCTAGAGTCAAATGAGTGTCGATACCAATTACTCGGCCCATCTCGAAGGAATACTGGTTTGCCTGCATCCATGCCACCTCATTGAAATGTTGGGCACTAGTTTGAACAATCGTCTTAGTCTGACTCTCAACCCGCGTCTGAGAGGTCACGACCTCATATTAATCCTTTAGTTTCAATTTGAAATTAAAATAGTGAAAATATTATATGCAATTAATTTTCAAACTAAAAAATAATAATACTGACCACAATTTGATGCTGGCGATCACCTCTAATCTCTCCAGTGGTTAGATCACTATACATCCTCCAATAAACACCGTACTCCATAATATCGGGATGCTCGACTGTATATATGAATATAAAATAAACTATTTATATGTAATGGTATATAAAATATTTAAAAATGATTCTTACCATTTTCTCTCTAAGCCTACTGAATGTACGACTACCAGCTTGATGTGTCACCTTCTGTCTCCTCTGGTTCTGTCGACCCAATGAATATCTCCTCTGAAATCCACTACTAAACAAGTGTGGACATAATTCATCCAACACGTGAGATGAAATGTACTCCAGTCAGTGGGCTCTACATGACTCATCAAATATTGTCCCTCCTTCTTTCTTAATGGTTGTCCATCTCAAATTGTGCAAAATCTGATGGAAACGCGCATGCGTAGACTGCTCTCATGCCTCATGGATAGCACCATGTATGCTATCATCGATAGAGAAGCATAAACCCTACAAATAATTTATAATATCAAGTTATTAATGAAATAAATTTCTAAATAAATATTATTTATTTACATACCAGCCAATGAGTGAATATTCCATGCCAAACATCAATGGGAATCTGTTCCCATGTAATCCATGGCTGAGAAAAATAATTGTGCAAGAAAGTGCTCCCCTGTCCAACATCAATATGTGAAAAACTATGAAAAAAGAACAAAAAATAAAATAATTAGTATATAAATAAATGAATGAAATCTAACTAAAATACACAGCTTATCATACCTCTGTGTGTGTGGATCAAAACCAAGATGTGGACGTTTCTCAGGGATAGGGTCATGAATCATAAGTCATGCAAGACCACTCCCCCTCCACATACCCCCTAAACCGCCAATAGCCTAAAGGTCAAATGATCCCAAATCCTCCTCATCTAAAGGTAGCTCAGCCTCCCTCAACTCACGAATTAGATCAAGGTCCATATGAAACACAAAATGATTTTTTTTAGTAGATAGTTGAAAATAACTATTACATATAGATATATATTAGTTATGATTATAACATTCATTTAATTGTTTCAATGTTCACCTTCATCATCATCTTCATATCTGATGATGTCAATGTCTTCATATTCATCATTGGCATCATCAATATTCATATGCGTTTCGGTTTTATCATCTCTTTCCATTTAAAATTCACTTGTAACATCATTAACATCATTGTCACCATCAAATCTTAATTGTGGGGTGTCATCATCGATATTCATGTCTCTTTGTGAAAAGTGTGGATTTTGAGTAGTCTCTTGAAAAATGTAAATTCCTTGTACTTAATCTGAACCACATTCAGTTTAAGTAAACTGATTTTCCCTATATTTCATTTTTATTATGCTCTACCAGGAACTCAGGTCTCTTGAAGTAGAACAGTACTTTGCGTAATATATATGATGTGCCTGTTGAGCCAGAAAAATGGTTCATTCACTGCAAGAAGACTTCTATATTTAATATCGATGATTCCATGAATCGGATGAACATGCAAGCCTCTCTCGGTATCTAACCACTGACATTTAAACATTGTTATATAATTTTGTCCTACATAACACAGTTCAATAATTTCATCCAGCATGCCGTAAAAGTAAACTTCAGTTTCTCTATGATGTGATCCTCTCAAGCAAACTCCATTGTTCATTGTTATTTTTTTTGATTCCCCATATGCACGTGTATGAAATCAAAAACCATTCACCCCATATGCATTATAATATTTAACCATTTTGGATGGTGGGTTACTCAATATACACAGTCTCTTATCAATTTTATCAGCATGTTGAGACACTTGAAAATTTATAAAGAAAAATAATCAATATAATAAATAATAAACCAAATTGATATATTAAACCATAAATAATTTACGTTACCAGTCTTTAAAACCATTGAGAGAAAAAAATTGTCGACGTTCTTCAAGATAAGGTGTTGTAATTTGTGGAAGTTGTTTCTTGATATTATTATTATATAACCTACAAATAAAATAAGTTTACTTACTATAACATAAATTATAGAATAAGTGGTAGAAGTACTCACAGTAAAAATGATGTCATTTTTTCACAGTTGATAAGAACATATGTATGAGCTCTGTGATGTTCATTATCTGAAATCCATCATTCATGAACTCCACCAAAGCCAAGCTCTGGATGATTAAAAACTGATAATTGACTGTTCATTTCATCATCATCATTTCCTTCATACCATCCCATGCGGTTGTGTTTTGAGGGATATTCATATTCAAAATAATGAGAGTAGAAAAAATCAATTTCCTCCTGAAAATAATCTTCAGCAATTGAGCCATCAACCGGTGCTTTGTTACTTACTTTTTTCACTAATTTATGCATGAATCTCTCTAATGGGTACATCCATAGATACTGTACCAGGCTTACACATTTATCTTCATGTGGCATGTTTAATATCAGATATTCTATTGAGTCAAAGAAAGCTGGAGGAAAGATTGTTTCTAGATTACATATAATGACAACAATATCTACTTCCAGTTTACATAGTGCATCACAGTCTGTTGTCGCAACACAAATGTCTCGAAAAAAATAAGATATATCTGTTCTTGAATCCCAAATCATAGAACTCAACAAACCTCTAAATCCAATCGGCATAAGTCTTTCCATATAACATGACTATCATGACTTTTTAATCTGGTAATATGACTATTCTTAACACATCTACCCAAATTAGAAGCATAGCCATATGGAAGTCTCAAATCTACAATCCACTGACAAAATAACAAGCATCTCTCTTTGGATAGTGTATAAGATATTTTTGGATTCATTAACCACTTTGTTCTGACATTTTGAAACAGTTCAAGTTCCAGTCGTCTTCAAATTTGGGCAAGATATAATCGTGCCTTTACATTATCTTTGGTCTTACCTGGTGTATCCGAAACTATATGAAATAAATCATCAAAATAGTTCTTCCCTATATGCATGACATTCAATATGTGGTGGACCAACAAATCAGACCAATATGGAAGATCCCAAAAAAATGATCTGTTTTATCCAATTATGCTCTTTCCCAAAGTCATGAATTTTCTGTTGGTTTACTGTTGGCCCAAATGTGATGGGAGGTAATGAAAATACAACTGACATTAACTCTTTACCTGAGATCATTTCTGGAGGTTCATCGCTTTCAATTGTGTCTTTTCTGAAATGAGATTTGTTCCTCCGAAAATTATGATCGGTTGGAAGAAATTTGTGATGACAGTAAAAATAGAAAACTTTTTTTGCATTGACGAGAATAAAGGATTTGTTGTATTTCATACATTAAGGACATGATTTTGGGCCATGTGTACTCTATCCAGATAACATGTCATATTCCGGGAAGTCACTAATTGTCCACATCAATGCAACTTTTAATCTGAATATTTTTTTCGCAGCAACATCATATGTACTAATACCATTACTCCGTAATGAATTTAACTCATCAATCAATGGTTTAAAATAAACATCAATATTCTTTTTTGGATGTTCTAGAATTAATAAAGTCAAAAAGATATATGTCTCCTTCATCAGCATTCATGGAGGTAAATTGTACGGAGTTATAAAGATAGGCCAACATGAATACTAATTATCGTAAGAACCAAACGGACAGAAACTATCAGCAGAAAGACCCAATTGCACATTTCGGGCCTCTAATGAAAAAGACAGATGCAGTTAGTCAAAATGTTTCCATGAATCTCCATCAGATGGATGATTCAAAATTTTATTAGTTGAAATCTTAGTTTTCTGCCATGACATCATTGACGTTGTGTTCTAAGACATAAATGAACTTTGTAACCTAGGTTTAAGGGGGAAATATCTCAACTGTTTCACAATAATTGATCCAAACTTCCCTAATTTAGCTTCATTATACCTCAATTATCCACATGTGGGCCAACTATCCAATGACTCATTTTCACCAGAATATAAGATGCAATCATTTTCACATGCATGAATCTTTCAATAACTAAGACCCAGATTACGAACCAGCCTATTTCTCTCATAGTAATTTGCAGGCAACACATTTCCTTCAAGTAACAGTGTTTTAACCAAAAAAATATCTGATCAAAACAGTTGTTTGACATTGCATTATCTGATTTAATAGACATAAATTTTTGTAACCGCTTCTAATTTTTCTATCTTGCAACTAGGATATAATGTATCCTCAACAGAACTCAACAACTCATAAAATATGGATGGTGCCAACTCAGGAGTTAGACCAATAGCATCCTGAGTATCAATTTGTTGAACAGATGGACCTGCAACATCATGTACTAAATTTTGAAACCGTGATGGATCCAGAATCATGTTATTAGTATCTTCATTGGAACTGCATTCACCGTGTTGATATGAAAAAACATAATCTGGTTGAAAACCAAACCGCAAGATATGTCCCCCAACCTTGTCAACCGGAAAATGTTCTCAGAGCACATTTTTTACAAGGACACTTAATTGTGACTTCTAAAACAAATTTTGGTTTTGATGATGCAAATGATAGGAAAACATCAACACCTTCAATATATACAAGATTTAAACCATAACCGTTTGGATTTCTGTGTTGATTTACCCAAGTGTGATCATCTAATAATGATTTTCGTCGACTTCCTTGATCCATTTTTTTCTAAAAAAATCACTCTTTTTCTATAGCATCCCGCCTTTTTTATCACATAAACTTTCATTACATTTTACAAAACTGAGGATCTTTAATGTTTAGTGTCTTGGAAACCAGGAACTTAAAACATGAAAACCTAAAACATTCTTGTTAAACAATTGAAAGTATTCTCCTCATGTTCATCCTAGGTTCATTACTACATCTCAAACCTAGGGACATACATCAAAAGAAAGGGTGAGAAGAAGGCCCAGTAAGGGAAACAAGGGGAAACATTTAACATGTGAACTTGGGATACATCAATAATGTCATGAAAAGAACTTTAAGGAATGAGAAAGAAATCATGAGATATATCATAATAAAAATAAAATTTTTCATAGCTTGAAGATTTGGATAAAACATTTAATATTGAAAATCATTTCACTTCACCAAGTTCCATCCCCAAGGAGTCATTAAAAATTATCAAGGTTATTCACCAAGGTATGAGTCTAAAAATTCATCTCTAGAGATTAGGTCTTTACCCAATGCATTGGAGCGCTATCTGGGCACACCCTTGACATGTCTTTATTATAATATGAGCCACATATATGATCATAAATAATTTCATAAACAACCCATATAGAATAAAATAAATGGGTTTCATTTCATAATCATAATGTTTTAAAAAACTGCTTTAAAGACATGATCTTTATGTCACTTTAAACCCACGAAAAGGGAAAGCGGGATTCATGTATGTAAATCCCAGAATTTAAAATAGAAAATTTTGATATATATGTGAATACCCCCTGTAGAAATAATAGCTTTGAGTATTCACTTAATAACATAAAATAATTTTGAGAAGAAGAGAGAGGCATTTTGAGACGAAAATTCTGCAGCATAACGGCTATGTTTCGGGGATTTAAAAAACATTGAAAAGAGAGGGTACATGGGTCAAACACTCATAAATGACCCATAAAACAGTAGAGGGACAGAATATAAAGGATTTGAGAACATGGTAATGAAATTTTAAAGATATACCATATGATATGAAGAACATGAAAGGAAGAAAAAAAATAAGATTTCTCTTATGAAAATTCGGTAGCCCAACAGCGTCACTTATACTTCAACAAAAATGAATTGACAAGATCAAATAGGGTATCTCATCATATGAACATAAAAGATTAGTATGATAGTTATAGAGATCATACACCAACATAATACAAAAGGAACTTGAAATACTTGACATGAAAGTAGATCTTTGAAAAATGAGAAAGGTGAACGAATCCCTTAAAAATTTGGCAGCCTAACGGCGTCACTTAAACTTCAACCAAAAATGAATTGAAAAGATCAAAATAGGATCTCTCATCATATGAACATAAGGGTTCAGTATGATAGATATAGAGATCATACCCCATCATATTAAAAAGTAACTTGAAAGACTTTACATGAAAATAGATCTTGAAAATGAGAAGGATGAAAGAATCCCTTAAAAATTCGGCAGCCTAACGGCGCCACCTAAAACATAAAAATACTGAATTGCAGAGATAAAATGGGGTCTCTCATAACATTACCATAAAAGATAAGTATGATAGATATAGAGATCATACCCCAAAGTAATAAAAAGGAACTTGAAAGACTTTACAAGAAAATAGAACTTGAAAATGAGAAGGGTGAAAGAATCTGTTACAAAAATTTCGGCAGCCTAACGGCACCACTTAAACTTTCATAAAATGAAAAGATGAGAGTAAGAGGGGGTATCTAATAATATGAACATAAAAATGATAGTATAATGAATATAAAATAACATCTTCCAACATAATAACATGGAGCATAAAAGGAATGACATAAAAGAGATTACATGAAAATAAAGAGAGAGGTCGGATCCCTTACCTTAAAATGTAACTCTTAAAAATCAAAGGTTTGGACCTTGAGGGCTTGGGGGAACCTTGAGAGGACTCCTTGGGAGGTTAGAAGACCCTAAATTTGTTTGGGTAGAGTGGGTAGTCGAAATGGATGAGAGGATGGCTTGGTATTTATAGGGAAAGCGAGGGGATAAGGCATTAATGGCAAAGGGACACCTCAAAAGTGGTTTTCTCAAAACCATATGTTCTCCCATGATATTTCCAATGAAGTTAGGCCACATGGGGACCCCAATACAATAATTCATCACCTTTGGTCATCCAACCCTTAAAATATCTCATTACATAATCATGACACAGTTATGATGTCATTAAACATACCGAAACCCTAAAACTGTATTTTTACTATTCACTGAAAATTCAACTTTCTCAGAAAAAACCCAAAATTTTACCTTAACCAAATATCAATGATATGATTTCAAAAATGAACTCCATTTTATAAAAATTATTTTCTAAATATTTTTAATTTATTTTTTAATCAAAAAACACTATTCACTTGAAAAAACTAATACTTGAATAATAATTTATGAAACCATTATTTACCTGTTTTATTGAATCACATTACTTAATCTAGGTGTCTAAATTATATTAAAACATTCTTTGAGCAAAATTACTAATCCATTTGATCACATTACTAATCCTAAGAATAAAATCACTATTCATAATTTACTATTCATCAAAATTTATGTTGATCTTATTAGACTCCAAATTTTATACCGAACATAATTGTAGAAGACCATTTTTTGAAAATCATTACATATTTTTAATTATTTAAGGTTTACATAAACATTTTTAAAATATCCTTTTTCTAAAATTCATCAGAAATATGCATACTATATTTATCCGGTCATTTGAAAATTCATAAACTTCATCATAAGAAGAAATCAAAATTTTTATTTAAAACAAATGATTACACAAGGCAGTTATGGTCTCCTTACATAGCCCCTTATCACACCGGCATAGGACCTAAGTGTAAGGTGTGCTAAGGTGGGGGAATCCGAGGGAGGTTCAACCAACATCGCATGAGTAGTAATTTCTATCAGTTGGAACTTCCCGCGAAGGCGATTCCGTTCATGCTTCGCACGATGATGTTCGGCTTGGGTTTGGTCCAGAGCAAATCCCAGTGGTGCTACCTCCTTCCCAAGTTTTGTTAGATGGGCTTCGATCGGTCCAAGACTACTGGGTGTGGCCATCGAATCTCATTTCTATATTAATTAACCAAGGTCACTTTTATTTAGAGAAAAATAATCAAAATGATTAGTTTCCAGTGGTCATATTGACCAATGGTCATATAATCAGTCAAAACCCAACAGTCTCATTTTAATTATACTCATGTTATCAAATGAAACAGTTTTATTGAGTATCATAAATAAAATAACACACAAAATTAGGAAACAAGATTTATTCAAAATTTCATGTCGTTATAGTTTCTGAAATTTTTGAAATGAGAAAAAAACTATCCAAAAAAGAAGATAAATAATTACAACTATTTCTTAATAATTACCATTAATTACGGACGACACAATTTCCAGTGGATTGACGGCTACTCTTTTGTCTGACGGCTCATTTACTTGCAACTTTCTCACACTCAAATCACAATGAAAAATCTACTTGGAGGTATGCTTATTCATTGTCATGAATATGAGAATGCATAAGAAAATATCTGAGCATATTCTACTTTGTGATTTTAGTGTGAAAAAGAAACATGTAAATGATCCATCAGAAAAAAGTGCCCCCTTTACATCGAAGAATCTTCTTCTAGCAACTCCCAACGCACAAAAACATTATGAAAAATGTGGACCTACGAATACATATTCAAACTCGTGCATATGAGATTGGATATGCATATGTAGAAGCATATTTTTCATAATGTTTTGAGTCAGTGAGAGTTAAAAGGAGAAGAGTCATCAAGAAAAAGGAGTGTCGTCAATCCTTTGAAAATTGTGCCAAGTTATTAAAATTCTTTACAATTTATTACAATTTATTTTATTGTTAATTATAGCCAATTATAGCTAATTATTGCTATTTATTATTATTGATAGCAATGTATTTCTAATTATTCGTAATTATTGATAATTATTGCTAATTATTGCTAATTATTTATAATTATTCCTAATTATTACTAATTATTACTAATTATTACTAATTATTACTAATTATTACTAATTATTAGTACTTATTAATATTTATTAGTATTTATTAGTATTTATTAATATTTATTAGTATTTATTAGTATTCATTAGAATTTATTACTATTTATTACTATATATTACTATTTATTAGTATTTATTAAAATTTATTAGAATTTATTACTATTTATTACTATTTATTTCTATTTATTACTATTTATTAGACTTTATTAGAATTTATTACAATTTATTCATATTTATTAGTATTTATTCGTATTTATTAGTATTTATTACTATTTATTACTATTTATTAGTATTTATTACTATTTATTAGTATTTATTACTATTTATTAGTATTTTTTTCTATTTATTTCTATTTATTAGTATTTATTACTAATTATTACTAATTATTCGTATTTATTCCTATTTATTCCTATTTATTTCTATTTATTAATAATTATTATTATTTATTACCAAGTATTACTAATTATTACTAATTTATACTAATTATTACTAATTATTACTAATTATTACAAATTAATACTAATTATTACAAATTAATACTAATTATGACTAATTATGACTAATTATTAGTATTTATTAGTATTTATTACTATTATTACGAGTTATTACTAATTATTAATATTTATTACTATTTATAAGTATTTATTACTATTTATAACTATTTATTACTATTTATTACTATTTATAACTATTTATTACTATTTATAACTATTTATTACTATTTATTGGTATTTATTAATATTTCTTAATATTTATTAGTATTTATTACTATTTATTACTATTTATTAGTATTTATTATTATTTATTTCTATTTATTACTATTTATTAGTATTTCTAAGTATTTATTACTATTTATTACAATTTGTTAGTATTTATTACTATTTATTAGTATTTATTACTATTTATTAGAATTTATTACTATTTATTAGTATTTATTAGTATTTATTAGTATTTATTACTATTTATTGGTATTTATTTCTATTTATTAGTATTTATTACTAATTATTACTATTTATTACTATTTATTAATATTTATTCCTATTTATTACTATTTATTACTATTTATGAGTAATTATTATTACTTATGACTAATTATTACTAATTATTACTAATTATTACTAATTATTAACAATTATTAGTATTTATTGCTATTTATTACTATTTATTACTTTTTATTACTATTATTACTAATTATTACTAATTATTACTAATTATTAATATTTATTACTATTTATTAGCATTTATTACTATTTATTAATATTTATTACTATTTATTTCTATTTATTACTATTTATTACTATTTATTACTATTTATAACTATTTATTAGTATTTATTAGTATTTATTACTTTTTATAAGTATTTATTACTATTTATTACTATTTAATAGTATTTATTACTATTTATTATTGTTTATTAATATTTATTACTATTTAATTCTATTTATTACTATTTATTAGTATTTATAAGTATTTATTACTATTTATTACTATTTTTTATGATTTAGTAGTATTTGTTACTATTTATTAGTGTTTATTTATATTTATTACTATTTAATAATTTTTATTAGTATTTATTAATTTTTATTACTATTTATTACTATTTATTAGCATTTATTACTATTTATTAGTATTTATTTATATTTATTACTATTTCTTACTAATTAGTACTAATTATTACTCATTATTACTCATTATTACGAATTATTACTAATTATTAGTATTTATTTGTATTTATTACTATTTATTATTACTTATTACTATTATTACAAATTATTAATAATTATTACTAATTATTACTATTTATTACTATTTATTAGTATTTATTACTATTTATTACTATTTATTAATATTTATTACTATTTATTACTTTATATCAGTATTTATTACTATTTATTTGTATTTATTACTATTTATTACTATTTATTACTATTTGTTACTATTTATTACTATTTATTACTATTTATTACTATTCATTACTATTCATTAGTATTTATTAGTATTTGTTACTATTATTAGTATTTATTACTATTTATTAGTATTTATTACTATTTATTAGTATTTATTTCTATTTATTACCTTTTATTACTTTTTATTAGTATTTATTAGTTTTTTATTACTATTTATAACTATTTATCAGTATTTATTAGTATTTATTAGTATTTACTACTATTTATTAGTATTAATTTCTATTTATTACTAATTATTACTAACTATTACTAATTATTTCTAATTATTACTAATTATTACTAATTATTACTAATTATTACTAATTATTACTAATTATCACTATTTACGTCTATTTATTAGTATTTATTAGTATTTATTAGTATTTATTAGTATTTATTAGTATTTATTAGTGTTTACTAGTATTTATTAGTATTTATTTGTTTTTATTACTATTTATTAGTATTTATTAGTATTTATTACTATTTATTAGTATTCATTATCATTTATTAGTATTTATTAGTATTTATTACTATTTATTAGTATTTATTACTATTTATTAGTAATTGTTACTATTTATTAGTATTTTTTACTATTTATTAGTATTTACTTCTATTTATTAGTATTTATTTCTATTTATTACTCTTTATTTCTATTTATTAATATTTATTACTATTTATTTTTATTTATTAGTATTTATTACTATTTATTGCTATTTATTGGAATTTATTAGTATTTATTAGTATTTATTACTTTATACTGGTATTTATTAATATTTATTAGTAATTATTACAAATTATTACTATTTATTACTAATTATTAATATTTATTAGTGTTTATTACTATTTATTAATATTCATTACTATTAATCATTATTTTATTACTAATTATAAGTATTTATTACTAATTATTAGTATTTATTACTATTTATTAGTATTTATTACTATTTATTAGCATTTCTTACTAATTATTACTAATTAATACTATTAATTACTAATAGTTAATATTAATTACTATTTTTTCTAATTATTACTAATTAGTGTTATTTACTATTAATTAATGCAAAATACAGGTACTAATTACTAATTACCCCTAATTATTTATATACATTACTGATTATCGTTAATAATGATTAATTATTACTAATTACTATGAATTAATACTAATAATTTAATTTTATTATTACAAATAAATACTGATGAAAAAACAATTTAAATTTAACTTAATTACAATTAATCAACAATAATTAAAATTAATATAAAGAAAGGAAATAAATACTAAATTAAATAAAACATAAATACCTTTAAACTTGATCTCTTATAATTTTTGGTGGCTTCACAACTTCTTCGTAAAAAAAGCTAACTCTAAAAAATTTTCACTCTAAAATTAGAGTTTTACCGAAGCAAATGAACAAGAAATTCGAGCAGAGAAGAAAAAACAGAGGGGGTATATATAGGTTGGATTAGCGGCGACAAGACTTTTTGCGACGATATTCCCATTGCAAAGGTCATTTTTGCAATGGGGCCCGTCACAAATACATTCGGATGCATTAATTAACGTCGGCAATTAAAAGGTTATTTGCGACGGGCCTCGTCGCAAAAAGTGACATGCCGACACACTTTTTGTGACGGGACAACATCCCATCGCAAATATGTTTTTTCCGTTGCCGGTTATTTGCGACGGGACCCATCGCAAATAACCATCGGGGGTTGAACTTTTTGTGACGGGGGATCCCCCCGTCGCAACTAGGTCTTACCGCCTCCGGACATTTGTGACTGGCGGTGCCAACCCGTCGCAAATACTCATTCGCACGGTTTGGCACGCAAAACGCGTCAAACCGCGAATAAGTTTTTGCGATAGGGCCCCTATTCTCATCGCAAATAATTGACTATTTGCGACGAGTTGACCATCCCGTCGCAAATAATCTCTTCGACGGACTATTTGCGATAGATTTATTCTCGTTGCAAATAACCCGTTGCAAATAATAGTTTTTCCCGTAGTGTAGGAGTCTCCAATCATAAAGGTTAAACTAATGGCTCAACCGAAAACTCTAGGTCTCAAACTAGGGGTGCATCAAGAAAGGAGTATCTCATTCCTATGTCTAATAAAAATACAGCTAAGGTAGAAAATACATATATTATATCTCTAATCATACCAGGTGCCTCTGGGTTATAGTCCTCCACTACCTGTATCTACCCTCATCCCTATCCATGACCTCCCTGAGCCTGGCAGGGACCATATAGGTGTAGTGGTAGAAAAAGTAAAAATGTCCACCACCTCTAGCTGATATCTCTAATCCTATGCCACATTCTCCACCCTATAGACTTCCATGCTCCAGTTATTGCCTCTTCTTAGGTGCCATATCCACTATCTCCCTATCAATTATGTAGTGGGTCAAACAATCTCATATATTCTATCACTGTCTATCATAAGAGCAGCATCGCCTCTCCCTAGACTGACTAAAACCATCCTAAGATCCCTGAACCATACACCCTATGTCATATGAACACATTCTGAAACAGGCTTCACATTAGTATCCATTCATCTATCATTGGATACCAACTTCAAAGGACTCATCTCTTATGTACTCGTGACTAGTACCCATTGTTGGATTCTGCTCAACAAAAAATCTCACTCCAACCAACACACTCTCTAACACCCAGCGTAGATTAGAATTCATAGAGGTATCACACTATCCCATATATCTCTTCATAGACCTTTCTCAAAGGTTCAATCCCAAAAGAACTAATCATGTATCATATCCATCGAGTATTACAAGATTTTGGTAAACCTTCATGAATACTCAACCGTAGTAATGTTGCCCTACTGAATTTTTAGATGCTCCTGGATGTGAACAGTCCATAACATAGCTGGAGAAAACTACTCACTAAAAGTTTTCTCAAACTCTATCTCTTAAGAAGTCACCTCATCATATGATGAAACCACTGGACTCCACCATTACACTATAGAGCCATGATGTAGGGTCACCATTAGGACAACTATCTAGTCTGCAGTTATCCTGACGAAGAGAATGACTCACATAACCTCCTAGAGCCAATCCTTAACTGCCTAGGGGTTTGTCTCACCCTATAACCTACAGGTTCATTGAGGATGAAACTCATGAAGCAAGATCAGCTTTCATACCTCATCCACTAGAACTACTGGTAGCATATGCTTCTTGATAGTTGAAGGTATGGCTAGAAAACCACCTGGAGGTACCACCTCTAAAACAGACCATTGTATCAAAGCCTAATCACTAAGGGGTTCAACCTCATTATCCTTTTGAAAAAAAATAACTGGAAATAATCATGGAGACATCTTGAAATAGAAATATTATACCACGGTCAATTGGCACATCTAGGGAGATAACTCTAGAAGAACATTGAAACCATGATCCATTTCTATATGATGCATGTACCATTTTTTTTCCATGTAACCAATTCCTACATGTTCCAAGTCAACAATTAGGTAGGTAGATTCTTGGTGAATTGATACGTTGGTGACCTCACTGACACTGAAGTTCCTATCCTGAAATTCGAACTCAAAACACTAAACATTGTTTCCATAAAACCCAAACCAATCGCACCATTAGATTAAAAAAATCTAAACACTGATCCTAATATGGAACACTTTTCTAGTACCACACTATCATGAACTGTCCCACTGAGGCCTACCTTTCTACTGGTAAGATGAGTGTGACAACCCCAAGACCACCTCAAATATTATAGGGCTAACATCAAGTGATGAGTTTGACTAACACACACATGGGATGCCTTGGCCCAAGGTACCTATGCATTGGCACATATCCAAATACCCAAACAATAATCGAAGGTAAATACAACTGATACCAAATGAAAGAATACATCTAAATATCACAATCAAAGTATGAAAACTATACTAAAATAAATAAGTGAAAAATATAATCCCAACAAAACTGTAAAGAAGTCCAACAGGCTAAAATAAGGTCACTATAGTCAAATGTGACTCTTGGTATGAACCACAGCTGCCTAGCCCAATATAAGCTTCATCTAATCCTGGTACACTAAGAATGCTTCCAAATAGCATATTATCTACCTAATAAATTAAATGTGTGGGAAGATCCCATATAGGGGTGAGTATAATAATAACCAGTTGGAAACCCCAAAATAACCAAGCATGGAGAATCAAGATAGTAGCCATCTCATCATAATGTCATGTCAATCAAGAAAATGATACATACAAAATATATATCTAGATATACTCATGGTAGACACTAAGTCTAAATTTAAGGTCAAAACCGTAGTTCCGGCCTAAGATTCTCCTCGAGAGTTTATAGAAACACTCAACCGAGAGAACACACTCTTTGAGTCTAAAAGAACTAATGGTGTCCATCAAATATTTCATGCTCATTGGGTCTTGTTATGAAGAATTACATGTTCTAACTATGAAGAGATCAAAAAAAATAATTGGTAATCACACCAAGGGCGATGGGATATATCAAAAATCCAATCTGGATTAACCCACTAAGTATAGGATTGACACCTATTTATATTGGTCATGTCAATTCCAAGAACCCTATTTAGGGAATAAGATGATAGAGGAACCCACCATGGGATATAGAGGGACACAAAAAACTCTACCCTAGACAAATACATTAGAGAGGATCAAAATATTATGTTTATGATTTAATTCCATAGTATTCCCTTATATAGATTGACTTAGGAAATTAATCCTAAGTAAAAAAGGTTCATACTAAAGAGAAGAGGGGCAACATACCTCCTTGGAGGAAGTAAACAATGTGTACTATGTATCTTCCCTCTTGGGGCCTAGCTGTGTCTTGTTGTATCATATAGAATGTTCGTATAAACACATGTAATTCTCCATGGGGGTATATGTAATGTATAGTTCTGCTAACCCGTGCTCTTGTACACATGTTATTTCCCATGTACTTCGGGTTATGCCCATATACCAAGCCAAGTCCAATTACATAACTCATCTAGTGTACGTTGGTTATGTCTGACTACACAACTTATCTTGTGTACTCTATATGTGCCCATGTACTCAAGGCTACGTGGAGAGTTATTTGGTCAACTCACATGGTTTGTAACACATTTCACATGTCCTGTGATCCTTTCTTCTCCATGGAAACCATATCACCATATCCAAGGACCCACAAAGAATGTATCTTTGTACTAAACATTGTGTAATGAGAGATTTTACAAAACCTACATGTTAAAACATGGTTATTAATTCCTCCACTTCCACCCATGATTTCCACTGCCAATATCACTAGTATTCACAGATCTAAGTTCATCGAGCCCATCTATCACCGGTGGCTAGATTCCAACCATCTCGTCTTATCATGAAATGGAATCATAGCATCATACCATCACAGTGATACCAAACCATGAACATACATCTTTGATCTGGACCCAATCTATCATCATCACTATTGTAGCTCAATACCATCATTGAATGTTGAATAGAATCTATCATATCAATATGTTTCATTGAAAAATGAGTGTCCAATGATTTATTTACATGTATATTTTGAAAAACCATCCAAACCGAATATCAATGATGAAATAATAGAGAATAGTGGGATAAATGCACAAAACATACACATAAGGAAAAAACCTCAACCATTGATTTGATTGGATCTGATTTGTTGTCACTAGAATGATGAACTAATAAACTAGAAAATAATAAAATTAGCCTTAAAATTAATCAAACATTGATGCATGAATCAATTATTATTTTTGGAATTCATCTATGTTCGATATAGGATATCAAATGGGATGAATCTAAAAAAACGTCCTACCTTGGGTTTGGATCAATTTCTAGAAAATTACAAATATGGATCATCATTTTTGGAGAGATCCACAAGATGCATTATCATTGTAAATCCTTGTGGCACTCAGATTGATGATTCACGCTCTCGTCATCACCAATGCTCCTCCAATCTATCCTTACAATTCTTAGGGTTATGTAGATAATATAGTCAATTGTCTGTAATGAGTTTTAAATAGAAGATGGTTGGGTCACTGTGCCATCAATACCAAAATCAATAAACTTAATTAATCATAATAATAATAATTATTATTTTCTCCCACGACATCACTTTACCCAAACATATGGCACCTAGAAAGGTAATGCCATATGTAGAGTAAAACCCATATTCTGTACTCAATGGAGGTATTAGATGTCTAATTCATGTCCATATTCAGGAGTTATTCAACTTTTTTTAAGAAAACTGAGCGTGAGCGATATTAATATATTTAATATTTTTAAAATATCAATTTTGAGTAGACCGGACCTCAGAATATCATGTCATCTCACATCCTAGATCTGAAAATATTATTATATATATTCCAAATCATTACCTAGAAAAAGGGTACACACATCCATAATACCCAAAAAATAACTAAACCCTACTCTGATACCAATTGAGGTGAGCCTAGCACAACATACATGTATATTACATCATTTTATATGAATTTTCCTTTCATATCATAAATAATCACACACTATAACCTAAATGTTTGATATATTTTGAGATTAGATACATAATAAACTGATTTTAAAACCTCTTCAATATATCCCGCAAATAGTATTCTCAGATGATACCCATTTAGACATGTCATGCATAATATTATCCTTTATGACCTTTAGAGTGGAAACATAAGAAATGGTGATCATAGTTTCTCAGTAACTGTGAGTCTGAGAGAAAAAAATTGAAGATCATAAGTGATTATAAGATCAGAATATGGTTATGAGAACTTAATCATGGTCTATAGACATAACATAAGAGATTAATACCCAAAAAATCATGGATCATAAATAATTTGTCATTTAATGAGTATTTTTTCATAAAATAATACATGATCAATAAAAGTATGGAAACATGATCCAATATTCATGATAAATGAAGACATAAAATACATATAAGAATATTTAATATACATAAGAATAGAAAACCATTATCTATGTTAAGGAACATAGCCATGACCATCATCACATAGTAGATAGATTCCCTTAATGGATTGATTTTTCTCCCCAATACCAGAAATTTTAGACAATGATATATAAGTCTTTACACAGTTCATTTTAGGGCATTGAAAATCTGGGCCCAACCATCATTTATTTGATAGATCCCCTTAATATTTTTGGTTTACTCCCCATTCCCAATCATCTCAGGAGTTAATTTGTTTACCTATTGCATTAGATGAATATATAATTTTATCCCACACATCACATACTAAAAACCATACATATGTGTGACACGTGAATATTGAAACATTATTCTTAATTAACCTATAGAAAATAAACATGTTTAATGATAAATTTCATAAGAAATTATCATAATCTATTCATGGAGATAAGGTTGATTTTATCACTGGATAATTTTCATATTGAAGTATAAAAAACATTAAATGATGTTGAAATATATTAAAACACTTTTATAAGAGAATTAAAATTTAATTTTTGAAATAATTTGAAATACCCTTTAAATGTTTTACACTTTTTATTTTAGAATAAAATATTTTACAAATCAAAGTGAATAGAAATTTCTTTGTAAAACCATGAAAATTTATAGAGGAATTTCCTTAATAAAATCTAAAAATAAAGTGGGAAATGATTTTTTATAGAAAATGTTTTAAAAAGCGATTCCCTTCACACATTGTAAAAAAGTCAAAGTTACTGAAAAGTGATCATATCAATAATGTTACAATAAAATTATTTTTTAAAAAAAAGTTCAAGTACATTTAAAAATACCTTATTAAATGTAATAATTATAAATAAGAGAATCTATTAAAAACAAATAATATGGACATAGAAGTGAATGATCCTTGACTAAAAAGAAGTAGTAAGGTTGGATTCTTTTAAAAACATTACATCAAGTAATTAATGAACCATATGAGAGATGAAATGGTATTTAAAATTTATAAAACAAATATGAATAAAATAGTGGTATTTTAGGAGAGAAAAATTATACAATATACTGATATGGAAACTTATTCATAATAATCATGACTTCAAAATTAGATTGGAAAAAAACCCTTAACTTTTACTCTTTCCTCCCTTGAAAGTGATTTATCCTTGTTTATAATAATCATAAATATATTAAAAAAATATTTCAAAAAATTATACATATATATTAAACTTTTATATTCTTTAGTTATAATCATTCATTACAAATACATTACTTTGTTAATGTTTATTTTTATCATCAATTGTTAGTAATTATGGTTTTTAATATGTTTTGTAATGGAAAGGACAGACCCGATTTTTTATACCAATATCATCATTCATAGATTATAAAAGGTATTTAAATAATGTATTTCAATTATTTATGTATCCCCATGCTCATTTGATTTAAATTTTGTGTATGGTTTTTCATAATGTAATCTTTGATTATCATGTTTTGGGTAATTTATTGATAACGAGTTACATTATTTGGATCATTCATTTTTAATGTTACCATTATAGAATGATATTAATTACATAACATACCATTTAACAATATATATATATATATATAGTTTTCATTTTCATTATTATCATTGAAAATGGATATAGTGAAGATAGTAATCATCTTTCATGTTGGTTGTTAAACCGATCAATACAGGAACATGATATATTAGTTAATGACAAAGAGTATAATGTTATATAATAGTAGTATCACTTTATCAAAAGTACAAATATGTTAATATAACATAATTATAGTAGATAATGTTGTTTAGTAAGAGTGTAAATTATAAATTAAATGAAAATAATAAAGATGAACTTGTTACCCTCTTTGAAAAAATATTTCCTTCCCATGATGAATTCCTCAAGAATGAATGAATTATGCCTTAATCTAGTGACCATGAGATTGTAAATGTTGAATAGGACTCTAGGAAACATAAAATGATTAGATATTAATGAATAATTTCATGTTATGTAGTGTTTTTAAGTGATAGTAAGTGATATCCTTTTATAGGTATAACGAAAGACATATCCCTAGAAACTAAAGTTAGGTGAGTGGTAAAGATAGAATCACATGAGAGTTAGGAGTCAGGTAAGGATATCTGTGCGAGAAATTTTGGTATAAATTACATAACAAAACATTTCTTCTATAATGTATAAATATAAGATAATTATAATAAATTTAAGACATATTGATTTACCTCTTTTTACCACATTTTACCTTGTTTAATTTTTTAACCATGGTAATTATTTTTACCAAAAATATAAGATGAACCCCCTTTAACAATTTTAATTCAATGAATATAAATATGGAATACATTTAATTTATTTTATTATATAAATATTATAAATTAAAAATTTAAATGAAAACAATCTATATAAAGATAAAATTGTTTTTATATAAAAATGATTTTTTAACTCAAAGTGTTATTAATCTTACTTGATATCAATTAATAATTTATGTTAATCTTAATATGTTTTTTTCATATTAAAAAATTACATTAGATTAATCAATTTAATTTATTAATATAAAAATATATAATACATAAATAATAGCCCTTTGAAAAATATTATTTTTCTAACATTAAATAATTCCAACCACATCCTATTAAAATTATTTATTCATATTTTAAACATTTAATTTTGTAAATATATTGGTATTAAAATATTTTCTTTGAATTTTATGAATAAATAAATAATTATTTAATAATAATACTAATAATAATATATATTATATAAAAATTTATTTTTATAAAAAAATAATGATTTATTATATATTTATTTAAATCTTGAATTACCGTATCATTTCAAATTACACAACATACCCATTGGATGTACCCAATGACTATGTGTCCAATGATCATATTTCCAATAACCATATTTCCATTGACTATATTTATAATGGTCTGATTTTATTCATATATATATATATATATTCTTATATTCATTCATCCTATTTACTTCTCTCTCAACTTGTCCAATATATTTATAATGATTTTCCTTCATTTGATAGTTGTAGTTGTGATTATGATCCTCATGGAAAACCAGAAGTATAAAGACTTTATGTTTGTGGTCTTATTTATTTATTTATTTCACTTATACATTTATTAATGATGTTTCATATTATATTCTGATAATGTATTAATGTTTATCTTGTGTTTTAATATTTTCTTTCAATAAAATGTATCATAATTCGTTTTAGTTTGGACTTCCATGTGAAACAAGATATTCAACAAATTATTTATTTAAAGGGTTAAAATAAAAAATAAAATAGTGGGGTTTTACACACCTAGTGATTTGTGTAAGAATTCTAAGAGGGTCTAGACCTGATTGGATTTCGATAAGGGATCTTTATCCTTATTTGGTTGATGTGAGTTTCATTGAACATTGGTGGGTATTATTATGAAGATGTTCTCCATGGAATTTTGGGGAAAATTAGGGTCAAAATTGCTAGTTCGGTGGAGAATTGGGTGTAAAATGTGCTCAGATGACTAGTTTATTGGTCATCTATCCCTAAAACTTCTATGTATGTCTCTCTAGGATTTTCTCCATTATCTTTATTATTCTTCTGGTGGGGTAGTAGAGACACGAGCCTCTAACATCAAGGGTTTTCCTAGCTTGACCTACCAAAATTCAACCATATTCTGAAGGATGTCCTTGAATATAAATTAGTATTGGATGTTGTACCCCAATATTCAGTGGTTGGGTATCAATTAGGGTGTCTGTTTAAACTAACTTCACGGGGTCTCTTAATATATGTAGGTGTGAGATTTTTTTTCAATATGGTAGTAATGAAATACCTTGGAACATACTCTCTATAAAAATATGTTTTTATTATTTCAATAGTATAATCTTTGGTGAATTTGATCCTACTTTCCATCTTGAAAAAAGTAATATTATTACTACTACCACTCTAGGGTGGAACCTTGTGATATTATTCAGGATTAGAAGCATGAACTAGGGTTGAAACAGGCTTGAGAATGAAAATTTTTGGTCTCTTATCTACTAGATTTATTCACATAATACATTGATTTTAGTTGTAATTTGTCCTCTAAGTTCCATATAACATACTCAGATCGTTGTGCAACTACTAAATAATCCTGAAATCCACCATGATATTTCAATGGAATTAGAGATGTATATAATTCATCTTCTAGGTTCTCTATGAAAATATCTAATGGATTATCTTGTTATAATTTCATATTCATTTAATAGGTTAATATCTTATAAGTAGATATAATGTCTTAGGATATCTCTATTTTTTAATTATTTCAATTCGAGAGGTTGAGGATAATTTGTTTCCATAGGTTAAAGATGAATTGATTGAGGAACTATCACTATAAATATTCTTTGTTGGTTATGTATACTAATGGTATATTTATATATCATATAAATTATATTCCCTTTATCATATATACAAATTACCTTAAGTTTTTAAACCTCATATTGTTCTATAAATATCATCATGGGACTACACTAAGACATAAAGTATGTGAGATGCTGCTTTGATTCCCCTATTTCATAAAATATTGAAAAATGGGATTAATAATGTTATTATGAGGAGGATTCACATACACCCCTCAAGAAACTGATTCTTTTCTAGTTTCATTGGTTCACGTCGCCCCTCCATAGCTTTTATTCAAGTGACAAGGCACCTAATGGAATTGAGGAGATCTGATGGGTTTTTTTTCTATACTGACACTCAAGAAGAGGTAATGGGAAGAACTAACGCACACCAATCATGGGGTGTCGCAAAAACAATTATTTACTAAGTTAAAATATAGTATAGTAGTTAACTTAGGTTGTCTCCAGAGAAAAGCGCACAACAATCATGTTTGTCACTTTGTATTTGAATTTGTTTGATTTTGAAAACAGTGAAACATAACTAAAGAAAGAAATAAACTATAAGATTTAAAAAAAAAATTGAAAAGTAATGTGATTAAAAATAGTTATAATTATTTGGTGATCAGGTCGGCGTTGGTTTTCCAATTTCAATGTTATCATAGTTCTTATTTATTCATTCCTTTTTTATTAAATCGATTAGAATGAGATTTAACAATCGCTTCTTCTCACTTATTAGTTTAATGATTTTGGGGAGATTAAACCTTACTAAAATATTATTTTGGTCTAATATCTATCCTTTTGTGAAAGATTTGTAGAGAATACCCTCAATTGATTAAGGCAATTCCCAATCGGGTCTTGTTTATCCCAAACAATCTTGAATATTCAGTACAAATCTCACACGTACTGATGATCACCAAGTACTTGACCACTATGTTCTGATCTATTACATCTTATATATACTATAACCTAGTGGGGGATATAATTTCAATTAAAAAAATCAATAATAATAACAGAATATAAAATCAAATAAAATCGCACAAGATAATATAAGCTGTTATTACAATTGAAACCAACTTCATAATAGAGAAAACATTTTATAAAATTAAGAGCATGAACTCAAACATTAAAAAATGGAAAACCAAACCTTCCCCAATCAATCATAATATTTACCCCACCATGGTATGGATAATTTATGAGAAGGGGGAAGAATTATGCATTATAAAACTAAGAAGAACAAAAGAAAGAACCAAAATTTTCTCCTCCAGAATCTGTCCACCAGAAAGATAGCTTCGGTTCTCCCACACACCTATCGAATTAGTCTGAGGTCCCTTCTTATAGGAGGTGAGGAATGGAGTTGGACATCCACCCACGAAGTGTGAATGCATTTGGAGCCGTGTGGAATTAGTTATGGCTACCTAAATGGAAGATACTTTTCTTGGCCGCGAAACACTATTCCACCAACCCTTCTTTGACCATTGAATTAGAGTCCTTAATGAATGAATTTATTCCTGATATTTTTTAAACCTATGAACCTTATAGTAATATTTTTAACATAGTTGTAATCATTAAATTTGGAGGTCAGTTGGAAGAGATATGAGTCTTTGAATGATTCATGGTCCATTCTTCCGGCCAGAATAACGTTTCACATTGACCGAACTTTTTGGGCATGTAGAAATTCGGATTGGAACTTGGTCCAGAATAATAATATGTATCCAATTAACAATTTCATCCTAAATAAAATAAATCAGGTTAATTGGATGAAAAATGTAGGAGTTATTCTCGAAATACAGAGGCAAAATAAATCTGTTAAATGTCCAGAATTAACCACTTTTGACATTTAAGCTCAAAACTCACCAAAAGTCATAAAATGAAGCAAATAAAATAAAATTGATTAATGGGAAGGGATTAAATCTTTTAAAAACATATTTATAAATATGAAAATATGAAATCTGTCAATTCCCCCACACTTATTACATGGACTCCTGGACAAGTAAACATCGATATTAAATCAAAGAAAATTTAAAACACATATCATTGAGATCCAACAATTTGTCACCAAGAAACAAAAGATATCATTCCTCATCAAAACAAATTATTCCAAGTTCTCAATTATGTTAATTAAATATATTTCCTCTTCATTTATTCTCCAATTCACACAAAACACTTACCTAACATCCATTTTTTTCTCATCACACAAATATCAATTTTCAACAATGTCTTTCTCATCCAATACTCATGCAAGGGTCACCATAGGATTGATAAATTCCTACATCTCCACCCAATATGAGTCAAGAACATATTTTTATAATGAAAACTTTATAAAGGATGTTCTGTGGCTTTAGGTAGGTGGGATTTATATGTGAACAAATCTGAGGCTGAATAAGGAGTGCTTGGCTCTTTTTGACGAAAAATTGCAATATTCTAAATTTTTACTCAAGTGTAGTCTCCTCCTCACTCCCCTTAGTAGAAAATCAGCTCCATCCGCATGAAAAATCAATGAAATTTCACACCATTCATCATTTCAGTAGAAAAATTATCAGCCATCCCAAACAAGATTTTTCTTGAATGTTCCAGATAGGCACAACTTTCTTTCTCTATTGGAAGCTCTAGAAAGGCACAACTTCTCACACATGAAATCTCCAGATAGGCACAGCTTCCAATAAAATTATTTTTTTCAATAGAAAGAACATCTCTTAAACATCTTATTTTACACACAATGTATCTCCAAATGATGTAGCACAACACAAGTCAACCTCCCCCCACACTTAAGTTCAACTAGATTATGAAATTTCACTTCAAGAGTAGGTTGGATGGGGAAACTTGGCTTGTAATGTGGCTACCCTAACAGGATGTTCATGGATTCTATAGTCTACAAGGATTAAATGTACAAGGTGGGCCATTATACAAAGGATTATTTTGAAAATGGGGCTTTAAAATCAAAGAAATTCCTCAATCATTTAAAACACATGTACCTCAAACCCTCAAGTTTTGACAGAAATAAATCAATTTCTGGTTAAATCAAGCATGGTATGGTTCTATGAAAAGTGAGGTGAATGAAAAGAGTATGAAAAATAGGTTTAGAAGCCTCATTGGAAAGTGATTTCAAGTATAATTATAGTGAATTGTGGCATGGGATTAAAAAATCAGAGTACTTTTCATGAAATTTCCATATATTTGAACTTGAAACAAGGTCAATTTCAGCATTCATTTAAGCTCAGTATCAAGTGATAAATTTTTTCACACATTGAAATGGGTTTAAAAAATGGTGATGATATTCATTTTAGCCCAAAAGTTTAAAAAACGCACAAAAATTTGAAAAACACACAATTTTTGTTTGAAACAGATAATTGAAAATACTAAACTTCAAAGGTTCCCTCCCCCACACTTAAATGATGCAGCGTCTGCAATGAATTCAATATGATTTAACATGTAATTTTAGTTTAAATTGAATCAAAACAATCAAGAAAGATATATGGAGAGGTACAACCTAACTTATTGGTAATAAAATGTTGAGTTAAGCTCCTAAGTGTTACGCATATAAAAACCTACAAACAAAGGTAGATAAAAAAACATAATAAATTTATTGAAAGTAAAGAAAATAGAAATAGAATGAGAATAGAAGGATAGATCTTGGTTTAATACCCCAAGTGGGCCCTGGGTTTTGACTGCCTCCATATGGGCATTTTCAGTTGGTTATCCCAAATCTGATGGTGGGTTGCGTTTCTTTGAGATGAACCACCAACACATTTTCCTTTCAGTTAGAACTTCTTTCTTTTTGTTGAGGAGTATATGGATAAAGTACACCAATTCCACCCCTATGAAAGTGATATTATTCTAGTATGGTGGGGTTAGGATAAATAATGATTCCTCCTCTTTATTGGTTTCCAATTTCACAACTTCTTCTTCATTATCCAATGGTTCCTTAATATATGCCACATCAAAAGAATAATAATTGAGAGAATCTGAAAGTAATTCAATTTGAATAATATTAAAACATGATGAATCAATATCAAACTATTCCCTTTCAAAGTAATCATATTGTGTCTCTTTTTCCTCATGGAAATACACTTTTATCTCATCTTGAACTCCTTCCAATAAATGATCACCATGTTTAGGGAGCTCTAGGTGTTCTTATTTAGGTGTATCTTCTTCTTTTTCCTCACCCACCAAGGAAATACATTTGTTATCCAAATCTGAAAATTTCAAGCAAGGGGATATGATAATAAATTCATATTCTATATAATCATAATGGAAAGAGTTAATAATAACATTATCTCCCTTAAGTGTATTGAATTCAATTGGTTCTTCAGTTTGAGGTTTCTCTTGTAGTTGAATTTCACTAGATAAGGGTAGGTAGTCAAGCTCCTCCATCTTATCTTTAAATTCCACCTCTTTGGAGGTGCCATCCTTTAATGGTTCTTGATCTCCCACACATATCTCAGTAGTAAATTCTTACTTCTTGGCCTCCTCAGGTTCATTCGTAGGTTCTAGTTTCTCCATCAATGCATGGGCATATTCAAATGCTAGATCTGCTTTTCTCTCTAGTTGTTCTATATCTTTTAGAAGTTCTTACATCTGAACTACATCATAACCAAACTCATATACTTGTTCCTCTTGTGGGTAATTGTTCCATGAATTAAAGAGATGATCATTTGAAAACATCATGTAAAAATATTTTTTTTATGTTTTTTTAAACGTGTTAAATATTTATAATGAGATTATGGCACTAACTCCCCAGAAACGACGCCAATTTTGACGCACACCTGTCATGGGGTGTAGAAAAAACAATTATTTACTAAGTTAAAATATAGTATAGTAGTTAACCTAAGTTGTCTCCAGAGAAAAGCACACAACAATCATGTTTGTCACATTGTATTTGAATTTGTTTGATTTTGAAAACAATGAAACAAAACTAAATAAAGAAATAAAGTATAAGATTTAAAAAAAATTAAAAATTAATGTGATTAAAAATAGTGATAATTATTTGGTGATCAGTTCGGGGTTGGTTTTACAATTGTAATGTTATCATAGTTCTTATTTATTCATTCCTTTTTTATTAAATCGATTAAAATGAGATTTAACGATCGCTTCATATCACTTATTTGTTTAATGATGTTTGGGAGATTAAACCTTACTAAAATATTAGTTTGGTATAATATCTATCCTTTTGTGAATGATTTTTAGAGAATACCCTCAGTTTATTAAGGCAATTCCCAATCGGGTCTTGTTTATCCCAAACAATCTTGAATATTCAGTACAAATCTCAAACGTACTGATGGTCTCCAAGTACTTCACCACTATGTTCTGATCTATTCCATCGTATATAGTACATAACCTAGTGGGGTATATAATTTACATTTAAAAAATCAATAATAATAACAGAATATAAAATCAAATACAATCGCACAAGATAATATAAGCTGTTATTACAATTGAAACCAGCTTCATAATAGAGAAAACATTTAATAACATTAAGAGCAATAAATAAAACATTTAAAAATGGAAAAACTAACCTTCCCCACTCACTCATAAGATTTACGCCACCATGGTAAGGATAATTGAGAAGAAGGGGGAAGAATTATGCATTATAAAACTAAGAAGAACAAAAGAAATAAAAGAAAGAACCAAAATTTTCTCCTCCAGAATCTGTCCACCAAAAAGATGGCTTCGGTTCTCCCACACACCTATTGAATCAGGCCGAGATCCCTTCTTATAGGAGATGAGGAATGGAGTTGGACATCCACCCACGAAGTTTAAATTCATTTGGATATGTGTGGAATTAGTTTTGTCCGCCTAAATGGAAGGGACTTTTCCTGGCCGCCAAACACTATTCCACCAACCATTTTGACCATTGAATTGGAGGCCTTAATGAGTGAATTTATTCCTGATATTTTTTAAACATCTGAACCTTCTAGTAATTTTTCGAACCCAGCTGGAATAATTTCATTTGGAGGTCTGTTGGCCAAGATATGAGCCTTTTAATGAGTCATGGTGTATTCTTCTGGCCAGAATAACGTTTCACATTGACCGAACTTTTTGGGCACATAGACATTAGAATTGGAACTTGATCCAAGATAATAATATGTATCCAACGAATAGTTTCATCCTAAAGAAGAGGAATCAGGTGAATTGGATGAAAAATGTAGGATCTATGCTCGAAATACAGAGGCAAAATAAATCTGTTAAATGTCCAGAATTAACCACTTTTGACATTTAAGCTCAAAACTCACCAAAAGTCATAAAATGATGCAAATAAGATCAAATTGATTAATGGGAAGGGTTTAAATAATTTAAGAACATATTTATAAATATGAAACTATGATCTCTGTCAAGAACCAAATTTGTTTATCTCACCTATAGTTTTTGTTTATATCTATTTTGAGCTGGTCTAGGGTATAATTCTTAACATGGTTCTGGCTACTAACATAGAGGAGGGAATTCCTGACACTCTTCAGTAACCAGGCTTATGTTGAGTAGTTATCTTGACCAAGAGATATTTGAGTGGGTAGAATCTACTATTATTGGATGAACAACTCTTTATTATTAGATATGTACCAAAGTAGTGACAATATCTTCTTCATTTGAATTGTAATCAGTAAAAATATTTCCTCTGTGTAATTTGATGTTGAGTTTCCTCTATATATATAATTCAAATTCACACTGAGATAGATTCTCCCTAGTAGTGAGATATTTGCTTATTCATGTGGTAATTGGGATATAGAAACACCCTTCCCATTTTCTTTATCTAAATCTCACCAAGTAAGTAGTACCATGAAATTTTAGAGATATCTCAAGTCCTGAGTCAAACTTTTATGTAGGTCACACATGCCTTCTTTGTAGAATTTAGCATGGACTATCTTTTGGATGCATATTACCTCACTGAATTATTCAATGTGAGTTCCATACTATATGTTATATGATATATTGATTTTAATGACAATATATAATGAAAAATGATTATAAGGAATCATATCCTAAAATACATTAGAGTAGTAAGGGAATTTTCTACCCCTAGAATATCCATTATAGGAAAGTAAATAATCCTCCTTGATATTATCCATCTTCGTGGATTGTTTTGGACTTATGAACCGAATAAGGATTCACCTTATATCCTCAATGTTCCCTTATAAGAGGCTTTAATAGGATTATTCTAATGGATTCCTTGACATATTTCATTGAACATTTCACTAATGATGAGGATAGTTCATTCAGTTGAAGAAATTGTGGGTATAGTTCCTATAAAGTTGATACCAATCTAGAAAATACTAGATTCTTTAGTAGTGGAGGGGTAATAATTCCCCTAGCTCAATGTTTTAGGGTTTGTATTCACTATTCCATTATCATATATTATATCCTATAGGAATTTTATGATCCCAAGGGAGGTTATGGTTGTAAAAATTCCCACATATCATATTGTTATGGTTTCACCTATAATTATTCTATGTTAGATGTCATCAAGTAATTTTTAGATAGTATAGAACTTATTCAATAATGAGTTAGATACAACATCATTCCATTGTAATATCTAATTTTCATTGAGGTTTTCTCAGTGGTTATAGGTTTTTTATCTTTGATCGAATTTCTTCTTGAATTTTTTAGTATCTTGATGTAGGCTTCTGGAAATGGCTCACTCCCATTGAGTACAAATATTTTGGTATTTATGAGAAATATGATTTCATTAGACTATCTAACTAGAATATACAATTAAAAGGCCTTATACTTATCCCAATTTAATTAAGTTTCATGATGTTTTCCATGATGGTCCTTCTTGGATGATGAGTGGGTTGAAGTGTAGAGTTTCATACTCAACCCAACTACTAATATGCATGTTAGGTGGGGAATTCATGTTTATTTATAAGATAACATTCATTATTCTCATGAAATCATGCTATAGGAATTCATATTTCTTTCAAAAAATTTTGTTTTGGTTCACTAACAAGGTGTTGAAATAAACATGGTGGAAGAGTTCCCTGAGCATCTCAAGATGGCTAGTATACTCCGCATAAGACAAATATTCTGCATTGTTCTGTTAAAGATTCAACCATAAACTACATCATAAATGGGGTATGTATTTATCTATGAATTCCTCCATAATCTCATATTTAAGCATGATGGTTGGATAGAACAAGACCAATATCTTTTCTTTGTATAACTCTTTCAATATAAACATGACATTCTCCCCATCCTTTATAAGGGGTTTTTAACCTTATAAAACTGTATAGGTTGTTTCCCCACTATTCTTTCATGAATATTGGGATTTTTTTGTATATCCTCAATTTCATAAAATGGTAAGAGAAATAAGGGAGGTGATGATGGTGACCATTACCCTGAACTACCCTTTGGTTGAGAGGATATGTCATTGGTCAACGATGAGGCACATGGTGTAACTAGCCTTGATTTATCAAGTGCCTCTCAATATATGGGAAAACTCAGAGATGTCTTGATATGGTTAGGACCTTCATTATGATAAAATATGACATTTTGGGAAAGAACATCTAAATGGACACCATGTAAAGGATTTTTTGGTCCTTGGCTTGGCTTATATAGGGAGGTCATCTATGATAACCAAATGTTGATGGGTTGGAAGGGGGGTTTATTCCTTATTGGTCTTTCAACTATAGGGAGGACCATTATTTCCTACCCCATAGATAGGACCTCCATGTTCTATTTTAAAAATTTTATATTGAGGACCTTCTTAGTGGGTACCCCTAGGAGAACCTCCAAAGCTACTGATCCTGGAACTGTTGGGAGGACCTCTATGGCCAGAGTTTCCTTCCCCTACTAATGAAAAGTTGGGACATCCTTGAGTTGTTATTGAAATATATATAACGGGTTCAATTAAATCAATATTTATTAGGATTGAGATATAATTTTTTTTATATATCTCCCTTTGAATTTCTTTCTTCTGGACACTATTTGTTGGCTAACTAAGGTGGATATCTTAATCCCAACTTAGGTCCCACAATGTGGGAAACAACTATCATGAGTCAGATCCCTCATGGTTGAATCCAATATTGTCTTTGAAATATATCAATGATATTTTTTAGAGTGTATATTAATATAATTATATCTTATAGTTTCCACCAGAATATGTTGAAGATATCAGATGGGGACAAGGATATGAACCTACCCTAGTATTGTTGCTAAAATATGTCAATGATATTCATTAATGTGGGAAAGGATCTATTTCCACTCCTTAATTATTTAAAAAAAATGTCATCTGACCTTATAAATGTTTATGGTAGTGGGGATATGATCCTTACCTTATGTATCCTTCAGAATATTCCAAAGAATCTACTAGATCTGGGCATAGATATAACCCTTCTCATATGCTTCTTTTATAATAAACTGATAGATATATGAGATGGAAGAAAGGATTTAGTATCCTCATAGGATTATATGGATACATAAATAAGATAAAAGAATGTATTCCCATATAAATATGTTGATTATCATCATAAATGGTGGTAGGGATATAAGCATTCTCTTAGAGTGCCGCCAGGATATGCTAATAGGATTCATGTGTGTAGTTAGGGATATGAGCCAAAACCTATGTTATATCAAGGATATCTCATAGACCTTATCTGATGGGAGTAGTATTATTCACTTGATATTGAGATTTCATTAAGATATATTGATGGTATCTTATTTCATCCCACCATTTATTACATAATTATTCAATCCATGGTACAAAATAGAGGATTTTTCAAGTTTATTTTCTTTGGAAAAAGGTACATAATACATGAAAAAATAAAACATTATTATAAATCCACATGAAATATATATTAATGGGTTAAACCTGAGTTATATTTATTTCATCACATAACCTAGGGACATAACATCAAAGGAAATGTGTGAGCATCAATCCTAGTAAACAAATAAAAAAGAGAGACATATAACATGTGATCTTGAGACATAACATAAGGCATAATGATAATTCATGAGAAAGAGGAATATCATAATAATATTAGCATGAATCATAATAAGTAAATGTGGATACAACATTAAAATGATACATTCATAAGCATATCATCAAGGTTTATCACCAAAGTTTCATAAATTAAAATTACCAAAGTTATTCACCAAGGTGTTGTAAAACATATAATCTTTAGAGATTAAATACTTTACCTAATTAATTTTAGTGATATCATGTTGAACCTTTAATATTTATTAATTTAATGTGAACAAAATATTAAATCATTTCATTAAAAACCCATGGATAATAAAGAATTTTTTTCTTATAAAAAGTCATCCCATACAAAAGTGATTAAAGACAAGATCATTACGTTATTTTTATCCAATCAAAATGAAATTTGATTTTAATGTATATTTATCCCCAAATAAAATAAATAATTTTTAATTCTAGGTGAATACCCCTAAAAAATAAACAGGTTTGCGTATTCACAAAATAAAATAAAAGATAATTTTTTAAGGAGAAGGGAAAAATTTTGAGAAGTAAATTCAGAAGCATGATGCGTAGAAAACATAATGTTAGAAAAGGTAAAAATGGGAAGGGATAAGATTATACCATATATAAAAGAAACTTGATATATTAATGGGATAATATAAAGTGTAAAAAAATAATTTCCTCAAAAATTGGAATACATGCCACAAAAGGACTCTTGAATGGAAAAGAGAGGTGAAGATTTCCCTTACCTTGGAGAGTTGTTCCTAAAACTCGAAGATGTAACCTTGGGGCTTTAGGACACCATAGGGGGACACCTTGGGTGGAACAATATCCAGAACATCATGGAGGATATATTTGGAATGAACTAAAATGGAGAAATCAGTGGGTATTTATAGTAGAAGTGTAGGAATTGTTTAATAATTTCCAAATCTAGGTATTTGAAAACTAGGTTTTGGAAAATGAAAAACCATTGGCTTACACATGTTTTTCTCTCATTTTTTAGAACTTTGGGTCACATTTTATGTTATTTTAATCCATTATAACCCAAAACCATTATTTAAAACATCTTTTGGCTTAAAAAAGTGAATATTCTACAAATTAATGTTTATTAAAATCAATTTTTTAATTTTTAAAATTTGGAAAGTAACTGATAGTTTAAAATTTTGAACTGATAACTATTAAAATACTTAATATTTTAAAATATCATATTTTAGGTTGTTTATTGTGTTTGACTAATTATTACATCATTATGACACAAATATGATGTCATAAAATATATTGAAACCCTAAAACTATATTTTTTACTTTTCACAAAAAACTAAAGTATTTTATAAAATTCTCATAAATTCACCGTAACCTAATTTTGAAATACTGATTTGAAAAATTATTTTTGAATTATCATAAAAATTCTCTAAATATGATGATTTTAACTTTTAAATATAAAATTTCTTGTTTATTTAAAAATAGATGTTTTTACGGAATAATCAAATTTCAAACACTTATAAAAAAAATCCTATGACTTTATAATATTATTTTTTCATTTTTTATTTAAATAGAAGTGTTTTTAATATACCATTTCATTTAAAAAATTATATTCATAATACCTTGGTTTTTTATAATAATTATATATATAATCTATAAAAATAAAATTATGTTTTATCTAGATCCAAAAAAATTATCAAATTCCTCCCAATTAAACATATATTTTATTAATAAAACTATTCTTAAGGGGGATTTATGGAATTAATATTTTATTTATACAAAGGAATTTTCACTTTATGTAACTATGTTTGGGACATGTAACCTTTTATTACACCCGCATATGCCCTGAGGGTAAGGTGTTCAATGGTGGTAGCTTCATGGGGTGCCTCAACTAATATCGACTGAGGGGTAGTCTCCACTAACTTGAACTTCTCCAAAAGGTTATTTTTTTCAAGCTTCATCTTTTGAATCTTGGCTTAGTATTGGTTAAGGGAAAAACCCATTGATGAAACCTACCTCCCAAGTTCTAAAAAATGGCCTCCAAATGATACAAATCTACTGGTTGAGGCCATCGATTATCCTTTATCTATCAATTATACCATGTCATTACAAATTATATTGATTAAATATAATTGTAAAATTATAAACCAAGGGTATAGTTTCAAATGTTCATATTTGGCCAATGGTCATATAATAGTCAAATCCAAACAGAGACATTTCCCTTTATACCCTATAAAAACCGCATCATTATTTCACACAAAATTCACTAAACTTTCACTTAAGGTTATATTTTCATTTTCATAATATTTTGATTGGTTTAATAATATTTTTTATTTATATAGAATTTTTAGTGTGGGAGATGATTCTGGTTTATTTTAGAGATCATTACTTTCCCATTTTACCTATTCTATTTTATATTTTTTGTCCAGTTGTAAAGTTTAGAATTTTAATTGGTTTTATATCTAACTAATGTAATGATCATTGTCAAAGATATATAATTTTGTTGTTTTCTATTTATTTTTTATGTGTATTATTTTATATAATATATAACAAAAATTTATTCAAGAAACAAATATCATTTAGAAAGTTTGAGTCTTACATTCTTCCCCTCTTAAGAAATTAGGACCCCAAAATTTAAAATCATTATCTCGGTTGAGAAAAGGTGAGAATACTTCTAAATCATTTCCTCCTCTGGTTCATACTTTGCTTCTTCATATTTATGGTTCCTTAAAAGCACCTTGACTTGGTGGGTAATCTTGTTGCGTAAAACCTTTTCTCTATGTTCTAAGATTTCCCCCAAATTATTCTCATAAGAGAGGTAATGTTCCAATTATACCACCTCCAGATTTAGTACATGTGATGGATTAGTTATGTAGTTCCTTAAGAAAGATACGTGGAATACATCCTGAAAATTAGATATGTTTGATGGAATTTATATCCAATATTCCACTACTCCTATACAATCAAGGATTTCATAGGGGCCAATGTAACTAGGGATAATATTATCGTTCTTTCCAAATTGAATGAATCTATTCTATGGTGATATACAAAGGAAAACATTTGTCTCCAACATCAAACTCCAAGTCCCTTCAATATTTTTCAATATAGATCTTTTTCCGACTCTAAGTAGACTTGATATGTTATTTGATGGAATGGACATTTTCTATCATCTCTTGAACAAGATCGGGCCTAAGTAATTCCCTCTCAAAAACATCATCCCAACATGTAATAGTACTATATAGATTTCCATAGAGTTCTTAATATTGTTCTATTTGAATACCCGAGTTGAATCTGTTGTTGTATGAGAACTCAACTAATGGGATGTGTTTATCCCACCCACATTTAAATTCCATTGATCATGATCTTAGTTTTTCTTCAAGTTTCTAAATATTCCTTTTATATTGTACATCATTTTGGGGGTGATAGGTTGTATTGAAATTCAATTCATTATTCAGATCATGTTGAAAAATTCTCTTGAATTTAGATGTGAACCTTGGATCATGATCAGAAATGATATAAAGTATCACCCAAAGAAACCTCACTACTTACTTTATGTACATCTTGGAAAGTTATTCAAAGGAGAAAGCTTCTTGAATGTCTATGAAATGGAAGGTTTTGTTGAGATGATCAACTATAACCCATATCACATTGTTTACTTTGGATGTTCTTGGGAGACTAGTAATGGACCCCATAGTGATATTTTCCCACTTCCATATTGGTATGTGTAGGGGTTTCAATACCCCATTAGGAAGTTTTTTCTTTGCCTTCACTTACTGACACACCAAGAACCTTGCAGTGTAGTCAAGAATCTCCCTTTCCAAATTATCCCACCAATAATGATCATGAAGGTCCCTATACTATTTATTTCTTCTAGTATGTCTATAGAATGTATAGATATGAGCTTCATCCATCATCTCCTTCTTTATCCCCAGCATATATGGGACACACATCCTTGTACGAAATTTCAGTACACCTTCTTGATCAATATTTTACTCATGAAACTTCTCATTCTTCAAAACCTCTATCTTATTTTTTAACAAAGGATGTTATCTTTTAGATTTCTGTATTTTCTATAGTAATTATATTTGAAAAATAATTTTGGATAGGGTTGATGATTTCCCTTCCCTTACGATTCCTACATCCAATTTTACTAGGTCCTTGAACAAAGGATCATCTTTAATCCTCTTCATTGCCAACATAATAGGGTCTTTCCTACTTTATGCATCAGTGACTTTTTTTTCTCTTCCAGGGTGATAATGAATTGAATAGTCATATTATTTAAGAAGTTCCAAACATATCCTTTGTCTTGTGTTCAATTCCTTTTGCATGAAAATATAGTTCAAACTTTGATGGTATGTGTATATATAATATTTCTCCCCATAAAGGTAGAGCCTTTATATTTTCATATAAAAAAAATCTTAACTAACTCCATATCATTCATAGGATAATTCTTCTTATGAGGATTTAACTATAGATATTTATAATCAATCACATTTTCATTTTTAATGAGTATCCAACCAAGATCATCCATAGATTCATCACTATAAATAAAAAATTCATCTTTTACAGAGGGTAGAGTTAACATGGGTGAAGTTACCAATCTCTTCTTCATTTCATGGAACCATTATTCACACTTTTTTACATATGAACTTACCCCATTTTGAGTTAACATGGATACTAGATTAGAAATTTGTGAAATATTTTCCATAAACTTTCAATAATATTTTTCTAAACCAAGGAAAATATGAATCTCAGTTACTATTGTAGGATGAGGTCACTCCACCTCAACATTTGTATTCTCAGGATCAACCGAAATTTCTTCATTGGTTACAATGTTCTTGAAGAATGAAACTTTTTGTAACCGGAATTCACATTTTATGAATTTTTAAAAAATATTCTCCCTCCTCAGAGTTCCTATAATAACCCTTATAAGATCCTCATGTTCCCTGCGACTTTTGGAATATAGTAGAATATCATCAATAAAAACACCATGAATTTATCAAGGAAGGATTTAAATACTCAATTCATAAAATCCATAAGTATAGCAGGAGTATTAGTGAAGACAAAGGGAATAATAAAAAAACTTATGATGCCCATATCTTCAATATAAGGAAGTATTTGGAATATCTTCTTTCTTCACCCTCAATTTATGATACCAAAATCGGAGATCAATCTTGGAGAATAATTAATCTCCACAAAACCGGTCAAACTAATCATTAATCCTTGGGTGAGGGTACGTGTTTTACATTATAATCTCATTATGTTCTCTATAATCAATACATATTTTTATTGATCCATCCTTCGACAAAAATAGAGTAGGTCCTCCCCATTGAGACACACTAGGTTAGACAAATACATTCTCTATAAGATCTTGAAGTTGTTTATTTAATTCTTATAACTCTATTTTTTTACATTCTATATCGGTCTTTGATATCATATTAGATCCATTTATGAGTTAAATGGATAACTCTACCGCTTTTTTGGGGGGAGGTATAGGAAACTCTTCAGAAAATACTTCAATGTATTCTTGAATGATGGGGACATTCTCTATATTTATACTTTCATTTCCTTCAACCTATTCACCGACCAACAACATAAAAAAGGTTATGGGAGATTCTTCTGGACAAAGCTCAGGCCGAGATATCTCTCATTTAAAAATGATTTTGGTTTTTCCATTTAAGACTACTAAAATTTCCTTGATTAATCATTTGATCTTATTATTATACTTTGAGAGCCTGTCCATCCCTAGTATAGTGTCTAATTCCACCATGGTAATGACTACTATATTTTTAATATGATTGTACTCACCAAAGTTAATACTAGAGTTTCTATACACTATTAATTATAGGAAACTTCCTCTAGATGTCTTGACTGATAACTATACTTCTAGAAGTTCAGGGATTGATTATACATTCTTTGCAATCTTGGATGAAATAAAGGAATGCGTAGAACAAAAATAAAATAATGTAATTGCAATCTTTGAGAGCACAATGATTGTACCTTCCATCACACCATTTGGAGACTCCATTTAAACCATCATGGTAGAAAATTACTAACCTTTCTCCCTTATCCTATACTGATGTTGATGGTGGTTCCCCTCTATTATCTTTTGATTTGGAAATTGATTGAAACATTGCCCAATTTTTTCACACATGAAGAATTGAACTTCTATCTAGGCTTGAACAATATTCCCTTTATCATTAGTGTTGAGAAGTGAAGTCTTCCCCTCACCATGATAGTTTCGATCTATATGGCCATGTCTTTCACACTTGAATTTCTTTCCACTCCCAATTAATTAGATCCTAAAATGATAATTCTAACATTTGTTTCATGTGAGAAGTTTCAATTTATTTCCACCTATTATGTGATCAAAGATCCTCCATTAGTTTAGATCTGTTGATATCTTCTTTTAATTTTATCTATATGACAACATTGTCTCTCCAAACTCCAATTAAACCTCCACATCACTCCTCACTATCTCCTCATAGCTTTCATAGTGATTATTTGGAAGATTACCCTACATATGGGGTCTCATTCCACTGAATAATATATCAAATTTTCCATTAGGATCCATATCAAAGCTAGAGGTGTAACGATTAATTCTTGTATAGTTTGTCTCACAGATTCCCACTGATTTATTTTCCTTTTTCTTAGTTTCAAGAAATTTATTCTTCATTTTCATTTTCATAGAATGTATGAAATGGTTATTGAAAAAAAATTCCCCTAAAAGATTTCCACTACATAGAATCAATCTCCTTTATTGGAATTTTTCTTTTAATCAGTGTCCACCACTTATCAACTTTTCCTTCTAAGTGGTATACTACTAGGGTGAATTTTTCATTCTTTGAACAATAGGGTACAGAAAATATATTTTCTATATAGCTTATTGATTGTTCAGCAATCAATGAGTTGGTATATCCACTAAAACTATGTTTTCATTGATGAATTAAGGACTCAGTGGAATGTTTTTCCCTTTTAGGTGAATTTAGTCTCTTAACTTGATTCAAGTTATTGTTTATAACTCAATTTAGTTGATTCTTCATCCTCATAAAGTTTTTCATTATAGCTTTAATCAAAATGTTGTCAGTGCATCATCCATTTCACTCATCATTTACATGGTTCCTCATATTTCCCACTATTTTTATAAAATAAGAAAACTATAGTGAGAAACTTTTTCCTATTAAAAATATTATAATTATTAAATGAATTTTATGTCAAAAAACACCATAATTAAATATTTAATTAATATCTTGTAATTACAATTATATTTTATAATATCCTTCATAATGGCTTATAAAAATATTATGATTAACCAAACATATCCCCTATGAGTGTCAAACTAAGAGTGCAACAAGTCTCGTTCTCATGCACCATTTCTCATTTGAGTCTATTTCAAAGCGATGTTTTCAAGTGTTATCCCTAGGTACATCTATTCTAGAGCCACATCCACTTTTTCATATCTATACAATGATTTATTTTCTTGCAAAACACTTACTTAATACTTCACCAAAATACCAAGATTTTTTTATATATTTATACTTGTCCCTAGGGTCTTCCTAAATATTTAAAATCCAAATTTCCACAAATAACTAAACCATGCTTTGATACCAACTATGGTATTTTACCTTTTTATTATAAAACTTTTCATTACATGGTACAAAACATATGATATTTTGAAGTTTAATTTCATGGGAAAAAGGTACATAATACATGAAAATATAAAATATTATTATAAATACACTTTAAATACATATTATTGGGTTCAACA
Organism: Viscum album; assembly: GCA_963277665.1. Classification (NCBI taxonomy): domain Eukaryota; kingdom Viridiplantae; phylum Streptophyta; class Magnoliopsida; order Santalales; family Viscaceae; genus Viscum; species Viscum album. Next base: position 160,915,892 of record OY728119.1, on the reverse strand, counting down.
TAAGTTATATTTATTTCATCACATAACCTAGGGACATACATCAAAGTAAAGGGGTGAGCATCAAGCCTAGTAAAAAATAAAAAAGAGAGACATATAACATGTGATCTTGAGACATAATAATAAGAACATAAGGCACATTGATAAGTCATGAGAAAGTGGCATATGATAATAATAAGAACATGAATCATAACATTGAAACGTGGCAACAAAATTCATAGTAGATACTCATAATCATATCACCAAGGTTTATCACAAAGGCATTAAAAATTATAATTATCAAGGTTATTCAGCAAGGTGTCATAAAAAATTATTCTCTAGAGATTAAATTATTTACCGACTGAATTTGAGCAATATCAAGGATAAAACTTAAAATTTTTTAATTTTATTTGAGCCACATGATAAATCATGTCATTAATGACCGATGAAAAATAAATAATTGGTTTATTATAAAAAATCTTTTTATAAAAAAGTTCTTAAATACATGATCATTATGCCATTGTAAACCCACAGAAAAGGGAATGCGGGTTTCATATATGTTAATACCTAAATAAAATAAATATTTTTATATATAGGTAAATACCACTAGAAAATAAATAGTTTTAGGTATTCATAAAATAAAATAAAATAAAATTTCTTAAGGAGAAGAGATAATTATTTAGATGTAAATTTAGCAACATGACAGGTATAAAACATGGTTTTAGAAAAAGGAAAAATGAGAAAGTACAAGGGTATCTCATTTATAAATTAAAATTCTTACAGTAATTTGATAATAGAAAGTGAAAAATAATTCATGTTAATTAGAAGATATACCGTAAAAAGGACTCTTGAATGGAAAAGAGAAGGGAAGATTTCACTTACCTTGAAGAGTTGTTCCTAAAACATGAGGATGATACCTTGGGGGATTGGGGACACTTTGGGGGGACTCTTTGGGAAGATAAATTACTATAACTTCATGTAGTATAGATTGGGAGTGAATCAAGGTATAGAAACTGGTGGGTATTTATAAGATAAGTGGAGGAATTATTTAATAATTTCTAAATATAGGTCTTGTAAAACTAGGTTGTGGAAAATGAAAAACCATTGGATGGAACATGATTTTTTCCCATTTTTTTTTGGAAATTTGGGACAGATTCTATGTTATTATAAACCAACATAATATAAAACCATAATTTAATATGTCTTCTATCATGAAAAATTTAAGATTCTGTAAAGTAATGTTTTTTAAATAATTTTTTTAGACTTTCTAAAGTAACTTATATTCTTAAAAATTGAATAAAAAATATTAAAATAATTAATATCAATAAAATAAAAAATTATTTCTTTTATATTTTTTAATTAATGATTACATAATTATGAGATAGATAAGACATTATAAAATATACTGAAACCCTAAAACTATTTTTTACTATTCATAAAAAAATAACATGCTTTAGCAAATTTTCATAAATTCACCTTAACATAATTTCAATGTTGTGACTTAAAAAATGATGTTTATTTTATCATAAAAATTCAATAAATGTGATAATTTTAACATTTAAATATAATAAATTTCATTTATTTACCAATAGAAGTTTTTATGGCACAATCAAATTTATGATACTTATAAAAAATTTACTAGGCCTTTGTTAAATTATTTGAACATTTATTATTTAAATAAAAATATTTTTAATAAACTGTTTTATTAAAATAGATACCATTCAGAATACCTTGTTCTATTATAATATATTTATATATTTTCTAGAAAAATACCAATATGTTTTATTTGAATCTAAAAATCAAAATATCAAATTCATCTCAATTAAGAATATATTTATTATGAAAACTATTCTTAAGAATATTTTATTTGATAAAAATTTTATTTACACAAATAAATTTACACTTTATGTAACTATTTTCTGGATATATAACCCCTTATTACACCCCTGTATGTACTGAGGGTAAGGTGTGTGATGTTGGTAGTTTCATGGGGTGTCTCGTCTAACATCGACCGAGTGGTAATCTACACTAACTTTAACTTCTCCCATAGGATATTTCATTCAAACTTAACTTTTTGAATCTCAAATTGGGCTTGGTTAAGGGATAAAACCAGTGATGATACCTCCCTCTCAAGTTTTGACAAATGGGCTTCAAACATCATGACTCTACTGGTTGAGGCCATCGATTCTCATTTTGTTTTTTTTCTATTGAATTTTTAGAGGGGAAGATGATTATAGTAATTGGGGAAATCCTTAATTCCCCATTTTATATGTACTATTTAGTATTTTTTGTCCATTTGTAATTTTTTGAATTTTAATTGCTTTCATGTATAACTAATGTAATGATAATTGTTAAGGATATAATATTTTGTTGGTATTTCTTTATTTTTTAAGTGTATGGTATTATATAATATGCAACAAACATTTATTTAGGAAACAAATATCATTTATAAATTCTGGGTCATTACAAATCTGGCAGAAACAAATATATCATCCAACCCCTAATCTTAATTATTCACTATGGTAGACTGACAAACCATCCATCTATCTGTAGGGATATAATAATTCTTCTAAGTGGTAGTAGGGAAATGTTTATGGGATTCATCTGTCACTTATAGGATATGCTATCAAGATTGGTGGATGAAAGTAGGAATATTCACCTGCTCTTTGGTCACCACAAGAATATGATGATAGTATTTGTAAGTGAAAAAATGAATATGAGATTTTTTTTCTAGGATTTAGACATATGTATCCCTTATATATACCTCCTTTTGGGTCTATAGTTTGAGAAACTAAGGTCAAGATATCATAGGGAGCCTCGCATTGTATCCTTTCGGAGTAAGGGATTGATGAAAATCTTGGAGATGATGTCTGGTAGGATCCCTCCAGGTAATCTTCATAGAATATATGAGGATTATAATGATATCCTCTTCCACCTCCCTATGGTAAGATATATGAGCATTATCCCACTCTATGGATAGTCTCATAAAGTGATTGTAGGTGGCCAACACCAGCACATATGGTTTCGTAGTCTATCACTGAAGAGATTGTTATCTAGGCTTTATCACCAAGATATTTTCACGGGTTTCTTCCAATGTTTGAATGTATCAGTATCATTGGTATTCTCAAACCCAAGAATTCAGCACTTGTTATTAGAGAAACTCATTTTGAAGCAGCAGCCTCCTTAGGTGTAGGGTCATAGTCTTCATTGTGACTGAGGATGATGTCAATCCAGGGTGTCAAAAATTGGTCAATAAATGTTGTGATATCACTATTTATATTTAATGTAATTCTAATGGGATCCCTATTAGTCATGAAGAAAATTGATAATGACAAATAAGAATCCCATAAATGCATTATCACATGTAAAATCAAGGTCAATAAATTACTTTTATGGTCACATCAGGTTCACCATTCTGTTTCTAACACATCACCACACCCTTGAATTTTTAGTGTTATGGACCTACTTTGTAAAGTCATATGGTGACTAGGACTTCACCAAAAACACTTTGGTTGCACATGATTTCATAGTATGAGAATTCGGAATCATATCACTTATTTTAAGAGAAATTATTTCCCACTTCAGGCCACTCTCATATATTTAATATATATCCATGAATCCTTCATATAAATTTTACTAATACAAGTTACCATCGTGAAAGGAATTATCTAAAACCATGTATCGATGTGAACGTCTATATATATCAAAGGTTCTCCATTTTTCTTTTACTTTGTTATTATTCTATGTTTAAATATTTATAATTGTGTACTATAAAATTTATCACAATTTATGGAGGAGTTAGGTGTTTTGATATCGGGATAAGGCCCTTGATAGGGGATTCCTATATATCCAAATGAAAGAAATTATAACCAACGTAGTTTTTTTCTTCTTAATGGGATATGTTAGACCTTTTAGTCTTATGTGATAAGAACCAATGTGATTCCATGAATCAATGACAAAGTGAAGTTCCTTTAAATGTATTGTAAACTATGGATAACACAATATACTCTTCCAAGAATCACCCACTAGATGTGTCTTCTTATTTGGGATCAGTTTTGGATGTGATAGTAGTCAATATTTGGTGTTTTTTTACAAGGAATTCAATTGTGGACTTACATTTTAAGAAATATATTTGTTTCATAATTAGGTTATTGTAATTGATCAAAATATAATTGCAAATTCTTGGATTGGATGTCATATTCATAATGAATGAAAACCCTCCCAAATGACATGGAGTGTCGTCCATGCACAACTTCCTCTCACCATCCCTAGGATAGGGTTAGTAATTACCCTCGTTTGATGAGTGTTGTTCAAGTGAACATGATCCTATACCTACAAATCAGATAGGTTCTATATTTATATTCACCTATATAGGTTAAGGATCTTAAATTTATGAATTCAGTATTTCTACCTATTAGACGATCTCACACATGGATGGGATCCTCCACCAAAGTATGTATTTCTGCTCATCTACATAGTTCTGGGTGTTGTAGTTGATTCCCTAGAACTAACCACCTTGTAATTTTGATTTTCTATACATCTGTGGTTTTAAATATTTATAAATATATTATCAGATGATGATTATTTCTTTATGTTTCATTAGTGTGATAATGTCCTTAGAGTATTTGTCAAATTGAATGGTCATAACAATTACCCACTATAATGAGAACCTTTTAGTTCTATGACAGAATTCATAAATACATGTTATATGGATAGATTAAATCATATGAATGGATATATATGACATAGTCTATCAAGTCTATAAGGATCATAATACATTGATACTTCTCGTGATGTTCACCTTTTGTAATCTCCAGCATATGAGGATTGGGAGAACTAACCTTACATTAGAAATTTTACATGTTCTATGTGTCATTGGAAGGTCCAATATATTGACATGTGTGAATATACTTAAACTTTAAGGATGTTATTAGGGAATTTCATGAATTGCATAATTTGATGTTTTTCTAATATGTGATGAAAAATGTCATGGTGAAGTTCGATGCATTGGGTGCATCATGAATGATATGTAATTGTTGAATAAGTCAATTAATGATTTGTACCTTTATTTAATAGAGTTTGATAACTCATAACCTAATATTTTAATGGAACAATATGATAGGACCATGTCCTAGTTGGTTTTCCAATGATCTCATTCCCATAATGTCAAAGAACGAGATACAAGAAAATAGATCGATGATTCATTAAATGAGGACTAGTTGAATGATATACCACAATAAAATGATTATATTACATGGAAAAAATTCATAAGAGGTAGTGATAACATTAAATTATACTCATCTATTTAGTGGAAATGATGTATTGCAATAAATCACATTTGGCATGTGAGTTAGACTTACTGTTATCAAGATGAGTGCCTAGAGGGCCACACAAAACGTTTATTCATAGGATCCACCAATTCAATTGAATTAAAGTTTCAAATAAATTGGTCCTCATGTGTGAGGACCTAAAATAATCCAAGTTAATGAATGGAAATTAATTATATTGAATTATTTTATTTTATTTTTCAATATTTAGAATTGAATTTATTTCTCAAGGTATTCACAAATTTTTTCAATTACAGAAGTGAATATGAGAAAGTATTATTTTTTAAACGATAATCCCACCATTAGAGTTTCATTAATTACCTATGGGATTTATGATCCATGTTAATGGCTTGGGGTTCTTCACATGATTTTTACTATTATCACCAATGAGTCTTAAAATATTTTCGATTGGTATAACTGAAAAACCCTGAAGTAACCTGAGATGTGAGGGGTGAATCAGGGTGTCAAATTTTTCTTTTAATGTGATGGATCTTGTTCTCATGTTGGTAGGAACTCATTAAAATCGTATGATGGATTCGATCATTAATAAAATATTCATAAGCAGAAATACAACGCAGTAGTTTTACTTGGTTCACCATTAAGTGCTTGTTCAAGGATAATATGCCGATAGTGTTTTTTTCACACCTAAATCTACTAAAATTCAGTGGTTGTGGAATATATAAGTTCAAAAAGAGTCACTCTATGCCAGGTACACTTCCTGTACAAGATTTTAAGGATAACACACTACGTCTCTCAGAACACTTATATCTACTCCCCCTAGCTCACTGCCTTGGGTTAATTCTTACTCAATTCATCGGCTTGAAGGTCTATTTGGAATAATGTCATTTAAGTATATCTCTATCTATCATAAGACAATTGTTTCATCGAAGTCCTGAATTGATGCACTTGAAAGCGCTTATCAAACAAACATGATATTCAAAACCTAATAAAATCTCTGCACAACACTTTTACATAACACCTCTTCTTGGGAGCAAGTTTTGGCCTTCATTTTTTTTTTATTTTTTATAATCCACCTTTAAAGGGGTGAGGGGAAACCCTTGTAAGGCTCGAAGGCTTAGAGAAAATTACATGACCCGTAGGTATTAGTGGAAATCACCCACACATGACAACTTGGAGCTGCTCCTCCCAGCAAATGTCATGATATCAGCACTCCACCTTTACAGGGCTGATTGGCTAGTTGTCCTATGAAAAGCTGCACAGGCCTGGTATCGATGGCAAAGCCATATCCTCCCATTCTTCCAATTCTGGTTAGCTCTTCTCTAGTGAATGTTCCTTCCCTGAATCCTCATCTGTAGCCTTGTCCATTAAATTTTGACTGGAACATCTGCATTCATGTGGCCTGAAGGCCTTGGGTTGGCCCAAAGGCTATGAGAATCAACTAGACCGAAGGCCATGGGTGGCCCGAAAGCCTTGCAGGACCCAAGATTCCTTCAAATTAACCATAAGATTCACTTGGTCTTGATAGACTCAAGTATGATTCTGCATGTAATATTTACTACATGTAAAGATTTCACACATAGCTCTTTCACGTGGTAGATACACTAGATCTTCATTGAAAAAATTTCTAAGTCATTAGTGTGGGTAGCCTTCTATTTATATTCAAGGCTGGCCTTGTGCATAAGATTCTATCTGAGTGCATAAAGTAATTTTTTAGGTCGCATTGGGTTTGTAACTCTTTTTTATACAATCTCAACATTCAGGCACATTTAAATATTTTTTGTGATTCTTTCCTTTACCATATTTTGATGTCATTATCCCCAAACATGTCATGCACACAAATTTCCAAACCACCTTCAAACTTGTGCACAAATTCCTTTTCCAAGAATATCTTTCTCCATTCTCCAATTTTTGGACCCAAAAATTTGACAAAAATTGGCAAACAACACCACCTTCAACACTATTTTTAGCTTATATTGTAAGATAACATGTCTTAAAAACTCATTTATCAACCCAATTTGAAATGAAAACAAACAAAAACCAAACTTCATTTCCATTGAAGAATATCCTCGCTTCCAACAACAACATGTTTAAATTTTTATTCGTGTTATATTGAACTATTTTAAGAGGGATAACTTATCCAGGGTATTAAGTGCAATTTTGGAATATTAAACCATACTATTTAAGCTCATTTTTTTAGCCATGAATATTCCCAAATGTAATTTTCACATATTTAGAGAGTTTACTTCATCTTATCCTCTTATATCAAGATTATTGAGAGTGAGAGATCAGGAAAATATTGATCCATGTTCAATGTTCAATCGTGTGATATTTTAGCGATCGTACAAATAACGTAAGGACATTAATAATTTTTTCTAGTAAACAGTAATAAAAGAATTTTGGAGCTATGGTATACATGTGGATGATCTATAGAGAAACTATTATTGTATCTTTGAGATACTATGAACTAAAGAAGATTGGATATCACTGGGATCTTGTTTTCACAATGAGGAACCATTTAGATTTCATTTTTGAATATAAATTAATTCAAATGAGATCCTTGATATATTTTTGAATTTTTATACTAAATCAAGTTATTTTTTTTTATATTTTATGATAAAAGTTTAAATCAAACCTACTTTAATGCTTTTGTAGCATGCTTGGTTCCTACAATAGTACATGAGTGATCATTTTATTATTTAAGTTGGAAAAATAAAAAATTCAATTAAACTTACAATAATTTCAAAATAGGGTTTCAATATGGTCTCAATTTCACCAAGGGAACTTTAATCAAAGTTATTACAATCGTGATATGACCAATCAAAGATAAATAAGATGGTTTTTTGAAAATCTAATAATATTTTCAAATATATATATATATATATATATATATATCTGTGTGTGTGTGCATATATTTGGGTGTTAACATGTTTTTCATATTTGAAAATCCAATATATATGTATTATATATATATGGTCCCATGTGTACATGGTGGTTCATGGATTCAAAAAAATCCATAAATGAGAGTTTCTTAAAAACTATTACACAGGGGATCTCATGTGATGAGAAAAAAGTATAAAAGGGAAGAAAAAACGATTTAATTGGTGAGTTGTAGTTTCCACCAGCCTTCACACATGCTCCACCATTGAATGGAAGTGAATGATTTAATATAAACCGCATCCTGCAGGTGCACTTTTTTTTAAAAAAAAAGTTTTCTATTTGTTTTATGTGGCACCCCAAAGAGGGAAACCTCATCCCAATTGTGCCCTATGTAGGGTGCACAATTTGTGCCTAACCTAGATCACATTTAGGTCACCTCAACCTGGGTTGGGCTAGGTCAGTCAGGATCTAACCCTCCAATCCCAAAGAGCCCACAATCAGCCTGTTTTATCAATTGATGACATGTTTGAGGTCTAAAAACACCCAAAAAATCAAAAAAAAAATCATAAATTGTTTTTGATTTTCTAGAATGTAATAAAAAAAATTTGGTTTCCAAGAGGTATATTAATAAGTTATAAAAAAATATTTTAATGTGAGTTTAATTTATTAAAATTACACTCAAGTTTAATTTTTGTACTTTTAATTATTATTACTCTTTATAATTATATGTTGAAAAATCATGAACTCAGATTAACCCATGCATGTTTGGTTAATTATTTATTTGATTAAATTTTTGCATTTGAGTTTTAAAATGTAATAATTATTTATCACTTTGATGATATATTTATTTTATATCTATTTTAAAAATTATTAGGGCATATTTTTTCACATTTAAATAATAAAATTCAATATTTCACATTGTAATTTTTCCTCACCTGCATGTGATTTTATAATATAATGATCAGAGGCATTTACAACAACGTTGTTTGAGTCAAGAAGTGGCATGAAACCTAAAAATTCATATGCATTCCATAATGATGGGCACTATAATATAAGTTAATACATGAATTGAGTTATTCTTCAATGGTCTCAATTGATCCATTATTCACTCAATGGATAAAAAACTAGTTAACATCTCATGATCACATCATTATTTATTTATTTTATGGATTTCATAGTTAATTATTTGAATGTGTAGACACTATATGATCACCGAAGATAGTTGAAAATCATGTGAAGATAAAAATAAATAAATTCATGATGAATGTTATTGTTTATGCACGGGTAATTATGTGAGTGCAATAACATAGTAAAACTCATGATAAATAGAATTAGATATCAGTCCTAAGGAGTAGAAAAATTTATAATGCATAAATTAGTTTTTTAGAACATTGATAATTGATTATATAAAATTTGTACAATATTACCATTCATTAAAAATAATAAAATAATGTATTATTCATAATTTATAAAAATACTTCAAGAAAAATACTACGTCGGTATAGCCTTCTATTACCTGAGTTAAAATTCAACCATATTTCAAAGTGCTTATCTAGACTAAGTCAGGGTGCATTCAATTATTATAGAGTTTTGAACTTCATTTTTGGGTTAACCTAACCAAGTACACATCAAGTTTCTATTTTACAAGAAGAAATAAATGTAATTTGGAGGAAAGTATTAAGAAAATATGAGTGTAGGATTTTAGGATTGGTGAGTAAACTAAAAAAATAAAGAAGTTATGATTTGTTGTAGTTGAAAAGTTAAACCAACCTAAATACCTTATAATACATTATCAAGAAATATTATAGATTATAAGAAGGTAAATATGTATCTTTTACACTATAATATCCATGAGATATGATATTTTGGATCCAATGGTGAGGGCTATTGAGATTTAATAATATAGTGGGAGACTAAAAAATTATTATTTCACTTTATTGTAATCAAGACAAAGTACTAAAATTTAACTTTTTTGTTGTTTTAGAAAATTAAATGTAACTTGGCCATGATATTATCTCTACGATCAATATTATAGAAAGATAATATTCTCACTAACATGAATTTCCAGGAGTGGAATAGGTGATTTCAAATCATACTATGCTAAGACAAAAAATCTACATACTAGACTCCCTTGTCCCTGAGAAAGATCCTTCTAATGAGGCTAGTGATGAGGACATCACTGTATATTGGAAACATTAAATTGATGCATTTTGTATCAAGTGTCTGATGTTATCTTCCATATCGAGTGAGATTTAGAAGTTTCATGAGGATATGGATTCATACAATAAGTTTTCCAATATCCATGATATTTATTAGGTTATGGAAATACAAGAATGTTATGATATCTCCAAGGAATTTTTTATGTTCCATCTTGGAGTGTTGATACTAGATGGGGCCCATGTAGTCAAGATGATTTTTTATTTAGAGTTTTTGGGTATTTTGGTCTTTAAGATACCAGAAGAGTTATACATAAATCACATGATATATTCACTACCTCATAGATTTTTTAGTTTTATTGTGAATTATAATATTATTAATAGTGATAATTCTTTCTTGGAACTCCTTTCCTGGATTAAACAAGTTGGTAAGGACATGAAGTGTGTAAAACATGCTTTTCTTATGTTGAAAATGATTAAGAAAACAGAAAAGGGCCCCAAGACTCGTTCCATGTATAAGTTTTCATAGTAAAATCCTTCTATAAAGAGGAATATCCAAAGGCATGAAAAGGAATAAGATTGTGGCATCCCGCCTTTTTATAACATAAACTTTCATTACATTACACAAAACTGAAGATCTTTAAGGTTTAGTGTCTTGGAAACCAGGAACATAATACATGAAAACAACATAAAACATTCTTCTTAAACACTTTAAAGGATTCTCCTTAAGTTCATACTAGGTTCATTACTGAATTTCATAACCTGGGGACATACATCAAAAGAAAGGGTGAGAAGAAGGCCCAGTAAGGGAAACAAGAGAAACATTTTACATGTGAACTTGAGATACTTCAATAAGGACATGAAAAGAACTTTAAGGCATGAGAAAGAAATCATGAGGCATAAAAAATAACCTTTTTCATAACTTGAAGATGTGGCTACAAAATTTTAAAAAGACAATCATTTCCGTTTCACCAAGGTCCATCCCCAAGGTGACAATAAAAATTATCAAGGTTATTCACCAAGGTATCAGTTTAAATGGTCATCTCTAGAGATTAAGTCTTTACCCAATGCATTAGAGTGCTATTTGGGCGCACCCTAAAATTTTTCTTTATCATCATGTGAGACACATTTATCATCATTAATTATTTCATAAACAACCCATATAGCATAAAATAAATGTGTTTCATTTCATAATCATAACTTTTTAAAAACTTCTTTAAAGACATGATCTTTGTGTCACTTTAATACCCACAAAAAGGAAGGTGGGTCTCATGTATGTAAATCCCAATATTCAAAATAGAACAACTAGGTATATATGCGAATACCCCTATAGAAGATAGAGCTTTTAGTATTCACTTAATAAAATAAAATAACTTTATAAAAAGAGAGACATTTTGAGACGGAAATTCTGCAGCATAACGGCTATGTTACGAGGTTTTAGAAAACATTGAAAAGAGAGGGGACATGGGTCACCCACTCATAAATGATCTATAAACAGTATGCGAATATAATATAATGGATTTAAGAACATGGTAATGAAATTTTAAAGACATACCATATGAAATGATCAACATGAAAGGAAGAGAAAAATAAGATTTCTCTTATGAAAATTCGGCAGCCTAATGGCATCACTTAAACTTCAACAAAAATGAATTGATGAGATCAAATAGGGTCTCTCGTCATATGAACATAAAAGTTCAGTTTGATAGATATAGAGATCATACACCAACATAATAAAAAGGAACTTGAAATAATTGACATGAAAGTAGAACTTTGAAAAATGAGAAAGGTGAAAGAATCCCTTAAAAATTCAGCAGCCTAACGGCGCCACATAAACATTCTTAAAACGAATTGATGAGAGAAAGAGGGGGTATCTCATCATATTAACATGAAAAGGTAAGTAAGAGGAATATAAAATAACATCCTCCAAAATAAGAGCATGAATCATAAAAGAAATGACATAAAAGATATTTCTTGAAAAGAAAGAGAGAGGTAAGATCCCTTACCTTAAACCGTAACTCTTAAAACTCAAAGGTTGGGACCTTGAGGGCTTGGGGGCACATTGGGAGGACTCCATGGGAGGTAAGGAGACGATAACTTCGTTGAGGATGATTTTGGAGTCGAATGGATGAGAGTATGGCTTTGTATTTATAGGGAAAGTGAGGGGACAAGGCATTAATGGCCAAGGGACACCTCATTGGTGGTATTTAAAAAACCATGAGCTTGCCCATGGTATTTTCTCATGGTATTGGCCACTTGGGAAACCTCATACAAAAATTCATCCCCTTTCAGTCGACCATCCCTTAAAATATCTCATGACATCATCATGACACAGTTATGATGTCATTTTAACATACTGAAACCCTAAATCTGCATTTTTAATATTCACTGAAAATTCATCTTTCTCAGAAAAAATCCCAAAATTTCACCTTAACCAAATATCGATGCTTTGATTAAAAATTTGAACTCCATTTTATAAAAATAATTTTCTAAATATTTTTAATTTAATTTTTAAATAAATACACTATTCACCGAAAATTCATTTTTTCAGAAAAATACCCAAAAATTACCATAACATAATATCGATGCTCTGAGTTCAAAAATAAAGTCCATTTTATGAAAATAATTTTCTAAATATTTTTAATTAAATTTTTAAATAAAAAACACTATTCACCTGAGAAAACTAATACTTGAATAATAATTTATGAAACCGTTATTTACCAATTTTATTGAATCACATTACTTAATCAAGGTGTCTAAATTATATTAAAACTTTATTTAAGTGAGATTACTAATCCATTTGGTCACATTACTAATCCTATGCATAAAATCACTATTCATAATTTACTATTTATCAAAAATTAAGTTGATCTTATTAGACTCCAAATTCCTTACTGAACGCTTTTGTAGAAGACCATTTTTTGAAAATCATTAAAAATCATTAATTATTTATGGTTTAGTTAAATATTTTAAAATATTCTTTTTTTCAAAATTCATCAATAAAATACATCCTAAAATTATCCAAACATTTGAAATTTTACATAATTCACTAAAGGAGTAAATTTCAATTTATTCATCCTAAAGGATTACACAAAGAAGCTACGGTTTTGTCACATAGCCCCTTATAACATCAGCAGATGACCTAAGTGTAAGGTGTGCTATGGTGAGAGAATCTGAGGGAGGCTCAGATAACATTTCCCTAGTTGTAATCTCTACAAACCTGAACTTCTCCCGCAGGCGTCTCCGTTCAATCTTGACACGCTGGAGTCTGGCTTGGGCTTGGTCCAAAGCGAAGCCCAAAGATGCCACCTCCTTCACAAGCTCTGATAAGTGGGCTTTATAAGGTTCGAGTCGACCAGATGAAGCCATCGACTCCTCTTTCTGCATTAACCATTAACATATCTATTAAATCATTAAGAGTAAGTTGATATACTATTCAAAAATTTTGGGTCGTTACATTCTTCCCCCCCTTAAAAAATTTCTTCCCGGAAATTTTATACTTGAGGCCTAGTTGAAAAGGTGAGGGTACTTTTGCTTCATTATTTCCTCAGGCTCCCAAGTCGCTTCCTCATATTTATGATTCCTCCACAACACTTTCACAAGGTGGGTAGTCTGGTTTCGTAGAACCTTGTCTCTACGATATAAGATCTCCACTGGATGCTCCTCATAAGAGAGGTCATGTTCTAGTTGTACCACCTCTAGGTTCAGTACATGCGAAGGGTCGGGTATGTACTTCCTCAAGAGAGATACATGGAAGACATCGTGAACTTGAGCTAGGTTTGGTCGAGGTACTAGTCGATAGGCCACTGCTCCTATGTGATTAAGGATTTCACAGGGGCCAATGTACCTAGGTCTAAGCTTCCCTTTCTTCCCAAACCGTATGACTCTCTTCCATGGAGAGATTCGAAGGAAGGCTTTGTCGCCAACACCAAACTCTAAGTCCCTTCGACGGTTGTCAGCATAGCTCTTCTACAGACTCTGAGAAGCCTTTATGTGTTGTTGGATGGCAAGAACATGTTCTGTAATCTCTTGCGCAAGATCCGACCCAAGAAGCTTTCTCTCACCAGTTTCATCCCAACAAGTAGGAGTTTTACATCGCTTTCCATACAGAGATTCATTGGGTGCCATCTGAATACTCAAATGGAAGTCGTTGTTATAGGATAACTCAACTAATGGGAGGTGTTTCTCCCATCCACCTTTAAATTCCATTAAGCATAATCTTAGCATGTCTTCGAGTGTTTGAATAGTCCTTTTAGATTGGCCATCAGTTTGAGGATGATAGGCCGTACTAAAATTCAATTCAGTATTCAGAGCATGTTGAATACATCTCCAGAATTTTGATGTGAATCTTGGATCACGATCAGACACGATGGATAGTGGTACCCCATGTAGCCTTACCACTTCCTTTACGTATATCTTGGCAAGTTGATCCAGAGAGAAATATTCCCAAATAGAGATAAAATGGGCGGTCTTGGTGAGACGGCCCACAATAACCCATATCGCATTGTTTCCTTTGGATGTTTTCAGGAGACCAGTTACAAAGCCCATAGTGATATTATACCACTTCCATACTGGTATGGGTAGCAGTTGTAATACCCCCTATGGAAGTTGTCGTTATACCTTTACTTGTTGACACACCAGGCACCTTGTAGTGTAGTCAGAAATCTCCCTCTTCATGTTATCCCACCAATAATGATCATGATGGACTCTATAAATTTTAGTGCTTCTCAGATGTATAGAGAAATTAGAGCTATGAGCTTCATCCATCAGTTCTTTCTTTATCTCCAGAATAGATTGAACACATAGTCTTGTACGAAATTTCAATACACCTTCTTGATCAATATTGAAATCAGGGAACTTCCCATCCTTTACAACCTCAAACTTCTCCTGCAGCAAAGGATCTTCTTTTTTATCCTTCTTTATCTTCTCTAGTAATGAAGGTTGAGAAATCATTTGGGATAAGGTTGATGATGTCCCTTCCCATAAAATTCCCATGTCCAGTTTTACTAGATCTTCAATCAAGGGATCTCCAAGGATACTCATTGTTTCTAGAACAACAGGGTCTTTCCTGCCTAATGCATCCGTGAATTTTTTAGCTCTTCCAGGGTGATAATGAATTGAACAATCATAGTCTTTAATAAGCTCCATCCATCTCCTTTGTCTCATGTTCAATTCTTTCTTCATGAAAATATACTTTAAACTTTGGTGGTTAGTGTATATATCACATTTCTCCCCATAAAGATAGTGCCTCCATATCTTTAGAGCAAAAACAATCGCCGCTAGCTCTAGGTCATGCGTAGGATAATTATGCTCATGAATCTTGAACTGTCGAGATGCATAAGAAATTACCTTGTCATTTTGCATGAGGACGCACCCAATCCCTTTCAGAGATGCATCGCTAAAAATAACGAATCCTTCTCCGATAGAGGGTAGTGCTAACACAGGTGCAGTAACCAATCTCTTCTTCATCTCTTGGAAACTTTCCTCGCATTCCATTGTCCAGACGAACTTAACCCCTTTTCGAGTCAACTTGGTTAGTGGATTAGAAAGCCGTGAAACGTTTTTCACAAACCTCCTATAATATCCCGCTAAACCAAGGAAACTAAGAATCTCAGTTACTGTTGTGGGTTGAGGCCAAGCCTTTACAACCATTGTCTTTGCAGGGTCAACCGAGATTCCTTCATTGGTTACGATATACCCCAAGAAAGCCACTTGTTGTAACAAAAACTCACACTTGGTGAACATTCCAAAGAGCCTCTCCTTCTGCATAGTTTTCAAAATAACCCTCAAATGATCTTCATGCTCCTCACGACTTTTTGAATATATCAAAATATCGTCAATAAAAACTACCAAAAAGTTATCAAGGTAGTCCTTAAAGACTCTATTCATCAAATCCATGAAAATAGCAGGGGCATTAGTCAAGCCGAAGAGCACAACAGTAAACTCATAATGCCCATATTTGGATCGAAAGGCAATCTTTGGGATATCTTCCTTCTTCACCCTCAGTTGATGATAACTAGATCTAAGATCAATCTTAGAGAATAATTGAGCCCCACGAAGTTGGTAAAATAAATCATCAATTCTTGGAAGAGGGTATCTGTTCTTCACTGTAATCCCATTCAGTTCTCTATAATCAATGCATAGCCACATTGATCTATCCTTATTCTTCACAAAGAGAACTGGTGCTCCCCAAGGATACACACTTGGTCGGATAAAACCCTTCTCCAACAAGTCTTGGAGTTTTTTCTTTAACTCTTCTAGCTCCACATTGCCATTCTATATGGGGTCTTTGATATTGGTTGATATTAAAGTACGAGTTCAATGGATAACTCTACCTCTCTTTTTGGGGGAGGTCTAGGTAACTCCTCAGAAAATACATCCATGTATTCTTGAACAATCGGAACATCATCTATTTGCATACTCCCTTTTCCTTCTTCATCATCACCGATTAACTCCATAAAGAAAGATATAGGAGGTGCTTCTAGATAGGGATCGGTTCGGGATATCTCTCCTTGGAAGATAATTGTAGGTCATTCATTCAAGAATACTGAGATTTCCTTACTTTTACATTTGATCTTATCATTATACATTGAGAGTCAGTCCATCCCTAGTATAACGTCAAATTCCAACATGGGAATGAATACTAGATTTGTGATAAGATTGTGCTCACTAAAGTAAACACTAGAGTCTCTAAACACTGTTGATGCATGGATAATCCCACTTAGAGTCTGGAATGACAACTCTACCTCAAGAAGTTCGGGGATTGATTCTATATTCTTTGCAAACTTTGAGAAAATAAAGGAATGCGTAGAACCAGAATCAAACAAAGTACTTGCTAGTTTTTAGAGGACAACAAGAGTACCCACTACCACATCGTTTGGAACTGAAACTTCAGTTGTTGTGATAGAAAAAGAACAACCTTTCTCACTTGTCCTTTGCTGAGGTTGATGATGATTCCCCTCCACTACCCTCAGATTTGGACAATGATTAGCAAAGTTCCCAAACTGTCCACACTTGAAGCATTTGACTTCAGGTAGGGCTGGAACCATCTTTCCACTGTCGTTAGTGTTGGGAAGTTGAGGCTTCACCTCACTATGACAATTCTAAGCAGTATGGCCTTCTCTTACACACTTGTAGCACTTGCCAATTCCGATCAAGCAGTGCCCCGGATGCTTCTTCCCACATTTATTGCATGTGGTAAGTTGCATTTGCTTTGCACATCTTCCCTGATCAAAAGTCTTCCCTAGACTGGTCTCCAATGATCTCTTCTTGTCATTTTATTTATGAGACTACTGTGTATCACCAAACTCCAGCTCGACTTTCATTGCACTCTACACGATCTCCTCATAGCTATCGTAGTCCCGGTTGGCTAGATTCTTCCGTAGATGAGGTCTCAGTCTACTGAAAATTCTGTCAACCTTCCCACTTGGATCCATGACAAATCTAGAGGTATATCATGAAAGTCTGGTGAAGTTCATCTTATAGCTTCCCACAGATTCGTTCTCCTTCTACTTCAGCTCGAGAATCTCTTTCTCCATTCTCGTTCTCATGGAACAAGGGAAATACTTATTAAAGAATATTCCCTGGAACTCTTCCCACTCCATAGCTTCCATATCTCCTCGTGGCTTCGTTTTTTTATTAGTGACCACCACTGATCAGCTTCTCCCTCTAGGTGGTAAACAACAAGGGTGACTTTTTCTTGTTCCGAACAATGAAGTACAGAAAAGATCTTTTCAGTGGAGCTTATCCATTGTTCTGCAACCAATGGGTCAGTAGATCCACTGAATGTTGGTGGTCATTGATGCATAAAGGACTCAATAGAGTGTTGTTCCCTTCGTGGTGAGATCGGCCTCTCATCTTGATTCAAGTTATTACTCATAACTTGACTCAGTTGGTTCATCATTCGCATGAATTTTTCCATTCCATCGTCCATCAGAGGGTCGTCAGCACATGGTGCATTGCGGTCACCATCTACATGGTTCCACCTATTGCCCGCCATTTTCTAAAAGGATAAAACCTTAGTGAGAAACTTATTTCATTTATGAATCTTTTAACTATGACTTCATTCTTAGACAATTACATTTCTCTATAATTCCTTCATAATGATTCATAAAAATCTTGTGATTAACCAAACATATCCCCCAGGAGTGTCGTAACCAAGAGTGCAGCAAGGCCTGTTATCGTGCACCAGTTCCCATTCTAGTCTAGCTCAAAGAGGTGTTTTTGAGTTTTACCCCTATGTACATCTGTGCCAGAGCCGCCTCTACCTGCTCGTATCCAGACAGGGATGTATTTTTTTGATAAACCACTTACTCAATACTTACCAAAATACAAGGAAGTTTTCCTATATTTAAACTTTTCTATAGGGTTCTTCCTAAAGTTATTATATCCTAATTTCCACAAATAACTAAACCATCCATTGATACCAACTATGGAATCCCGCCTTTTTATAACATACACTTTCATTACATTACACAAAACTGAGGATCTTTAAGGTTTAGTGTCTTTGAAACTAGGAACATAATACATGAAATCAACATAAAACATTATTATTCAACACTTGAAAGGCTTCTCCTTAAGTTCATCCTAGTTTCATTACTGCATCTCATAACCTGGGGACATACATCAAAAGAAATGGTGAGCAGAAGGCCCAGTAAGGGAAACAAGAGAAACATTTTACATGTGAACTTGAGATACTACAATAAGGTCATGAAAAGAACATTAAGGCGTGAGAAAGAAACCATGAGGCATATAAAAATAACATTTTTCATAACTTGAAGATGTGGCTACAAAATTTTACAAAGACAATAATTTCCGTTTCACCAAGGTCCATCCCCAAGGTGTCAATAAAAATTACCATGGTTATTCACCAAGGTATCAGTCTAAATGGTCATCTCTAGAGATTAAGTCTTTACCCAATGCATTGGAGCGCTATTAGGGCGCACCCTTAAATTATTCTTTATCATCATGTGAGCCACACATATCATCATCAATAATTTCATAAACAACCCATATATCATAAAATAAATGGGTTTCATTTCATAATCATAACGTTTTAAAAACTTCTTTAAAGACATGATCTTTGTGTCACTTTAAAACCCACAAAAAGGAAGGTGGGTCTCATGTATGTAAATCCCTGAATTCAAAATAGAAAAACCTGGTATATATGTGAATACCCCTATATAAGAGAGAGATTTGAGTATTCACATAATAAAATAAAATAACTTTATAAAAAGAGAGACATTTTGAGATGGAAATTATGCAGCATAACGGCTATGTTACGAGGTTTTAGAAAACATTGAAAAGAGAGGGGACATGGGTCACCCACTCATAAATGATCTGTAAAACATTAAGGGAACATAATATAAAGGATTTAAGAACATGGTAATGAAAATTTAAAGACATACCATATGAAATTAAGAACATGAAAGGAAGACAAAAAAAGGATTTCTCTTATGAAAATTCGGCAGCCTAACGACGTCACTTAAACTTCAACAATAATGAATTGACGAGATAAAATAGGGTCTCTAATCATATGAACATAAAAGTCCAGTGTGATAGATATAGATATCATACCCCAACATAATAAAAAGTAACTTGAATAAATTGACATGAAAGTAGAACTTTGAAAAATGAGATTGGTGAAAGAATCCCTTAAAAATTCGGCAGCCTAACGGCGCCACTTAAAAATTCTTAAAACTAATTGATGAGAGAAATAGGGGTTCTCTAATCATATTAACATGAAAAGGTAATTAATAGGAATATAAAAGAACATCCTCAAACATAAGATAAAGAAGTATAAAAGAAATGACATAAAAGAGATTACATGAAAAGAAAGAGAGAGGTAGGATCCCTTACCTTAAACTGTAACTCTTAAAACTCTAAGGTTGGGACCCCGAGGGCTTGGGGGCACCTTGGGAGGACTCCTTGGGAGGTATAGAGACCAGAAATTTGTTGAGGATGATTTTGGAGTCTAATGGATGAGAGGATGGCTTTGTATTTATAGGGAAAGTGAGGGGACAAGGCATTAATGGCCAAGGGACACCTCATTGGTGGTATTGGAAAAACCATGGGCTTGCCCATGGTATTTTCCCATGGTATTGGCCACTTGGAAAACCTCATACAAAAATTCATCCCATTTTAGTCGACCATCCCTTAAAATATCTCATAACATCATCATGACACAATTATGATTTCATTTTAACATACAGAAACCCTAAAACTGCATTTTTACTATTCACTGAAAATTCATCTTTCTCAGAAAAAATCCCAAAATTTCACCTTAACCAAATATTAATTCTCTGATTACAAATATGAACTCCATTTTATAAAAATATTTTTCTAAATATTTTTAATTTAATTTTTAAATAAATACACTATTCACCGAAAATTCATTTTTTTCAAAAAAATCCCCAAAAATTACCATAACATAATATTGATGCTCTGAGTTCAAAAATAAATTCCATTTTATAAAAATAATTTTCTAAATATTTTTAATTAAAATTTTAAATAAAAAATACTATTCAGCCGAAAAAACTAATACTTGACTAATAATTTATGAAACCGTTATTTACCCATTTTATTGAATCGCATTACTTAATCAAGGTGTCTAAATTATATTAAAACATTCTTTAAGTGAGATTACTAATCCATTTGGTCACATTACTAATCCTAAGCATAAAATCCCTATTCATAATTTACTATTCATCAAAAATTAAGTTGATCTTATTAGACACCAAATTCCTTACTGAACACTTTTGCAGAACACCATTTTTTGAAAATCATTACACATCATTAATTATTTAAGGTTTACATAAATATTTTAAAATATCATTTTTTTCAAAATTCATCAATAAAATGCATCCTAAAATTATTCGGACATTTGAAATTTAAAAAACTTTACTAAAGGAGGAAATTTCAATTTATTCATCCCAAAGGATTACACAAAGAAGCTATGGTCTCATCACATAGCCCCTTATAACACCAACATATGACCTAAGTGTGAGGTGTGCTATGGTGAGAGAATCTGAGGGAGGCTCAGATAACATTGCCCTTGTAGTAATCTCTACTAACTTGAACTTCTCCCGCAGGCGTCTCCATTCAAGCTTGACACGCTGGAGTTCAGCTTGCGCTTGGTCCAATGAGAAGCCCAAAGATGTCACCTCCTTCCAAAGCTCTGATAAGTGGGATTTATATGGTTAGAGTCTACCAGATGAAGCCATCGAATCATCTTTCTGCATTAACCATTAACATCTCTATTAAATTGTTAAGAGTAAGTTGATATACTATTCCAAAAGTCTGGGTCATTACAAAGATGTAGTATGTTCTTCATGTGGTAAGTTGGGAAACTAAAAAAAGAAGTTAACCTAGTTGAAAAAGAAAGAGGAGGCTTAAAGTGAATGAATTACCAAGTGAAAATATTTCTATATATACAAGTTGGGAATTATATGTCCCTTGTAATGCTCATATATATATACAAATACATGAACTAGGTAAATTCAATAAGATTTATTGCGGTGAGGTGTATCTTTGATCTACCAACAATGTAAGACTAGTTTCTTTAGTTATAAGATACTACCACCTCATGTTTCCAACATGGTTGATCTTGGTTATAAATAATTTTTATTATGTATCTAGTGTTACCAATAACGTTATACCTATTTTTAACAAAGATATGCATGGTTTTATTTTCATGTTTATAAATAATATTGGTTGATTTTACAAAGATGGAATATATTATGTTATGTAACTTATGAATAACTATCTTTATGTAGTGTAATACTAAAACCAAGTGTTAGAGATTGATAATGAATCAAGTTCACAACTCATATCACAAATAGTTGTGGAAACACTAAATTTGTCATGTAAATGAGAAGTTCATGGTAATGATTTATCAAGATTGGTATTTATATTCATTTGAATTAAAAAACATGGAATATGGATCACTTGTCTACATAGAAAGATGACAAACACAACATTCAGAGGGTTGGGTAAAGGGGCCACAGAGTTTCAAGAATTGGTACACATAAATGTATGTTGACCATTTATTGTAGAAACTAAACGTGTATACTCATAATTAATTTCTTTTACTAATGACTTAAATAGATATGATTATTAATGAGGTGTAATTCTAAATCCTTTGTGAAATTTAAGGAATTAAAGAATGAAGTATATAATCAACATGGTAAGGAGATAAATAGTATTCAATCATATTGAGTTGGATAATATATTAACCAATAGTTCATAAAATATCTTATAGATATTGGGAATTTATCTCAACTCACTCCTCCTTATACAAAATAGTGGAATGTTGTTAGTGAAAGAAACAACCACACCCATTTGGATATAGTGTGGTTGATGATGAGTTTTATAGATCTTTAATTATCCTTTTGGGGATAGGAATTATGGAATGTGGTGTACACACTAAAACATGTTACAAATATTTAGAAAATAGGATTCCATTTGAGTTTTTTAGTTGAATGAAAAAAAAATCATATACTTGTGTATGGGGTTGTGAGGCATTTCTTAAGGCCACTTCTAGAAAAAAACTAACACTGAAAGGAATGAAATGTATATTTATAGGATATATGAAGGAAACAAGGGGATATTATATATATGATCCCTTATAAAATAAGGTGATAGTGGAAAGATAGACCATATTCCTTGTAAGGGACCACAACCTCACAAAGGATAGTGGGAGAAAAATTGACTTCGATGAAGTTGATACTCCAGATACACAGGCGTTGACACAAGAAAAAATTACAAAAAAACCCATGGAAGAGGATGTTATAGAGGAAAAAGTGCTATATGGGAGCACCATATGGGTTAGATAACTATAGAAATATGGTTACCTACTCATCGAGGATTGTGACTCATTATTGGTTGACAATGATGATGCTTTATCATGTAAGTAGAAGAGAGTGTACAAGATACAATATGGAAATAATCCATGAATTTTGAGAAGGATTCCATGTATCCTAACCAAAAATAGGTTTTTATTAAATCTATAGAATATTTTAATCCTATTTGGAGTAAATAGTAATTTAATAAGAATATATATAAGAATGGAAAGGTTATTACATATAAGGTGAAACTAGTGGCTAAACCGTTTAAACAATATCACAGTATAGACTATGATGAATCCTTTTCTATAGTTTTTATAATGTAATATATTATAATTATACTTAATATAAAAAATTTCCTTTTTTATAGAATTTGGTATATCCATTTATAAAAAAATTCCACAATTGGAATCTTATATAAGACAGTTATATGCCACAATCAGAAGTGTTTGTGACCCCACAAGATGCCAAAAAGTATGCAAGTTATATAGATCTATTTATTACTATAAGAAAGCATCCATGTCATGTAACATAAATTTTAATAAAGGAATAAGGTAGTTTGGTTTCATAAATAATGAATGTGGTTTGTGTGTCTATAAATGTTTTAGTTTGAGTGTAGTTGTTTTTATTATAGTATATTTCACTGACATATTACTAATTAGAAATGAGCTATTAGGATTATAGTCGGTTAATAAATGGATGCATGCATGCTTCTCCATGAAGGAAATATGTGAAGTATATTACATTATAAAGATCATTATCATTTAATTTTGATCTAAAAGGCTTCTTTCACTATGTTAGGGTACATACATTGACTAGATACTAAAGATGTTAATAATGGAACAATCCAAAAGTGGATTGGTTTCAGTGTCACATGGTATACATTTCACCAAGAAAATGTGTCCTTGGACACAAGAGGAGAGATATGGGATGATTAATCTAACTTACTCCTTTAGGATAGGTTTTATCATGTATGACATGTTATGTACCAAGTTTGATGTTTCCTACACCTAGATCATGGTAGGAAGATGTCAATATAACCCGGTAAAACAACATCGGATTATTTTTAAGGCTATCCTAAAGAACTTTAGGTTCACTAAGGATATGTTCCTAGTGTATAGAGTATATGAGCCACTAGTCATCATGGTATATTCATATTTTAGTTTTTAAAAATATCGAGATTATTTAAAACCAACATCAAGATATGTATTCTACCTTAATGTAGGATTTTTTAGTTGTAGGATCTCAAAGAAGCATGTGGTCACTGATTCTATAGTAAAGTCTGGGTATATTATTGAATCAAATGCAGCTAAAGAAGAAATTTGGATAAAAACTTTTCATAGGATCTTGATTTGATTCTATGTAGTAATGATGCTATCACACTATATTATGATAATTTTACAACAGTGCTTCTATCTAAAGATCTCATATCCCATTAATATATGAAACACAGAAAATAGAATTTTCACCTCTTAAAGGAATTTTATTGGAGAGTTGAGGTTGTATTAAGTATATTTCCCATAGATAAGAATGTGGTTGACCCATTTAATTAATCTTTATCTCAACAAAAACCTGAACATCATGTGAGATATAGAAAATTAAGAGTCATTAACAGTTGGATCTACTGCATGTGGGAGTGTCTAATGAAGTTATTTACCTAGAATTAACTATATTGTACATGTGATTACATGTATATTCATGGTTTTTAATATTAACATATATATTATCACATGATAGGTATTATTCTATGTGTAAGTAGTCTGAAAATTTACTTAATGTATTTGTCACATTGAAAGGTCATTGTAGTTCCCCACAATGATGAGAAACTTGAAGTGTTATGATTGTATTATTAAATATATAATATATGGAATAATGAATTAATATTAATGGAAATAGATGATATAATATTTCAGCTCTATAAGGCTCATAAGATAATGATACTTCTTCTCTTGAATTTCTCCTTTGTAAATATTTAAGAAGGGATGATTATGAGTCTAAAACCACTAGTATGAAATCTATATGTTCTATGTTTCATTGTATGTTCCTTTATACTAGTGTTCGTAATTATCCTCAGACTTTAAATCTATTATTAATTCATATAATAAGTCATGCACATTGATTTATTTCATAAACTATGATGGCATATTTTCATGGTGATGTTTGATATGCTGGGTGCATCGCGAATGATATGGAATTAATAAATTTTTCAAGGAAGGATTTTCCCTTGTGTTTTATAATGGAGGTTACTAAATCAATACATTTTATGTAAATGGAACTGTATGATAATCCCCTGGACATGGTGGTTTTTTAACCAGTTTATTTCTTGATATTCAAAAAATGAGATTTTGTCATAAAGGTTTATGACGCATGTGATGAAACCTTCTTGAAGAAGATATCATGATTCTTAGTAGGTATTTATAGCTTTGACATATCATCATATCTTTAGGGGTTAATATGTGTTTCTATATACTTCTCATATTTTGTGAGTTATATTATTACTATAGAGATGAGGACCTAGAGAGAATACACAAAAACTATATCCATCGGCTCCACCAATTCAATTCAATTGGAGTTAGGGATGAACTGGTCCCCATAAGTGGGGACCAATTATAATACAAGTTAATGATCAAAATTTATTTATATTCAATTATATTATTATGTTTTTTTAATAATTATAGTTGAATTTATTTCTCAATGTATACACAATTTTATTTAATTATAAAAGACAACATCAGAAAGTATTATTTGTTGAATGAACATCACACTGAGGGTCATTAAATCATTATGGGAGTAATAATCCAAGTTAATGGATCTTTAATCATCACATTTATTTGAATAATGTCACTAATGAGTGGTAAAATGTTCATGACTGGTATCAAATGCTTATGAGTTTATTAATGTCATTTTTTTCAAGTTTAAGAGGGTTGAATTGTCCAAGGTTTTAAGTGTAGTGTTGGAAAGAAAAAAATTACTATTTAAACTCATTTTTAAGCCTTTAATAGTGTTTAATGGTATTTACCAAATTTATAAAGATTCTCTCATCTACTACCCTTCTCTTAAGTTTCTAGATAGAAAGATCAAGAACAGAATAATCTAAGTTTGAGAATCAATTACGAGATCTTTTGGAGATCGTTCCAATGGTGTAAGGCCTTTGATGTTTTATGCTAGAACCTGAGAATTGAAACATGAAATTCAAGGAGATATGGTCCATGTGTTGGAGATATGGAGGGAATCTATTTGGTGTCTTCATGTTATGGAAATCCGAGGAAGAGCGAATATCACCAAGATTATATTTTCACAATGAGGTTCCATTTTGAAAATTTTTATACCTAAAATAATCCGAATGAGATAATTTAAATTAACCGTGAATCCATATACTGAATAAAATAATTTATATTATATTAAGTGATAAAAATTTATATCACATCTACTTTATCACATTTGAACATGCCCGATTTTTACACTGGGATCATCTATTTCATATTAGGTGTAGAGAAGTTACACAGTTTGATAGTTTGATTGAATTTATACTATCTTACACATTATATCATAAAGGGTTGCATAGTTTTTTTTGTATGAGTATTATTATACACTTGACCAGTATTGGTAGACTATAGGATGAAGTTTTCCCTTAACTAGGGAGTCTTCCTTACCATTTATCATCCTATCCTTTAAGGGTTCTGATAGAGGTGTGTATATTACAATTATGAGTAGTATCAAATTCTATAAGACTTGTCATTACTCAACATGCTAATGGATAACTCCAAGATGTGATATTATAGCTAGATATTAACTTCATGCTCCATAAACACTTCATTGTTCTAAGAACTTATATATTCTTGTATAATGTGGATTTGAAAGATAGGAGTTGAGACAACTAGGACTTCTCTATTTCCCTAATACTTATAACGATTGATCATATCTAGAATATTCTTCTTGAATTACTTTCAGAAAATCCTTGTTGTTAGGAGATTTTTTTTGACTTGGTGTTTTTATTTTTCCTCTTTGTCACACTCTTAGTCACTTCTAGGTTTAAGAGTTTGGTTTAAGTCTCTCTCTATTCATATTTGTGGTTTTTTGTGATCGATAATTTTTTTTATACTCACCCATTCATAGTCCAAGGGATTATGCATGTTGTGTCTATGAAGTCGATGAAAAGATCAAAGATGGTATTGTGGATGAGAATTTGATGTGGATTGTTAAAAGCTAAAACCTAGTGACCTTTGGGGATATAGCGTAAGTAAACCTTGGTGGTACCAGGAGCTAATCATGGTTGGGGAAATTCATGTCTGGAGCTAACTTGTAGTGAAGGCCTCTTCATCTTGGTTGGAAATCAGTTTTTCTTTTTTAGCTTCTTGGTGTGTATTTTGTCCCTTTTATATTACGTTGTTCATATCGAATATTTTTAATGACATCATTATATTTATCATGCATGTGTTATATTCATATCATATGATTGAATTTATATATTATACCAGTGTTATTTCTTGATTTTTACATTAGAGATATGATCTTGTTAGGGGTTATTGTAGGATAAATTCTCCCATGTCTTTGATATGCATACTCAAGGATAGTAAGTGTCCCCTATCCTATTAGAGGTAGGCTTGGGGTGGAACTATTTTCTTACGGATAGCCCAGGAAGGGTCTAGGAGGATCAGGTTATGTCAAAGTAGTATGAGAGTGGTTCAATCTTATGGATGGTAAATGTAGTTAGTTTTCATGTGTGGATTGGATTGGAAACTTAGTTAAATTATTTTAAGTGGTCATTGAGTTTGGTTGGTAGAAAAAAGAGACAAATTTAGGTGAGGAGGTTGATGTATCATTTCTCTAGTACCATGATAACCTATTGATAGACAAAATACCCTAAGAAATAAATTATAGTGTACAAGTAATTCATTATATAAATCATGTAGTGGTCATTTTTTATATTTCATTTTCTTCTTATGTCATATCATCTGGATACACTCTAACCCTTATGGGTGTATCCTATATTATATAGGGTAATGATCACTAAAATACATCTTTTATATAGAGGTAGGTTTATGATGATCCCAAGCCTATTGATGGTCCTCTTTCTACTAGATAGTGATTGATGATGCATTGTTTCCAAAGACTAAGTTAAGAGGCATTGTCGCACCATAATATGAGGATATATATCTTCCCTTGTACATAATGTAGATATTTCTCATGGAGTGGAAGGAAGTACCAATTGGGTTGGATAATACTTCCAATATAACTGTTATGTTGGATTCTTTTTATGATAGTGACCATGAGATTTATTGAAGATATCCAGATACTAGGGTGACAATGGATCATCTAGAGTCTAGGACTCACTTTTCTATATGGTTCAAAACATTTACTTATCATATTTCAGTTTATGTATTGATCATTATATATGGTATTATGAGATATTAGTTAATGAAAATTTTCTTTATCTCATTATAGGACTACTCTACCATGGTTGGAGTTTGATCCCTTCTCAGAAATAGAGTTTTTAATGGAGAACTTTTAATATTTACTAGTGTGTCATGATCATGTTTAAGTACCCATTAAGGAACATGAGTATTATGGGGAATTTTTTGAGATTATTCTGGGGCGTAGTTGTTTAATCTTTATTATTCAAGAATAATCTGGATGAAGAGAATATTGGTGTTATGGTTGTTCTTTCTTGTATTAGCACTTATAACAGAGTCACCTAAGCGATATTGGGTAGGGTATGAATATTGGAAAAGATTCACCTAGGTTGGGGGGGAGTTATATTTTCTCTTGAAGGAAACCCGAGTGGTGTCATGGATGGAAAATCACATTGTATATGTTGAATCTATGCATATTATTATTATAGAACATTATGTTTTTTTGAAAGTTATTGGTTTGGAACTATTATAGAAAGTGTTGTTAGCATTGGGTGATAAATTAATCCTCCTCCATGATCACCACCCTTGGATTGGATCTTGACCAGCACATAGTGATAATGACCTGAGTTACAAGATGACATACATTTTGGATTCATATTCTTAGTAAGTAACTGATGTGAACTAGAATATGAATTATTTATATTTATCCATAGAACCTATTGCTATTTTATGTTGGAATTCATTTTTCAACTAATTCCATATGTCTAGATGCTGAATATCCTAATGGAACCCTGTGATATATTCTATTATACAAGAAATCCGCCATTAATGATGATGATTATTCACTAATCCTTCTATTTGAGTGATTATACACCTAGTGGAGGAAGAGGTATTTTTAAAAAATACTTCATGGAAGAGAATAATTGTAACAACACCCACCTTGATTTGAGTTTATCACCCAATGAAGCTTCCATGAGGTGTTGGAAATTGTGTTGATGTAGAGGTCTTTGTTTTTAATAAGGAGAAAGACACCTCGAGTGTGGCCAATAGAGACAGCCATATATATTTTAATTTTTTTTACCATCCTTCTGTGAGCATGGATTCATATAATTTATGTATATAGAATAAGTTATTTTCCTATGAATTTTGAGGAAAGTGTAGTTTCTATAGAAGGGTGACCTTATAGATGGCCTATGAAGATAAATTGGTATATGAATTGGCTCATATACTAGAGATGATGAGATCCTTTGAGTATTTTTAGTGTAATAAATCTAACCTCCCCTTGGGATGGTTCATGGTGAAACCTATCAAGAATTATAGTAGTTTTAGTATGAAACCAGGATTTAGGGAGTGTATTTATCCTTTGTGTAACTAAGGCTATGAATATTGAGGGGATTACAACAGTAAAGTAGTTGAATAGTGATTATAATTCCTCGATATAGAACTTCATGTCTAGGATAATATGGGGGTATGTAAGTGGTTGTCTTTGGGTGGTTGATTATTTCCTAAACAATGATATTTTTCTCACCATTGGTCAATGGTTGTTTCCTCAAACCTTTCTTTTATATGGAGAATTATGTGGGTGTGATATTAAATTAGTACTCTTATGATAATGTAAGGTTTTCTTGATGGTGTGGAGAATGATATTCACTTACTTCAGTAGATAGTGACTCTTCCCTGGTGTACATTATCAGTGTATTGATGGGAATCCTAATTGGATACTTCTCTAGTAAATCATGGAATTTTGTGTGTCATTCCTAGTGGATTTCATGGGTATATTCTTCCCTTTAAAGACCTTGATATACAAATGAGGAGGTTATCTTGTGAGATTATAAATTTTTATCACTTTGGTACGTTCCTTCTTGGGATATGGAGCCAATAGAGTATGTTTATCTAAATAATCAGGATTTTCCACTTCATATTGTGGGGGATTGGGTCAACCAATGAGAATTGCTGAGGTATTTATGAATTGGTTTAGTTGGTTGTTGTGTATAATGCTCTTGTTGATATCTTTCACAAATTATCAATAAAAACTTTACTAGGTTTCCCCCAATAGTGAGAATGAATCTATTAGTGATCATGATGTGATCAAAAAATTCTTAGTTATTCTTGTTTCAAGGTTTGGGTAAAATTCCATGTTTATATTACATTAAAATATAGAAATTATAGAGATTGTTCCTTGTTGTTAGGTGGTGGAAGAGATAGTTGACACATGATCTGAAATTAATGCAGCCTTACATATTTTTCCAGTTTTTGAATGGAGAACTCATTAACTTCCCAGTGTGGATGTGTAGAATAAATGAATTGTGATCATTAATTAAACATTTGAAACTCTCTTTAAAACTTTTGTTGAATAGTGATCCCACCATAGTGGGTCATACTGATGAACCATATTGAGGATATAATCAGAGGCTTATAGAATTTATCTAAATTCATGTGTTAGAATAAATCTCATATGAAAATTGATTTCTCACACATAGGCTTAGTAGATGTGTCTAGGATAGATTCATGTTTATGATTCTTCATTTCATCAATATAGAAAGAAATGGTATCTTTTTATATGAATTATGGTGTTCTCCAAAATAGATGTGTCTTGGTTTTGGACATGTGAGTAATCCATACTGGGAATCTTCTTCCATGTGGAACACCATGGTGGAATTACATTTTAATACATAGATTTTTTTAATAATGAGGTGATCATAACCAATTTCAAAATCATTGAAAATTTTGGTATTGGATCTTAAAAATATTAAGGAATTTCAACCATCCTTGATGACTTGGAGTGTCATATAGGCATAGCTTCTTTTCACCATATATAGGATATGGCCATAAATTCCCCTCATTTACAGGGTGTTGTCCCAGGGAACAATATCCTCTTCCTATGAATTATATATGGTTGGTATTTCCACTCACATATATGGGCATGGGATCCTATATATATGGAGTCAGTATTTTTTCCTGTGTGTAGAGTTAACACGATCATAGGATCCACTGTCAGAGTATTTATTTCTTCCCATATATATGGTCTTGGGATCCTCTATTATATATCAGTTATAGATAGGTTACAATGATTAAAATTTCAGTTTAATTTCCAGGATTATCCACATCGAATATTACAGGGTTATGAAAGTTTATTGATATTATTATTCTTATAAGCTCTATCGATATTGGTAAACCAGAGGATGTGGATTTCTAAGATATAGTTAATGATCCTTATCATTATGTTTCCTCAAGATCACGTGTTTTGTAAAAGGAAAGTATATTAGAATTCTAAGTAGAATTGAATTTTATGTGACTTTTAATTCCTCAACACCCAAGGGGTTTCCTTTGAGATATGATGTTATATTTGGCCATCGGATTCAGGATTTATGGACTCTTCACTGTTTCAATCAATTATAGAAGTTTGCATGATATGGATTTTGAAGATAAGACCAAATGAGACCGGGGCCTCCCCATTCCCATGAGACATCTGTTGATTGAGAATATCTGTAATATTATTATTGGATTCCTTTGGGATACTCTATAGTTCCATGAGATTTATACTGACATGGTGTTCTAATTTTTCCTCCTCATCGCCCTCCTAGTCACCTATTGGCCAAAAAGTGGACATAGAATGTTTATTTATGATTATTTTATGTTTTAGGGGTATCATAATGATTATGTTAATACTCAAACTTATGCAATCCTTAGTCCCACACATGTTTTGTATGTGAAAACAACACATAGGTTAGATATAGTATTATAGATGATGAGTTTTCATGGATTGTTTAGAGATGAAATCCGGAGTCCTTGAGGGACGTGATTTAGGTTGATCATAGTGGTACTAAGAGCAGATGGTATTAGGTGAAGTTTATTTTTGGATCCATATTAGGGTGAAGTCCTCTTCATGATGGTTAGTTTTTTGTTTTTATTTTTAGATTTTGGGTGCATATTTTTCCTCTTTTTACATTATGTTATTCATGATGGTTATCTATATATATATATGTAGATGTCTCATACATGTGTAATATTAACTTTAGATAGTTTCATTTATATATCCTACTAGTGTTATTATTTACC
This sequence comes from Viscum album, assembly GCA_963277665.1. Taxonomy (NCBI): domain Eukaryota; kingdom Viridiplantae; phylum Streptophyta; class Magnoliopsida; order Santalales; family Viscaceae; genus Viscum; species Viscum album. The sequence continues at coordinate 160,883,340 of OY728119.1, read as the reverse complement.
TTGTGCATTGGAGATATGAGCTTGTTGTAGGTTTTATAGGTTAAGACCTCCCATGTGTGTGATATGACTACTCGGTGCTAAAAAATAAAATTTATTTCATTAAATTTTTATAATCAAGATAATGTAATAAAACCAATTTATATTTTTTTGGTAGAAAACAGAAATCCATGAAATCTCAGCATTATCAACGTGTTAAATTTTGGATAAATATAACCTCTTTATTCTAGTAACTTGTAGGAGTGGTAAAGGTGATTGTACATTATACTACACTAATAATGGAGGTCTTACATGATAGATTCCCCAATTTATGTGGTGCCTTCAAAGGTAGATAGTGACAAAGATTTCTTAGTCAACTTGAGAAACCCAATTAATGTGGTAGATGTAAATTGAGTGATGTTATCATCCATGTCAGGTGATCTCTTAAACCTACACAAAAACATGGATGAATACTCAATGTTGTCTCACCTCTATGATCTCTATCAAAATAAGGACATATAAGAGTGGTATGATATCTCCAAGCCACTCTTTATATGAAAACATAGATAAGGTTCATTGGCTAGTACTCTTATAGTAAATATGATTTCCTCTCTTTAGTGTTTGGAAATCTTGGGTTTTACGATATGAAATGAGTTTAAAAGTGAACTCATACTTTCTTCAAACCCTAAAAGTTTCTCTAACTTTATTTTAAATTATAATATAAACAATATTGAGAAGTTTCCCAAATATTTTCTTACCCAAACTCACCAATATGACAAGTACATGAGGAATGAAAACCCAAAAGTCCTTACGGTGAACAAGAAGAATGGAAAAGAAAAGGTCTCTAAGTCATATTCCATGTTAAAGGATTCTATGCATCTCACAACCAAGAAGAGGAAGATACAAAAAAAGGAAAATTAATGAGAATTATAATTTATGCAAGAAACAAGAAGGTCCACTAGAGGAGGAAATTCACTAAAATGAAGAAGCAAGGGGAATTTTTAGGTGGATTCTTTATCAAATAAATCTTATCCATAATTACCAGTTAGGTATTAGATATAATTGTTTGTTTTTAAATTTTTATTAAAATATATGATCCAAGTAGATTCATGAAGGTTGTGAGAATAGAGTTTTATCTTTGAGTTTCCAATGGAACAAAACTAGATTCACTTGTTATAAGATACTACCACATTACTTTGTCAACATGGATGATTTTCGTTTTTAAGAACTTTAATTATGTTCTTAGTGTTTCCAAAATCAATATATCTATATCATGTTTATAAATTGATATATTTTTAATAAAATTTGGAAATAATAACCACTAAATTTATAAAAATATAATTTTTATCATATAGAACACCTCAATAATATACATTATATACTAGAATATAAAAAACAAGTGATGTAAATCGATAAAGAATCTAGTTCACATGACTTATTCACACCCAATTGTGTCATTACTAAATTGATTATTAAAATGATAAGTGCTATAAAAAACACTATCATTATGTGTATTTATATTATTTTAAACTGAAACCACTTAAAATATGTCTTAATTATTTACAAGGATAAATGAACAAAGAACCATTTTCTGGAAAGGGTGAAAGAGCCACATGGTTTCTTGGACTATTTAATTCCAATATTTGTATACCCTTTCCAATTGAATTCAAAGGTGTATACTCATACTTCGTTACTTTTAATGATGACCCTAGTAAATGTGGATATGTCTACTTGATGAGGTATATGTTTGTATCCTTTAAGAAATATAATGAGTTTAATAAATAATTAGTACCCGAATGGCCCGAAGGCCTTCCGATTTTTTATTCATTTTTTATAATCCCCATTTTAATGGTTGAAGGGGAACCATTACATGGACCACAGTCTCGTGATATTAAATGAATTGAAGGAATTATAATAATTCATCATAGACCATGGCTACTTGGAATTGCCCCTACCCAATGTCTTCATCATGATCATCTCTCCACCTTCACATGGATATTTTTCTATCTATCCAAAGCAGAGATACATGGGTCAGGTACTGATGGAAATTTCCATACCCTATCATTCTTCAAATTTCGATAGCTCTACTATGGTGAATTCACCTACTCTAAATCATCTTATAGAACTTGTTCCTTGAATAATTTGTCTTGTTTCCCTCAGCACATCATGTGGCCTGAAGGCCTTGAGGTGGCCTGAAGGCATTGAGGTGGTCTGAAGGCCTTGTTGTGGCCCGAAATCCTTACTAACTTGATTTCCAGGGTGGCCTGAAGGCCTTTCGTATATGAATTATAGATAGGACAACACAAACTAAACCAATTTCAAAATAAATTGTAAATTATAATTGTATTCAAAAAAATGTAAGAGAATATGTTCATGTTGTTGAATTTATCTGCAAAGGGTTGAGTGGTGTTTGTTAAAGACACTTCTGGGAACAAACTTACTCCCTAGTGATCAAAGTGTATCTTTATAGGATATTCAATGGAAATAAAGGGGTATTTATATACAACCCATAAAATTAGAATATAATAGTTAAAAGGCATGAATTTTTTTCAGAAAAGGAACACATGTTAAAAATATATAGTGGGAGAAATATTAACTTCTAAATTTGATTTTCAAGATACAAAAGAGTTGGAATATGAATAAATTCAATAATAACCCATATAAGTGGTTGTTATGGAGGCACATGTACTATGTATGAGCACTATAGATGTTATAGAACTATAAAGATATGGTTCTCTAGTCATCAAAGATAAGGACACATTATTAATTAATAATAATGAACTTGTTCCCTATAAATTAGTTGTAATAAACTCAAAAATTGAAAGATGGAAATAATTAATTTGTTTTAAGGAATGGATTGTAGATAATGGGTTTAAACAACATTAGGTTATAGACTTTGATAATACCTTTTCACTATTTTTCATGATAAAATCCTTCATAATTCCTCTTTCAATAGAATATTTTCATGATTATGATATTTGGTATACGTTTTTGAAACTTACTTTCCATTATTTAAAAATCATGAAAGATGATTCTAAGGTGAAAATAAACAGGTTTTCTAATCCAAGATATGTCAATATGGTATGAAAGTTGTATATATATATATATGAGTGTGTGTGTGGATTGAAGTAAGAATCTATATCATGGAACATTCACTTTAATGAATTCATAATAAAATTTTATTCCATAAATAATAAGTCTGAGCCTTGTGTCTATATGTGGTTTAGTGGTATAAAAGACGTTTTCATAGTATTATATGTTTATGAGACATTATTAAATGTAAATGAGATAATTATCTTATAATTAGTTATGATGTGGTGAATTAAAGATTCTATATAAAGGATATAGGTGAATCAGCCTATATCCTAGGGACCAAGATCATTCATGATACATCCATGAGGATAAATGGACTAAGTCAAGGTGCATACATTGAAAAGATACAGAATAGATTCAGTATGGAATAATAAAAAAGGTTATTTTTTAGATCATTCATGATATATCCAAGAGGATACTTGGACTAATTTAGGGTACATACATTGACAATATACGAAAGCAATTCAGTATAGAGTAATACAAAAAGGGATTGTTGGCACTGTCACATGGAATTCATATCTCCCTGAAAAGTTTCCCTTATACATAAGAGGAGGGATAGAGGATCATTAATATTTATTTCGCATCAGTTTTAGGATCAATCATGTATTTTATATTGTATGTTAGGCTTCATGTTTCCAACAATATAAGCATGATAATCAGATGATAAGAAAAACTAAGTAAAAAAATTAGATGTAATTCAAGACTATCATAAAGTATTTAAGGTGTAATAAGGATATGTTTCTAGTTTATAGAGGATATGATGATTTATTCATCAGAGCATGTATAGATTATAGTTTCCAAATAGATCAAAACAATAAAAAATCACAGTAAGGCATGTATTCACCCTCAATTGAGGATTTATGAGATGAAAGACATTAAAACAAGTTATTTTCACTAATTATATAGTAGAGTATGATTATATTGTGTTGTATTATGATTCTAAATAAGTAGTGTGGTTATTAAACATCATTCAAGATCTTGATGTGGTGAATAGTAGTAAAGACTCTATACTATTATATTGTGAAAATATTGCATTGTTGGACCATGACAGGGAGCCAATGTCACATAAATTGATGAAGAACATAATTTAGATGAATAAACTCTTGAGGGATTTTTCACAGAGGGGTGAGGCCATAATAATAATATTTTCCTTAGATAAAAATGTGTTTAATTCATTAACAAAATCATTATCTCTTCAAAAAAATGAATATCATGTGATAGTTAGTAGACTCGATGTCATCCATAGTTGTCTCCAGTCTATGTGGGAGTATTTTGGATTTTTTTCCCTCGAACCAACATGGTTATACTTAATATTACATGTATATTCATGGTCTTCAATATTAATAAATATTTTATCATTTTATATGTGTTTTTATGTGTTACTTTAATGTGATAATTGCATTAGATTATCGCTTTCATTGAAACGTAATGGAAGTTCCACACTATGATGAAAACCTTAAAGTGATATAACAATAATATTAAATATAAGTTATATGATTAGGTGACATAATTTGAATGGAAAAAGATGATACAAGATATCAAGGGTAGGAAGTGAAGGTTCTGGATATAGTAGAAGTTCCTGGTGGGTGAATAAACATTAAGGTTTCGTTCGAATTAGATGAAACATTTTCCATTTTTTCAAGATTTAAACATCCTAAACATTGAATTTTTTTCATCTAATATTAACATAGATAGCCTGAAACATGGATATGATATTCTCCATGTTAAATTTAGAATTAATTTATGTTATATAAAAAGAAATATTGCCTCATATTGGGATCATTCTTGATTAAAATATTGATCAACTGAAACCCTTTTGGATTACCATCGTGTCATAGGGAGGACCCAAAGTAGGACCCCTCTAATAGTGATCCACATGTGGTCCTATTACCTATCAACAATTCCAATGGAATATGTTCTAGTGTGATAGATCAATAATCTTGTGTTTTTCATCTTGATCACTTCAATTTCCTTTAGACTTGAAGTATTCTCTCTTATTCTTCTAATTATTGAGAGGATGAGAGGAGGAATCTAGGGAGAAATGGGTTTTGCACAGTGACTCTCAAATCATGATTAAACCTACACAATATACATACTAATCAATTTATATAGTTAGGGTATAGATTAAATTATTATTTTATTGCATAAAAACCCTTATGTAATATGAAAAAAAATATCTAACATTGTTACATATAACAATATTATTATTATTACTTCATGGTATGAATTGTATGAAACAATGATAAATATTATTTTACCGGCTTAAAAATTAATATATATCACCAAACATGATCTTGTTCCACTCATCCTCCTCAATATTTATTGAATACCTGAATAAATATTTGTTAAATATCTATTGATAAACAAATATTTTATTCATAGTCTAGTGAATAAATATTTATTAAATATTTATTAAATAAAATAAATATTCTATTCACAGTTGGTGAATAAATATTTATTGATTATTCATGTAATTAAATATATAATTTATTAATGAATAAATACTTATTTATTACCTTTTGAATATTTTCGATCAATAAATATTGAATAAAATTATTCCTTGGTCATGAGAATAATAATTATTCTAATAATTAATTCAAATAGAATTTATTTGATATCAATGTAAACACTTAGTGTGTAACCCTATGAGATTCTTTCTCATTACCATTAGGTAGGATTTCCTAAAGTCCAAGATTAGGGTTTAGAAATGGGTCAAGACATCCAAGATAAAGTAGTTAATATCACAACATTGACTACCACACATGAACACTTAATATGTAATATAATATGTTTGTCACAATATCTCATCAAGAAGGTTAAACACTTGTGTTTCCAAACTATGTTCTTGAAACATCACTCTTTGACTATCTGAAATAAACATGCCATTTCATCATGACCTTAGCATTTAATGTGATGATTCCATTTGAACCTAATGGATGAGATATTAAATTCTATTAATATGGAAGGAACAAATCCTTCCTTGACTTATTAATTAATAATATGTTATTTATGATACACCCAACATACCCTACTTTCCATGAATATATGGAATCACAGTTTTGGTCAGTACATTAAAGTAAACACATTAGGAAAATAATAAATAATAATCTTAAAGCCTTTAAAACATTACACATGCTTGAATATAGGAATTTCTGATGACACATAAACATGCAAAATTCCTACTGGTGGGTTATTCTCATAATATCCCATTTCGGAGATTACCATGTGCAATGTTCATGATAATAAGTCTCATCTTCTTATAATAACTCTCACCTAATGGTCACCATTATTTGTTTCCCATAATAGTATGTTATTCTACTATAGAACTATATTTAAGAATATCATCTTGTCATTTTAGGGTTCTCATAGTATTTGGGAACTATTGTGACCTTATCAACGAGATAGATACTCTAGGACATTATAATAATAATGTCACGTAAAATAATGAAAAATATGTAATAATATATTTTATTAATATTAAAATATACATATAATCCAAAGTAAAAAATTAGTTGTTTCTAGAATGCCAACTTCAAGAGACTCCCACTGGGACTAGATCCAACTTCCTATGACTTCCATTCCACTAAACCTCACATGGTTATCATGTTTCTACTAAGTTAAGGATTCAGTCAAGTGGTATGCCACAGTGAATTCTGTGGATATTCTTCTCACTCTAGCTTCACCTATTTGAGAAAAATCCATCAAGATATGATACATACAATGTATGTTTATGGTCCACTATTGTGAACTTGGCTCCTTTTCAAGTTCCACTACTATAGTATTATCACAATAGAGTGTGATAGGACCTTTATTGATATGAACCATGTCAAAATATTAGATTAAGTTAAATTTAAAAACATCTTATTTATCATCCACTGATGCTGCAATATACTCGAAATCTATTGTATAATCTATGACCATAGATTTCATTGAGATCTTCCATCTGAAAAAGACATTTATTGAGAGTGAATATGTATTTCATGTGTGATTTTAGTTCATCTTTATCTATTTGGAATCTTTCATTTGTATATCCTTTATTTAGTAGTTCTTATATCCTCCATAGATCCGAAACATATCCTTAGTATGCCTTAGATACATAAGGATAATATTGACTACCATATAATGGTGGTCACCTAGGTTAGTTTGATATCTTCCTAACACACTTAAGGCATAGGTCACATATATCCTAGTACATAGCATAGCATAGCATACATGACTATCTTAATCATCAGCATGTATGTAGTATTTACCATTCTCTATCTTTCCTAATGTGTTTGGGGAAACATTTTTTTTATAAAAATGAAATCCTTGTGACATTAGAAACAATCCACTTTTGTATTTTTTCTATACTAAATTTCTTTTGCAACATTTAAGTATATGTACATTGACTTACACTGAGAATCCTCTTAGATCTATCATGATGGATCTTGATCCCAAGAATATATGATGCTTTACTAAAGTCCTTTATGGAGATTAATGTGTTTAACAACGCTTTAATGGACTGTAAAAATGGTATTTCATTTCTAATAAGTAGTATGTCATTAATATAAACTATTAATAAAATAACCTCACTCCCACTAAACCATCTATAGACATGGTCTTCAATCATTATTTATGAAACCAAATTCTATTATGGATTCATCAAACCAAATGTTCCTTGACCTGGATTCCTTCTTCAATCCATAAATAGATATTTTCAATTTTCATCCTTTGTTCGCATACTTCGAAGTCATAAATTGTTTATGTTGTGTCATATATACATCTTCCCGAAGGTTCCTATTAAAGTAGAATATTTTGACATTTATTTTTAAAATCTCATATTCATGGAAATCCAAAATGGAATATACAATTCCGATGGATTTCATCATATAAATCGGTGAAAAGGGTTCATCATAGTCTATTCCTTGACACTGTTTAAACCCTTTTGCAACCAGTCGTGCCACATAAGTATTGACTTGTCCATCCATGTCTAGTTTCTTCTTGAAAACCCAATTAAATCCAATGGTATTTACATACACTAGAGGATCTACCAAAATCCATACTTGGTTTTGGTACATGGAATCAATTTGATAATACATATAATCTTTCTACATGGAAACATATTTACCAGTTACTACTTCTTTATAGTTTATAAGATCGTTATTTTTAAATAATAATGACTCACCTTTCTCAGTGACTAGAAAATTATATATTTTTGGTTCTGTAACCTCTCTTATACTCTTACAAGGTAATTGTGACTTCGAAATATCTTCTTCCTTGGGGATTTGTAGAATTAGTTCCTACACCAAATCTTGTGTACCTTGAACCTAGACTACACAAAATTCTATATCACTCCCACTATATGTTTTAGAGATATTCTCCCTCTCAATGAATATGGTGTGTCTTTCCACTATTTAATCTTTTTCTAAGGGAACATATTGGTAATATCACCTTGTTTCCTTAGGGTATCCAATAAAGGTGCAATTTGTGCCCCGGGGTGTAAATTTGTGGCTTGAAGAGGCCTTAAAAAATGATTCAACTCCCCAAACATGTAAGTATGATAAAATGGGTGTCATTAAACTTTGACATTGATATAGAACACTATTTTCATCATTGGTTGGAACCAATTTTTTATGAACGTGGTTTCCTACAATACATATCCCCAAAAGGAAAATGGAATAATTGTATAACTCATCATTGATCTCACCATGTTCAATATGTTGCAGTTCCTCCTTTCAGTTATGCCATTCCATTATGGTGTACAAGGAACTTTGAATTGGGATAGAATCCCAAAATCCTATAAATAATAAATGAAGTCTTGATTAAAAAAATTCCACTATGGTATAAGTGGATTTTCTTAATATTCCTACCAATATGGATCCCAACTTCATTATTATATTCGTTGAATCTATCAAAGGAATCATATTTATACCTCATTAATTAGACATATCCATACTCACTTAAATCATAAGTAAATGTTATAAAGTATGATTACCTACACCTTTCCTTAATTGGAAGTCCCCCCCAAATTGGTATGAACTAATTAAATAATAAATTTAGAACTTTTATCATTAACACTAAATAGTTCTTTGGTCATTTTTCCTTATATACATGAATGACACACATAAAGTGGTTTTTTTAAAGGAATACAAATATACATCTTCATATAATTTGGTCAAATTATTTTCATTTACATGACCTATCCAGTGATTCTGTAGTTGGCTATGGCATGAGTCATGTGAGTTAGTTTTTTTTATCACTTTTCATTACTTGGTTTACAAAATCAAACACATAAAGTTCATTATTTAGATATTCCTTACCATAACATATGTTTTATTTATAAAAGAAACAACATTTATACCCAAATTTGAAAATAAATCCATCTATATCTGGTCTGGATATAGAAATAATGTTTTTGGTAACTAGAGGTATATAATAACAATATTTTAAAACTAATACCATTCTCTTCAACACTGTAAGGTTATAATACCCAATAGCCACAATAGAAAATCTAGCTATGTTGGATGCTTATAGATATAACTCCCCTCAGTAATTATTCTATAATCTACATGGGTTATATATTTTAATACATATGTGAGCACCATATGTTGTATCTAATTCCTAGTTTATAAAAATGGATAGATTTCACTACATGATAAAGGTAGATGAATCTTCCCCTTGCTTCTCTTTCTAGGTGAAATTTTTATTCTAGTGGCCCTTATTTCCACACGAGAAATATATAAAATCATATTAACTTTATTTCACATTTACCTTTATCTTATTGAAGGGGTTTTTTGAAGAAATTTTGGACTTTGAGACATTCATTTGGCCTTTCCTTCTATTCTCTACAAAGATGGGAGGCTTTTTCACTTCATATCCTTATCAACTAGGAGAAGCAATGTGAGAAGATCTAGAGGATACTTATCTATGTTTTTTATATTGAAATTAATAAAAAAATATTGATAATATCTAAGTATGTGATAGAAGAGTATGATCAGTGCAATGTTATTTTGGAAATTAAAACCCTAGAACCTCTAGACGCTCAATGTAGCCAATGAGTTTAACGGTTTGCGGCCTAACTAGAGAACCTTCACCATGATTACTCTAAAAGAGAACATTGGATATCTCAAATTGTTCCTATACATCTCTCTCCAAATATATACCATGTAGATTCCAAATCATGCTATATGTATTCATTTCTACATGAGACTTCAGCAGTTCATTATAAATGGATAAAATCCTTAAACATTGGACGTAGACCGAATCTCTAAATTATTTATCATAGAAAATGAAATCTTAATCTCTCACCTTCTTTATACGAGTATTATATAGTGATGATTCTAGAATATAAGATTTATGTTCATGGAGAAACCCAACTCGTGGGCATCTAAACCGTTCTTGGGAGTTATTTCCAGTAAGGATATTTTTTTCTCCAAGATGGATCGAAGGGATAATGTGGTTGAAATACATTTTGTTATTATAAAATTATAAAATATCATATTATTAGTAATTCACTTGATTAAAATTTGTATGATACATAATGAATTAAATTTTATTAAGTCTCCCACTACTTTATCAAGTCCCAAATTCCGACACTATTAGACTCAAAATGTCTAGTTTTTTATACATTCATGTGGTAAGGAACTATATGCCTCTTCCCATAACCTAAGTATGGGCTCTATAAATTACTCAAAGATATTTAGTTAGGAAATTATTTTCCAACTCTGATCTTAAAATTTATTGGTCCATTTAGTGGAATCCATAATTCAATAATCGTGACTTTTTTTTCTTCAACACTTGACTCCATGTTATATCAGGTCTAGCATGGGATATGTCTCTTGATGTAAATTGGTTAACTCATCCAAAAAATTTCATAAAAACTCCATGATAAAAGTATGCGACCCAACATGGGTTAGTAAAACACTCATTTCTATGGTTTTCATTCTTAATCAAGTAAGGGAATGCTTGGTCCGACTTAATGTTAAGTTTATGGATTTCATTTTTTATGAATAAAATTTTCTTGTGTTATCCTATATACTTCATGTTAATATTAGGTTGATTATACATAATTGATTAAACATGTTATGATAAAACATTTCACATAATCCATTAATTGAAATTCCATATTTTATATTACTCTATTCATTTATGTGATCACGGTCTTGTATCCATAAAATAAATAATGCATTGGACATAAATAAATAATTAATTAAATGACACAATCACAAGATTATCTAATGGTTGATTTACTGAGTGGATAATAAATAAAATTATAACCCTAAACATCCTATGTAATTCTTGAAATGAGTTATAATATTCCACTTGTCCACCTATGGATTACCTGGGTTGGTTTGATCTCAATTACATCTTGAACTGCCACCTAAAGACTTGGGATGCTCCTTTTATTACATATGTTTATAACTCATACACAGGTTAGGTGAACAAAAGGATTGATTAAATGGGGTTACATAAAAAACCTTGGACACATATATTATATATAATAAAAGAGGGAGGGATGAAATTTTGGCCATACTTTTTAATTTTATAATAAATAATTTCCCAACCTATGAAATAAATTAAATTCATTAAAACCAACACATACACATGTCTGGTAAAAAATCATGATCGATTATACAGATTCCAAGATTGTGCAAGAGTACAATAGTTATAATTCACTTCAATTAATTCATTATTATGAAGATAAATTCACTTCTATTCATTAAATAATTAATTAATTTCCTTCATCACAAGGATTGTTTTCCCCAGTTCATGGCATGTTGGTTTCTAATGAGGTTTATTCAGGGAACTAGAAATTCCCAATGGATGTCATATCAATGATGGCCTATGGTCTTACTTTAAAAAGTTAGGTGTTCATTGGGGAACATAACTAATGATTCTAAAGAACTCAAATTGGTTGATATAATGGGAGGTCAGGCTCATCACACTATTTGGGGGGTATTATTACCTACTATGAGACTCTCTTATAGATTAAATACATGTTCATGAATCACTTATAAATAAAAAATATAGAACTAATCACCCCTATGTATTAAAAACCAATTATATACAAGTGTTGATGGGAAACCATATGTATGTATCAGATGTCACCCAACTTGGTTATGTTTTTTGTTTTTTGATTCTTGTTTTAAGCCACACACATAGGTACTCAAGAATTTATCATCATCAATATAGCTAGGGGTCAATTTGATATTGGTATCAGGACCATGATAGGTGATTGTTATGTATCCTCATGATAGGAATGATAACCCACATAGTTTAGTGTCACCTAACAAGACACATCATTACTTTTAGGGTCAGATGAAAAGGACCAAACCATAGAGTTTAATGTCATACTATCCGGAATTCTTTGCAAAAGATTCCTATAAAATAATTATGTGGTACTTATGCATTAGAGGCCCATTAATGTTGATCTAGAAGGGTATATAACCCTATTATAGTGTCCTCCACTAGGAACATGGATCTATGAGGATGAGATGAAAAGGATATGGACCAGACCTAGCCTCCTAGGTTGGATAGCAGCCTACCGAGAATATGGACCCAAGAATATTAGGGAGATTTGAGGGTCTTGGGTTTGAACCTTAAGGAGAATTCCTACATATCTTGTTTTAATAGTAATGATAGCATGTATAGTTTGGAAAGGTTGGATATTACATATATAGAGAAGTCCCATGTGGTTACTTCATTATGAATATATCCATTTGAAGGTTTTTTTTAATAGAGAATATGGTCCTTTGGGGGGATGATAACATATTTGGGGCTTATAACAAGTAGGAGGACCAAGTGGTGGATATTTTATCATGATGATGAAGTGATCTCCAATAACCTCTATGACCACATAATTCATTCTCTATAAGTCCCCAGCCTTAAACCTTACTTAATCATGAGTTATTACAAGATTACATATTGAGGATCTTTTCAGGTTTATAGTTTTAGAGAATTAGATCATAAAACATGCATTACATTCCACATTTAAACAAAGTGGTTACATAAAAGATAGTATTAATTTTTTCCCATCAACAGAAACATATTTAAAAATAAAGCATGGATTCTTTCTTGACACTTCCTTGACACTATCATCATATCATGTACCTTTCCCTTGACATGTGAAAAACATTTCAAAAAAAACTTGGGATGAGCATAAAAAGCTCTATAAGGGTAATAAAAAATATGGAAAAGACACGTGAGTTCATATATACATAAGAATGAAATCATACTTTACCCATAAAACAAAGGCATTTTAACATACCTCATCAAATCATGAATAAACCATAGAAATCATAAGACATAAAAGGAAACTTGAGGCATTAATAACATTCTTATGTAGGGAGTAACCCTCTTGGTTACGTTTGGAATACCCAGCATAGTATATTCCCTAAATATCTTTGGAGAGACCTTAATGTTTCACTCTTTCGCGTTACCCAATGCATTGGAGAGCTATATTGGGCTCACCCGCCCTTAGTTTATCACGTAACCACCCGTCTTCAAAAAAATTCCCAAGAACCATAACATAATCGTACCACATAATACATGCGTAAAGGATACATAACATTTCCACATTTCAATCACAAGATATCAATAAAACACATTGATATAAAAAAGATTATGAAAACCATTTTAAATACCAAAATAAAAGAAAAGTAAAACATGGTATTTATTTTTCTTTTAAAAAGAAGGTATGGCTTGTAGAGGAAGCCGAAACTAAAATAATGGTCACGCCGGTGGAGAAGTCATTGTCGCCGCATACGTACGACAAAAACATTCCCTTTGTCATTTAGTAAAACACTTTGTATAAAAAAGATCCCTTTTTGGATAAACATAAAAGTAAAAGGGGTTTATACACCGTAAAATGAAAGTTGTGTATAAAACAAAATATGCCTCAATGAAAGGAGATTGAGACGAAGTCGCATACAAATACGGTATCCTTGGATTAAGGATAAATCAGTTACATAATTATGTGTGACAAACGAATACATGAAATATAAGTGGGTATTAAGTGTAAAAAATCATAGTACATTCACATATAATCATATAATGACATATTCAAGGTGTACATGTTTATCCCAAAGAATCAAAATTGGGTTAAGAAGTTCCCTTGCAAAAATTCAACAGCCTAACGGCGTCACTTCAAAATTCAGAAAAAGAGTTGATGAGAGATAAAAAGGGTATCACATCACTTGGTCATAAAATTTACATCAATAAGGATATATAAGAACATATCCCAACATAATAGTATGTGAATTAAAAGACATAACAAAATAAGTCTTTAAAAAATAGGAGGGTGAAAGGTTCCCTTACCGACATGGGTATCTTTCGAAACATACACCCCATGAAAGAAGGACAATAAAACATTGATGTAAATAGTCATAAATGAAAGTATATTACACAATGAGTAAAATAATGGGTAGTACATACACCACTCAAAGGAAATTGTGGCAAATGTAGCATAAATATCACAGGAATAAATGTGAGATGAAAAATCCCTTATGAAAACTCGGCAGCCTAACGGCGCCACTTAAAACTTACAGAAATGGATTGATGCGATCAAATAGGGTATCTCATCATATTAAAATAAATTTTACAGAAAGGGTAATATAAAATAACCTACCCCAACATAAAAAATAGGAGCTTAAAATAAGTGACATAAAGGAGAGTACTTAAAAAGAAAGAGAGAGGTTAGATCTCTTATGAAAATTCGGCAGCCTAACGGCACCACTCAAAACATCCAAAATGGATTTATGAGAGAGAACAGGGTCTATCATCATATGAACAAAAAAATTAAAGTAATATTAATATAAAAGAACATCCCAATAACAAGAAATATGAGTTTTAAAATGAATGACATAAAAGAGTGTACTTAAAAAGAAAGAGAAGAGTAGGATCCCTTACCTCGGGTCCGACTTGACTCGATTGTTCTTTAATCTCCTGAATAATAAACTTTAGTTAATTTATACTTCCTTAAGAACCTTTTTCAAGTTCATTATTCCTTTTATATCACTTATTACCATGTCATGAACACTATGTTATTATTTAAGCTAATAACGGTCGTTTTAACGATCATTGGTACTTGAGTCAAAAATAAACTCTTTATAATCACAAGTTGTTCATGTGGTAAAATATCCATTATATCCAGAATTGTATTCATGATGTAGATATCATATATATAATATATATCCATTATATTCATGCATTTATAATATTACTTAACATTTAGAGTTAAGAAATGAAATGCACCGTTCATGGAGACGGTAAGCCGTACGTACGCATGAACGCTACTTCCATTTCAATTTCATATTTAAAAGAATTAAAACAAAATGATAAATAATAGTATTTTAATTCCAGTATGGTATCATATATAATATCATTAAATATATCCTTTATATGTACCACATATGGTATTAACGAATCAAATCACTTTGAGGGGGCGGTAGTCCACATTTCCTAAAATGAAGATATCACGTATACCCATAATGGAAGCCATAAAGGTATGCCATAAATGAAAAATACATAAGCTTAAGGAAAACATAAACATATTATATATCATATATAAATATAGTGACATCTTAATGGCCACCATGAAAGGTTTTAAGAGAAGATTGAACAATCATCATTTCGTGAGGCAGTAATTCGCCATCCACAGAAACAGTATGTTCTTTAACCATTAGATGTAGGTGTGTGTAAGTGTAGCTCAAATACTTATTATAACAACATCCTAGTATATTGAAGATACTGTATTTGTTACAAAAGAAATGAATAAAAAGAGTTTAGGGGGTTGGAGAAGCAAAATAAAACAAAAGGACTCAAGTGAAGGCATTACCTTAAAATCGGGTAACTTCCTTTGGTTTGAGCTCAAAGGCTTCCTTGGGAAGACTTCTGACCAATGTGAGGCTTCTAAGAGTTAAAGAGGGATGTGGAAAGAAAAAATGGGTAGGGTTTGGCTGAGCCAAAGGCTTTGGAAGTTTGGGTAAGGAGGTAGAGGTGGGGGCCTTTTATAAGAGGAGAGGAGGGGCACTCTTTGCAAGTAAAGAAATGTTACTTTATTTTAGAATAAGTTTCGGATTTTAATGGCCCCACGTTGATTTTTTCCGAGGATAAGGTGATAAGGGTTATAAATAAACCCATCCAATAGGTTTTGGACATATTTAGGCCTTATATTTTACATTATCTTTCCATTTTATTTAAATTGTTAAATAATGAGGTCATCGCTGCATCATCATGATGTCATAAATAATTTAATTTATTTAATGTATAAAAATTATAAAAAAAAATAATATGACGTAGGAAAGATTTTTATATTTCAAATGACTATTTATAGTCAAAAATATGACTTGTATAACCCCATTTAAATTTTTTTTAGTAAAACAACTCATGTTAGTGTCATTTTAATTTTAACATTAAATAAAAAGGTATTTATGTCATTTTCATACCAAAGTGGCTCCATGGGGTCCCCAAGTTGACCCATGGATTTTATTGGTTGGCCATGACTCATACAATGAGGGTAGGACATGTTTCTAGGTCATTTCATATTATTAAAACATTATTTTTACCTTAAACTACACTAATTACCTCTAATCGCGATTAAAAACATAATAAGTTACTATTCACCAAAAAATTATTTTAATCCCACTGAACAACATTTTAATTCTTAATGACAACCATGTATGTTGTATTTTTGAAATTAAAAACACAAAGGTGGAAAAGTTTCATTTAAACGGAAAATCGGTTTTTATAAGTACCACTTAGTGGTTTCACTATTCATCAAAAATTGAAGTTTTTCAGAAAATTACCAAAAATTCACCCTAAGCTATATTTGATATTCTGAATTCAAAAATGATGTATATTTTAAAAAATTCATAACATATAAGTTACATTAATTAATTTAGTAATTAATTCCCGCATTCAGAACAAATAGCGTGTTTTTATGAAACAATATATATCAAAAGATTGACACTAGTTTAAGTCAAATTTCAAGATGAAATTAATTACAATGACCACTATTTGATTAAATTGTAAAAATATATTCTAATTTCACTTTAAAAAAAATTAAAAAGATAATCTAATCATATAAATAAATTATTTTAAAAAGAGGTTTTGAATTAAAATACAACATTTATCACTATTCCTTAAAAATTGATCTTTTTCGGAAAAATACCAAAAATTTACACAGAGTAAATTTTGATGTCCCGATTCTAAAGAAGAATTTTATTTTGTCAAATATAACACATAAAATTTTCAAAAAGTGGATTTAAAAGAGTTTCGCCATCAAAAGGCGGTTAATCGACCTTTTAAAAAATATTAGAATGTTTACGCTTAAAATTGGATTCATTCGCATTTTTAATCCTCTAACATTTATTGTAAAAAGTAAAAATATTTGACAAACATATATAATAATTTTGTAGTTAGTTCTATTCATTCCCTCCATCACAACAACTAGGCGTTAACTACCATTTAAAATAATATTATTTTATTATTAGAGTGCAACGTAAGATTCCCAAGAAACTCATTGTTGCGTGTTGGGTACGCCATCGAGCATAGAATCCCCTTTAAAGTTATATTAATATTTTATTCACAAATATGGATAAATGTGAAAATGTCATACTCTTTATTTACCTGGGGTGTTACATCCTTCCCCCCTTTTGGGAATTGCGTCCTCACAATTTTAAAATTGGGCTTGGAAACTTCATTCAAAATCCCACATCGGAACAAGAGTCAGTAAAACAATCACTTTAAAATAAAGAAAGAGAAGTACAAAGGTCACCCGAGTTAACCCATACTAGGATTCCAAGTATGAAAATATGGACATGGAGGAAAAAACAAAGGGTCATGTTCTGATGGAGAGTGATAGTAAACATGTCTAGGAGAAAGTTAACCATAAGAAAATCATAAACTTGTGATGGGTTAAACGGTGTTCGATTCCCCAGTATGAAAAGTTAACATACAACAATTTTGTTTTAAGTTACTCTTCATTGAGGAATTTATTTTTGAGCTTAACTAAATCATAATGAAACATACTTACTTTTCACGTAGACTTTCAACATTTACTAGATTCCTTAATCAAGCTCATATTTCTCCAAAAGACGAGTATTTAGGATGACTTGTTCAAATTAAGAGAGCTATAATCAACTTCTAGAGAATCAACTAATCCAAAAAAGAGAACTATATACTTCCCATGTCTTTAGACCTTAACCAAAACTAAAACCCAAAGTTCAACAAAGACCATTCAATAAACAATTGTTCATAAAATTCTTCAAAGTAAACCAAACTAAGATTGAAACCCAAATTTTGAAGGATTTATTTACATAGTCTTCCAAGGTAAAAATTAACGTTTATCTCCAAATAACATCAGTTGCTCTTAAATTCTCATATTGAAAAGTAATTAACCTAATCACATATCCTCCATGATAGGTTACTCATTTCCATAGATAACCCAAAATAAACTTACTCTTTATTCCTAAAATCATCTAACTAAAAAGAATTAGTCAAACTAACAAGGGACTTCACGTAGTCCAGTGGTAGGAGATAAATACCAGTCGTACTTTGGTTGTGGGTTCGATTCCCGCAGCTTTGTCCGACACGACAGGTTGTCACACGGTCTGCGTGTTGTCCTTTTTCCCAAACTATATAATTCTTAAAACATTCCCCAAAATGAGATAAAATCTTCAAAAATAATCAGAACATATTTTAACCTCAAGTTTATCTCATGCCTTTCATTTTCCATCATAACATATAATAACCCATAATTACCTCAAAAGTAAGGATCATATAAACCCTAATGGTTACCTTTATAATTATTACCTGAACTTCCACATCGATTGGTCATCTCGTACATGATGAATTACAGAACATACCAAGGTACCAGTGGTTGATCATGAATCCTAGATAGTTGGTTTAGAACAACCATGAGTTTCCTCATTAAATCCCCCATTTCATCCAGTCTCTTAATCAGAGAACCACCACAGTTTCCTTCAAACCTATTGTCACTTTGGTGCCTGTTAGATCCAACCATTTACTAAAACCAAAAAGGTCAGTGTGAGTATATCAACAAAACCATGATGTACTAATGAGGAAGATATACTTACTCATTCACTTTATCTAAAAACTATGACTCTTTATGAAATCCTAACCATTTTGGTAACGTCACTTATGCTTAAAGAATACCCTAACCTCTAAAGTTATCTAAACCGACCTTTGATACCAACTATAAGGCCCCAGCCTTAAACCTTACTTAATCTTGAGTTATTACAAGATTACACATTGAGGATCTTTTCAGGTTTAGAGTTTTAGAGAATTATATCATAAAACATGCATTACATTCCACATTTAAAAAAAGTGGTTACATAAAAGATAGTATTCATTTTTTTCCCATCAACGAAAACATATTTAAAAATAATGCATGGATTCTTTCTTGACACTTCCTTGAAACTATCATCATATCATGTACCTTTCGCTTGACCTGTGAAAAACATTTCAAAAAAAACTTGGGATAACCATAAAAAGCTCAGTAAGGGTTATAAAAAATATGGAAAAGAAACATTATTTCATATATACATAAGAATGAAATCATACTTTACCCATAAAACATAGGCAATTTAACATACCTCATCAAATCATGAATAAATCATAGAAATCATAAGACATAAAAGGTAACTTGAGGCATTCATAACATTCTTACGTAGGGAGTAACCCTCTTGGTTACGTTTGGAATACCCATCACAGTATATTCCCTAAATCTCTTCAGAGAAACCTTAACTTTTCACTCCTTCGCGTTACCCAATGCATTAGAGAGCTATATCGGGCTCGCCCACCCTTAGTTTATCACGGAACCACCCGTCTTCATAACAATTCCCAAGAACCATAACATAATCGTACCACATAATACATGCATAAAGGAAGCATAACATTTCCACATTTCAATCACAAGATATCAATAAAACACATTGATATAAAAAATATTATGAAAACCATTTTCAATACAAAAATAAAAGAAAAGTAAAACATGGTATTTATTTTTCTTTTAAAAAGAAGGTATGGCTTGTAGAGGAAGCCGAAACTCAAATAATGGTCACGGCGGCGGAGAATTCATTTTCACCGCATACGTACGACAAAAACATTCACTTTTATTGTTTAGTAAAATGCTTCATATAAAAAAGATTCCTTTTGGGATAAACGTAAAAGTCAAAGGGGTTTATACACTGTAAAAAGAAAGTTGTGTATAAAACAAAATATGCCTCAATGAAAGGAGATTGAGACGAAGTCCCATACAAAGACGATATCCTTGGATTAAGGATAAATCAGTTACATAATTATGTGTGACAAACGAATACATGAAATATAAGTGAGTATTAAGTGTAAAAAAATCATAGGACATTCACAAATAATCATATAAGGACATATTCAAGGTGTACAAGTTTATCCCAAAGAATCAAAATTGGGTTAAGAAGTTCCCTTTCAAAAATTCGACAGCCTAACGGTGTCACTTCAAAAATCCGAAAACGAGTTGATGAGAGATAAAAAGTGTATCTCATCACTTGGTCACAAACTTTACATCAATAAGGATATATAATAACATATCCCAACATAATAGTATGTGAATTAAAAGACATAACAAAATAAGTCTTTTAAAAATAGGAGGGTGAAAGGTTCCCTTACCGACATGGGTATCTTTCGAAACATACACCCCATGAAAGAAGGACAATAAAAAATTGATGTAAATACTCATAAATCAAAATATATTACACAATGAGTAAAATAATGGGCAGTACATACACCACTCAAAGGAAATTTTTGCAAATGTAGCTTAAATCTCACGGGAATAAAAGTGAGATGAAAAATCCCTTACGAAAACTCTGCAGCCTAACGGCACCACTTAAAACATACAGAAATGGATTGATGTGATGAAATAGGGTCTCTCATCATATTAACATAATGTTTAAAGAAAGTGGAATATAAAAGAACATCCCCCAACTTAACAAAGAGTAGATTAAAAGAAGTGACATAAAGGAGAGTACTTAAAAAGAAAGAGAGAGGTTAGATCTCTTACGAAAATTCGGCAGCCTAACAGCGCCACTCAAAACTTCCAAAATGGATTGATGAGAGAGAATAGGGTCTCTCATCATATGAAAATAAAAATTACAGTAAGAGTAATATAAAATAACATCCCAATAACAAGAAAGATGAGCTTTAAAAGGAATGACATAAAAGAGTGTACTTAAAAAGAAAGAGAGGAGTATGATCCCTTACCTCGGGTCCGACTTGACCCGATCGTTATTTAATCTCCTGAATAATAAACTTGAGTTAATTTCTACTTCCTTAAGAATCTTTTTCAAGTTCATTATTCCTTTTATATCACTTATTACCATGTCATGAACACTATGTTATTATTTATGCTAATAACGGTCGTTTTAACGATCATTGGTACATGAGTCAAAAATAAACTCTTTATAATTACAAGTTGTTCATGTGGTAAAATATCCATTATATCCAGAATTGTATTCATTATTTAGATATCATATATATCATATATATCCAGTATATTCATGCATTTATAATATTACATAACATTTAGAGTTAAGAAATGAAATGCACCGTTCATGGAGAGGGTAAGCCGTACGTACGCATGAACGCTACTTCCATTTCTATTTCATATTTAATGGAATTAAAACATAATGATACATAAAAGTATTTTAATTCCATTATGGTATCATATATAATATAATTAAATATATCCTTTATACATACCACATAAGTTATTAACGAATCAAATCACTTTGAGGGGGCGGTAGTCCACACTTCCTAAAATGAAGATATCGCGTATGCCCATAATGGAAGCCATAAAGGTATGCCATAAATGAAAAATACAGAAGCTTAAGGAAAACATAAACATATTATATATCATATATAAATATAGTGACATCTTAATGTCCACCATTAAAGGTGTTAAGAGAAGATTGAACAATCATCGTCTCGTGAGGCAGTAATTCTCCATCCACGGAAACAGTATGTTCATTAACCATTAGATGTAGGTGTGTGTAAGTGTAGCTCGAATACTTGTTTTAAAAACATCCTAGTATATTTAATATACTGGATTTGTTACAAAAGAAATGAATAAAAAGAGTTTAGGGGGTTGGAGAAACAAAATAAAACAAAAGGACTCAAGTGAAGACATTACCTTAAAATCGGGTAACTTCCTTTGGTTTGAGCTCAAAGGCTTCCTTGGGAAGACTTCTGACCAAAGTGAGGCTTCTAAGAGTTAGAGAGGGATGTGTAGAGACAAAACGGTAAGGGGTTGGCCGAGCCAAAGTATTTGGAAGTGTGGGTAAGGAGGTAGAGGTGGGGGCCTTTTATAAGAGGAGAGGAGGGGCACTCTTGGAAAGTAAAGAAATGTTACTTTATTTTGGAATGATTTTCAGATTTTAATGGTCCCACATTGATGTTTTTAGAGGATAAGGTTATAAGGGTTCTAAATCCACCCATCCAATAGGTTTTGGACATGTTTAGGCCTTATATTTTACATTATTATTCCATTTTATTTAAATCGTTAAATAATGAGGTCATCGCTGCATCATCATGATGTCATAAATAATTTAATTTATTTAATGTCTAAAAATTATAAAAAAAAATACTATGATATAGTAAATCTTTTTATATTTTCAATGACTATTTATAGACAAAAATATGACTTGTATAACCCCATTTAATTTTTTTTAGTAAAACAACTCATGTTAGTGTCATTTTAATTTTAACATTAAATAAAAAGGTATTTATGTCATTTTCCAACCAAAGTGGCTCCATGGGGTCCCCAAGTTGTCCCATGGATTTTATTGGTTGGACATGACTCATACAATGAGGGTAGGACATGTGTATAGGTCATTTCATATTATTAAAACATTATTTTTACCTTAAACTACAATAATTACATCTAATCGCGATTAAAAACATAATAAGTTACTATTCACCAAAAAATTATTTTAATCCCATTGAACCACATTTTACTTCTTAATGACAACCATGTATGTCTGATTTTTGAAATTCAAAACACAAAGGTGGAAAAGTTTCATTTAAACGGAAATTCGGTTTTTATAAGTACAACTTAGTGGTTTCACTATTCATCAAAAATTGATGTTTTTCAGAAAATTACAAAAAATTCACCCTAACCTATATTTGATATTCTGAATTAAAAAATGATGAATATTTTAAAAAATTCATAACATATAAGTTAAATTAATTAATTTAATAATTAATTTCCGCTGTCAGAACAAATAGCGTGTTTTTATGAAACAATATATATCAAAAGATTGACACTAGTTTAAGTCAAATTTCAAGGTGAAATTAATTACAATGACCACTATTTGATTAAATTTTTAAAATATATTCTAATTTCACTTTAAAAACAATTAAAAAGATAATCTAATCATATAAATAAATTATATTAAAAAGAGGTTTTGAATTAAAATACAACATTTATGACTATTCATTAAAAATTGAACTTTTTCCGAAAAATACCAAAAATTTACACAAGGTAATTTTTTATGTCTCGATTCTAAAGAATAATTTTATTTTGTCAAATATAACACATAAAATTGTCAAAAAGTGGATTTAAAAGAGGTTCACCATCAAAAGACGGTTAATCGACCTTTTAAAGAATATTATAATGTTTACGCTTAAAATTGGATTCATTCACATTTTTAATCCTCTAACATTTATTGTAAAAAGTAAAAATATTTGAAAAACATATATAATCATTTTTTAGTTAGTTCTATTCATTCCCGCCATCAAAACAGCTAGGGGTTAACTACCATTTAAAATAATCTTATTTTATTATTAGAGTGCAGCGTAAGATTCCCAAGAAACTCGTTGTTGCGTGTTGGGTGTGCCATCGAGCATAGCATCCCCTTTAAAGTTATATTAATATTTTATTCACAAATATGGATAAATGTGAAAATTCCATACTCTTTATTTACCTGGGGTGTTACATTCTCAGTGTGAGAAACACGAGTTAGTGGATGATCTAAAAATACGTAATATCTCCTTCATTAAATGGTGGATGAAAGTGAGGGTATAGAATGTGGGGGAATGTCCCGCAAGAAATACTAGGGTCTTACTCTAGTAGGGATTCCTATTTGACCACCCCTTCTAAAATAAGGATAAGTGGAAGAGGGTGGGGATATAGATGACAAGGGGAGATTTCAATTAGATTTTTTTCACATTTTAAGCAACAAATTTCATTTCCCATCCCAATAAGACATTTTACACAATCCCTAAGGATTAGATTATCATTGTTAGTAGAGATGATGATTTCTAAAATTCATAAGATCCCACCTAATAGGGTTTGTTAAATTCAATAAGTCCATTACCACACGAATTAATGATCATAATGGAACATTGGTATGCCCAAGGTTCCAATCACACTTATTTATAGGATTTGGATGATGTATTATCTTTTCCCCCTTGAGGTGAGGGAATGGGGTAATGGGGTGACTTATCATTTATAGCATCCCGCCTTTTTATCACATAAACTTTCATTACATTTTACAAAACCGAGGATCTTTAAGGTTTAGTGTCTTGGAAACCAGGAACTTTAAACATGAAAACATAAAACATTCTTCTAAAACACTTGAAAGGCTTCTCCTCATGTTCATCCTAGGTTCATTATTGCATCACATAACCTGGGGACATACATCAAAATAAAGGGTGAGCAAAAAGCCCAGTAAGGGAAACAAGAGAAACATTTTACATGTGAACTTGAGATAATTCAATAAGGTCATGAAAAGAACTTTTAAGGCATGAGAATGAAATCATGAGGCATATCATAATAAAAATAACATTTTCATAACTTGAAGATGTGGATACATCATTTAATATATACAATCATGAACATATCACCATGGTCCATCCCCAAGGTGTCATTTGTAAATTACCAAGGTTATTCACCAATGTATCCTGAAAATTGTAATCTCCAGTGGTTACATCATTACCCAATGAATTGGAGCGCTATCAGGGCGCACCCTTAAATTTGATTTTATTATCATGTAATCCACATATATAACCATCAAACATTTCATAAATAACCCATATATCATAAAATAAATGGGTTTCATTTCATAATCATAATGTTTTAAAAACTGCTTTAAAGACATGATCTTTACGTCACTTTAAACCCACGGAAGGGGAGAGTGGGTTTCATGCATGTAAATCCCAGAATTTAAAATAGAACATTTTTGTATATATGTGAATAACTCTGTATAAATAAGAGCTTTGAGTATTCACATAATAACATGAAGTAATTTTGAGAAAAAGAGAGAGGCATTTTGAGACGAAAATTCTGCAGCACAACGGCTACGTTACAGGGTTTTAGAAAACGTTGAAAAGAGAGGGGACATGGGTCAAACAATCATAAATGACCCATACAATAGTATAGGGACATAATATAAGGGATTTAAGAACATGGTAATGAAATTTTAAAATATACCATATGAAATGAAGAACATGAAATGAAGACAAAAATAAGATTTCTCTTATGAAAATTCGGTAGCCTAACAGCGTTACATAAACTTCAACCAAAAATGGATTGATGATGTCAAATAGGGTCTCTCATCATATGAACATAAAATATCAGTATGATAGATATAGAGATCATACCCCAACATAATAAATAGAAACTTCGAAGACTTGACATGGAATTAGAACTTTGAAAAGGAGAAGGGTGAAAGAATCCCTTAAAAATTCGGCAGCCTAACGGCGTCATTTAAACTTCAACAAAAAATGAATTGATGAGATCAAATAGTGTCTCTAATCATATGAACATAAGAGTCCAGTATGGTAGATATAGAGATCATACCACAAGATAACAAAAAGGAACTTGAATGAATTGACATTAAAGTAGAACTTCAAAACGAGAAGGGTGAAGAACCACTTAAAAATTTGGCAGCCTAACGGCGCCACTTAAAACTTGAAAATACTGAATTGAAGAGATAAAATGGGGTATCTCATAATATGATCATAAAAGATCAGTATGATAAATTTATATATCATACCCCAACATAATAAAAAGGAACTTGGAATACTTGACATGGAATTTGAACTTTGAAAAGGATAAGGGTGAAAGAATCCCTTAAAAATTCGGCAGCCTAACGACGTCACTTAAACTTCAACAAAAAATGAATTGATGAGAACAAATAGGGTCTCTCATCATATGAACATAATATTCCAGTATTATAGATATATATATCATACCCCAAAATAACAAAAAGGAACTTGAAAGAATTGACATGAAAGTAGAACTTCAAAACGAGAAGGGTGAAGAACCACTTAAAAATTCGGCAGCCTAATGGAGCCACTTAAAACTTCAAAATACTGAATTGAAGAGATCAAATGGGTTCTCTCATCATATGATCATTAAAGATTAGTGTGATAAATTTAGAGATCATACCCTAACATAATAAAAAGGAACTTGAAATACTTTACATGAAAATAGATCTTGAAAAATGAGAAGGGAGAAAGAATCTGTTAAAACAATTTCGGCAGCCTAACGGCGCCACTTAAAACATCATAAAACGAAATAATGAGAGTAAAAGGGGATATCTCATTATATTAACATGAATAGGGCAGTAAGAGTAGTATAAAAGTACATCCTCTAACATAAGAACATGGAGCATAAAAGAAATGACATAAAAGAGATTTCTTGATAAGAAAGAGAGAGATCAGATCTCATACCTTAAAACATAACTCTTAAAACTCAAAGGTTGGTACCTTGAGGGATTGGGGGAACCTTGGGAGGACTTCTTGGGAGGTAATGAGACCAGAATATCATTGGGGGGGAGTTGGGAGTCGAATGGATGAGAGGATGGCTTGATATTTATAGGGAAAGTGAGGGGACAAGGCATTAATGGCCAACATACACCTCATTAGTGGTTTTGGCAAAACCATGGGCTTGCCCATGGTATTTTCCCATGGTATTGGCCACTTGGGACACCCCATACCTTATCTTACTATTCATAAGTCTAACATATTTATTACAAACTTAATACATCATTTAATGATGTCATTAAACACCCGTAACTTAAAAACTGTATTTTCACTATTCATCGAAAATTCATTTTCTCAGAATAATCCCAAAATTCCACCTTAACCAAATATCAATTCTCTGATTTCAAAAATGAACTCCATTTTATAAAAATAATTTTCTAAATATTTTTAATTTATTTTTTTTAAATAAATACACTATTCACTGAAAATTCATTTTTTCAGAAAAAACCCTAAAAATTACCATAACATAATATCGGTACTCTGAGTTCAAAAATGAAATCCATTTTATAAAAATAATTTTTTAAATATTTTTAATTTAATTTTTAATTAAGAAACACTATTTACTCGAAAAAACTAATACTTGAATAATAATTTATGAAACCGTTATTTAACCATTTTATTGAATCACATTACTTAATCAAGGTGCCAAGATTATATTAATACTTTCTTTAAGTGAGATTACTAATCCATTTGGACACATTACTAATCCTAATCATAAAATCACTATTCATAATTTACTATTCAACAAAAATCAAGTTGATCTTATTAGACTCTAAATTTCGTACTGAACATAATTGTAGAAGACCATTTTTCGAAAATCATTACACATTTTTACTTATTTAAGGTTTACATAAACATTTTTAAAACATCCTTTTTCTAAAATTCATCAAAAATATGCATACTATATTTATCCGGTCATTTAAAAATTCATAAACCTCATCATAAGAAGATATCCCAATTTTTATTTAAAACAAAGGATTACACAAGGCAGTTACGGTCTCCTTACATAGCCCCTTATCACACCAGCATAGGACCTAAGTGTAAGGTGTGCTAAGGTGAGAGAATCTGAGGGAGGCTCGGCTAACATCGCATGAGTTGTAATTTTTATCAGTTTGAACTTCTTGCAAAGGTGATTCTGTTCTAGCTTCACAAGATGATGTTCGGCTTGGGTTTGGTCCAGAGCAAAGTCTAGTGGTGCTACCTCCTTCCCAAGTTCTGTTAGATGGGCTTCGATCGGTCCAAGACTACTGGGTGAGGCCATCGAATCTTCTTTCTATAATAATTAACCATTATTACTTGTATTTAGAGACAATAATCAAAACATTTAGTTTCCAGCGGTCATATTGACCAATGGTCATATAACCGTCTAAACCCAAAGGCCTCATTTTAATTATAATCATGTTATCAAATGAAACATTTTTTTGAGTATAAAAATAAAATAAAATAACACATAAAATTAGGAAACAAGATTTATTCAAAATTTTAGGTCGTTACATTCTTCCCCTCTTAAGAAATTGCGTCCTCGCAATTTTTAAAAATTGGGTTTTGAAATTTCATTGAAAGTCCCACATCGGAAAAGGAGTCAGTAAAATTATTACTTTAAAAGAAAGAAAGGGAAGTACAAAGGTCGCCTGAGTTAACCCACACTAGGATTCCATGTAGGAAAACAGGGACATGGAAGAAAAAGAAAGGGTCAAGTTCTGGGGGAGAGTGATAAAGAACATGATTAGGAGAAATTTAACCATAAGAAAATCCCAAACTTATGATGTGTGTAAACGGTCTTTGATTACCTAGTAGGAAACGTAAACCAACAATGTTTTTGTTTTACGTTCCTTTTCATAATTTTGAGGAATTCATTTACAACATAAAACAAAAACATAAGAAAATATACCTATCTTCATGTAGAGTTTCATCCTTTAATAAGTTTCTACCCAAAACTAATCTTTTCTCCAAACTATGAGCATTCAAAACTACTTGGTCTCATCAAAACAAAAGAATCATCTTAATAATCCACAAAAGATTAACTATCTATTTCTTCTATCTTTAAACATTATCCCAAAAACAAAAAGGGTAAGGTAAAACACCTCTTCAAAAAGAAAGAATCCCATAGTAATGGAAACTACTTTTAAATCTTCAAAGTTCCATGGTACTACCCATAGTTCATCATTGACCATTCCATAAATAATGGTCATTAAGATTCCCCAAAATAAACCAAGCTAATATTGAAACCCAAATACAAGAAGGATTTGATAACATAGTCTTCCAAAATAGACTTCATTGTTCATCTCCAAACAACATCAATCACTCCTAACATCTTATAACAAAAGCAGCTAACCTAAACATATTTTACCCAAGATAGGTTAATCATTTCCATAAGTAACCTAAATTACTATAAGTCCACCTTAAATTCATCGATTCTTCAAAATATAAGTCAACCTTACCCCTCAATATAAATACCGTAGTAATCTATTTACCTCGATCATATAGGGTCCCCAAAATAATGAACGTCCTCCAAAATAATAATCATATTTTAATTCCCTAATCATCCCTGTCATATTAATACGACAATCATCTCATTTCCTATCACATTGGTTGTTGGGACATGTTCTTCCATTTCCCGCCATTAACTAAGAAAAGAAACCATAATTAGGGGCTTAAATACTTAGCCAATAATCATGAAAAGGAACCGAAAGAATATAAGGATAACTTGTAGAAGAAAAGTATACCCTAACTTGTGATCCCCTAGGTTCCCATATAGGTTATCCATGACCATATATTCTTATGTGAATCTTTATTTTATTTTATATTTGTTCCATTAACAATGGTTCATACTAAGCTTATGAATTTACCAAATCATATCCCCCGGGAGTGTCGTAACCAAGAGTGCAGCAAGGCCCGTTGTCGTGTACCAGTTCTCGTTCGAGTATAGATCAAAGCGGTGTTTTCGGGTTTTACCCCTATGTACATCTATCCCAGAGCCACCTCTACCTACTCGTATCCAGACAGGGATGTATTTTCTTGGCAACCCCTTACTCAATACGCACCAAAATACAAGGGAATATTTCCTATTTTTTAACTTTTCTATAGGCTTCTTCCTAATGTTTTCATATCCTAATTTCCAAAAATAACTAAACCATCCTTTGATACCAACTATAGCATCCCACCTTTTTATCACATAAACTTTCATTATATTTTACAAAATCGAGGATCTTTAATGTTTAGTGTCTTGGAAACCAGCAACTTTAAACATGAAAACATAAAACATTCTTCTAAAACACTTGAAAGGATTCTCCTCATTTTCATTCTAGGTTCATTAATACATCACATAACCTGTGGACATACATCAGAAGAAAGGGTGAGAAAAAATCCCAGTAAGGGAGACAAGAGAAACATTTTACATGTGAACTTGAGATACTTCAATAAGGTCATGAAAAGAACTTTTAAGGCATGAGAATGAAATCATGAGGCATATCATAATAAAAATAACATTTTCATAACTTTAAGATTTGGATACATCATTTAACATAGTCAATCATAAACATATCACCAAGGTCCATCCCCAAGGTGTCATTTGAAAATTACCAAGGTTATTCACCAAGGTATCGTGAAAATTGTAATCTCTAGTGGTTACATCATTACCCAATGCATTGGAGCGCTATCAGGGCACAACCTTAAATTTTCCTTTATTATAATGTGAGCCACATATATCATCATCAAAAATTTCATAAATAACCCATATAGCATAAAATAAATGGGTTTCATTTCATAATCATAACGTTTTAAAAACTGCTTTAAGGACATGATCATTACGTCACTTTAAACCCATGGAAGGGGAGAGCGGGTTTCATGTATGTAAATCCCAGAATTTAAAATAAAACATTTTTTTATATATGTGAATAAACCTATAGAAATAAGAGCTTTGAGTATTCACTTAATAACATGAAGTAATTTTGAGAAAAAGAGAGAGGCATTTTGAGACGAAAATTCTACAGCACAACGGCTATGTTACAAGGTTTTAGAAAACGTTGAAAAGAGAGGGGACATGGGTCAAACAATCATAAATGACCCATAAAATAGTAGAGGGACATAATATAAGGGATTTAAGAACATGGTAATGAAATTTGAAAATATACCATATGAAATGAAGAACATGAAAGGAAGACAAAAATAAGATTTCTCTTATGAAAATTCGGCAGCCTAACAGCGTTACATAAACTTCAACCAAAAATGGATTGATGATGTCAAATAGGGTCTCTCATCATATGAACATAAAATATCAGTATGATAGATATAGAGATCATTCCCCACCATAATAAAAATGAACTTGTAATACTTGACATGGAATTATAACTTTGAAAAGGAGAAGGGTGAAAGAATCCCTTAAAAATTCGGCAGCCTAACGGCGTCACTTAAACTTCAAAAAAAAATGAATTGATGAGATCAAATAGGGTCTCTCATCATATGAACATAAGAGTCCAGTATGATAGATATAGAGATCATACCCCAACATAAAAAAAAGGAACTTGAAAGAATTGACATGAAAGTAGAACTTCAAAACGAGAAGGGTGAAGAACCACTTAAAAATTTGGCAGCCTAACGGCGCCACTTAAAACATCAAAATACTGAATTGAAGAGATCAAATGGGGTCTCTCATCATATGATCATAAAATATCAGTATGATAAATTTAGAGATCATACCCCAACATAATAAAAAGGAACTTGGAAGACTTGACATGGAGTTAGAACTTTGAAAAGGAGAAGGGTGAAAGAATCCCTTAAAAATTCGGAAGCCTAACGGTGTCACTTAAAATTAAACAAAAAATGAATTGATGAGATCAAATAGGGTCTCTCATCATATGAACATAATAGTACAGTATTATAGATATAGAGATCATACCCCAACATAAAAAAAAGTAACTTGAAATAATTGACATGAAAGTAGAACTTCAAAACGAGAAGGGTGAAGAACCACTTAAAAATTCAGTAGCCTAACGACGCCACTTAAAACTTCAAAATACTGAATTGAAGAGATAAAATGGGGTATCTCATCATATGATCATAAAAGATCAGTATTATAAATTTAGATATCATACCCCAACATAATAAAAATGAAGTTGAAATACATTACATGAAAGTAGATCTTGAAAAATGAGAAGGGAGAAAGAATCTGTTACAAAAATTTCGGCAGCCTAACGACGCCACTTAAAACATCATAAAACGAAATAATGAGCGTAAAAGTGGATCTCTAATTATATGAACATGAAAATTTAAGTAAGATAAGTATAAAATAACATCCTCTAACGTAAGAACATGGAGCATAAAATAAATGACATAAAAGAGATTTCTTGAAAAGAAAGAGAGAGATCAGATCCCTTACCTTAAAAAGTAACTCTTAAAATTCAAAGGTTTGGACCTTGAGGGCTTGGGGGAACCTTGGGAGGACTTCGTGGGAGGTAATGAGACCAGAACGTCGTTGGGGGGAGAGTGGGGAGTTGAATGGATGAGAGGATGGCTTGATATTTATAGGGAAAGTGAGGGGACAAGGCATTAATGGCCAAGGGACACCTCATTAGTGGTTTTGGCAAAACCATGGGCTTGCCCATGGTATTTTCCCATGGAATTGGCCACTTGGGACAACTCATACCTTATATTACTATTCATATGTCGAACATATTGATTACAAACTTAATACATCATTTAATGATGTCATTAAACACCCGTAACTTAAAAACTGTATTTTCACTATTAATCGAAAATTCAACTTTCTCAGAATAATCCCAAAATTTCACCTTAACCAAATATCAATGCTATGATTTCAAAAATGAACTCCATTTTATATAAATAATTTTCTAAATATTTTTAATTTATTTTTTTAAATAAATACACTATTCACCGAAAAGACATTTTTTCAGAAAAAACCCCAAAAATTACCATAACATAATATCTGTGCTCTGAGTTCAAAAATGAAATCCATTTTATAAAAATAATTTTTTTAAATATTTTTAATTTAATTTTTAATTAAAAACACTATTCACTCGAAAAAACTAATATTTGAATAATAATTTATGAAACCGTTATTTAACCATTTTATTGAATCACATTACTTAATCAAGGTGCCTAGATTATATTAATACTTTCTTTAAGTGAGATTACTAATCCATTTGGACACATTACTAATCCTAATCATAAAATCACTATTCATAATTTACTATTCATCAAAAATCAAGTTGATCTTATTAGACTCTAAATTTTGCACTGAACATAATTGTAGAAGACAATTTTTTGAAAATCATTACACATTTTTACTTATTTAAGGTTTACATAAACATTTTTAAAATAGACTTTTTCTAAAATTCATCAAAAATATGCATACTATATTTATCCGGTCATTTAAAAATTCATAAACATCATTATAAGAAGATATCCCAATTTTTATTTAAAAAAAAGAATTACACAAGGCAGTTACGGTCTCCTTACATAGCCCCTTATCACACCAGCATAGGACCTAAGTGTAAGGTGTGCTAAGGTGAGGGAATCCGAGGGAGGCTCGACTAACATCGCACGAGTAGTAATTTCTATCAGTTTGAACTTCTCGCAAAGGCGATTACATTCTAGCTTCACACGATGAAGTTCGCCTTGGGTTTGGTCCATAGCAAAGCCCAGTGGTGCTACCTCCTTCACAAGTTCTGTTAGATGGGCTTCGATCGGTCCAAGACTACTGGGTGAGGCCATCGAATCTTCTTTCTATAATAATTAACCAAGATTACTTGTATTTAGAGACAATAATCAAAACGATTAGTTTCTAGCGGTCATATTGACCAATGGTCATATAACCGTCTAAACCCAACGGTCTCATTTTAATTATAATCATGTTATCAAATGAAACATTTTTGTTGAGTATAAAAATAAAATAAAATAACACATAAAATTAGGAAACAAGATTTATTCAAAATTCTGGGTCGTTACATCATTAATGGTATGGGAGAGGGCTCAAAGTGTGCTTCACCTAGTTGATACCTAGGAGAACTAGGTTTAGATTCACTTAGGTGATACCTGAGTGAGTTGGGAGGCTGATTATCCTAGGTTATTCTTGGTTCAATTTGGGATGTACTAAACCCAGGTTTTACTTTAGTGAATTTGGAGGTACCTCACAAAAGTATGACTTGGGATAACTTTTATTGAGAATAACCTTATAACAACCCTTCTATTTATTTCATATTTAAACATGATTTATTATATAAAATTTCAATTAATACAACTCGAAATATCAAGAGGTCTAGTGTCTTTGGGAATTAGGAACATTACATAACAACTTAAAACATGAAATATGAATATTTATTGAAAACTTCTTTTACATGACCATAACATTCTTTCGTACTTAACATTTCATGGGATAACCTGAGGACATACATAAGAAAAGGGTGAGCTTTAAAGCCTAGTAAGGGAATAAACATGGAATAACATGTGGAAGACAATACATGTTATTCAATAGGAATATCAATAGATCATAAAAGAAACATGATATATCATAATATTCATATCATAGAAATGTGGAAACAACATACAACATGATACTAGCATGATCAAAGGCCCATTTCGCATGGATTAGCATGAGTAAACAATTATTGAACATGAATTATTATGATTAAACCCTCATTTTACATGAATTAGAATGAGTAAACCCTCATTTCACAGGATGTATCATGATACTAAAAATTATCTAATACATTATAGTGCTATCAGGGTGTACCATTCATAATGATTTCAATCTCACATTTAAGTGTGACACATAAATCATATAACATGGATTCAATCAACATCATAAGTTATTCCATGCTCAAAGAATTTTTAATACATACATGTAAGTCCGAAATAAATAATTATATTTTCATAAAGGTGAATACCCTTAATAGAGAAATGTGTATGGTATTCACTACATGATGATTTTGGCATAGAAGTTGTAGTGCAATTTCGAAAGTATAAGAACATCAAATAGAAATTCATAAAAAGGTATGATGAGAGATAAATATATATTTCATAATCTAAGAATGAAATTATCAATATAAGTGATATTTAAGAACATATTCCAATATATTAAATGAATTTTTGATGCAAAATATAAAACGAATTATTGAATGGAAATGAGAAGAGAGAAATCCATTACAGAATTTTGGGATGGTAATGGGTGTACACCGGAGGGATTAATGAGAGATAAATGGGTATATCATCATTAAAACATAATAAGGGTAGTATGGGGGAGGTGATAAAACATACCCCATCATTTTTAATTTAAAATAAAAGGGTGTAACAATATATGGAAACTTGAATGAGGAAGGAACGAACCCTTGCTTGGATGTGTGATCCCAAAGGCTTAAGAGAGAATTTTTGGGATATTGGGGAACCTTGGGAGGACTCTAGGGAGTATATAGAAGAGTTTGTATGATCTTAATGGAGTTTTAGTGAAGAGTAATGGGTGATTGGGTGGGTTTATATAGGAAATGTGGGGGAATTATTTATTATTTTGGTTTTGGACACTGCACACTAAAATATTCAAAACCAAAAACCATCCCACGATATTTTCCAATGTTTTCTTGCCAAGGGGGTGGAAAAAATATTTTATAAGTCCAAGGGACGGATAAATTAAAATATTATCCTTGCTTATGTGGAGGTGCATGACACTCTCAAGGAAATTAGTTTATAATTTTAAAATATTTAATAAGTCTTGGAGGATTCACTAAAGCTTTATAAAATAAAACAATAAAAATATAAAAAACAAATTATTTTAAATTAAAAATATATATTTTGACGATTATCTATTTTATAGTATTTTATTACATAATTATTGGGTCATTATGATATCATAAAACACATTATATATTTATACGATATTTAAATTTTACCAAAAAATTAAACTATCTCAGAAAATTATGAAAAATCCACCATTTGATCATTTTAATATCCATATTCAAAAAATAATATTCATTTTATCTAAATAATATCGTAAATATGTTAATTTTCACTTTTGAAATAAAAAACTGATATTTATTGAAAATTGACGGGTTTTGGAAAAAATAGTTTTCAAACATTAATAAAAGTAACTTTTGATTTCATAAAAATTATATGATCATGGATATTTAATAAATTTAATTTAATAATAAATTTTAATTAAAATATTATTTATTTAAAAAATACATTAATTCATCAAAATATATTCCTTAATTCAATTTGAATATGAACCAAAAATACTATTTTGTGATTTAGAAAATCATTTACAAAGTAACAATAATAGAATGAAAGTATATTCATTATTATATACAAAAAATAATTATAGTTATAGGGTCTTGATAAATATCCCTTTATTACACTATTATTTTCCCTAAGAGTAAGGCATGAGATGGTGGGGCTTTCTTGGGTGTGTTCGGGGAATATGGTTTGGTTCGTGATCTCGATGAGATTGAACTTCTCTCGTAAATGGTTTCACTCATGCTTAAGTTGTTGGATATCATCTTGGGCTTAGTCTATGGAAAATATAAAAAATGTTTATCTCCCTCAGAATCTTCGATAAATGGGATTCATAGAATACAATCCTACTGGTTAAGTCCATCACTTTCTTTGTTTTTACCAAAAGTATTTTTTAAAACCCTATATTTATACAAGTCATGTGATCACTATTCAATTTCTATATATGGTAAGGATACTTAATAGTCATTTAAATCCAATTGGATAAAATAAAACAAAAGGAGTGGATGTTTTTTCTATATCCATAAGGCATTTGATTAAATGAAATGGAATTTTATTCATAAATGTTCGGGTAGTTACAACCTTCCACCTTTAAGAAATTTCACCCTAGAAATTTTCTTTTTTACACATTATAATAGAACTAGGTAACTCTAATTCATCACTTCCTTTGGTTCTCACATTTCTTCTTCAAACTTGTGGTTTCACCACAACACCTTGACAAGGGGCATCATCTTATTTTGTAGAACTTTTTATCTATGATATAAGATCTTCACTAGATTCTCATCATAAGAGAGGTTATTCCATAATAGTACCACCTCTAGATTGAGTACATGATAGGGGCCACTTCTCTAATGAGAATAAGGATCTAAAAAGGGCCTATGTACCTTGGAATAAGCTTTCAAATCTTCCCAAATCTCATTACTCTCTTCCATGGAGATATAAGGATGAGTACCATGTCTCCAACATCAAACTCTAGGTATTGTTAGTTATTATCATAATATCTTTTCTGTAAACTCTGAACAGCCTTGATGTTTTGTTGTATAGTCTTAACCTTCTCTACCATTTCCTTAACCATTTTAGGACCTAGCAGTTTTTGTTTCCCAACCTTGTCCCAACATGAAGGTATTCTTCACCTCTTCCAATAAAGGTCTTAATTGGGAGACATTTGGATGTTTGAGTGTAAACTATTGTTTTAAGTGAACTCCACCAAGGGAAGATGTTGATCTCATCTGCCTTTGAATTCCATAAAGCAAGTTCTCAACATGTCCTCAAGTGTTTGGATAGTCCTCTCAGATTATCCATCCTTTTAGGGGTGATATTCCATTTTGAAGTTAAACTCAATTTTCATGGTGTATTATAGACTCTTCGAAAACTTATAGGTGAATCTTGGATCACAATTGGAAACAATCGATAGTGGTACTCCATGAAACCTTACCACTTCTCTGATGTATATCTATCTGAGTTGATCCAGTGAGAAATCCACTCGAATTGCAATAAAGTGTGTAGTCTTTGTAAGACGATCCACAACAAACTAGATAGCATTGTTTCTTTTTTAATTCTTCAGAAGTACAGTGAAGAGGTACATATTTATGCTTTCTCATTTCCATGTTGGTATGGGTAATGGTTCCATAATCACCTTAGACTTCTGCATATCAGACTTCATTTTCTGACATACCAGGCACTTTGATATATATTTAGTGATCCCCTTATTTATGATATACCACTAATAGTTCTCTTAGATATCTTGATATATATTTTTGTTTTCTGCGTGATTGGAGAAATTAAAACTATGTGCATCATCCAAAAGTTCTTTCTTTAACTCTGGATTTGATCGAATATATATTCTTGACTCAAATATCACAATTCCTTCTTCATTAACATTGAACTTTGGGTATTTCCCTTTTTTGATAGTTTCCACTTTCTTCTAAATTCCCACATCATCTTATTTTTCATCCTTTAACCTTTGTAAAAGAGTTGGTTGATAAATCATTCGTGAAAGGATTTATGATGTTCCCTTATTTATGATTCCCATGTACATATTCATTAAATCTAATACGATATGATCCTTTTAAATTATCATCAATGATAGAATTTTTGGGTCCATTATACTTGAGCATCTTCCACCTTGTTCGCTTTCCCAGGGTGGTAATGGATTGAGCAGTCATTATTTTTTATGAGATCTAACCATCTTCATTGGTGCATATTTATCCCTTTTTATATGAATATATATGTCAGAATTTTTTTATCCATATATATTTCACATTTCTCCCTAAAGAGAGAATGTTGCAACATTTTTAATAAAAATATCATAGTTTCCAACTACAAATCATGTGTGGGATAGTTTTTCTCATGAATTACCAACTACCTTGACTCATAGGCAATGAATTTTTCATTCTTCATCAACACATAGCCTAGGCCCTTCTATGAAGAATAACTGAAGATTAAGAAAATATCCCCACTTGTGGGTAGTGTGAGCACAAGGGCAGTGATAATCCTCTTCTTCTACTCCACGAAGATTTTTCATGTTCATAATTCTAAATAAACTTGGCTCCCTTTCGAGTTATCTTGGTAAGAGGGTTTGACAGTTGTGATGAATTTCTCAAAAATCTGCTTTAATATCCATCTAACCCTAGAAAACTACAGATATCAGTCACAAATGTCGGCCTCAGACATCCCTAGAATGAAATTTTATTTTAAGGATCCACAAATATCCCATTTCTAATGATGATATGACCTAAGAAAGAAACTTCATTCAACTAGAACACACACTTGTTGTAATTTTCATAGAGACTCTCCTTTCTCAAGGTATCTGGCATAGTGCTCAGATTCCCCTCATGATCCTCCTTAGTTTTGGATTATATTAGAATATCGTCTATAAATAATACCACAAATTTTTTAATGTGATCTATAAAGACTCTATTAATTATGCCCATAAATATTTTTATAGCATTGGTGAGTCTAAATGGAATCACTATCAACCTATAATGATTGTACCTCATACAAAAAAGCAATCTTAGGGATATCCTTCTTCTTTACCCTAACTTGGTAATATCCTGACCATAGATCCACCTTGGAGAACTATTGTGCTCCATTTATTTGATCGAACAAGTCATCAATTCATGGATATAGATACTTGTTCTTTATTGTTATTTTTTTGAGCTCGTGATAATCAATACAAAGGTTCATTGACTCATCCTTCTTTTTAACAAAGAGGACTGGTTCACCCCATGGAGAAGTACTTGGTCATATAAACCCTTTGTCTATATTCTCCTATAGTTCTTTCTTTAACTCCTTAAGCTCCAAAACATCCATTATACAATAAATGTTGGATATTGGTAATGCCCTAGGTATAACATTTATCAAGAATTCAACATATCTTCTATGAGTAAGACCTCGAAATTACTTAGGAAATACATCGGTGAACTCCCTCACAATAGGCATGTCTTCGAGGATGGTTCTTTCCTTAGATTCAATCATCTGAGAAAGATATGTGTGATCATAGTGTAGTAATATCCATGATTGAGATGATTGTGATAAATAAGATTCATCCTCCTCCTTGCACTTGCATAGAATTGGGGGTCGATTCTCCATATGGAGAGTGATTTACCTCTCATAGAAATTTATGTTGGCTCTATATAGGGAAATCCTATCCATTCCAAGAATTTCATCAAATTTTACCAGAGGGGGTATGATGAGGTTCTATGGGAAGCTCAATCCACAAATTGTGATAAGGGAGGAGTTATATACATAGGATGAAATTATTTTTCATTTTCCATATTCACTGACATCTCTACTTCCATGATTTTTGGTGGTGTTTGGATTGTTCTACTAAAAATTCAGGATATAAAAGAATGTGTAAAACCAAAATCAAAAAGTAAACTTGCTATTCTAGAGTGAATAAAAAATGTATGTGTCACCACATTATTTTCAGTGTTCACTTTGGTGGTAGTGATGTATAAATCTCTCCCTTGCTTCCTTGGAGGTTGATGGTTACCTCCAACTACTCTTTTCTTAGGGAAATAGTTCACAAAGTTCCTTGATTCCTTGCAGTTATAGAAATGAACAATGCACTGGGGGTTGACTGGATCATTACTTTACTCTATCTCATTGAGGTTTTTGTCCTATTGGTAATTATTGGTCATGTTACCTTCTCTTAAACACCTATATAATTTCCTTTATCCTCTTAGGGAATTTTTGGGTTCTTCTTTCCACACTTTTGACAAGAAGGGTGTTGGAATTTCATAGCACCGTTGGATTTATCCATTGAACCGCCAGAATTAAAATCCAATTTCTACTTATTATCCCCATTATACACTTGAGATTTACTGATCTCCATCTCAAATTTGAGGACACATCTAATAATTTCCTCATAGATATCAAAGTCAAAGATCTCTAGGGATTTCCATAGGCTTGGTTTTGGCCC
The DNA here is from genome assembly GCA_963277665.1 of Viscum album. Classification (NCBI taxonomy): domain Eukaryota; kingdom Viridiplantae; phylum Streptophyta; class Magnoliopsida; order Santalales; family Viscaceae; genus Viscum; species Viscum album. Next base: position 160,842,806 of record OY728119.1, on the reverse strand, counting down.
ACCAAAGAAGAGGTCAACCTTGCATTCAGGGGTGACGAAAAAACTAGAGGAATACCATGAAAGTCTTGTGCAGTATGCTTCATAATCCCCAATAGATTATTCAATATTTTACTTGAGTTAAAAGAAATCCCTTTCTGTATTAATTCATAGGGTGTGAGGAAAATATTTATCGAATTTTTTTTTCTAGAAATCCTTCCAATACATTGCCTCGATATCTTCCTCAAGATTCAAATTTTTTATCAATGGCCACTATTGATCAGCTTCACCATCCTTATGATAATAATCCATTATAACATTATGTTGTTTGAAAAATTAAAGGATGGAGATGATATTCTCAATATATTTGATCCATTGTTCGTTGATTGAGGGAATGGATGATCCATTTAAAGTATGAGGCATTTGTCTCATGAAGCTCTTAATTGCGACTTGTTCTTTCTTAGGGGCGGTTTTAAATTCCTATTGACCTAGGTTTATATTCAAAATTTGAGTTGACTGAGAGAGTATCATTACAAATTTCGTGATTCCTTCTCCCATCATATTATGCATCACATTAGGGAAGTCATCACATTGATCTTCACATTAGTTGTTAGCCTGATTCCTCTTATTACCATCCATTGGCTAGAATAAAAGGAAAATTAGGGATGAGTATATTAAATAGTTAATAAAATAAAGGGTAATATGGTGACATTAAAGGGATAAATAATAAATTACATTTATCTCCTTAACATATGAATATCTAGGCTTTAATCTTAGTTATCCATGATCTACTTCCTAACATCTTTTCTTATGTGATTTTTTTGTTCCCTTAATAATGGTTCGTACTAAGCTTATGAATTTACCAAATCATGTACCTTGATCATGTTTAAACAAGAGTGTATTAAGGCCAATTTTCATACACCATTTCTCATTCAAGTCTAGCTCGAATTGTTGTTTTCAGGTTTTACCCCAAGATACATTTGTTTCAGAGTCACCTCTACTTGTTTGTATCGTGACAGAGATGTATCTTCTTGATAAACCACTTACTAAATGATCACCAGAATTTAGTTATTATTTTATTATACTTAGTATTATCCATAAGGATTTCACTATATTTTTCTAATCCTAATCCCAAAAATAATTAAACCTGTCCTCCGATACGAACTATAACAACCCTGATCTTTATTTCATATTGAAACATGATTTATTACATAAACTTACACTTAATAAAAATCATAATATCAAGAGGTCTTGTGTTATTGGGGCTTAAGAACATTACACAATAACTTAAAACATTAAATAAACGTCTTTATTGAAAACTTATTTTACATGACTACAAAAGTCTGTTGTACTTAGCATTGCATGGGATAACCTGAGGACATACATAAGAAAATGGTGAGCTATAAACAACAGTAAGGGAATAAAAATGTAATAAAATTAGAAATACAATACATGTTAGTCAATATAAATATCAATAGAGAATAAAATAAATATGAACATAAAGGTAAGATATACTATGATATCAATAACATGGAAATGTGGCAACAACATACAACATGATATTAGTATGAGACAAGGCCCATTGCACATGGATTAACACGAGTAAAAACTCATTGAATATGAATTATCATGAGTAAACCCTCGTTGAACATGAATTATCATGAGTAAAGTCTCATTTCACATGATGTATCATGATACTAAACATTACCCAATGCCTTGGAGTGCTATCATGGCGCACCCAACATAATGATTTCAATCTCACGTTTAAGTGTTCCACATAAATCATATAACATGGATTCATTCAACATAATAATTTATTTCAAGATAAAGTAATGTGGAATAAATATATGTAAATCCCAAATCAAAAAGTATGTGTGCATAAAGGTGAATACCCTTTATAGAGAAATGTGTACGGTATTCACTACACGACGATTTTGGCATGGAAATCGTAGAGCAATTTCGGCAGTATAACCATGTCAAATAGAAATTAATAAAAAGGGATGATGAGAGTGAAATATTTATATAATAATATAGGAATGAAATGGGCAGTATAAGTGATATTTAAGAACATATACAAACAGATAAAATATAATTTCAATGGACAATATAAAATAAATGCTTGAATGGAAATGAGAAGAGAGAAATCCCTTACGTAATTTCGGCATGGTAACAGGTGTACCCAGGAGAGATTAATATGATATAAAGGGATATATCATCATTAAAAAATAATAAGGTAAGTATAATTGGAGGTAAAAAAACATACCCCATCATTTGTAATTGGAAATAAAAGGGTGAAAAAATATAAGGAAACTTGGATGAAAAAAGAAGAAACCCTTACTTGGATGTGTGATCCCAAAGGCTTGGGAGAGGATACTTGGGAGCTTAGGGTGCCTTGGGAGGACTCTAGGGAGTATAGAGTAATGTATGGAAGAAATTAAAGGAGTTTTAGTGAATAAGAATGGTTTCTTGGGTGGGATTATATAGGAAATGTGGGGGAATTATTTATTATTTTGGTTTTGGATACTACACACTAAAATAATCAAAACCACAAACCATACCATGGTTTTTCCCATTATTTCTAGAAAAGGTGAGTCGAAAAAAATATTTTATAAGGAAAAGGGATGAATATATTATAATATTGTCCTTGATTATGTGGATTTGAGTCACACTCTCAATGAAATTATTTTAAAATCTTAAAATATTTAATAAGTCTTGGAGGATTCATTAAATCATTATAAAATAAAACAAAAAAATAAATAACACATTATTTTAAAGGTAAAACATATATTTATCCTAATTTACCTTTTATAGTATTTTATTACATCACTATTGGGACATTATGATGTCATAAAACACATCATATATTTATACGGTATTTAATATTTACCCAAATACTTGATTATCGCAAAAAATTATGAAAAATTCATCGCTGGATAATTTCAACATACTAGTTACAAAAATAATATTCATTTTATCTTAATAATTTTCTAAATCTTTGAATTTTCACTTTTAAAATAAAAACTAACATTTATTGAAAATTTATGGGTTATAGAAAAAATAGTTTTCAACCCAAAATAAAAGTTACTTTTGACTTCATAAAAATTATATGACCATTAATATTTAATAAATTTAATTTAATACTAAAATTTTATTTAAATATTATTTATTTAAAATATATATTAATTTATCAAAATAAATTCCTTAACTGAATTTGAATATTAACCAAGAATAGTATTTGTGCTTTAGAAAATCATTTACAAAGTAACAATAATAGAATGAAAGTATATTAATTATTCTATAGAAAAAACATAATGCTAGGGTCTTGATACATATCCATTTCTTAAACCAGCATACGACCTAAGAGTAAGGTGTGTGATAATGGGGTTTTCTTGGGGTCGTTCGGTGAACACAGTTTGGGTCGTGATCTCTATGAGATTGAACTTCTCCCATAAATAGTTTGGCTTGTGCTTATGTTGTTGGATATTAGCTTGGGATTGGTCTAGGGAAAAGGCCAAAAATTCTATCTCCCTCTGAAGCTCCAATAAATGGTCTTCATATGGTACAATCCTATTGGTTGAGGCCATCACTTCCTTTGTTTGTGCCAAAAAGGATTTATTAAAACCCGATATTTATACTAGTCATGTGATCACTATTCAATAGTTATATTATCAATGATAAGGATACTTAAAAATAATTTAAATCTAATAGGATATAATAAAACAAAAGGACTGAAAGCATTTAATTTAAAGAAAGGGAATTTTATTCATAAATGTTCGGGTAGTTACGAACCTAGGAAACCAAACTTGGGAGAGACATTACTATGACCTCCAAGGGTATCCTCAAGTGCTCTGGGAAGGGTCTCGAGTTATCCCTGAGCTTAAGAAGGGTCCTTAACCCTTGTAATTTTGGACTAGGGGGAAGTGGATCCTTAAGTAGTTGTTTGGTGTTTTAGACCTCAGAGGAACTCTAATTATTGGACTCGCATTAATTTCCTATTATTTTAAATCTTGGAGATCTACTTAATGGAAGAGTAAATTTTGTGAAAACCCCATCAAGAATTATTGTTAATCTATGAAATGAATCTTCTTCACACTAACCTTCCTTTGGATCATGGAATCGTTTCACCCAGAATGGGAATTCACTTTCAAGGGTCTGGTATGTGAATCTTTTGAAATTAAGAAACATCAAAATAAAAACCAAAATCTTTAAGGGGATTCATGGAAATCAAAAATAAAATTAAATTCATCTATGTAAGAGCATTATGATGAAAATTTCATCAAGGATGATCTTCCTAAACCACTTTACTTTAAAAAATGGACAATGGTGGTTTATTGGTCAATGCTAGTTTAGAAGCCCTTAAAAAAGACTCAATATATGAAAATTATCAATTATTGGACTAATTATGTACTCCAATGTATAAAAACCACACTCTAATAAATATATCAAATCTAGGATTTTGTATTATTGAGGAGGCAGTGACTGGGAGAAGATTCTTATTGGAAGAGGCTTCTTCTATATCATTATAAAATGTAAATATGATCTCGAATCAGAGTGTAACAATGATAATTTTCATCTAAATCCTATAATTTTTAGGATTTATAATTGGAATATTAATTTTTATCCTTTCAATCAAAGGAATTTAATAGCTCAAATTTGGGTTAGATTACATGACCTAAACTTGGTGTATTAGCATACTAAAATCTTGAATGATCATTATTATTACATTGGAATTCCTATGAAGATAGACCACAGTACTATTAATAGAGATCTAGGATTATATTCCAAAATCATGGTTGGTGTTTATTTTGATAAAAAATATTGGATTCAATTAACTTCATAATTAATGACTACAATATTCATGTAAAGTTATAATATGAATATGTTCCCCCTTTTTTTGATCTCTGTAGAATTTTTCGGAACCATATTTCTAACAGAAGAGTCATCCAGAAGAAAGTGAATCCTCGTACTGATGTTAATACATGTATATTGGTTAATAGGAGAAAGAAAAAAAAATCTATTTCCCTAAAAAAATATCCACCAGTAAAATATGAATCTAGAAAATGGTTGAAAAATAATCTAGTATATATGATGTTAAAAACATCAATGGAAATTCTTTGGCCACCCTTATTGATGGAGAGGAAATAGAATCTGATATACCTTAACCATCCAAAAAAATGATTTACCTAGGCATTTTTATGGAATTTTACTTTATAATAGAGTGATAAGAAATGGGGATGAAGACATTTTTCTTAAATTTTCCCATGATATTGTGAGCCTTTTTGATCCTATAAAATCTGGTCATTATGGTGTTTCCTCTGATAGGAAGGAAGATGTTACAGCCTCTCATTCTGGAATTAATAATAAATGTCTTTCTTAATTGAGTATAAATGTTACTGCTGTGAATATAACATCAATGAGCTTTTTTGAAGGCTTTGGAAGGGAAATTACAGAGACTCGTCATCAAATAGATTCAGTGAAAGGGGAAATGCTCAATATCACATCTCTATAATCAAATAGACCATTTTTATCTACACAAGTAGTTCTTGATGATAACTCTTTCTGGTCTATCACCATAGTGGATCCTATTGAATATAAAATCGCAATAAGAAAGTACAATTCAAATGCACACCTAATTTTATTGTTCATGTTTCCAACACTACTAGAAACAAACTTCTAGATGTTTCTATAACCCTTAGTATAAGATCACAAAAACATATTTAAAATACCTATCCCAAGCCCATGAAAAATGAAATTCCAATAAAATCCAATGAGAAGAAACTATTTATATCTAATTAAAGTTCCGTGAATATTTTATTGGATGGTCAATTCACTTCTAATCATTGTCAATTGGTTCACAGGAATGTAGATTGCACCAAAAATGTTTATGTGGTATACCAATGCACTGCGGATGAAATTAATTCATATCGAAGGAATGTAGTGAGATTTTAAATTTTAAAAATATAATTAAAAATAGAAATCCCAATAAATTTTGATAAAAAATAATTTTCCACTATAAAATAAACCAAAGATAAATTTTTTTGGTGGGAATAAAAAATGGATCTCTTGATTAAAATATAAGTTTAAATGAAGATTATTTTTTGGAATTCTTAGGGGCTATCCAACCCTAAAACAATTAGAGCCCATAAAAGTTTTATCAAAAATCACAAACCATATCTTCTTAGTCTTTTGAACCAAAAAGGATTTATTTTGTGAAGATTTATTCTCTTGATAATATGGGATACCGGCTTATAAATAAAAACCAGTTTGACAATGAAATCAAGAAGCTTTGGGGTTTTACTCACTTTAGACTGGATGAAATTATTTTGTATCTATATAGAACAAATGGCCAATTTCAACTACAGTTACATTTGAATGAAACAATGTTTTTCTTTCATATATTCCTATAATGGATACCGATAACTAAGGAGTCCATTGAAGAACATACAAGACATGAGTATCTCAATTAATTTTTCATGGATCCTTATTTTAGATTTCAATTACATTATGAATCCAAATAAAAGGTTAACAATTCTTAACGCCTATATCTAAACTAGATAGTTCAAGGATTGTATTGAGAACAATAATATTTATGAATTCGATTTGGTGGGTTCTAAATATACTTGGTATAGGAAGAACATTTATAAGATGGTGACAAGTAAATTAGATAGAACTGTTTTCAATGCTTTGGACCTTGATGATTGGGCCTCTATCTTCTACTCTACTCTTTCCAAATTTTATTTTGATCATCACGCTATTTTGGAAAATATTTGTACCAGAGGAAAAACCTCCCTTTCCCTTCATCTTTAATAATTCATGGATCCTAAACCCTTTGTTCTAAGAAACTTAGGCTTCTCTATACTTTAAGTATGATGCCTTGGATTATATTTTAAATCTTAAAATTATCAAGAAAACGATGAAATTTTGGAGAAGATAATGATTTAGTCACATTGATAAAAACATTTGTCAACTAGATTCTATGATTCACTCCATTAAGGATAAGGATATTGATTATGATTTTTCCACAGGGATAGATCACGAAAATTAGGTTATTCATGGAATGAATTTTTTAATGGACCTTAAAGAAGGTATGTTGATAAAATAATAATAAATTAAAATAGATTAATTATGGTGATAGGAACACTAAATTTTTAAAATATCTTCAATGTTTTAGGAAAATAAATAAGCCTTTTTTATTCTTAGTGATAATGGGAATTTCTTTGATAAGAAATAAGATTTGTCTACTCATGTTGTATCTTATTACATAGATCTCTTTGATGATCCCAACACTTTAACTATCTCAATGGAAGATATTATTCTCGAGATTGTTAATAATAAGGATAATTCAAATATATCTATAGTTCCTCTTGACTTTGATATCAAAGATATAGTTTTCAGTTTAAATAATGGAAGCTATCTTGGCCAACAAGGATTCAAAACATCCTTCTCTAAAAACTATTGGGATATAATTCTATGTAATGTTTGTAGACTTGGTAAAACAAATTAGAGGTCAGTTGACACAAGGAATCAATGCTCAATTAATTTCCCTCATTCCTAAAGAAAAGAATTAAAATGAGATTCACCTATTTAGACATATTTCCTTTTTCATCACCATTTAAAAAATTATTGTGAAAAATCATAAAAACAAGCTTTCCAACATTGCCAATATGATTATTTCCTCAAACTAGTTTGGTTTTATTAATGGTATAACTATTCAGGTTTATCTTATCACTTTCTGTAAATCTGTTGAACTTCTTGGTAAATCCACAAGATGAGGTAATATTTCTATCAAGATTGATTTCAAAAAGGATTTTGATACATTAGATTGGGGATTTATTTATAATGTTTTAAATAGATTTGGATTTGATGAGGTTTTTATAAAATGGGTTAAATTACTTCAAAAATCAATGCACATCTTAGTTCTTATCAATGGATCTCCTAAAGGATACTTTACTTACTCAAGAGTGTTCAGACAAGGTGATCCTCTTTTGGAGATCATTTTTCTATTTCTAAGGATTACTTGAGTAGGCTTCTCCATGATATGGAGAATACCAAAAAATAACTCCTATTAGGGATGGAAGAGTCCTTGTTGATCCCACTAATTTATTATATGTTAATGATATAATCCCCTTCACTAAAGGTGACAAAATAAATGTCAAAAACAGAAAAAAAATCATCTTATTCATTATGAAAAGGTTTTAGGTAAAATGATTAGTTATAACAAATCGTACTTGTTTTTAAAAAAAATATTCATGTTTCTAGAAAAGTTGATGTCATCAATGAGTTGGGAATACTTGAAGGTTTGTTTCCTTTCATCTACCTGGATGTTCCAATGTTTTGGTGAAAACCTCATGATGGGTACTTTTATCACATATTGATCTATATTAGAAATCAGTTGACCTCATGGAAAGGTAAATCGCCTTCAATGTAAGGAATGGTTAGCCATGTGAAATTGGTAATTATTTATATATTCGTTTATTCGTATATGGTGTATAAGTTATAATATTCCCTAATAGAAAATACCAATTCTTCTATAAGAATTTTTTTGTATTGGAAGTATCCTACAAAGAAAAAGTTTTATTTTTCCATGGAAATAATGTTGTCAACTGATTGATTTTGGAGGGATTGGTATTAAAAACCTTAGAAAATTCAATCAGGATTTACCATATAATTTCATGTAGAGACTCATCAATGAGAATTTGAATGATATTTTTTAAGGATATTTTTTTGGTAAATCTAAAAGGTAAAAATGTGAACTATATGGAATCCTTCATAAGGACAACCCTTAAAACTCCCTTCTTAACTATTGCGGTTAATTCTTAGTGGATGTCAGCACTAATTCCTATCTCAATTTTTTGTTAGATAACTATATAGTTACTCCTCTCCTTAACAACTTAATCTCTCATGATATATCATTTGATACACATATGTTGATTAAGGAGAAAATGCAAGATTCTATGGATATCCTTCCTATTGATATCAAATAAATTGCTTTGAACTATAATTTCATTAATAGTGATGATATTATTGTTTTGAAGCCTTCTACCAATGGAAAAATCTACCCAAAATATTTTTACCATGCTATTACATAGGGTTATATCTATACTGAAGATAAATGTTTGAATAGAACCGAGATTATTTCATTTAGGATGACTCTTTCTTGGAGATTTATGCATTACAAGCTACCTACTAATGACTTTTTTCGTTTTGTGGGAATCAATATATGATCAAGATGTTCTATATGTTATCAAAATAGGGATGATATTGATCATATTTTTCTCAATTGTGTTATAGTGGATGCATTATAGAAATCATTGGGTGATCTCTTTGAAGTTAAGATTCCCTATACTATTGGAATTATGGAGAATTTAAATGCGTGTATGCATCTTCCAATATCACAAAAGCTGTGGAACTTTCTCATTATGTACAACACCAAAAATATTCATATTATATGTTCCACCCATAATAAATATATACATGGGGGAATTACATTCTTCCTTCAAATGGTTATAACCTGAATAATTATTGTTGTTCAAGGAGAAAATTATAATCAAAATAGTTTGGTGATAAATATATACATGATCTTTATATTCTTAAGCATTTTTTTAATTTCTGGTAATTATCACCCTCCCTCTGTAACACTTGATGTTTAATGGATTCCTCCATTTCATGGATAGAGAAAATGCAACAAGAATGTTTCTTCAAGAGAAAATATTAGTCCCTCTGGGTAAGATACTATATTCATAAATCATTTCAATAATGTCATGTAATGTCTCTTTGGTCCATGTGGTACCACTACTTCCCTTAATTCTTAAACATTCAGGATCATCAATATGGTTGAAGTGCTGAAACTATGAGGATGGATCCACTTATGTCTTGAATGTGACTCTACCATCATGGTGTAGGATATTAGAAATGTAACTACACACCTATCATGGAAGTTGACTTACAAGTGGATCAATTTCATAGAATATGTTACATCTATTAATTATATTATAATGCGTGCATTCCATGAAAAAAACGACTTAGTGGATGTACTAGAAAATAAAGGGGTTACGACCACTAAATTTAAATTGATTAATGGGGTATTTGATGATATTTATTTATTCTAGAAACATGATTTCTGTAAAAATCATAATTTCATACTTTTGTAAATTTGTTTTTATTAAATAAAGTAGTATTTTCCTTTTTTCATGTTATTATTCTTAAAAAAACTTTTATTGATACTTGGAGGGTTTTGGGGACTTGGTAGAAGTAATAGGGAAAAGGAGGTGGTATGCAAAGGTCGCTCATGTAGTTATCTCAAATAGGTGAGACATGTTCTAGGAGTTGGCCATGCATGTTGGCTACAGAGGTCATACCTACTTGAGCCTATGGGTGCACAGGTGGTTTCTCACAAAGGTTATATCATTCATGGTATCTTTGCAGGCTATCTGTGCAAGCTTTCCAAGAAGGCTTATCCATGTAGATACTCTATGTAGGTGTCCTTCACTCATTAATCTACAATCTTGATCTATTTAGGTGGTCTGTAAAATCTTTAAATTGCATGAAATGGGGGGAAGGAGTAGTGTGAAGGAGTTTTGTGAAGAAGTTGTGCGAGATCTAAAATTCATTAATAAATACTTCCTAACTTTTTATATCTATAAATTTTGATCCAGAAGTATATTTATTATTCACAACCAGTCAAATATAATCTATTAAAGTGAGATACACCCCTGGATATGGTGTATACATGTTAGTAGGGTGTTTTATGATGCCAAAAAGTTCCCATAATATCCTTAAAAATGTTTTTTCATGCATCAAATCCTTTTTATCTGCAATTTATGAAATACATGGACTACTCCCAAAGGGAGGTTCACACCACCCTACCAAAAAATTGTGAAGAATTTCTATGGAATATTTATTGCATACTATGGAGCAATTTTACAATACATGGAAATCCAATTTACTTCTTCTTCCAGTATAGCGACACATTTCAACTCAAACTCAACATATATTTTCTAAATGAGGATCACATCATGAATTATGTTTTAAAGTGAATGGAATGAATTTTTTTTAGGCCAAAAAATCCCTTCCATATAATTGGATTAATTCTGAATGAAAAGAATCTAATTCTAATGAAAATATAGGGAACTTTGACACCTTCTTGAATCATCTGGGGATCACTGGTGTTTTATCACCAGTGGGGGATGCTTTGATTTTTTCCAAGTCTATGGGGTCTAATGTGCATAGTATTAATATTTATATATCCAAATTAAAAACACTATAAAATTTGTTTATTTTTTGTCATCACTCTAATTTTTTCCTAAGTCAAATATAAATACGACTTAACGAGTGAGACTTATATTTTTCTTATTCCACCATTTATGGGTTTTTAACTTAAAATGTTTTATTTATTTTAAATTTAAATGGACAAAGTTTCCTAAATCATGTGGACTTCGTGTCTATTAATCTTAAACTAGACTCTTTCTCAGGGTTCCCTTTGTTGGTTTTCATCCTAGCGAGCATTGTGTCTCTTTAATTGGAAGTTTAGGGTCTTAAAAGCTAGAACTATGTAACTAACTTTTTACGTAGAATATCTTTGACCATGAGTTATGGATAAAATGAACCAAGTATGACTTTTAGGTAAAGAAATCTCCAAATAGTTTTGGATATGAGGAGGGAAATTTTCAAGTCAGGAGATGGGAGCTTTCAAATCTGAAGAGATGACATGGGACATGTATGCAATGAATGATCATGGAAAATGTTTGAAAACCGAATTCCATTATAATTTAATGAGGTTTTATAGATATAAGAGTATTTTATCCTAGGTATTAAAATGACATTTATTTACATTCCATATTTGGAGGCTTATTATGAAAATACATGTTTGAGAAATATTACGCATAGTCGAAACAAAGGTTCCCTTTGGATTTGGATTCTCTTATCAACAATGTCTATAGGAGGTATGTAAAGGTTAGAGTTTCTCAAAACCATTAAGTGTAGTTTATGAAGGTAATTCATTTGGGGATTAAGGAACCATTTAGATTGAAATTTTCCATGAATGAGGGAGGGGATTATATTCCAATTATGAGTTTTTTAATGAAGTAAATTGTTATAGAATTACCTGCATGGATTAAGACCATGTGTAGGATGGAATAAGCAGACATTTTCTCTATGGTAGTTGGGACAAGAATATAATATCCAATAATCACTACATATCTCATTAGAATGAGAATAAATCCATGCATAGTTCTAGGACAAAGGTTTCCCATGCATATCTGAATCTAATGTAAGGAAATACTACACAGAGGAATCCACTATGAATAGTTTAAGGTCGCGTGGGTGGACTAATATTATGGTGGAGACACCATTCTATAGACTACATGGTTTTGGGGACACTGGAAAAATATATACTTGCAATGTTCCGACAATAGGGATATGAGGGAATTTATAAATCGAGACTATGGGGTTCTCCGATCTGAATGAGTTGGATTGGACAGGAATGTAAGGGATGACCATGGAACATTTTTTAAAATTATTTTCCATTATTATTTCATAAAAGTTTATGGATATAAGATGATTTTATCTTGGAGACAATAATGACTTTGATTGAAAGTCCTTATTTGAAGGTGTGTAATCAAAAGGCATTATTAGGGAGTATTATGAATAGTAAAAAATGTTTCATTTAGAATTGGATTCTCTTATCACTGATATAAAAATTAATTTTATGTTGATATAATTTTTTTCAAGAAATAAAGTGAGATTTGTGAAAGGAAGGTTTCTAGATCATGTTGGAGGTGTTTAAACAGATGTGGGTCATAATCCAGCGGAGAATGTTTTACCTAATTCATATGTTATATAAGAAGATTGGTGTTTTATTAATAGATTAGAATAAATTAATGATTCAAGTTTCACTACATATATCATTTGGATAATAATCATTCCACACATAGTTCTGACATAAATGTGTGATAGGAGACCAACACTAGGAATGATGGCCCTCTCAAGCGAGGGCTAATGTAATGCATAGTTTTATGTCAAACAGTGGGGGTGTGAACACTACTGTTTAATTTCTTATGGTGATAATGTTTCCTTATAGTTTAATGTCATGAAATAAGGATGTCTGGTGTGACTTTTCAGGTATTGCTTCCAAGACCATCCATTTCATGGTGATCCGACCAAGAATGCTCTAGAATTACCTAAGAATGAAGGGCAATGGTTGTAAACCATAGCCTAAAGATTATAATATTTAAGAAAATGATATGGAAAAAATACACAAGGGATGAACATAGATGAAATTCATAAATAATCCCCCACTATGTTTTTTTCGGGGTGTATAGAGATTAAATAACTTTTTTTCTAAGGATAAAGATTATTCTGATTGACAGGACACATTTAGTGTGTATTATGAAAATCTATATTTGGGTATGTTATGAATAGTCAAAATTGAGGTTCCCTATGGATTTAGGTTATTATATCACTAATATACAAGTAAATATTATGGGGTTATGAATTATCTAGGTCATAGAGTATGTTTTTTTGAAGGAACATGCCTGAGTATGAAAGGAGCATTTAGGAAATAATTGACCTAGAATGGGTAGATTGTTCCTTAAATAGGACTGAATCATATGTAATGAAAGGTATATTTTTGTTTGGACCCAGAATTTTAGATTCAGAAATCATTATGTATCATGTGGTAATAGGAATCAAGACAGACATTGTTCTAGATAAGCTTTCCTGCACAAGTCTGGTCCATATTCAATGAGGGGTATTTTTTTCAAATATGAGTTCATGAATGAAATGAGAACTTACACTAGACTCTACCATTTGGATATGGATCATACACGGGAGAGTGGTGGAATTGTTTTTTTGCAGTTGGGCCAAGATTAGATAATCTAGGCATTATTATGTATCTCATCGACCACAAAAACATTGATGTCATGCAAACTAGGGATGTGAAATAGGGGATTTAACATCATGTGAAAAGGATTCCCCCACTCTCCTATGTATGATAGGGAGGTGAAATAAGTGTTTTAACAACATGAAAAAAGGATGTTACCCTTTTGTTTAATGTAATGTGACAAAGATGTTGGTTACCCAATGTAAAGAGAAAGTATGAGGTATTTCATCATAAAATTTCCTATTGAATAAGATATGCATAGTTTATGGTCACCATACTTGGACCATAAAGTTACCTAACCATGTGAGGATTCCCTTACCAAGATTCCTAATTTGAGAGCACATCGAACAATTTTCTCGTAGCTATCAAACCCTCGGATCACTAGGTATTTTCATAGACTAGGTTTTAGACAACTAAATAAGCCATAAACTTTTAATTTCAGGGTAATGAAGAATCTAGAGGCATATTGTGCAAGTCTTGTGAAGTTTTTCTCATACACCCTCATATATTCTCTATCCTTTTTCTTGAGGCAAATGAAGTATCTTTCTATTTTAATTTACAGAGTGTGAGGAAAATATTTATCAAAAACCATTTTCAAGAATTCCTTTCAACCCATTGCTTTGATATCATCCTTGGGATTCGTATTCTTGATCAATGCACACCATTGATCAGCTTCTCCCTCCATACGATAAACATCTAGTAGAACCTTCTCTTGTTTGGAACATTGAAGGATGAAGAAGATCTTATCAATGGAGTTGATCCATTTTTCCATGATTAAGGGATCAGATGATCCATTGAAATTCGAATGACTTTGTCTCATAAAGCTCCCAATTGAAAATTGTAATTTCTTAGGGGGATTTTGAAGCTCCTCCTAATTTAAGTTTCTATTCAAAACCTGAGTTATTTAAGAGATTATTGTCACAAAGGTTTTTATTCTTTCCCCCATTGGGTCAGACATATCATTAGGGAAGTCATCACATTTCCTGTTGCATTGGTTGTTTACCTAATTCCTCCTATTTTTCACCATTGGATAGAATAAAAGGAAAATTATGGATGATTATTTTTAAACTATTAAACACATAAAGTGTGAATCCAATGACATTAAAGGGATAAATTAAAAATTACATTTATTTCTTAACTTATGAATTTCTAGGATTAAATCTATGTTATACATGATCTATTTCCAAACATGTGTTCTTATGGAAATTTTTATTATTTCCTTAATAATCATTCATAATGAGATTATGATTTTATATAAGCATATCCATCAGGAGTGTCAAACCATGTGTGCAGTAAGGCTCATTGTTGTGAACCAGGTAAAGATGAGTCTGGTCCAATACACCTTTTTAGAGTTGTTACTCCTACGTAAATTTGTTCCCAAACCATGTCCACTTGTAGTATCTAGAATTTAGGGTTGTTTTATTATACATGGTATTATCCCTAAGACTTTTTCTAGAGTTTTATAATCCTAATCCAAAAAAAACTAAAATTTTCCTCTGATACGAACTATAACAACCCTGCTCTTTATTACACATTAATACTTGGTTTATAATATAACATTACACTTTATATAACTTAGAAGATCAAGAATTATAGTTTGTTTTTGGAATTAGGTCATTAAATAAACCTTTATAATAGTAAAAGATCATCTTTATTGAAATATTACTTAACATGCTCTAACTTAAAACTGTATGGGATAACCTAGGGACATACATAAGAAAGGGGTGAGCTATAAAGTCTAGTAAAAGAATAAAAATGGAATAACATGAATAGAATGATACATTTTATACAGTAGACATATAAATATTTTATAAAAGGTGTGATAATCATAAACATGAATAATAAGGCATGATATATCATGATAATCATAAAGAAAACATGGAAAATGTGGTAACAACTTATAACATCGCATTATAAACATAGGTCAAGGCTAACTGAAAAGACATCATGATGGAAAATTAATTTAAAGGAATTGGGTTCACTCTCTATCCAAACATGACATGTAATGATACTAAACATTACCCAATACATTGGAGCATTATATGATTCTGGGAAAACCCTTCACTTATATTTCATTCTCATGCTTAAGTGTGCCACATAAATCATACATCATGGATTCATTCATAATGATATTTTATTATTAGGTCAGGGAGTTTGGAATACATAAAATTAAGTCAAAATTCAATGATTTATAATTTTATAAAGTTGAATACCCTTGATAGTAAATGGGTATGATATTCACTACATAATTGTTTTGGCATGAAAAATCATAGTGAAATTTTGGCATCATAATGACATCACATAAAAATTAATAAAATGGTTTGATGAGAGAGAAAAGGGTATATAATAACTTTTAAATCAAATGGGTAGTAATAGGAACATTTAAATAAATATACCAACATAATGAATTTGAAATATAAAGTATCAGATAATAAGGAAACTTGAATAAAGAAGAGAAGGTAAGGATCCCTTACTTGAGTGTGTGACTCCAAATGATTGGGAGGTGCCTCTTGAGGGCATGGGGGAATCTTGGGATAATTATAGATAGGGTATGTATGAGTAAGAAAATTCTAAAAGAACTTTTAGTGAAGAGAAGTGGGATATTTGGTGGGTTTATATAGGAAATGTTTGGTGATTTCTTTATTATTTATCAAACTTCAATTTTGGACTCTGTATAATAAAATAACCAAAACCAAAAACCATAAGATGGTTTTTTCCGATGATTTATAAAAAATGGGAGTGTTTTAAATTATTTTATATGGTAAAGGTACGAAATTAATTAAATAATACCCTTTCTTATGTGGAAGTGAGGCATACTCTTATAGAAGTGATTTTGAAACCTTAAAATGTATTAATGGTTTTGGAGGATTCATAATGGATTTATAAAATTAATAAAATAAACCAAAAATATCATTATTGTAAATATAAAACATATATTTAATTATTTATATCTTTTTTATTATTTATTACATCACTTTTGATTCATTATGATGTCATAATACACAAAGTATATTTATATGATATTTAATTTTTACCTGAAAATTTGATTGTCTCGGAAAATTATGAAAAATTCACTATTGAATAATTTGGAAGTTTTGATTCCAAAAATAATATTATTTTTATATAAATAATTTTCTAAATATGTGAATTTTATCTTTTAAATTAAAATCGACATTTATTAAGAAATGTTGGGTTTTTTGACAATAACAGTTTTCAAACCCTTATAAAAACTACATTTCACTATAAAAATTATATCATAATTTATATTTAATAGAAATTATTTAATAATATTATTTTATTTAAATGTAATTTATTTCCAAAAATAAATTAATTTATCAAAATAAATTCATTAATTGAATTTGAATAATACCCAAAAATACTATTTTTGTATTATTGAATCAAAATAAAAATAATTTATAAAGTAACAATAATAGGATGGAAATATATTCATTATTATATAAAAAAATATACATAATAATATTTCATGAGTATTTATACATGTCCCTTTAAAAAAATCAGAAAACTCTCTATGAGTAAGGTATGTGACAGTAAGACTTTCATGGGGTGGTTCGGTGAACATGGTTTTGGTTCTGATCTCAATGAGATTGAAATTCTCCCGTAAAAAGTATTTTTCATGGTTATGTTGTTGGATATCAGCTTGGTATTAGTCAAGGGAAAATCTCAGTGAAGATATCTCCCTTAGAAGATCTGATAAATGGGATTCATAGGATATGATCCTTTTGGTTGAGGCCATCACTATCATTTTCTATGTTAATTGGATTTTTTAAAAACCTAATGTATACTAATAATGTGATCACTATTCCACAGTTATATTATCAATGGAAAGTATTTTTAATAGTAAATTAAATATTATATTATATAATAAAACCAAATAAGTTCATGTGTTTTATAAAACCATGTTACATAATAATACATTTAATTAAATCACAATGGAAATTTTATTCATAACAATCCAGGTCATTACATGGACCATGTTTGAAAAGTAAATTTCTAGCATAAAGGTATCAAGGAAAACAGAAATAGAAGGGTTATCTCTTAATAATGAGACATATTAGGTTGACAGCCCTTTTAAGGTATACTTATATAGAGACAAACTGGGGGCATGTTATGCATAGTCAAAACAAAGGTGTCCTTGAGAATCTGACATTTTGTTACCGATTGATATGGAAATATTATAAAGGTGTGAGTTTCATGAGACAAGGATTGTGATGTATGGATAGAATGTATCCAAGAATAGAGGAAGAATAAAAACCTACATAGGCCATGATGTGTGGAGTTCCTTATATAGATATGACTCTAAAATAAGGAAGAGAACATTTTTGTCTCCCTGAAGGGATCCTGAATAAGTGAACCCTATTAAGATCTCATGCATAGATCCTTATTGGTTTGTAGGATAGGGGAATTTTCTTATTTCATGGTTGGGACAAGGGAATAAGAAGTTCTGATCGTCACTATGTATCTCATTGAGGTGAGAATGAAGACACACGTAGTTATTTAATTAAATATCCTTGTGCAATTCTGACCCATACACATGGAGGGGGGATTTGTATATTGTAGTGAGACCCGTGAATGGAGATTCGGGCGTCCCTATATATCTTGTGATGTTAGTAATCAAGACACACATAGTTCTTGAAATGAGGTGTGATAGGATAACAACACAAAAGGTTGTGATCAATTTAAACATGGATTTAAATGTTTTGTAGTTTTACATCATGAAATAAGGATGAAAAACATGAAGTTTAATGTCATGCGGCTAAGATGAAGGTTTTTGTCATCCCATATTTATCATATGAGGCATCTTGGTTTTATATGGGGTGGGGATTATAGTTTAATATCATGTGTTGAGGATGTTTATTGGGGATTACACCTAAATAAGAGTCCCATGGTAGTATCATGGGGTAATATTACCATAGGTAACAAATGTTTTTGTGGTGAATCTATGACTGGGCTCAAAGAAATAATGTCTAGGAATCACTATGTATCCTATGATGATAGGAATCAAGTTATATGTAGTTCTTGGAAACAATGTAGTCTAACACATACAGAAAGGATGAAGGTGACTCAATATGAAAAAAGAAATTTTGTAGATGAACCCTAGAATATAGATTTTAGAATCAAAATGTTTCCTATGATGGAAGGAATCAAGCCACATGTAGCTCTTGAATTGAGGTGTGGGAGCAGACCATCACCAAAGGTTGTGATCCACTCTAGTAAAGACTAGAATGTTATGTTGTTTCGCATTGTGAAACAAGGACATCAACCATGATGGTTTTCAATATGAATCAAGGATATTATGTTTTGGGGATTACACCTATGGAGGAGGCCCATGGGTTATTCATATTAGACTCATATAACTTAGACTATGGTTTCTTATAGTTTTAGATCATAAGACTAGGACCACGATGTCATTACCATCCAATAAGTGATAAACCCAATGTTAAGAGAGACTCAGGGGGTCAAAGGTTAATGAAGACGACCTCATAAATGAATGGATTTGAGGCTAGTCCTAAGACAGGATATCTAGGAATCACAATGTATCCCATGAGGATGGGAATAAAGTCATATGTATTTCTAGAAAAGAGGTGTGGTATGATACTAGTCCCAAAGGTTTTGATCCGTTCAAAAACATATCTAAATGTTGTGTATTTTTACATTATTCAATAGAGACAATATATGTGACTTTTAAGATTTTTCAAATAGGACCAATGATGTTATTTAGTTAAAATTCATACGGCCAGGATGTAGGCTTTAGGGATTATACCTATAGTGTATTCCCAAGTTTTATTTGAAATCAAATGAAGTATTTCTTGAAAAATCATTCATTGGTAGGGGGAATAGTGTATTTCCCATCCAATATGTTTAACAAGTAACCCCCATTAGAGTATATATTTTGTATGGAATAAGGCCCCTCCCACTATGGTTCAAACATTGGGGACTTCTTCCCTAGTATCATTAGGGTCCTAATGACCAGTTTCATCTCTCCTTGGTGGAATTAATGGAGGTGGAACTCTTTGTTAAAATCTCATGTTATCCAATTTTGGTATATTTATAAATGATGCAAGGTATACAATCTTTTCACATCATGTTTCTATAAATCATCAAATCACCTCTATGATTGTTCATCATCTGATATTTTTTCACAAAAAGTTATTTTGAGTGAGTTAAATTGGACCTCAATGGGTAGCAATTCTTTTGTTTCATAAACTAATGAATATGGGGTTTCCTTAGTATAAGTGTGTGTTGTGGTTAGGTAGGCCCACAAGGTGTGTAGAACATTTAAGATAAAAATTTCTTTTATTTATCCTCCATTTTATAAAGGATTTTCGATAGAGTTCTATTTAAATCCTTTATCTATCCATTTTTCATTGCATGATAGCTGGAAGAATGGTGGGATTTCATGTTATAATCCTACTATAGTTTATTTAATTCAGAAAAGCAAAAATCGGTGCCATTTTCTATCAGTAATGTATGAGGAACACCAAATCTAGTGATGATGTTTTACTTCACAAAATTGATGATGTTTTTGGTTTCAACTTCCTTAAGGGGCATCACTTTAACCCATTTAGAGAATAAGTTGATAACAGTAAGGATTTACTTGAACTGAATGTCCGTAGCTTGAAGATATGGCCCTAAAATATCCATTCCCCATACAGAAAATGTTCAAGAGTATATATTTGTATAAAAAAATTTGGGGGTTGATGGATGAAATTGTAATTTACTTGGTAGGAATGATACTCTTTGGAAAATTATTTGCAATCCTTTGTCATCGAAGGCCAAAAATATCCAAGCCTCGTGATTTGGTGAGAAAGCTTGGCTCCTAACTAATGGTTTTCACAATCATCGACATGAACTTCTTCCATAGTGGAAAATTTATCCTCTCTATCAATTCATTTGAGGATAATTCCATCGAATCTTCACTTATAAATAAAATTATGATGTCTCTAACTACCATAAAGAGTGGAATTTACTACCCATCATTAGATCTATACGTTTTCAGCTCCTTCTGGAAGGAGGGTCCCATTTTAAAGTTATTCAAAGATGAATATCATCCACACATTTTAATAATTGTCTAATTTAGGGGTATAATTGATCTCATTGATCTATTCCATTACAATTTAAATAATGGGAAATATTGTTCTATGATGGGTGATACTGATGATTGTTTCGTCCCGATCTAGTTCTACCAATGCTATAGCAGCATTTTTTAACACATCTTCCTAAGCATTTTGTGAACATGGGACGTGAGTTAGTGTTGGATTATAGGAGAATTATGATATCAACACTTGAACATGATAAATAATAGTAATAATCTCTTATTTCCTGATGGTTTAATGACCATTTATCTACTTAATTACCAACTTGGAGTCACCTTTGACTCTCAAGTGAGACATCGATATCTATAAATCAAATTCAAATCATGCAATGAGGGCTTGGTATTCAGACTATTGGTGGGTGAAACCTTATAATAATAGAAAGGAGTACGGTAGAACCACCTTTATTGGATAAATGAGAAAGATTCTCAACTTGAATTTGTAGAGATTTGGGTTTTCCATTATATTTCCAATTGGGATACTAGATGAACCATTTAAATACATTACCCACATTTGGGAAGAGTTTTAAACAGATAATATTTCTTCACCTGACAGTTTGGTACTCATCAACACTTCTTCCATAAAGTGATGTTTAACCAATAAATTTTTTTAAGGCCTTCACATTTATCACCTACAGTGGTACAAATTTAATGTCAAACTATTTTATAATTACCATACCCTGTGTCAAACATCCAATAAATATGGAACAATTCAGGATATATTTTATCGGGTTAATTCAAGAGATCAAAACGACCTCATGATGCTCCAGGTAATGCCTAAATTTATAAATTGAAAAATAAAATTCCAAATAGTTCTTCTTGATACATGAATACCAAGTATCAATGTCAATCATTGTTCGATTGAGATAATAAAGGTTTTTTTACTACTCGCGTCATTTTTATATACAATAAATGCACCCAATGACCATTCTAAATCCATTACATACAAAATGAGAATATTTACTTCAAATTCTGGAATCATTATTAGTGGTATCAAGTGATATTTATTGAGTCTTTCAAATGCTTCTCAGCAGTCATCAGTCTAGTGAAACACAACCCCTTTCTTTATCATCCTAGTAAAGGGAAAACATTTTCCTCTAAGGTTTTTTATGAAACATCAAATATAGGAAAGGCTTACTTGTAGTCCTCTCAACTCATTGAGGTTTCTAAGAGGTAACATAACTTGAATTTCCTTATCCTTCTCAGGGTTGGATTTTATTCAATTATACTGTACCATTAATTTGATAAATTTCCTTAAAGTAAAATCAAAATCACATTTCCTAGGATTCATCTTTAGACTGTGTTCTCGAAGATTTTTGAAAATGATTTTCAAATCGACAAGGTGACTAGAAAATTTCCATTATTTTACAACAAAATCATCAACATAACACTCTACATATTTTCCTAGTAATGTTTTGATGATGCGATGCATGCCACATTGATATGTGGTTGCAGCATTCTTCAAACAGAAGGTCATCACCCGATATTACAATACTACCTAGGGGGATAAAAGTGGTGGATTATTAATATTATAGAGAAATTCAGATTTTATTGTACCCTAAATATCCATACATGAATGATAGGGATTGATATCCAGCTATTTCATCAATCATAAGTTCTATGATCAGAACCAGGAAGTCTTCTTTTGGATAGTGCTCGTTAATGTCTCTGAAATCAATACAAACCTAAATCTGTCTATTTTTCTTCTTTAAATGGATAATTTTGGTCAGACAGTTTGGGTATTTAACTTTCTGAATGAATTTTTCTTTGATTATATTATCAAATTCAATATATTCATTATAATCATGAGTTAGATGTGTCCTTTAGGAAACCTATTTTTAACCAAGATAGTCTTCTGGCAATCCTAAGTGATGGGTAACCACATTAGGGTCTAGGACTGGATTCTCTTTGTAGTTCAAAAAAAATGTCCTGATGTTTTTTCAAAAAAAATATGTATAAAGATCCTATTCATCAGGGGGCATAGCTGCACTTATCGACATTGTTTTTGGATCTTCCTTTGTGCCTGGATTTATCTTTCAGAGTTCATCGACTGTGGTGGAGACTTCTTCCTCGAATGATAGAGGAGAAAATTTGTGGTCATTTTCTTCCTCCCATTATTTTCCTCTTCCTCTTCTTCTTTTTCCATGTCTATAAAATTTAGAGATGAAGTTAAATCATTAAATTTAGGATAAAGGTTGGTGTTTTGAGAACTGGCCTTCAATGGTGATATCATGACTTCCATAAGTTCGAAGGATAAAGTCATGACTTGCTAAAACTATGAGGATAAGGTTGGAGAATTTCATATGAGGTGTCACTTCCAAAGGAGGAATCTAAGATTTCTTCAACAACTTTAGGTTCAATTTATATAGCCAATATCATAAATATCATTAATCATATCTTTGAATTTGAGTAGATATTTTTGACATGATGATTGGTATCACATATTCTATATTTAGGTATTTTAATGGGTTAAATAGGGTCATTTACATACCATTTTGAGTATTAACCTGAATGACATTATCAGTTATGGGTTTCTTATTTTCTCGTAGGTACAATCCTACATCGATATATCGAGTTTCACAAGATTTAAATGGATATTTTTCACCATTTAATGTTCTAATCTGTCTACTACTATAGTATTTGAGGTATTAATTATATGATAAAGGGATCATTTCATAATAGTAAAACCAAGGCCTTTTTAGTAATACATTGAAATTTTTATCTTATTGGATGACCAATAACTCAGAATAGGACACCGTATCTCCAAATTAGGCTCTCAGCTTAACGCTTCCAAGGGATTTATGCTCTATTTTATAATACCCTTGTAGCATTAAAGAGGAAGTGGATAGATTATATTTAGTGTATCCCATTCAGATAAGTGTTCTGAAAGAAATGAGGTTGAAACTTGATCCATTATCAATGAAATATAAATGGATTTCTATGTCATATAATCATCCAAATACATACAGGGGTCTAATAAGTCCCTATATACCATCATTTTTGTCTTCCTTGGTGAATGAGATAACAACATGACATTATACAAGATCAATATATACATGATATACCTCATCAATATCAAATTTAGCTTCAAAAACTTTAGGGAATATAAAATCCTCCATAAGTGCTTCTCTTAAATATTTTGAAAAATTAAGAGAATCTAGAATTGAAAGCATTGACAAAACTACGACTGATTGCTTCAAGATGTCATATTTTTGGGTCAAAGGTTATGTTTTCCTATAGGGAACTATTCTCAAGGGGTAATTTTGGTATTTAACATGCCTTGGGTAGATTTTTTATCTATTTGAGAAGATTTGGGGGGAAATTTTTATACTATTTAATGAATTAGCCTCGGCCTACTCACCTGATTATGATAACTGGGTTTTCACCTATTCATAAATTTTTCATTCAAAATGATCAGTTTGAATTATTTTTCACATGTGTGGAGTCATTATATTTCTATCACTAAGCTTGTATAAGGGATTTCCTATGGGGTTTAGAAGCATAAAAAGATCTGGTAGGGATGTAGCTAGCATATTGTATTCGGTTGTGGTTGTTTCTCCCTCTATTTATTTGTCTCATGAAGCCTTGATTCATGACTCTACAATTTGGAATGGGGATCTAGGGTTCATAAAAGTACTCATCACTGGATAAGGAATCCATTATGGAATTAATGAATCTGAAGATAAACTATTCATCTGATGAGGACTCTGTTTGATGAGTCGGTGCATGTTTTACTGTTTTTTAGGGAAACATCTATTTTACCATTTGGTGGGGATACACTCATTCTCTTGAGACTGAAATCATGAAGTATGAGAGATTCAATGATAAATTTGTACTTAGTTCTATTTCATCCTACTAAATTTTATTTTCACCCTTTCATACATGTTGTTTCCTAGAAGATTTTCCTTTGGAGGGATGTAGTGTCGATAAAGTCGGTACTGTTACAGCAGAAGAGATTGGGGGAATAGTTGGTTGCTTCAATTTTGATAATAGAATATCCTGAGTTCATTTGATTTTATTTTGATTCATACAATAATTAAACTTATGCGATCTGTTTCTGGTGACTTCCTGTTATTCACCATCTTATTCTCGAATAGTGGTACAAATTCATGCCACTTTTTCTAGCAGTTTTCCTGGTTTCACTTTCCTGGAATCAACTATATTTTGTAGGATTTATTTGAAAAACAAAATCATGAATGGTATGCATAAATATTTGGTGAAATGGGAAATAATTCCGGAAATCTTCAAGACTAATTTGATCAAGTTTTCTAGGATCTGGCCGAATTAAGAGGTCATTTTCCAAAGCTATTAATAAATAGTCAGGAACCTGTTCATTTCAGAAGGACTAAGTTATATTATTATGGTCTTCAAAATATGAGAATTTTTTATCTATCCTTTCATCCCGATGATGCTTTTTTTCCTCCCTGGAGGGGATACTGGATGAGGTGTAAGCTACATAGTAGGAGTCGATATAGGTGCTAGTTTTAGAGTGATAGTTGTAGTTTATGCTTTTCTTATCCTCTTTCCCTAGGTTTATAGTACTGATATTGATTTTTATTTTCTTTGGAAGATATACTATTCCAATATTTGTGAAACTGCATCAAGATCACAGAACCCACACATATATTTGACTGGGATAATTGGTGTTCACAACTCTTTGTAGAATTTTTTGATGCAAATCTCCAAAAAATATTCCTATGGAAATTAAAAATTTAAGGAGTAAGTTAGACCCTTCCACCTGGAAATGAAGTCTAACAATATCTCATTTTCTCACTTATTTCAATTCAAGAGGTCGAGTAATATTGTCTTTTATAGTATTGAATTTAAATGGTAAATAAATCTTTGGTGTAGGTATTCCCATCCTTTGATTGACCCTATGGGTAAACTGGTGTACTAGAAAAAGGCTAGTCCTTGAAAGGTTCGAAAAAAACACCAGAACATGGTGGATTCTTCTGAAAACAATGTTCTCATCATGGGTACACACCAATATATATAATGTATCAAATATTGATTCAGAACTCTCGAACTATTTAATGTTGGAAATGTAGGATTTCCAAAATTAGGCGGGGTCAGTGTCACATCTACCCATTCAGGGTATGGTTTTCTTTTCGGTTGCACTAGTGCAATATTTACCTCCATAGATTCTAGTAATTTTTTCAATGACTAGTATTAAAAAGTGTTGTAGTAATGTACAACTGAGTGGGAGATAGCATAGGGGGCACAATAGGATGAACCAGATGTGCTAGTTCTATCTGAACTTATGCTTGAGTTGTCCAGTTGTACCTTGACTAAAATTGGTATGGTTTCTTTTCTAATAGAGGTAAATCTCAGTATTCAACTATCACTAGTTCCAAATATATTTGTTTTCTTTTTTTGGAATCGGGAAAACATTTTGAATCTATTTTCCCTATTATTGTAGTCTCCTCTTGTCAATATACTTCAATTGGAGGATTGAAATGAGGTTATGTTGGAAAAACATATCCAATAGGAATATGACCCTTGAGTAGTTTGGCATTATGCATTTATATCTCTCTCATTTCTATCTCATACTAATCCAATATTTCCTCAAGTGTAATAAGTTTGAAACCTGTAAGTAACATGTGGGATTAAACTGGATTATTTCCCTTTTTATTGATTGATTCCTATTGAGAGGGAAATGAATCATTTGGAAGAATCCAAAATTTTTTGGTAATCCTCTAATTTTTAGTATGCACACCTTCTTTAGAAATTTTGGGTAAGTAAGTATGTTGAATGGATATATGATCCTATTATTCTCCCACATTATCCTAACATATTGCAATATTGTCAGAAAATTTGATGACATTTACTGACACGCACTACATTGAGGTCATTTCATCAGTCTTTGAATAGTGGGATAGAAAATTTCTCAAGGAGTATCTTCTAGAATATCTATGATTTCTACGAGTGATTGTGATCTTTACAGGTCATTTTTTAGACCATTAAGGGAGATCTTACTATCTTTTAGGAATCTTTTCTAAGAAATCTTGTGAAAAGTAACCTTAAGGGAACCTATGGATAATTATTTTGTTCACGTCCTTGAAGAGTAAAATTTATCACGAGATGGGATGAACTATGAAAATTAATTTTTTGAAACATCTCCAAAATAAGAAAAGATTAATTTTCATTGAGGTGGAGGTAAAAATTCCCCCATCTCTGTGGGCCAAAGGTGACCTCATTCCACTTTTACAATGTTTTGGGCCTAATTCGCTGTCTATGAAGGTTGTGTTAAAAATTCCCCCATTCCTAATGGTTGGGGTTGCTCTGGTACTTCCATGGTTTCAATGGCTGTGGATTATCATTTAATTTTATGGATCTTTTTCCAAACATGGGTTGGATTCATGGTGCAGCCTTCACCTAAGCTACTTTCTACAGAATACATTTGCGATATTTTCAACATTTGCGCTATCTAATGATTATCTTCTCTTAAGCAAGAGGATTAATAAATATTTTCATATACCTAATGAAAAAACATGTTTATGTATTTCTCTCTTTTGTCATAATGTTTTTGAGAGTTTTGTGGGTCATTTATTACTTATCAGGCCATATATTACGAGAATGATTTAATTATTGAATACATCCTAGGTTAATTAAATTACATGATGTCACTCTTAGTAGGCTTTGTTGATCAGGGAGAAAAGTAAAATGAAATACCACATGTTCACCCCATCCGCTAACATGACATCTAATGGGGATCCAAGGATCAACTGACATAGTTCTTTTAACTCGTCAAGACATGCGTGTTGAAGATACCCTTATTTTTTTTCACATTTCAGGTGTTGTGCAAATAGGAGGGCCACCAAGTCAATTTAGTAGTGTATCTTTTCTATCACCTTGATGTGATTTGGGTATTTATCACAAGATAATAATTTTATTTTCAAATGAAAAATAGTATTCCAAATTTTTAGGTGAATTTATTGCACATAATCATCCAACAACACCTCTGGAATACTGAATTGAGGAGTGGATAAATCCCAAAACATTACTGGTATATTGTATTTTTCCAATTGTCTCCTCATAATAAATATTTCTCAATCATCTTTTGAAATAGGTTCCTCATCCATATCTAACAAAATTGGAAGTTTTCCCATTTATTTATTATAAAAATGGGTTTGGTAGGGATTTCCTCTATTTCATTATAAGGTAGGTGATCCAAGGAGTACATGAAGAATGACCATTAACTTGGGTTTTCTTCTAGTTGAGAAATAATATTTCAAGTCAATGATGAGAAATCAAGCATGATTGGCCTCATTTTCCCAATCACCTCATTAAAGGAGGGATTTCTTAAATTTGATTCATTAAGGGGAGTAATTTCTTGATGAAATGAAATGCCACCATGGGGAGGATTTTCACAATAAAAACCATCATAGGGAGGACTACAATCATGGTTTTATGTCTGCCTTCAAGGAGAAATTCAATAGTGTATACCATAGGGAAGACCTTTATGGTGGATAGTAGTAAGGGGATTAATTTCTTTTTGTTTGATCTTACGACCATGTGGATGGATACCATAAAAATCATCAAGATTGATTAGATTCTAAAAATGAAGTGATCCTTCATGGTAAGATGTTTGGAGAGGACCTATGGAACTGCTGGTATTATTATTACAGAGTGGACCATTACAATTTCCTCTAATAACTCTTTAATTTATTAATGGGGTAGTAGAATATTGGTCTACTATATATAGACCTATAAGAGATTCAAAAAGACCAGTATTTAGAAAATTATCTTCATAGACTATCTCTTCATTTCCTAATTACTTTTCCCAAGGCTTCTTTTTAGATGAATTGCTATGGAAAATTGGATTCATCTGCAATAGGTGATGGGTTTCATATATAGAAACATTTTTTTATTAGTTCCTATATTCTTTCTAGAATTTTATGACATATTTATAGAATTTAGGTACAGATATATGCCTACCCTAGAGTATCCACTAGATTATTCCAACAAATTCTAGTTGGAATAGGAATTTAGGCCTGATCTGGTTTTCCATTTATCATTGGATGTCCATGACCCTCTTGTATAGGATTAGGAATATGCATCTAAACCATGGTGACTTTTGAATTATTCAGTTGATTCCCTTCAAATGATGAGGAAGGTTTGTGTTCCTAACCCCTATTCACTATCGATGTTATCATTATATCCTGGGAAAATTTTGAAATATGGACATAGATAGATGCTTATCCCTCCATCATCACCAATATATAAGGAGTGACTTTGTCAGTTCGAATGGGAATATTTTCCCATTCTACAGCTAGATCATAGATATATTCCAACTCTTTTCCGCCAGTTATTTCCTGGATATGATGACAGTAATCACATGTGGAGGTAGATATATGATTTTTTCTTTTATTAGTAACTAAGATCTACCATATGGTTTCTATAGGTGCAACCAAACTATGTTGATGGAATTGATGGGTTTGGAAAAGTGTGTGTGCATGCTCATGGTTTACCACCAAATTTATCTAGTAAGATTCTTTAAATGATTTAAAACTCTGATGACTGGCTTGGTTGGTGTGGGAAGGTGTTAGTTCCTTCTCATGATTTTCCACCAAATTATTTTGGAGGGCTTCTTTAGATGGGATGTAGGTATGACCCTAATCCCAGAAAAATAGTCATTTCCCGTAGAAAACTATCTTGTATGGCTGATATTGTGTGACTTAGTATAGAATTACAAGAGTATCTCTCCCATCATACAAAGGGATTAAGGCCGCACGATGTTAGAAATGGTAGTTGTTGGAAGGATCCCTATGGTGGGACCCTTGTGATGTCTAGGTGAGGCCATCAGTGATCTTCCTATCAGCCTCCCTAATATGAGGGATAAATTTATTGCAATATTATGAGGAAAATATCTTAAAAATATTTGATTAAAAACCTATGTCATTTTTTATGGGCCAACAATCATCAATGAGTGGATGGATGACAGGATTACTTGAGAGGGGGGCTTGTTAAGCTGCCTCTAGGGTTGGGAGGGAACCGTTTTTTTGGTGCCCCCTCACGAGCATATTTGAGACCTGTAATTGGAGATGTTGGGTAGGTGATGGTGTCTTGTGTTTTGATGAGGGCATAGTAGTATATGAAAAATCTCTAGTTGGTTTAAAGGATTCCATTAGATTGGATTGAAGGGAGTTCTGGAAAATAGTGCCTCTAATACATGTGACAAATGTGGACAAGAATGCCCATCAAATAAGTATCTCAATAAGCAAAAACATACATAATTAATTTTTTTAGATCCATGTTTTTTGCCAACATTCATTGTGCATGATGGGGCCTAACGTTTGGGAAATATTGTCATCTTGGTTAAGTATTTACATTAGGTTTTCCATTATTATTTTTTACGTGAGGCTCATAAAAAAATGGTCCAATTTTTGATGGTGGGAAAAAAGGATTCATGTTGAGTTCACCAATTTTTGTTCCCCTTATAGTCTTTGTATATGAACTCATTTTGAGTTAGTATGAACCTGCTTTCCAAAGGTAGGTGGCCACTTGGATTTTTCCAATGATGCCTTCACAAATAATGTGGGCCAAGAGGATGGGAGGTCAAGCTCATAAAACCCTTTTTGTTGGATTATTGTCTACTTTGGGACTCTTTATAGATTTAAGATGTATTCATAAATCCTTTATTGAATCCCAAGTATGGAACAGGTCATCTCAATATTAAAAATTATTAGAATGTGTTGACTTTATAATCATCTATATGTATCTGAGGTTCCCCATCAACAGAAACATCTGTATATATCCATGGTTCCCCATCAATGGTATCCTTTTGTAAATTAATTATAGATTCTTATTTAGGTTTTGGGGGATTCATTAAAGTATTATAATATCAATAAAATAGATTTAAAAACTCATTATTTTTAAGGTTAAACCTATATTTGGTCATGTATTCATTTTATATAATTTATTACATCACTTTTGGGCTATTATTAAGCCATAATACATACCGTATTTAAATTTTACCCAAAAATTTAATTGTCTCATAAAATTATGAAAAAATAACCATTGGATAATTTAAAAATGATAATTTAAGAAAAAATGTTTATTTTATCAAAATAATTTTCTAAATATGAGAATTTACACTTTTAAATAAAAATCCTTATTTAATGAAAAATATTGGTTTTTACAATAATAGCAATTTTCTAACCCTTATAAAGATTACATTAGTCTTCATTAAATTATATTATAATTTTTATATAAATATATATTATTAAAAAAAATATGAAAAAAAATGTTTCCATATTATATAATTTATCAAAAGTAGTGCTTTAATTAAAATAATATATTTTCTAAAAATACAATTTTGGTTTTTTTGTATCAAAATATAATTTTGATCAACTCATATATAATTGTATATATAAAGTAATAATGAAAATGAATAAATATAATAATTTTTTTATTACAAAGTTAACATAAAAATTCATACTACTAAGTTCTAGATACATAACCCCTTATTACACAAGCGTACGTCCTATGGGTAAGGTGTGTGATAGTGCCACTTTATTGGGGTGGTTCGATAAATATGGTTTTGGCCATGATATTGATAAGACTAAAATTATCTCATAAATGGTTCCATTCATGTTTCATCTATATAATGTCATCTTGGTATTGGTCGAGGGAAAATCCATTTGAGGCAATCTCCCTCGAAAGCTTTGATAAATGGGCTTTTAGGGTATGATCCTACTGGTTGAGGCAACCGCTTCTTCCGTTTACATCAATTAGACATTATAATAACCCTTAATATATAATAATATTAATGATCACTATAAAATTACTATATTATCAATAGTTAATATGCATAATGATATTTTAAATTTGACAAACAATATTTTATAACAGTCCAAAATAACCAAAGTAGTGCATGTATTTTCGATAACTGCATTACTTAATAAGGTATTTATTAATTAAAAAATGGAATTTTATTTTTAAATGTTCAGTTCATTACACTCCTCCATGTTATAACTGGTTCCCACTAATTTTCTTTATTATTTGATTCTACCTCATTAGAGGCATCATCAATTTTGTAAGCTAACACCACTGGATATGAAGTCTTGATATAATTATCAGAATCCAAAAACATAATTCAAATAGAAGAATCTAGATCAAGTAGGTCAAATAAGTTATAAATGGGTATTTAACTTCTCACATTCCCTTCAGTAGTTTGAGAAAAATCATTAATCCCTTTAGAATAGGCTTTAATTGAGAAAGAAATTGTTGTAGGAGTTCTCATCTTATAATCATTAGGGTATGCCATTTTAGGTGCACCTGGTTTGGCTATGCTCATAGCCTAAAAAGGTCCAGCATCATTCACAATTACAATAAGTCCTTCTAGGGAAGAAGACTTATACTAGACCATTTTTTTCATCCCCCTTGGATTTGGGTGTGTCATCCTTATGAGAAAATCCATGGGTTCTGAACCCATTATCCTTGGATGAACTGCCTCCATGAACATTTCTTCTAACTTGTTGACTTCCATCCAATTAAAATTTTATATCCATTGTCCTATCATTGGGCATGACTTTATCATGTGTTCCCCTAAAAAGTTTAATCCTAATTTTATAATTCATCATCAATAACCCTCATCTATCCTAATCCAGGGATGAAACACCTACGCAAGCCTGGATAGGTCTAAAGCAAGGGCTCTATTTAAACTGCTTCGTTGAAGAGACATCAAGAATATTAAATTTACATTTAGCTTTAGTAGAGGCCATTTTATGCTCTTGAAATGATTAAATGTCCACATTATCTTGTGAAGTTATTTAACTGTTTATTCAGACATCATCAGAGATAGAATTAGGTTGATCCTTTTCAAAACCCTTATTCAGTGTATCTTTCAAAGAGACTCATGTAAGTGTCAGCCTTTTATAACCTTCCAGGTCATCTAACGGCCCAATTGGATTTTCCAATTGAAAAATATTTCTATAAGGAGTAATTTCAACCTACTCTTGAATCAATGACATGGAAACTAAATCAAATCCCAGTTTAATATCAGCAACTATGAAAATATTTTCATGATCCTCATTCAAATGAATAGTGAAAACAATTACATTAACCCCTTTGGATCATTTCCCATGCTCTTTGGACGGACTAGGCATATTTTCATTAAGAATTATTCTAGTTGGAAACTTCTTGTTGGTTTATCCACAATCCAACTCATTTTTAGACACCAGTAATGATTTACTCTTCCTTTTTCTATCTAAAATCTATTTCTTCATGAAATTTATAAGCTTGTGGCCAATAGTCATATAGAAGGAGAAACTTACATTAATCCTTTTTTGGTTCTTTTAATAATGACCAATAGTTTTAATGTTAGATAAAAACCATGATATCTATTCATACAAAATACTCAATTTAATTTTTCCATCATTTGTAGAGAGGAAAAAATTATCAATCAGTGGATTAGAGAGATCAACCACCACTAAAATTCGAACAAAATATTTAGACACCCAAGTGGTTCAAGACACATCCCTCCCCATCAATAATTATAATCACTCCCTGGACCTATTTTATTACAATACATGGCTTGAAGGCTGATAGGCATAATGGTCTTAGA
The DNA here is from genome assembly GCA_963277665.1 of Viscum album. Taxonomy (NCBI): domain Eukaryota; kingdom Viridiplantae; phylum Streptophyta; class Magnoliopsida; order Santalales; family Viscaceae; genus Viscum; species Viscum album. The sequence goes on along the minus strand of OY728119.1, from coordinate 160,809,272 downwards.
ACTAGGGTGACCTGAATGTCAAAGCATGGTTTCTATTTTCATGTGATGCCTATAACATGTCATTCCAATCGTCATTAGCCACACATTTCTACCAAAGTCATTTCACCTCTAGTACTATTCACAAGTGTTTTATTACACATTTCCAAAGTTGTTACATCATGTTGTTTTGATGCACCATGACAAGGAACCCCTCCATCCTATAATGGAATGTGGGGGGAAGGTTGGATGATAGGTGTTATCACACTTATCTATCTTTTAATTTTCCACCCTATAATGCTTGTATAGCACCCCACTACACCATAAACTTGTTTCTCCACTCCATCAGACTAGTCCCACCACACTGAGAGTCACCTGGTAGGGAACCCCATCCATCCCACATTGTAGGATTGATGACTTGTTGATAGGCATTAGTGCACTCATCCCTCTTTCAAGGTTTCATACCCAACAACGCCTACATATATCCATGCTAGTGATGCTTGCCTAATATGCCAATCTGAATCCTTATCCTACCATGTGTCTACGTAACACGCTATTGATATCCCAGAGGGCCTACATGAATGGCTCAAAGAACCAAGTGACTCGAAATCCCACTGATGAATAGTGACATAGTTACTACAGTATAACTACAGTAATTGCATCTTCCAGGGGGTTGAACTCTAGAAATTGTTGATGTCAAGTAGGAGCATGTACCACTCAGGATTATGCTCATTATCATTATTTTTTAATAACATATTATTACTAAATTTTAATTAATTATATTTTAATAAATTACATAATATTAATTAACAATTCTTTTTATTAATTGATATTAATAAGTAATAATTAGTATGAATTAATATTTACTTATTATTAAAAAATATCATTAATAATAATTAAATAATTATTAATTAGTAACTAAATAATAATTTTAAATATATATTTGACAGAGGGGTTTTGTTTCAAATCCCAACTCAATGTTTTTATTTACCTAATAATGTAATATAGTGCGATCCCAGGGTCGATCACTCGAGGAGGCCACTCACACAAAACTATCCTTATATTATCGCTATTTATATTCTACATAATATACTAATATAATGGGGGTTTGGATAGCATCTAATATTAATGTATAAATACAAATGCATGTAAAGTTAAAAAACACAAAGGATAGACCGAAGTTTGTAGAAGAATAGTTTTTCTTAGGAGTATATATAAATGAGATAATTATTATAAAAATAATATCAATATTATATTAAATGGGGTGATCAAGACCTATCACACCATAACTTACTTTTTTGAATTATTATCATGCCATACTAAGAACTCTTCATACAAGGAAATACCCTTCCTAAATTCGATCGGGAGAACTCTTCATGAACCAACATTATTCAAGCCATACTTCAACATATGCTTGAATCAAAAAGTGAAGGTAATGATGATTGATAACAAGGAAGAACTCAATGGTAGAGAAAATGGAGAAAATGTTCATCGTAATCAATTTAACCACCATTAAAATTCTTATAATATAATAAATAAATAACATTAAATCATAATAACACAAGAAAAACTACTCACTTCCTTGAAAAATAGTGATGTTATTTCTCAATTTTCATAGAGATGATAATCACATGGAGGGAGAAAACATAAATAGAAAATAAAATAGGATAAATAGATGAAGAAGACAAATTTATATTAGAATGAAAAGTTACACCAAAAGAAAATTGAAGTTACCGTCGCACTATCATCTGAGCTAGAGAAAGTCGGAATCCTTTTATAGTAGATTGGAGGGTGATTTTTATAGGTAATAGCATCACAAAAGTAGAAAATTTATTTATAATGTAAGTGTTTTAATGTTGAATATTTAATAAATAATGTAAAACACACAACTTTGGCATTTCTAACATCGATTATTAAAATATCCAACATTAAGATTATTTTCCAGAATGTTTTTAACATTCTTTATTTTAAAAACTGATGTTAAAAAGTGTGTTTATGTCACTGGATATTTAAAAACCAAACATAAAAATTATTATGAAAAAAATTAATGTAGATTATTAAAATAACAAATATTAAAAATAAAATCATAACACATAAATTCAATTTTTTTGCTTCACGCTCATGCATTTAAACTTTCCTGCTTACAAATGCATCATGCTAATCATTAAAATTTCATTTTTTTTGCATCACACTCACATATTTTTCATTCATGCTTATAAATATATTATATTATACAATATTTCCTCTATTTCTATACCAAACATTAATTTACCCCTCTATCTTTAAATCTACTTTTCACACATGATTTTCTCCATGAAAAAAAGTTCTCATCCATTTCGCATTCATAGATTACAAATCATAGATTGAAAATCATGATTGAATATTCATTTAGAAGATGGAGAGGGTGGTTTCAGTGATAGAAATAGTGACAACAGTTTCTAGGATGATGAAGAAATTTTTTTGAACATTATGATTTATCAAATATCACTACATATAGGTAAAATCTATGGAATTATTTATTTTACTCTCCTGTAATTTTTTCCAAAAATTTTTATTAATATTTCTTATTATGATCATTATATATTGGAGTGACCATTAGTTTTTCTAGTTTTATAATTTTAAAATAATTATTCTATCATACAAAACATTGATTGTTTTTGGTCCTCTAAGAAAACATATAAGGTTATGTGTTCTCTCATTATTTTCTAAAAATAAAAAAAATATTTATTATTTTGGTTATTTAAAAATCAATGTGAAAAAATATCTTTCACAATAATAATTTAAAAATTGACATGAAAATTATTTTCAAAACCCTTATTTAAATAACCAATCTGAAAAATTATATAAAAAATTACATTCTAATAATAAACGAAATTGTAAATGTTTTTAACATCGATTTTAATAACTGGTGTTAAAATTATATTTAACATGTCCACTCCCATAGATCAAAGCTTATGCAACACCTACTTTTATCATTGCTAAACAGACGGTGTTGATAAAAGGGATACATTTGTCAGTGCAATCTAAAAGCACTGATAAAGGTAACTTTTACCAGCGCTAAAAAAAAGTGGTGATAAAGGTGAGGCTTTTATCAGCGTTTTTTTAGCACTCATAAAGATGGATCTTTATGAGCTCTATTCTTAGCACTAATAAAATCTTTTAATAAAAAATATTATCAATATGTACAAAATTATCATATTTATATTCAAAAAATAATGTTCATTTACATACATTAATTAAAAAATGTATGTATAAAATTAATATAAATATGATATATTAATATATATATTTTTTAATAATTATAATATATATATATATATATAATGTTTAAAAAAAGTATTTATAAAATTATAAATAAATATATATATATATTTAAAGAATTTTAAAATTGTAATAAATATATTTAAAAAAATTCATTTAAATATATATATATATTTAAATAATATATATTTATTATATTTAAAATTATATATAATTATATATATATAATTATGTACAAATATTTATATCTATATATTTTTAAATAAGATGTATATTACAATAAGTATATATGTATATATATGTGTGTGTGTATATATATTAAAGTAATATATAAATATGATTTATATAACTTCTAATAAAAAATAAATCTTATTTTCATAATTTTATATATATAAAATTATCAAATTTAGATTAGTCAAAATGTCTAATAGTATATGTATATACATTAATTAAAAAATGTCTATATAATTAAAATATGTATAATATATTAATATTTTATTTAAACAATTATTTTATATATAAATGAATATATTTATTTACATATATATTTATATTGATATTAAGTAATTTAAAATATATGTACATTTATAACTGCATGTATGTATTTGCATGTGTGTATATATATGTGTGTATATATATGTGTATAGATGTGTATGTGTACATATGTATTTTTCTAATTCACATAACTATTAAAAAATCAATTTTTAATATTTTTGTAATTAATTTAATTTAATTTATTCATTTATTGTTATATATTCATTAATAATTATAAAAATTTATTTATTCAATTTGTAATATTTATTTATACATATATTTATTTACAATACATGTAATATTTTCAATAGGTTTATAATTTATATGAATAATATTTATTCATTTTTATTTATTAAGTTTTAACATTTAAAATATGTCTTAAATTTATATAATTAATCTATTTAAATAATTTTTTTAATAATTTTTCAATTTAAATATTTAATTTATATAAATAATTTTTAAAAAACGTATTTATGGAATTATAAAAAAATAAATATATATTTAAATAATTATAAAATTATAATAAATATATTTAAATAATAAATATATTTATTATATTTGTAATTGTATATTAATAAATATATATATTTATATAGATATTTCTATAATTATATATAAAGAATTTTTAAATGTATTTATTTATAATTATAATTATAAATAAATACGTACATATTTAAAAAACATCAAAATTATAATAAAAAAATTTATTTTATTTATAATTATATATTTATAATTATATATAAATACTTTTAAAATATACTTATTTGTAATTATAATTTTATATATATTTAATTAATTATAAAATTATAATAAATATATTTAAATAATAAATATAGTTTTTTTAACAGGTCTAAGATCAAGCACAAAGACCCAATCCCTTTTAATAAATTAAAAAGATACAAAGATGTGGGTGGTACAGTCAAGAAAAATCACAGCAAGCAGAAACAAAAGGTGTAACCAAATAGGTCCCAAGAGAGACTAAAAGTCAAAATCAGTTGCATGGGTAAGGTTAGGGCCTTGCTAGCCCCTACGATGCGGGGATCTTCCATGTGGATGTCTTCCTCATTTCTATGTCTTCACCCCTCGCTAAGGTCCAAGGTAGTCATCACTTGAAGATGAATCATCGTCCGCTTTAACCCTATCAGTGGAGGCCACATCATGAACACTTCCTTGCATCTAATGTCCAGTCCCCACTCCCATGGATCATCCAAAATCCAGAAATTCATATTTATCCTTTCCCTTTTCGAGCTCTAGATTAGAAAAATCAATCACTCCAAAAGAATTTGAATTGGGGATTTGAACCTTGTTCAAGTTACCATGTTTAATGGCCAAAGCATTTTTAAGTTGTCATTCTAGACCTAGTCTTGTGGGTGAGATGATGGAGGTACTTGAATTATATGAATTCTAGTTTGTGTATCAAGTCTCAATGAGCCACCCCTACCTTTATCACAACCCATATAGAGATTATGAGGTTTCCAATGAACCAGCACTTGAGCACTTTTACAGCCACCCATCATGTGTATCTAATCATCATTCTTATCACTAGTCTGATTAGTATCCGGAGTAATGTTAATATCAAAAAATTAGTAGTAAGAGTCCTCTTAAACATTTTAAATAATAGTTATTTTTCTTACCATCTTTATAATCGAAACATATGTGTTTGAATCCTTTATCAGATCCTTCTCCAAGGCATTGTCATACATTTGTTATACTTGAGTTCCAGTTCGATTCTTTGAACATGTAGGACTCTCATTATCCAATTTTTTCTTACCCTTATGCGATGTTGAAGAAATCAATTTTTCTTGAAGTGGATGTTGATTATCTATCTCTTGTGTGGCCATTTAATAAGAGGATTTCCCTTCCACATCTTCCTTAGAGAGCTCATTCCTACGGGACATAATCTATCCCATCTTGTGGAAAGATTCTCCTCCACGCTTAAATATCCCCAAGTTGACCTATGAATTCGCTCCTCTATGAGATAAATCGTGACCTGTATTTTTATCACCACCTAACATATGAACCAATTTACCACCAAGAAATAGGGCCTAACCATCCCTTTTTATTAATGGTTCATCAGAAAAAAGTTCCTAATTGCATTTCCCTTACTCAACCAACTCATCCTATGATTTATTAGATCGTTTCCCATTGAAATCCCTTGATCATACACAAAGGGAATTTGAAGAAACCACACCAGGGCATCTCTTCACACCAGTCCCCATAGGATCTATAATAGGATTGTTCAACAACCTAGCCTTTGATGTCCCATCACTATAAAACGAATGATCCCCCATCTTATAACCGTATTCATAGCTAAGATTACTTCCCACTAAGAGCTCATGATTCTTTACTTCTCTATCTTGAATCATCTCCTGAATAACATTACTTGGTGATTTAGAATTCAAAATTTTCCTCTTTTTTAAACATGAAGTTTCCTCATGCCCACACATAGAGTAGTAATTACAAATAATGAATATCCTTCAATATGATGAATCATGGCCTATTACCTTGAAATCCAAATAGAATTGATGAATTTTTTTCATATTCAATTATCATCTCAATCTCATCTTCATTGGTGTAAAGGAAAACATTATCAACCATTGTAGAGCACAAGTCTGCTTCCATAAAAAATCGAGCATAGTGCCTGAATCTGGATGCCTCGGTTTCTTTGTAAATTTTAATTGGAACCCCTAAAGATAGTTCAATATTGTAGAGGATCATAGGGTGAAAAAGTATCCAGTTTAGACCAAATACCTTGACCCATATTTGAACAGGGGAGTTACCAACTTTCAAGGGATTGAATTTGTGATCCCATTCACAGATGTGTAGGACTCCCGACTTGATAGAAATTGAACCACAACCTTAATCCCTCATATTAAAGTTATCATAGGATAAGATCATGTGATAGAACCCACATCCAATTGAAACACATTTCAAGATCTCACAAAACCCTACAAGTACCGCTGATCTCCCTGAACCCTACTACAATCACTACTCTCGATCTTCTGTTACTTTCCCGATGAATCGACCATCATCAAATATAAGGTATGTTATTTACTATTTTGTTAGAACCTCCGGATCTATTCTTAGACTGTCGATTAAGTTTTTTCCTATTTTTATGTGTCGTGTAGCCACATACTACACCCCTTCACTACATCACACCACAAATCATGATTTCCACGACACCTGGATTCTATATAAAACACATCAAATCCCATCCTTGTCCTCTTCTTCTTCCTTGCCTTTTTTTCCTTTCCCTGGTATGGATTTTGTGACTTTAAACTTTTTATAACATGATTTTAACTTGATTTTTCTTATTTAATTTATTTTAATGGAATTATAGGGGTTTATGTAGACTTGTTTTGGTGATCTAGTGTGGTACCTTTTGAAATAAATGGGTTTAAGGTAGGCTTCTCCATGAATTTCTTTTTAAATTTAAAACCATGATTTATTATAGTATATAATAATTTTTTAAATTGTTTTATGAATTATATAATGATTAATTAGTGGATTTCACCCTATGATGATAATTTTCCTTGGGTTTTCATTTTATATGAAATGGGTTTCCACTCAAGTTTTAATATATAAAATTGGTTTTCAAATACCATGAACCCCTATTGCTTGATTAAATTCTTTATTGGATCTTTTTTATTTTTTTCTAAATTATAAAAAAAAATTTGTTCTTTATGATCTTAAAGGGAGGTGACTCGTTTCTTTAGGAAAATTTCTTACAATCGAAGGATGAGATTTTATTTTTTATTGTACCTTGAAGGTTAATGTTTTATTGAGGTTTTTTGTGGATATTTTTTTAGTTATTTGGATTTGGTTAGAGTTAAGAGTCATTTATGAAAGAATGTAATGTTTTTAAAGGATTTTATAATTTATTTTTATGTGGTTTTATTTTCAAAAGATGTTTCCAAATTCCCAGTTGGCACTTTGAAAATGGGGTTTTCTTAAGATAAATTTTTTCTTCAAATAAGAAATTTTAATATAACTAGTTCAATGTTTGTTTTAACTAGTGATGTGATATTACACCTCTATAGGTTTGTGAATCATCTTTAATAATAAAATGATATTTCACCTCTTCACTAGTTTAGTTTGTTTTCCTAACTAGTGACATGAGACAACTCCCCTCTATTGGGTATGTTTTCATCCTATCTAGTGACCAGATACTACATATCTCCACTAGTCCATTTTGTTTTTCTGATGATTATCATGATAATAATTCTTTTTATTAGTTTAGTGCGTCACATAGACATTAGTTTTTAATTTTTTTTTCTTGAATGAATACTATTGCTTCCTATATTTTTATAATTTTATACTACTTTATTGGATGATATTGCAGCCTATATTTTCTTATTTTTCATCTACTTTAGTGGATACTATTACTGACTATATTTGTTCAGGTTTTTTGTTTATTGGTTTCATTATCATTATAGTTTTTTCATGATTTTAAAAGTACTGTTTTATTATTCTAGTGAGTTCGTTAACTTGGTTTAAAATGTTTATTTTATTCCCTTAAGTTAAATATAAGTGTATTGTAAAGAATGGATTGAAAACTATTTCTTTTTAAAAAAAAATGGAATTGCATCAAATTTTTTTTAAATCAATGTTTTTTTAAAAGAGTGTATTATTTACATTGGTTAAAAATAAATTTAAATTATGACCTAGTGTGACTTGTTTTATGAAAAATGAACATCTTACTTTCATAGTTATATTTTCAAACTAATATAAAAAGGATTTACTTTTAAATTCTATCAATGGGTTTTTTAAAAGAAACATATTTTTCAAAGTTAATAATTCATATTGAACAAATAAAAATAGAAAATAAATTCTACATATGGAATATAAGTATTTAATCTTAAAAATATAAATATTCCTAAAAAAATGTGTAGATTTTGACAGAGAGTGAATATTTCATATATTTAGAGATATAAAAATGTATTTAGAATGACAAGATTAGAAATATGGAAAAATACTAAAATACATAAATTAGAGTTGGAATAATTACCTAAATACTCTTCTTCCTGATGAACTATTGATGAGGAAAGTAATCAGACCATAATATTGACCAAAAATATCTAAAAATCAGTTTGGAGTACTTCATGAGTCATTATGGAAACATGAATAACTAAATTTCTGTATTCATGAATAATATGAAACAATATATTTATAAATAAATTGGTAAAATAAAAAGATTAATGGAAACATGAATAACTAAATTTAAAAAATCAAAATTTTAATGGAATCATCAGTATTATAATGAAAATGAAAATAAATGAAAAATATCATTCAAGTGATGGTGAAATTCACCCATATTTATGCCCTATTTTTATAATGAAGCTCCCATAGCATAAGATATAATCCTGGTTAATATATATCAAATAAAAAATAAAATATACAAAAAGTGTACAACATCAATAAAAATTAAAATTTGAGGACATTCTCTTTTTTGGATAGCATGAATTCAAATTTAAGTGTCATAAGATATCCATCATAACGCCACTCATAAAACCTTAGCCTCAAAGGAAGATAAGCGCTACTAAAATTATATCCTTAGACCAAAAGTCTTTTCTTTTACATGGAGTAATTGAAGGATTTCTTTGAATGTTGAAACTATAATGGATGTCTTAGCATGAGTGTGTGTAAGACCATATAGCTATGACTTCTCATAGTTGCCCCAATCAGGGAGCCCCTTGTAGGCATCAGATAGTTGTTGATGATTTTTTAAACTTTATAAAGCAAACTAAGAAATGTTGTCCAGTGCTTTTCCAACTCCCTAACCTGGGAAAATTTAGATTTAAGGAGCCAATTTTCATCCTCATCATCTTCATCTATCAAACAGTTATTATTTCATTTTTTTTCCAGGACTCATCCCCCGTATCTTACGTAAATGCACATATGTTTCTTGAACTACCCTAAGTAGTAGTCATCCAAAACCAGGTACCGGTAATCATTGTGGATTAATGTAGAGGATAACACCTACAACCAGTGGAGTTTTTATTTTCATAAAATAAATTACCCATTTTCTTCAAAGCATTCTGAAATTATTTGAAAAATTCAAATGTTGGTTTCCCAGCATTTGAAATCCCATTTTGTGTATTTATTTATTTTGTTAAATATTAATTTTACCAAATCAAATAGGATGGATATGAATTAAAAATGGATGGATTCCAATCATATGAAAAAATAGTGTGAATATGGGGTAAAATAGTTCATCAAATTTGAAAAGGATCATGCATATGACCCTTCCCAGATCATTTGGAAGGGTCATATACAAGAATAATTAGTCTAGGGGATTTGGAAGAACACATAATCTATAAAAAAATAGATAAAAGTTATAAATGTTGGAATAAACATGGGGAAAAGTGAATGTAGCTGGTTACTGGGATAACACTATGTCTTATGGATCATATGATTTGATTACAAGTGTGTAAGATAAAGAAGACCATATCAAGGTTGTGATTATAGTTTTGAATGATGATGAAGATCTTATTGAGGAAACAACAATGACAGTTTAAGATGAAATTCATGATTGTCCAAAATTGATTGAAAAATAAATAGTTTTGTAAAGACATCATTATATGTTAGTTGTACTAAATATACAGCATTTTCAATCATAGTGAATATGTATATCATAAAAGATGGAAGTGGGTGGAGTGATGCTAGTTTTACTGAACTACTAGCTCTCTTGAATGATATGATCCCAGAAGATAATGAGGTTCCTAGATGAACATATTATGCTAAACGAATACTATGTTCAATGGGTATGGTCCTTGAAATAATACATTCATGTCCAAATGAATGTATACTATTTCAAAAGGAACAAAAATAACCTATAGAATATCCAAAGTGTGGTGTTTCTCAATACAAGAAAGATGAATTAGGTTCTATAAAAGTTTTATGGTACATTCCAATAATTATGAGGTTTATAAACCTATATAAAAGTGAAAATACTACAAGTTAATAGACATGGAATATAGATACATGAAATAAATATGGGAAACTTTGTCACCCAACAGACTCTCCTTGACAGAAGATAATTGATCATGAGTATCCTTAATTTGGAAACGAACCAAGAAACCTTCATCTTGTGCTATGTATAGATGAATTAAATCTTTTGGGTTTTCAATGCATCACTCATAGTACATGTCTAGTTATGTTGGTAAATTATAACTTTCCGCTGTGGTTATGCATGAATTAAAAATATATTATTTTATATCTACTTATATTAGGACCAAAACAACCAGGTAATGATATTTATGTTAATTTGGCTCCATTGATCAAATATTTGAAATTATTATAGGATTCGGGTGTTACATTGTATGATGCTTACAAAAATGAAGATTTCATGTTGAGATCCATATTGTATAGAATGATAAATGACTTACCTTCTTATGTATTTTTTTTAGGATATAACATTAAAGGAACTCAAGGGTGTCCCATTTTTGAATAAGGTACATAGTCAGGTAGGTTGAAATATTCATTAAAGACTTTATTTCTAGGGCATCAAAGATTTCTACCCCGTTGACATAAGTACCGATCTTGGTCAACATCATTCGATGGGAGTTCAAATGAACATAAAACACTATCTCTACTAGCAGGTGATAAACTATTTGAGAAAGTAAAATATATGGAAACTTATTTTGGTAAACCATTTTTGAAAAACCATACAAAAATCAGTTGGAAAAAGCAATCAGTTTTTTTTGAATTAACATACTATAATTGTTTGTATGATATGAATTTTCTTGATGTTATGTATGTTGAAAAAAATCAATGTGATAGCATCATTTTAATGTTACTAAATTCACTTGGAAAAATAAAGTATGGAATTATGGCTAGGTTGGACTGATTGAAAGGGGAATACAGGAATAGTTGGTGCTAATGAAGGGTGAAAAATGGAATTTTCTTCCTCTAGCTACTTACACTCTATCCATGTGGGAGAGATATTAGTTTCAGGTTTCTTGAATTATGTAAAGGTTCCATAATTGTATTCATTGAATATCAATAATATCGTATCAATGAATGATTTAAAGTTAAAGGGTCTAAAATCACATAACTACCATGTTTTTATGGAAGATCTAATGTTTATAGCTTTACATTGCATTTTTTCTAAGAATATTTGTCATACATTAACCAATATTTGTTTCATTTTCAAATATATATGAAACAAAGTTATAGACACAACGCAATTTCCAATTATGGAAAAGGAAATTTCCATCACATTATGTGAATCAGAATTGTTCTTCCTGTTGACATTCTTTAATATGATGGTTCACTTTATGGTTCACTTAGTAAGTGGGATTTGAATATGTAGTAATGTACATTATAGATGGTTGTACCCTATTAAATGTTATATGAATATTTTTAAAGGGTATGTCAAAAATCAAAGTTAGCCATAAGGTTGTATTGAGGAGTGATATATTGTTGAGGAAGCCATTTAATTCTATACAAAAAAACATATATAGTGTGGAAATAATTGGTCTACCGAAATCTCATCATACTGGGTGGCTTATGGGTGAAGGAATATCTGGAATATTTGTTGTCACAATCACTATTAAATATTGGGAATAGAATCAACTTTATGATTTTCATAACAGTTTAGAGGTTTCCCCATATATTGAAACCCAAAAAGAAATTTTTAGGTATTTGAATTCATCAAGGTCTTAATGTTGGATATCAATTACACATAATCAATAGTTTATAGAATGGTTTTTAGACCATATTTTTAAGGATTCAGATGAAAATACAGATTCAATTTTATAAAAACTTTGATGGCTAGCCAAAGGACCGAGTTTGCATGTATTATCTTATAACGGTTATGTAATTAATGGTTATGTGTTATATATAAATAAACATGATAAATAAGTACAATGAAAAATAATGGTGTAAAACTTGTGGCTAAAGCAATACATGTATCTTGTACCAAGGATAGAAATTCAATTTAGGAGAATATGTCATACTTTGACATCATCAAACAAATATTGGAGTTAGATTATACAATATTCCTAGTGTCAATTTTTTAATGCAATTGGATTGATAAATGGATTTATATTAAAATAGAAGAATTAAGATTCATGAATATTTATTTAATTAAGGAAGGGTACAAAGACGAACTATTTATAATGGAATCACAGGTAGTACAAGTATTATATGTTCCAAATCCCACAAACTGAAAGTGTTCAATTGTTCTGTTATCAACCAAACCACTGAAGGGTCATATGAAAATTAAAATGTGAATGATCCTTTCATTGTGAGGTCACAATCATTTCACATTAGTCCCAATATAGACTGGTTCTTTTATGTCATAGAAGACCACAATGAAGGGATTTTGATACTAAATAGAGGGGTTAAATCCCATTAAAATTTAATAAAAAGAGATTTTAATAATCATGTTTTATTTTAATTTTTTTTGTAATATGAACCATGTTACCTAATATTGTTATTTGTTCACTTATGAATTTACGTAATCTAAACTAAATGTTCAACCACTTCTACAGATAAGGACTTTTGTATGTTTTGATGCTCCCAGTCTAAATAAATAATGGGTTTCTCAACCTATAGGTGATCTCAATGCAGGGGAAAAACAACCTTCTACACATGTTGATTCTACCAATCTAGAGGAAAAAAATATTAATAATTTTGATCCTGAAGAAATGTTAGATGATGAATAACCTATGTCCTAGAAAAATTAGGAGCACCATAGTGTGATAGTGTTAGAAGAAATTATTAAGGAAAGAAACAAAGGCATCAAACATGAGATTGGATGGAATGGACATAGCCATGCGGTCAACCACAACATGGCCATGTTCATTAGGTTTATTGGAATCACCACTTGGTAGAATTTCCAATTCATATAGATTTGGGTAACAATTTTGTTCCCACACTTAAGATGCTAATTTGGGAATATATTAGGATAACATTGTGATATCCTTTCTTTATTTTACTAAAAACTAAACAATGAAACATTGAATTACTCTCCATTATCCCTTGCAGAGTGTATTTATAGTAGATTACTCTAAAAGGAAATTTATATTAATTGTTACTGAAAAGGATCATAGTGGCTTTCACATAATACTTAAGAAGTTTCATATCAAATATACTGAAGGGAAAATAAACTCTCACCCATCATAGATTTATGCACACCTAATAAGACAAGAATCCTGGGATGTTTCTACTGGTCATTATGAGGATAAAAATTTTCAGGTACATTTGGATCATAATACATTATTTGAAAATATTTGTAATAATCACTTTGATTAAGAATTGTTAATTTATGAAACAATAAATAAGTCCTAAAAATAAGAAACAGATAGAAAAACCAACGTACCCTTACTGTAAAGCAAGGATGGGGTAAACTTTACTTTAAAAAAATGGTATGTATTTTAAATATACCATGATAATTTTATGTGGCATGAAACAAAAACATAATTATATTCCTTTGTTTATATGTAGATTTATAAATCCAAATCCAAAGCCACTTCCATCCTAGATCATGTGATATGGGAGAAGGAATGTATAAAAAAAATGAGATATTAATAGATTAAAACACACAAAAAGTGTGGGAAGTATGTGTAAGTTTGACATAATAAAAATATTATTTAAATCAGTAAAACATAATAATGATTAATTATTTATATATATTTGTTATCTAAATTAGACACATGAATCATCATCAGTTGTACTAGATGAAAAACTATAATCAGTGGTATTCAAGCGGCTAGAACAGTATGGCCGTGCCAGTGGTGCAGGTTTTGGGGTGACACCACGAAAATATTTTGATAAAAGAAATGAACAGGGGGATAGAGATAAACAAATGTAAGAGATTCAAACACAAATAGATGCACTTGAATAAAAATTTCAATGGAAGTCAGAGTTGCTGGAAATTGTTAGGGTAAGGAAGAAAAGATAAGAAACAACTCATGAACAACCACTACATAAACACCCCACATATTTGAGAAAACAAATTCCCCTAGAAGAGCTATCTTAGATGTGATAATCACTATTCTCATAATTGTTTCTTTGAAATCTAAATCAAACAGACCCTGATACCTTTATTGTACTAATATTATATACGGTAAAAATGATTGTGATTTATATCTATCAACACGCACCCATCATCATCTTGTGAGGGATATTGTATTCAATATCCAAAAAGATACTCTACACAATAAAAAATTCCAACAGGTCATGTGAGAGTGGGGAGTAGCATATCTCATGAGCTAAGAATTGAGCGTTGATCTACCTATTTCATTTGATGATGCAAATATTCATATGGTTGATCAAGTTATTGGAACAATTGTACTATGGTCGTTAGATCTTGTAAAGAACATGTCGATAATGAGATATAAATTTCCAATTTATTTTTTATGAAAAAAACATTAATGATTAAGGAAAAAAGATTTGAACCGATGAATTTTATTACATACATACAAAGGAAATGTAGTGAAATGAAAGGTAGAATGAAAAAAATATAAAGGAATAACTGACCATATGAAAATATATTTAAAAAGAACCAATAACTAACTCATTCAATATCTGAATTTACTAAAATTGAAGGTTTGTGTGGATACAAGGTTACAAAATTGTAGCAATATCATATATAGTTTATTTTGAAGAAAAAATGTACAAAAATTTATTATAGACTACATTTCCCTTGAAAATGTAAATGAAATCATCAAGCATGACTGGATAAGAGTCCCAGTTATAAATGCACACATGAGGTGTATTTTCATGATTTTTTTAAATAGATAATCTACAAATTTAATTTTGATTAAATACAATTCATATTTGTTTCAAGCATCTATATCAATATAATTTTGAAGGGAAACCCCTGTGAACATAAATATGGACTCATTAGTCCTCACACAACTTATACACAACTAACCTCTTTAGATTCATATACAATTGATGCAATAGTGGAAAAACTATCCACAGTATTTGAATGAAAACTTATTGATAATTTACTATTATTATTACCAATAATGAAAGGGTAAAACTCTACAATATAATTATACAAAATATATTTTCATTCATTTTGTTACTTATTCCTTTTTGTTTTTAGGATACATTGGATACTCATTGTAGTCAATTTGAATACTCTAAAGATTTTATTTTATATATTCACTGCATAGATACCCAATAAAATGACCACACGTGATGAATTTTTTCAATTTGTAATACACTATATCCAATATTTTAGAAATAAACTTCAAGTTATATATTTTATATTATATTTTAAGGATAATTATGTTATGATATGGTAGTGTTTAAATGTCATCAAAATCATGGTATGAGGACATTCTATAAATACAAGGAGACTGAAAACTTCTACAAATGGATAAGTATTATGGTATATATAATAATATTTTACTATCAAAACACATATCAAAAAAATTACTTATTATTATCAATGTTTCTCTAGTTTTTGAAATAAACTAACGGAAAATATAATTGTTTTTATGTTTGAAAATTTATGAGAGATATCACATAACATCAACAAGATATCATCCATAAAGAGGTATCTTAAAATATAATTACCATTTTATTTAAAATATTTATTTATCCTTTTTTTATTTATATGTTTTCAGTACTACCATGACTATTGAAAGTTCTCGTATTCACAAGATGAAATGGATTTGTTTAAAAATGACCGATCAGCATACCTAGTGTCTAATTGTACACATATATCATGAATATGGGAATTCATACTACTTATTTTTTTTATTTTCTCATCATTTTGTCTACTTTTTTATTTAATATCTTAATCATTTTTATATGATACTTATTTTGTTAATTTTCATAGAGATCATGAATAAATGACTTTATCAACAAGGATAATTCACTCATGTACTATGATAATGAACTGTAGGATAAAGAGGCATGGTGGAATCATCCATACCTAAATCTGATACATGGTGTACATGCTATGGCTCAAATTGTGTGGTCTCAGTTTAAAATTGACATTTTATTAATATATTGTTTCATATTTATGTTTAATTTATTTATTTATAGTATTACTAACATGAGAATTGTTTTCTTATGAATATGGATTCTTTTGCTCAATTTGGGGTGATTAGTTCAAAGCTTCTCAAGATTGCGAGATATTGGAATTTGAGGATACAACTGAGATAATGGAAACAATAAAATGAGTTAAGATAGTATACACATATCATGCAAATGTGAATTCTTATTTAGTTAATTTTGTCACCATTTAATATTTTATTTTAAAGATAACTTCCTTAACATTTTTATATAATAATTATTTATCTTTTTTCATAGATATTTTTGGAAGTAATATTTTTCTTTCAACTATTTGCAATAAGACAGAAAAAAGAGAATATGGTGCATTTGGATGGGGAAATTCAAGCAGCATGGGGTTTCTTCTTCCATCCAAATGAAACATGTTTTCTCTTTTCTCGCTTCTTGTAGGCAGTTGAAAGAAAAATACCCATCACACACTCAATAATTTGTACCTCAAACTAATACACAGTGTTCTCGGTATGACTCAAACTATATGTTTTTTGTTTATAATTTACATTTTAGTTCAAAACACACATCACATACTCAAAACTGAGCAAACACATTCACATTATTTTGATACATTAGGACAATGATCTATAAGTCATTTGAAGTGTGTAGAAATCATCCTCGATTTAATTGGACACATCGTATGACCAGTATGAATCAAAATGTGTATTTTTATTTAAAATTAACATTAATTTTAGTAAAAAAACCCAAGTGTCATACTCAAAACCTATAAAATGCATTCATATTGCTTTCATACTTTAGTAAAATGATCCATAAATCATTTTTTATATGTAGGAATCAGCCGCACCTTAATATCATGAACGATGTGACCGGTATGACTCCAAGTGTGTCTCTTAATTTAAAAATGATATTAATTTTAGTAAAAAAGACAAGTGAAATACTCAAAACCAAGAAAACACATTCAGATTGTTTTTATACTTTATTAAAACAATCCATAAGGCATTTTTGATGGGTAGGAATCATCTTCACCTCAATCCAATACACGGTGTTCCCAATATGACTCCAAGTGTGTCTTTTTATTTTAAATTGATATTGACTTTAATGAAAAAGACAAGTAACATACTCAAAACTAAGAAAACATATTCATATTGTTTTTAAACTTTAGGAAAATGATCCATAATTCATTTTTAATGTGTAGTAATCAGCCACACATCAATCTTATATACGGTTTACCCAATATAACTCAATGTGTTCGTTATCAGTTTAAAATAGATATTTTAATCAAAAAAGTGTGTCATTCACTAAAAACCAAGCAAAAACACTCTTCTTTTCAGGATAGTTCAATACAAGGATTCATAAGTTGTTTTTTATGTGTAGGAATTAGTCTCATGTCAAACAAACACATTATGGGACTGATATGACTCAAGTACAATTTTCAGTTTAAAATGACATTTTAGTAAAAAGCACAAGTGATATACTAAAAACCAAGAAAACAGAATAGGATTGTTTTCATACTTTAAGAAAATGATATTTCAGTCATGTGTGATGTGTAGGAATTAGCATCACCTCAATATGTTGCATGGTGTTACCTTTATGACTCCAAGTATATCTTTTTATTTAAAATTGACATTAATTTTAGTAAAAAAGATAAATGACATACTCAAAACTGATCAAATACATTCATAATGTTTTGATACATTAAGAAAATGATTAATAATTCATTTTTAACATGTAGAAATTAGAGGCAGCTTAATCTTATACATGGTGTTCCCAATATGACTCAAAGTGTCTGTTATCAGTTTAAAATTGACATTTTAGTTCAAAAAGTGTGTCACTCACTAAAAACCAAGAAAACATACTCTGGTTTTCTTGATAATTTAATACAATGAATCATAATTCATTTTTGATGTGTAGGAATCAGTCTCATATTAAATTGACACATGATGTGACCGGTGTAACTCAAAGTGCATGTTTCTAGTATAAAAGGACATTTCAAAAACAAACACAAGTGACATAATCAAAACCAATCAAACACATTAATTTTTTTTTGATACTTTAGGAAAATTATCCTTAAGTAATTTTAGAAATGTAGGAATCAGCTGCACCTCAATACAATGCATTGTGTAACTGGTATATCTCCAAGGGTGTCTTTTTATTTAAAATTGACATTAATTTTAGTAAAAAATACAAGTGACATACTCAAAATTAAGAAAACACATTCATATTGTTTTAATAATTTAGGAAAACTATTTATAATTCATTTTTGACATGTAAGAAATAGTCTCACCTCAATCTAATACACTGGGTTCCCGGTATGACTCCAAGTGTATCTTTTAATTTAAAATAGACATTAACTTTAGTAAAAAAGAAAAGTGGCATACTCAAAACTGAGAAAACACATTCATATTGTTTTGATATTTTAGTAAAATTATCTATAAGTCATCTTTGACCTATAAGAATCAACTTCACCTCAATATGATACACAGTGTTCTTGGTATAACTCAATGTATCTGTTATCAGTTTAAAATTGACATTTTAGTTTAAAAAGTGTGTCATCCACTGAAAATTGAGAAAACACGCTCTTATTGTCTTGATAATTTATTACAATGATTCATAAGTCATTTTTTATGTGTAGGAATTAGTTTCACATCAAACTGGAACACGATGTGACCGGTATGACTCAAAGTGCATGTTTCTAGTTTAAAATGACATTTTAGTAAAAAACAAAAGTGACATACTCAAAACTAAGTAAACGTATTTATATTGTTTTGATACTTTAGGAAAATGATACATAAGTCATTTATGGAATGTAAGAATCATCCTCACCTCAATATGATGCACAGTGTTACCATTATGACTCCAAATGTATTTTTTTATTTAAAATTGACATTAATTTTAGTAGAAAAAAAGACAAATAGCGTACTCAAAACCAAACAAAAGCATTAAGATTATTTTGATATTTTAAGAAAATAATAAATAAGTAATTTTTGATGTGTAGTAATCAACCTCACCTTAATATAATACACTATATGTATGGTATGACTCAAACTGATCATTATCAGTTTAAAATTGACATTTCAGTTCAAAAGCTGTATCACTCTCAAAAAACTGAGAAAATGTCCTCTGATTGTTTTGATAATTTATGAAAATGATTCATAAGTTATTTTTGATGTGCATGAATAAGTCTCACTTCAAACCAAAACATGGTGTGATCAGTATGACTCAAAGTGCATGTTTCTTGTTTGAAATGACATTTTAGTACAAAACCCAAGTTACATAATAAAAATCGAGCAAACGCATTCATATTTTTTTGATACTTTATGAAAACAATCCATATGTAAATTGTGACATGTAGGAATCATACGAACATCAATCTGACACATGGTGTTATGGGTATGACTCCAAGTGTGTTTTTATTTAAAATTGATGTTTTAGTAAAAAACACAAGTGACATACTCAATGTAAGATCTTGGCCTTTTCTAGAGTCATCGCAGGTGCATTTTGCAAGTACATTTGAGGTTTTTAAGAACCTTTGATTTGGATTTGTGGCTGGGGGTGGATATGGGTGAGTTTTTAAGAAAAATATACAGATAGAGGGTTGTACACGGTTTGCGTATGGTTTGAAAAACTTTGTTCTCCTATCAGGGAAACCCTTGCGAACCTGGATAGAGAGGTCCGCACGGTTGGTGCACAATTTACCCTGGTCGTGCATCCCTACATAGGAAATTGCGCACATGGGTTTTTTTATCCAAAAAAATATTTTTTAAATCACCTGAACCCCCAAGACCCCTCTATTTCAACCTAGGCTTGGGCTTGACAAATTCTCGATGATTCTAGAGCCTTCTAGAGGGATTCCATGGTGATTCGAACACCATTCTTCGAGATTTAAAGACCGGATTAAAGATCTGCTCTCTTCCCAGTAAGTGGATTATATCCCATTGCTTTTTTCATTCTTTCATATATCATTCCTTGATCTTTTCATATAATATCTCCACTGTTTCCATGGATATAAACCTATACGTGGAGATCTATATCTAGGATTGTGGATCTAGATCTAGATTTTCAATATCTTGATGTTTTTATCATAATTTTGGGTTTTGGGATTTAGATCGGAATCTTGATCAACTTCGTTATGCCACTCAGATTTTTTGGGATTTTCGTTGGGCTATCATTCGTTTAAAAACTGAGGTAAGTTGTCTTAATTGGACTCACATAGTCTTTGATTTGATATGTGTATGTGAAATTATTAAGTTTCTAGATTCCCTCAATAATTGATTTTCCTAAATTGGGGTAATTTGGAATATGGAATTGACTTTTGTTTTTCCTTGATGATTAATTGATGATTTAATCTTGGAATTATGGGGATGCCAAAATAGATAATTGATTTGGGGAATATGTTTATGATTTGAGATATTGTAATTGAGATATTTAATTGGTTGGGTCATGATAATTAATTGGGTGAAATTAATTATGAGATGATGTTTTGTTATGTAAGATAATTAATTGTGAGAAATAATTATAATAAGTTGAGATTTGATTTGGATTTTAATTATGAATAATTAATTATGGAATAAGATTTTTGTTGATTGATTAATTAATAGATGAATTAATTGATGGGTTATGTGCTCAGTTAATTTTTGGGTTAACTAATGGGCTTTGGTATGTCTATCTAATCATTGGATTCGTAAGGGAATGATGTGGTTAATTCTTTTGAATTATTGAATGATTTAAATGATTTAGAATGTGGTTGCTAAACATGGTTTTGTAGATCGATTTAGAAGTTGAGACTTCGACATGGCGTTCTTCCCCAATATCTATCCAAGCTTGTGATGTGGGGTGTTTGACATGACGATCTACACCAAATGAGATTGGGGGTTCTTGACATGGACTTCAATAATAAATGAGATTTGGGGTGCTTGACATGGCGTTCAACACCAAATGAATGACAATAATGAATTATGATTTAAATGGGAGACATGTATTGAAACTGGGTTTAATGTGATGATTAATGAATAAATGACAATGTGATAACTATTTGATTATACAATGTATTTATTAAATCATTGAATTTCATAAACTGTCTTTTGATTAGGCTTGTTTTAGACACTGTTGGTGGTGGCCTAATGAGTTGTACTCACACCCTACTCGGGATACCTAATCGGCACCCGTGCAAACTTTATTGTTGCAGGACAGGATAAGGGCAATACCCTAGGATAGATTTCTATTTGGGAATGGAACATGGGTGAGGGAACCAGACGTGGTTCGGGACCCACTTTGGAGTTGTTGTGTCTTTATATTTAGTTGCATTATAGACACTTGACACTTACATTGGAAAATCATATTTTCCCTTATAGTTGAGTATTGTATTTTCTGTTTTGACTACCGTGTGATATGGTATTGTTATGGTTATTTATATGCTTCCACACTTGTTTATTGTTGTTTGCTTCTTTTGGTGTCTTATTCTGATAAAAGAGGGTATAGTCTCCCCATGACTGATTTATCAGACCCTCACTGCTAGTCAGAACCCTCTAGCGTACGTGGAGGCACGCTTGAGGGAATGTGACCAACCGGCTCGAGGCACCGTTTAGTGGCACCCGAGTCGGGATTTCACACTCAAAACCGAGAAAACACATTAGGATTATTTTGATACATTAGTAAACTATATATAAGTCATTTGTGACATGTAGAAATCAACTGGAGCTCAATCCAACGCACGATGTAACCGGTATGACTCCAAATGTGTCTTTTTATTTAAAATTGACTTTTGGTAAAAAAAAAATGTTATGTTCTGAGGCCCGCAGCGGAATCCGATGGGCTAGGGATTTTAAAGTTTTTCATCAGCAGGATGATGAAACTTGTCTTCACCGACGATCTGAGCCCTGTAGAGTTCCGATGATCTCGTGTAAATTATTAAGAATACAAAATTAAAATGAAAACGAACTCGTTTCAAATCTGAAGGCGCGGTCGACTGTAACTAGTCAATAACAATCTTCACATAAAATATCCAAAGTAGGATCCCTCTAGATCATCCACACGCACTCCAAAAATCCACTAGAACATCGATTGTTGAATTCTGGGTGCTAACGCGGTGTTCCGGCGATGTTTTCGACATCCCGACGATCACCGCAATGAGATGCCTACGATGCCGAAGAGAGATCTTGATATGAGCATCTTGGATCAAGGGCTTCTCTCTCTAGAGAGCGGGAGGAGAGATAGGCTCTGGATTTCATTCCATGAAATGAGTGAATAGTGAATTTCCCACCCAATAGAGAGATCCTCCTCTCTTATTTATAGAGATGTTGATAAATACCCGTTAGGGTTCCCTGACCCCTATTTATTTCAACGTTCACTAAATAAATAATTTTGATGAACTTAAATGTGCCAATATTATTTATTATTTTTATCACCTACTTGTAATATATATATATATATATAATATATTACGTGATAAAACTGAGTAATTTTACTTGACTCACTATCCCGCTTAATATTAAACAATCCTTGAATATTAAAATAATATTTGTTCAATTAATATTTTTCTATTATTTACTAAGCTTGTAAATATATTAAATAAATTCAATCCCAAATATTCATAACTTGAATATTAATGATTTTATTTAATTCATCGGTGATTGATAACTTGGACAACGCTATGACCCCATGGGGGGGCCCACTATGTCCCTATAACTATTCAACTGAATAGGGTAGATTCTTGAATACACTATTGTGTGTGACCCTCTAGGACCTTACCTCAATAGTAGTGAATAAAATCCAAAGACCAAGAGTGGAGTCTAGAAACCCATCATGGCCCCTAAAGTGATAAGGATAGTCATAGCAACGACTACCATCCTACGAACATTGACCGTGTACTATAATCTCTTTTTTCATTAAATATCTCATAAAGTAGGACGCACTCTTGTGTTATCATCCTTATCTTGATTTATTGTTTGTTGATCTATCTAGATGGATTTTCCTTTCTACTGCTTTGGCCAAAGACTTATGAAGGCGGTACCATCCTGGTCAACTAGGCTTGAGATATACAACTTCCTGAACTTGGAAGTGAGAAATCCTTTCTTGATCATTCATCCAATGTCATACCACCTAGCGACGCACCAAACACAAACTACCTCGCCACGACATCACTGCCATGGTTTTCATCTTGTATCAAAGTATATAATCAAATGATATACATTGGTAACAGTCTCAATTCAGGAGACCAATACAGATGTCCATAGATAGGAACAACCAATGACACCCAAAACATGTGGTGTGCCTATTAACGGGTCTATCCTCATGATTTCACTACTAGATATAACCAAGTTTGAACTTCCATCCAAATTTAAATTTTTATTAATCCATTCTGAGGAAAAATGGGAAACCAAATACACATACAAGACCACTATGTGCGGAAAGATCCCACAAAATTATTAAAAACGAGACATAGATTACCCGAGCTAGCTGCCCTATAAATCTCCCATTTCAAAGGACTAACCTATGTTTTTGGGTCCTCCCTAATAAGCTCTTCAAAGTGGGTAAGAATCCTCTCCATTGTCTGAATGAATTCCTCTGAGTTGATTTTGCCCTGATTGAAGCCTCGGGCAAGAATTCGGTCTTGTTTGTCTATTCAGATCTCTTTCTCCTCATTGGCGTCAACTTGCAACCTTCTTTCATAAATTCTTTTGATCTCCTCTTCTGAGACATTGGGATGAACAGCTTTGTATGACATTTCTTCCATGGAGTTCAGAATCAAATTCAAACACAACATGGGATCTTCACTTTCCCCTTTTGATAGTGCTTTGCTTCCATGTTTCTAGTCCTTCTTGGCCGACCTTGTCTCCATCGGCTTTGGAAAATGTGATTAATCCTTGCGTCCCTTGGGTTTTTTCCCTTGGACCACTATACATTTCCCAGAATCTCGAACTCCTTTTTCCCCTTCTTCCTTCGGGGGCTATGAGGCCCCTTCCCTTGAACGCATTCTATACTATCCACCAAGATTTGACTGTATCATTCATCTCCTGAAGTTTCTTCCTCTTGAGACAAGGGGGGTTCGTGAACCTCCAAGCCCTCAAATCGGTTCCCTATCTTGATCCCCAACCCTGAATTGATTCCCCTCTTCCTGCCTGGAGACTCCCCCTTCCCTGCTTTGTTCTCCTTTCCATTATTCTTCCCCCCATTCCCTGACTTTAACTGAGAAGCAGGGGTATCACCGAGAGTATTCCGGTCTAAGGTTTCCAATGTAGTCACTCCATTCAGCCTCTTCTGTCCTCTTTGGGTTCCTGTTTCAACCAGCAAATCGGTCTGTTACACCATGTCCAAACCAGAATTCAGATCGTATCCTCAGCCCATGAACTGTAGATGCTGGCTAGTGTCTTGCCCTCACTTACCACCAGTGCCACTGGTAAACTGAGCATCCCCTATAGTCTATTCCCTCACTTCATTTGAATCTGTTGTATCCACTTCCTTCACAGGTATTCCACCTCCCTGCACACCCTCCTTACCGCCCTCCTGTGCTGGAGTAATTCTTAAATCTTCTTTGAGATAGGAAAAAACATCTTCTACTCTCGGTTCTTCCATCTTTAACTTCACAAATTTTATTTCCACCAAGGGAATCAAAGAAAGCTGATCCACCCGAGACATAGGCTCCAATCCTGTACATTCTTGATGCATAACAGATTCCACTATCTTAGAAACAGCCCCGCTTACCTCCTCTCGATCTCCCATGCCAGTGTTATCATGTTACTGAAGGGCTGTGGGTTCCATCTTCTCTTCATTCCCCTCATCTGGACATGCCACTAGAGTTCGGACATTCTGACCGCGGTGACAACTGGAGACCAAATGGCCCAATCGACGACACCCCAGGAAAAAAACCAACCACTACTCAAATACCACCCATTGATTCCATCTGAAACCTTCACCAACTGAGATCCATAACCAATCCGTTGGGGCCTTCAAGACATCCACTTCAATGCACAATCGAGGAGCGATTGGATGAAAAACTGCAGCAGTGCGGACATCAGAGCACAAATACCTTCTGACCATATTACCCAGCATACCGATAATCGAAGGGTTCTAAAAACGGAGAGGTAGGCCAGGGAAACATACCCAAACCACAGTCGAGGCCACATTCTGATTCATGCTGAACTCAAAGGACCATCGAAGAAGTTGAAAACCATAGCCGTTGAGAGCGCGAGGGGCGCTGGGCTAGGCGATGATCAAGTCATCCTCTAAGGTGAAATGGATCATCAAATGGCGCCGATCATGCAGACCCACCAACACACGATCGTGAAGCCCCCACGGGTAAAAAACAAATCTATCAAAAGCATCCACTGATGGTCTAATGCCCCTGAATTGATCCACGAGAGTCGACCTATGGAGGTCCAAAGTTGTGTTAAACTCTTTTGTTGAGAGCTCGATATGAGGAGCGTCGTTATACAATTCCGGGACCTTAGGATTAAGGGGGGTCGACGGGAAAGGAGGAATAAAATTCAGGTTAGTGAAGTTGGTGAAAGGCCTAGGCAACAGAGAGGAAGTGTTCACCCCTCCCCCAGGAGCGGAGGAGGTGGCTGAATCCGCTGGCATACCCACTAGGCCATTACCACTATCGAGGCTTTGAGCTCTGCTCCGCCGCCTGCCCCAGGAGATCCCCCACCAAGTTCGAACTTCATGAGAAGAAGTCTCAATGCTTATGATACCCTAACACTTGATAGTCATACATCTACTATGTCCAGTCAGTAAGATGTATCTAGACTATAGAACATATTTTTAAGATCAATGTCATTGTATCTCTAGGTTCTCATTATAGACTGGGATCTTCTATAACCTCTCGACACAACAATTATCCTTTTGACATTACCATTATTATAGTGGACACAGAAAAGTTTGCACTATAATGGTAAGATAAAATCATGCATAACTAACTGAACACGTGATATGGTAATCAAAAAGTACTGCATAGTTGGGTCTAGGTCACCCACTATTTCAACACTCCCACTTTCACTAGAGCCAACTTACTAACTAAACATGTTAGCTACTCACATGATAAATATCATGCTTCTTCTGAGTAATGTCTTTAAGTGTTGGGCCGGCCACATTTTCACCGTGTGGCATATCTGCTATATGCGACCTCATCTTATTGAGTAAAAATTCTTAAGATAGGGTATCCCTGAGTATATTACTTTTTTTCATTGTCATAACTTGACAACTTGGCTAGTAAGAATATCATAATTATCATTATGATAAAATTTTTCTCACTAGGTGTGAATCCAATAACTAGAACAAATCTTTGCGATATGTAACTACTTCTTAGATGCCTTAGAAGCTGCAATGTACTCGGTATTTGTAGGTATGGATGCCACAAGCTTTTATGAGCATGAATCACCCATATCCTTTTCCTAACTGCGATATTAGATCAAATTAATCTAAGGATCACTAGTTTGTGTCCCACAAAACTAGTATACCTTCCTCTCAATATTCCAGGTATAAATCATTTGTACTTACCGAAGTACAAGATGATAGTTCTGACCGCATCACTTGCAGTGCTCTTGGAAATAATTGATATCTGCCTATAATAAATTATATCCTAGCAGTATCAATTATTGTACATATTATGGAATATGTGATTGATCCATTGCTAAATCATGTGGTATTATTTCACAACATTAATCTCTACCCATGCTTTGAACATGTAAACCTGGACAGATTAATCCATGTGATATTGTCCACAATTCTGAACTTGAATTGTTCCAACTTGTATTTTTCAATACAATGTCACTATATGTATGAGATTGAGTAGGACCAATAAACCTATAGATCTACCTTAGTAGATCATGTTCCCTAGAACTTAGGTTGCTACTTTAAGTCAATCATTGGCGAATTTCTTTTAACCTGATCTTATCTAACTGTAAGATCAAAATCTGTTTTCCATATGTTTCCAAAAATATTTCATTTGGAAAACATTGGCGCGCCCACTAACCTTTGGTAGAAACAAGGAAAAGATTCATTTATAATGACTGTTATAAGATCTTGTCACTTACTTTAATCCAGAACTAGATTTCAGTAACTTGAAACCTTCATTGGAATCATATGATGTCATCTTCTCTTTCTCGTTGCATTGTATAGACACCTTCCATGAAAGATTATTCTTGACATCCAATGACCAATAGAAAGATATTAGAAGTTTAGTTATGACAAGTAAAATTCTAATAGATTTAGGCGTACCAACTTGGTATACCCAATCGAGCCTTATTGGTACCATACTTGTACCATCCATGTATCATTTCATTGGAATACCCACCGCAGTATTCAATTTATAATCCCCTTTGAAATTTGATACATGGAATCCATTATTGAATTTTAAGTGATCTTTCCAATCTTAGCCTGTTTCCATATACTTCTTACTTGTAGGATTTATTATTCTTAAAGAATAATTTACCATCGTCCATGGTGAATATAAAACCATCACCATGGTTTCATTCTTCCTACGTAGTATGTGTCTCTGGAACATGCCTATTCCACATGTACTTGTGGAACTTCTTCTTTATGCCAACCATTTGTGCATCTCGAGCATTGACTATGTCTAAGTCAATTCAGCTCCCACTATCTCTAATAGATATGTGCACCCTTGTATAGAAATGTATTCTAATACTTGACTAAATATTTTCTATGTTAGGGATTTAGGTAATATCTTAAGCAACTATTAGGATAATTACCTCAAATTAACAACGTGTTTAACTTGATGCATGTTTGTTTAAATCCTAACAAACGCTTTACAACTAAATACATCCTATGACATAATGGATTTTCCATCATACTATGGATCGTATGATATCCATTTTTCATTTTAGTTGGAATATTGGTTAGGGGTTTAAGCCGTTATTTGTAAAGCACATCGTGAAATACAATGGAAGTTTCTGCAGGTTGTAACATTGATACAACTTACAACATAACTTTGATGTATAAAATGTGAGTTTAGTAATTGCTCCACGCTAAATTTTTTTGATCAATGTTAATATGTAAGACTCATCATTTATCCTCCTTATGAACATCAATACAGTGATGTAGACAAGGTAACATGCGTTTAGGAATTACTCCACACTACATTATCATGATCAATGATTGTTTGGTCAAGACATTATTCAGCATGCCAATCTGAAGAAACTCATATCTTCTTACCAAACTTATACTTCACTTGTATATTCCTTAATGACTTAAAGGAATCTTATGAAGTATCTTTACCTCATTCTTTCTTTGGAATATTTCACACTGTCTTGTTGAACTAACCTCATAATGATTTGTGGCATACCTTTATTTTTAAAGGTTTCTTTTTCTAAACTAAGGATTTCAATAATACCAAATGTGTTTAGCTATGCTGAGCCTAAATACTATATTTGGTATATAATTGACTTCCACTTTTAGTTTTACTTGAAAAAGAATCACATTTCCACAACTGGGTAGGTCTTATATTTTATATTCATCATGTATTTTCATTGATTAAAGTAGTAGTGAACTATTTGTTGAGTATATTACCACAAGAAACATTTATTCCAAGACATGGAATAATGTCTAATCATATCCAAATGGGAACATGAGATAAATGTTTTTGTTTATACTCCACAACTTGTTCAATTTCAATCAATCACTTGGAAATTAGAAGTTATGTGTTTCTCACCGCTAACTTAGGAATCACCCTTTCGCAGCTTCTTGGAGAAGAAACTTTACTTCTAGTAATGTTTCTCTACTTGCTTGGTTACTGTATTTAAATACATATATGTTATTGGCATATTATATTCAATACCCAAGAAGTTTGTTAGAAACATTAATATATTTTATGAATATAAATTGAATGAGAAGAGGGTACTTTCTTCTTGTATTTTAGTATTTAAACTTCCATGAATTCATTTCATTATGTGATGACAATAACCTCCTGTTAAATAACCAACCAATTTTTATTGAAGGACATGACGAAGGTGCATTTGGTGTAACTTTCCATAAGCCTTTTCACCTTTTCATTCAATGTATTCTCCATAAGAATAAAATATGGTGTCATCTCCAATATTCTTATTACTTGGAGAATGTAATCTTAAAGGTAATGAAGTTCTTACTCTATACTGTTTGTTTGTATCCTTAAACGAAAATAGATTAATTGCATGTAAAAGGTATAAGAATGGGATGACATAAAAGATTGTGAACTGTCTTTAACTTTACACAAACTGAGTGCAACCATCACATTCAAATCTTGCTTCACTTTCTCCTCGAAAGGATCATGGAGATGAGACTATATGTGATCATCATCCAAGTCATGATGTAGCGACCGCAAATAACATTAGACGTTGATGACAGCATTATGACAGATCCATCGTATGATTTTTTCATGAGTCTCCTATAAGAAATTTTACACCCTTTCTTCTAAAGGTGGTTTAATAGGTTGGGACACAATCACCTTGAATTTCCACTATTCTAGTAATGTGCGCAAGTGCCTATACTACACTTGGAATTTCGTGCTTGTTTGTACATTAACTTGTTCCAATGTTTATCGCATTTTTATCGTGGTATTACTTGTCATTCTCTACAAATATACTTTAGCAGATTGTACTTTTATGTGAATACCTAATGTGACATTATCGATTATTTAATAATTAAATGTCTCCCAATAATTTTTCGAATTCTATGAAACCTATGTACTATAATCAGAATACTCTTGAGTATTCTAGTGGCAAGGATCCCTGAACCTCCCTCATAGTCTACAAGCTATGGCTACACCACTACTCGGAGGGTCCAAGGTAGGCCTTTGGATGGCCAACCACATTAACTCACAGTTTCTTGATCTGTTGAGTGAAGTCCCAGCTTCAAAAATAATTTATTGATTTACTCAATGCATGCCTCTAAAATTACAACAAGCTAGCTAAGGCTATTTCTTTGCTGCAATTTTAGTTAAGTCGACCCACCACACGAAAAAGAACTCCTCGGTAGTAAGAGGAACCCTCAGATGAGGCATGACCGGCACCTCGAACACCCGGTTTTGTTCAAACATGAATGATGGATTCCTATTTGGGGTTTTATTGGTTTTTCTCTTGACGAATGTAATCTATTTCTATTAAACTTGGTCATCTATGTTGTTGCGCTCACAACTGAACATTAATAAAAAAACACGCCTATTCTTTATACATTTTATTATCTATTATTTTATGTATTTTTCCCACTGTTAAAATGTATAAAATAATAAATAAATGCATAAAGGTAAATTACTACCCGACTTGTCTTGAGCGTTTAAACGACCTAAGTGCATCATACCTGAATCATATGCTTCACTATTGATGCAACTTGCCCTTTTTCTTGTATGTTTGCTTCACTTTTAGAACATTGCCTTGTCTTGGAAAGGTCCACATCACGTCTTGGAGTTCTGCCTCATCTTGGTGGGGTCTACGTGTCGTCTTGAACCGTCGTTCACTACCTCATCTTGGCAGGGTGCACATCACTCGTCATCTTTGTCTGAAGTACAAAGATACTCGCGTGTAGGTGAGGGGGACTTGGGTATAAATGTACATCATATGAAATGGACACGCTGGTCCTTATACATTTTAACCAAAAAATAAAGATGATGCACAGACCATTTGTTTAATTAATTACAATCATCTCATGCATTTGAATAATTAATTAAATAAATAATTAAATGTAGACATACAATGGTCGATGCTCAACACCAGACCACGGGTAAAATAAAGCGCGATAAAATTAAAATGCATTAATAAAGCATTAGGGTTTATTTAATTAAATTAAATGAATTAATAAATTCAAATAATTTAATTAATTATCGGTCTTCTAATTAATTTAATTTGAATGCAAAAATTAAATTAATTTAACTTAATTCAATTTAATAATTAAATTGAATTAATTTTATCCGAGTATTAAAATTTATTTATTTTCAACCACAGTTAATATCTTAATTAATTTAATTTAATTCGGTAATTAAATTAATTAATTTTATTAATTGAAATGTGACTCGGGTCTTGAAACCTTGCTATGACTTGTCGCGGGTTGTGCTGAACCTACGCAGACCCGTAACGGGTCGGGCGGAGCCCATGTTCGGCTTAACTGGGTCAAGCAAGTCTGTCCAGATCCAAACATGGTCGTGAAGATCTATCTGGTCCTGTTTCGAGACAAACCAAACCCTAAAAAAATGTGTCAGGGTTACCTGCACCTGATATTGATTTGAGGCGGGTGTCGCTGCAAGCTAAAGAGAGGAGGCGGATAGCGGGTGCCCTACCATTGGTCGGCTGGTGCATGGTCCAGCGGCGTGACATCTGGAGGCGCGGGGTGAAGCCGCTGCTGCCTTGCATGCCGATGTAGATGCCATGCGGGCTGGGAAGAGTGGTCGGCTTCACACTCCGGCAGTGGACAGCAGGAAGGGTGGCATGCTGCATGGTCCAGCGGATGGAGCGGGACGGCGGGCCTCACGGCACTACAGTAGGGTGTAGAGGGGAGGAGTCCAAGAGGGTGTGTGGAGTAGCATAGGGTGTCTGGGAAACTGAGCGGCACAGGGCTAGAGCAGTCCACCTGGACTGGGAAGGGGGCTCGGTTGGGGTGTGTCATGCGGGTCCGCTAGGAGAGGGGCAGGCGGCGGGACAAGCTGCCTGTTCGGCATGCGGAGGAGACCAGGCGGCTTCTGTAGGGAGGTCTTGTGGGAGGGTGTCATCCTGGTGCTACAGCAGGTCGCGCCAGAGGAGCACCCCATGTGGCACTGCAGTGCTGCAGTGCACCGCGCTGGGATACAGTTTGCAGGTGCTCGGGGTGTGGAGGGCGACAGTGGCCGGGCTGGGCGGTGGGTTCCCGGTGGCCTGCTCTACGGCGCAGCATGCGGCGCTGCAGTGCGCCGCACTGTGCGGGGGGAGGGGTCCAAGCGGACCCCTGCAATTCCTCTCTTTTTTTTCCTTTCTTGACCCGCGGTACCCCCTTTCCCTTTTTTTTTGCTTTTATCTTTGCTTGACCCTCAAAATCCACTCTTCCCACTCGTTTTTTTAAACTAAACTCTCCTCCAATATTTAAAAGCCTACTTAGTCTTTTAAATTAATAATAATAAAATTATTATATTAAAATAATAAATTATTATTATTATATTATAATAAAAATAAAATATTATGGAAGTTAATTAAAATTGTGCAAATTAAAAATTTTACAATTTTAATTATATCTAATGAACCGATCTAAACCTGATCGGTTCTTCAGAATAAATGAAACTTAGTACCCGTAGTTAAAAATAAAAATTCGATCCAATTCAAAATTTAAAATGGTCATAACTTGAACGCTCGAGATCAGATTGACGCGTGGATGGAACCGATGACACCAGTTTTGAACCCTCTTTTTAATGTTAATGAACTTTTAATTTTCTAGGCTCATAAAATCTATGTGATCCATCTGATACCACTGTTAGGTTTCGGGGCCCGCAGCGGAAGCTGGTGGGCCGAGGATTTTAAAAACTTTCGTTGGCGGGATGACGGAACTTGTCATCGCTGATGATCCGAGCCCCGAAGAGGTCTGAGGATCTCGCATAAATTATTAAGAGCACAAAATTAAAATTAAAACGTACTCATTTCAAATCTGAAGGCGCGGTCAACTACAACTAGTCAATGGCAATCGTCTCTTGAAAGATCCAAAGAAGGACCCTCTAGATCATCCACACACACTCCAAAAATCCAATGCAACGTCGAACGTCGAATTTCGGGTGCTAGCACGGCGATTTGACGATGCTTATGACGTCTCGACGATCACCACATCGAGATGCCTATGATGCCTAAGCGAGACCTTGATCCAAGCATCTTAGATCGAGAGCTTCTCTCTATATAGAGCAGGAGGAGAGAGAGGCTCTAAATTTCACTCCATGAAATGAGTGAATAGTGAATAGCCCATCCAAGAGAGAGAGCCTCCTCTCTTATTTATAGAGATGTTGATAAATACCTGGTAGGGTTCCCCAACCCCCATTTATTTCAACGTTCATTAAATAAATAATTTTGATGAACTTAACTACGCCAATATTATTTATTATTTTTATCACATACATGTAATATATATATATATATATATAATATATTATGTGATAAAACCGAGTCATTTAACTCGACTCACTATCCCGCTTGATATTAAACGAACATTGAATATTAAAATAATATTCATTCAATTAATATTTTTCTCGTATTTACTAAACTCGTAAATACATTAAATAAATTCGATCCCAAATATTCATAACGTGAATATTAATGAATTTATTTAATTCATCAGTGATCGATAACTTGGACAACGCTCGGACCCCATAGCGGGGCCCAGTATGTCCATATACCTATTCAACTGAATATTGCCGATTCTTGAATATGCTATTGTGTGTGACCCTCTAGGCCCTTACCTCGATAGCAGTGAATAAAATCCACAGACCAAGAGCAGAGTCTAGAAACCCATCATGTCCCCTAACAAGATAAGGATAGTCTTAGCAACGACTACCATCCAAAGAACACTGACTGTGTACTATAATCTCTTTGTCATTAAATATCTCATAAAGCAGGACGCACTCTTGTGTCATCGTCCTTATCTTTCTTTATTATTTGTTGATCTATCCGGAGGGATTTGCCTTTCTACTGCTTTAGCCAAAGAATTATGAAGACGGCACCATCCTGATCAACCAGGCCTGATATATAAAACTTCATGAACTTGGAAGCGAAAAATCCTTTCTTGACCATGCAGCCAATGTCATACCACCTAACGACGCACCCAACAAAAACTACCTCTCCATGACATCACTGCCACGGTTTTCATCTTGCATCAAAGTACATAATCAAATGATATACATTGGTAATGGTCTCAAGTCAGGAGACCAGTACACATGTCCATAGATAAGAACAACCAATGACACCCAAAACATGTAGTGTTCAAATTGATGGGTCTGTCCTCATGATCTCACTACTAGAGATCACCAAGTGCGAATTTCATGAGAAGAAGTCTCAATTCTTATGATCCTTCAGCACCTGATAGTCATACATCTAATGTGTCCATTCAGTAAGATGTATCTAGACTATAGAACATATATTTAAGATCAATGTCATTGTATCTAGAGGTTCTCATTATAGCTTGGGATGTTCTATAACCTCTCAACACGACAATTAACCTTTGGATATTACCATTATTATAGTGGACGTAGAAAAGTATGCACTATAATGGTAATATAACATCATGCATATCTAACTGTACACATTATATGGTAATAAAAAAGTACAGCATAGATGGGTCTAGGGCACCCACTATTTCAATAAAAAACACAAGTGACATACTCATAACTGAGAAAATGCATTCAGATTATTTTTATACTTTATGATAACGATCTATAATTTATTTGTGATGTGTAAAAATTAGTCACACATCAATCTGATACACAGTGTGCATGTCATGAATCAATGTTCCTATTATCAATCTAAAATTGAAATTTTAATTTAAAACGTGTGTCACTGACTGAAAACTGAGAAAATGCACTCGTATTATCATGATACTTTAGTACAATGATTCTTAGATCCTTTGTAACCTGTAAGAATCAGTCTCACATCAAACCGACACACGCTGTGACCGATATGACTCAAAATTCTTGTTTTCAGTTTAAAAAGAAATTTTAGTAAAAAAATACAAGTGACATACTCAAAACCAAGAAAAAAGATTATGATTGTTTCGATACTTTATGAAAATGATACATTAATCATTTATGACATGTAGGAATCAGACTCACCTCAATCTGATGCACGATGTGATCGATATGACTGCAAGTGTGTCCTTTTATTTAAAATTTACACTTTATTAACGTATTATTTCATATTTATATTTATTTTGTTTTTTTATAGTATTACTAATATAATAATTGTTTTATTATACATGTGGATAATTTTGTTCATGATTGAGTGGTTTTTTTTGGAAATTGATACCATGATCAGACTTTTTTGAGAGAGGGTCGTAGGTTCCAAAGACAATGAAATATTTTATATTTTTAAATGTTTGTGGATAGTAATTGTAAATGTGATTATACAAAACATTTTTTGAAATGTGTATAATATAATGATTTTTTTAGTATTTGGGATTTAAATATTATTTCGATTAAATTATGAATTTTCATACATGTGTGTTTTCATACAGGTGTATTTGATGCAGTGTGTTGTAATTTTAAAAGAACATTGAAATATTAGTGATTTTATTCGCTCTATTTCTCAGGT
Source organism: Viscum album (assembly GCA_963277665.1). Taxonomy (NCBI): domain Eukaryota; kingdom Viridiplantae; phylum Streptophyta; class Magnoliopsida; order Santalales; family Viscaceae; genus Viscum; species Viscum album. The sequence continues at coordinate 160,773,279 of OY728119.1, read as the reverse complement.
TGATAAGGCTCCCCCTTTATTAGGGCTAATGAAAGTGCGGATAAAGGTTATCCTCTATCAGTGTCAAAAATAGTGCTGATAAAGAGGGTTGTTTATCAGCACTAAACTATCGGTGATAAAAACTCACCTTTATCACTACTTGTTTTAGTGTTAATAAATGTTTCCTTTTTTAATATTTTTTTAGTGTTGACGTTTAACTATGCTTAGGGGAACAAATTTTTTTAGCTATTTTAAATCTCATTTAGTGCGCTGTTAAAAGTACTATATGTGGCGGTGGAAATTTGGAATGACATTGGCTAAAACAAGATGTTAAAACCATTAAAAAACAATTTTAAAAAAACATTTTTTATTAAAAATGATTAACTCATGTATTAGGAGATCGAAGATCGGATAATACAAGAGAAGACACCTAACTAGAGAAAAAATCCAACCAGACATGTGAGTCATTCAAGAGGCTTCGAGCAGCTAAATAATGAGCCGCTATATTTCCCTCCCTTTTGGTAATGGAGGAGAAAGCCAAAAAAAAAAAGAAACTGAAGTGACTAGATCTTCGAGACAAGATGGCGAAAAGGCTGGAGACCAAACTTCAGAGCAGATATACCACAAACCATAGTGGGAAAATCTTATTTCAAAGTGATGGACTTTCACCCTTGTTCCAAAGTTATTTCTGTAAAAAGAACATTAATGTTGGAGTTGGATTGCTTGGGAAATGGGTTTTATGCATGCATCAGTTCACATGGTCTCTTCATGGTGTGAGTGATAATAGTGGATTATTCATGACAATCTTCACATGCGCGTAGCTTGGAAGAATTTACTACATACGAAATCTATCACTTAGCATATGACTTTTATTATTTCAGAGTCACTCTATGGTGATTATTAATAAGTAAAAAGTAATATGAATTAGAAATTAATTCACAATAATTAATAAAATACTAATTAAGACTAATAATTAATTAATAAATAATTTGCATTCTTTAAATAATAATTAATAACTAGTTATTAATTAATGATTATAAAATATTTAATTTATAATTAACAAATAATTAATTGATAATGATTTGTAATAAGTAGTAATTAATTAATTATAATTAATGTTCAAGTGTGTGGCCATATCTAAGTCTATGGTATCCTTTGAAATTGGTGGAGGGTCGTTGGGATATTGGGGTACGAGATTTGCAAGCTCAATAGTGGATTCTGCATTTAATAAAGTAGGGGAAATTACAATATTTGGTGCCTTTGTTTCCACTGTAGACATGGGTTATTTTTTTTCCTGCTTGTTTATTGGGTCTGGCATAGCAAGTGTGTTGTCAAGTGGTACCAGTTCTAATGGAAAGCAAGCATGAGAAGTAGAGGCCAAACATAGAGATTGTGTCTTGGGTTGATCTGCTTTACTGAGTGAGATAGTGAGAGAGGAGGGAGTTGTCAGAGGATGTGAGATGAAAGGGGTGTCATTTGGAATAACATTTGGGTCACTGTTCTCATTGGTTTTTGCAGAATTAGGGTCTGATTCACTGATGTTTTTATTGCATGAGTGCAGTGGAATAGATTTATCAGTAGGAGTAGTAGAGAAAAAGTATGTAGAACTCTTAGAGATAATCATAGGATTACTATCATTATAACCAGAAATCAGGTTTTTAGATTTCATTGAATAGAATTCAGTATGAGCAGTTGGAAGAGAAGGCACGCCTGGGATAGGAGGGTCTAATGTAGTATTCTATTGGATAGCTAGCAGGTGACACTGCTTGAGTTTTAGTGGGTCTTTAAGAACCTGCATATACGAATGAGTTAAAAGCGAAGAAGCATTGTTATGTGGGACAGGTTTCATGACCTTTTTCATGTTCACTTCAGTTTCTACAATGGATAGAGACTTCTTGGTGGGGTTGGTATCCTCTACCTGGTCGGGGAAGTGATCATAATTGAGAGTGGGAGTGGATTTGTTACAGGCATTTTCTTTTTCAGTGGATATCTTAATGGTGTCTAGAACCAGCTTTTCAATTTCAGTTAAGAGGCTTTGGTCATTAATAGATGTGTTTTCTTCTTCAATATCATATGCCTATTTAGTACCCGAGTTGTCCCCTATGTGCACCAAATTGTGTGTTTTCCTTTACCCCAACTTCCTTTTTGGGTGGTTCAGGTATGTCTATCATCGGGGTTTTGTCATTTTTAACTTTTTGTTATTTCTTTCCAATCATTCTCATTTAGTTGATTTACTTGATTTCTAATCACCCTACAGTTGAAAATAGTATGACCAATGACTTTAAAATATTCAAAAACAGGGGGATTCCATTCATATTCCACTCTAATTTCAGTTTTATACTCATTTTCATTGAAGTTAATTTAGATGGGTAGCTTTGAGTCAAGATTTATTTCTACCATAATTCTAGCAATGAGACCCAAATCAGAATTTAAAGTCCTATAGTCAATTTTAAGAGGAGTTCTTATGTAGGAGACAATGTCATTCAAGATACTTGGGTGCCAAAAGAACCAGTTGAGGCCATGCAATTTAATCCATACTTGTGCTAGTGTGTTCCTATGTGTGTGCAGATTAAAAGTGGAGTCCCACTCTGATATTCTAAATAAGACCGGTTTGAGGTTAAGAGTACCGGTCTTCCAAACTCTCTCTAATTCCTCATGTGATTTTAATAGAATGTGGAAATATCCTTTACCTATGGGAATTAGATTCTAGTTTTTAGAACTCCAGCAATGGGCGATTCGAGAATGAAGTTTTGTTAAAGGCTAGAGTTTGTTACCTTTTTGGTAGGATATGCATCCCATTCCCAAGAATTTGAACAACTGTGCTCTTTGCACGTTCATCTTTACATAATTTTACTGTCATTAGCATCTCTGGTCAGATCTTCACTTGCACCTTTTATATTGATGGTACTTTCACTTTCTTCTCCTTTGTATATGCTAAACAAATACCAAGAAATAGGAACTCTTTAGAATGACCTCTCTCATTTAAGCACCAACATCAATACTCCTTGGGTGCTTATGGGATATTTTAATGATATTCTTAACTCTAGTGAAAAATTTGGCCCTTCTCAGGCCTCTATCACCCTGAGGGATTTTAAAGCCTTGATCGAGGACAATAATCTCATTTAAATTAATCTCCCTGGTGCAAAATACACCTAGTATAGAATACATTACAACAAAGTGGTAGCTTCCAAGTTGGACAGAGCCTTTACGAATATCACGGCTTTAGGTAAATGTGATATTATATCTAGAATCACTCTCTATAGACTGAACAATGACCATTATCCCGTCCTGTAAAAAATTTCCTCCAAATACATGAAACCTATATTGCCCTTCCGCTTCAATAATTTGTGGTTTTCTGATGAATATTTTAGTCATGTTATCCAAAATTTCATGTCCTCTTTTCATATTAATGATGCCTTTACTTTCAATCTCAAACTAAAACAACTCAAACAAACTCTTAAATCTTGGTGTAACTCCAAAGACAAACAAGTTAACAATGACATTATTCTTCTTGAGAAACAACTCGGTGAACTCCAAAACAAAATCACCAACTCGAACCTCCACATTGTTCCCATGCAAGAAATAAATGTTGTGGTCAATCTCAATTCCTTGCTCACCTTTAATGAAAATATGAGAAAGAAATATTATAAAGTTAAATGGTTAACTGATGGAGACCGAAAAACCAAATTCCATGACACCCTCTAAAGAACCAGGAAATCTTGTAGACCTCTAACCTTTCTAAGGATGGGGATAATATTTTTGACACGGATGATGACATAGCTCAACATATAGTTTCGTATTATGAAACTATCTTTAATGCCCCTGATAATAGCAAATACCTCCTCCCTGAGGTCATTCCTTCCATGATCACTGACGGGGACAATATTTTCCTTCTTAACACACCACTGGATCATGAAATCAAAGACACTGTCTTTATTCTAAATTCTGATAGTTCCCCAGGTCCTGATGGCATTAACAATGTTTTCTTCCAACAATACTGGTATGTGATCAAATATGATGTTTGTAATCTTGTTAAAGCATTTTTTACAAATGGGGTGCTTCCTCATGATATTAATTCTCAATTTATCACCTTGATCCCTAATGTGGGAAATGCCTCTAAAATTCATCTTTTCAGACCCATTACTCTTATCAAAACCCTCTATAAAATCATTACCAAAATCATTGCTAATAGGCTTTCAACCATTAATGACAAAATTGTTTCATGGAACCAATTTGGCTTTATAAAAGGTAGATCCACTTAATACTGTATCTGTCTTGCATATGAATGTATTAAAAAATTGAAAAAAACTAATAGAGGAGGCAATATAGCTATTAAACATGACATCAGGAAAGATTTTGACACTATGGATTGAAGTTTTATTTTCAAAGTTATTCAAATTTTCGGTTTTAGTACGCACTTCATTGACGTGATAAGAACTCTCTTAAATTTGGCCACCGTCTCCATTTTAGACAATGGCTCTCCCAAATGTTGCTTTAAATGCACCAAAGGCATAAGACAAGGTGACCCTCTATCTTCCATTCTCTTCTCTATAGAAGAAGTCTACCTCAGTATGCTGATCAATCATTTGGTGAGCCAAGGAAATTTAAAACATATTCATGTCTCCAGAAATGTTAATGCTCCCACTCACCTTTTCTATACCGATGACATTATCCTTTTCCTTCAAAGAGACAAAAGAAACATTCTTAACCTCAAAAATACTCTCTCCCACTATGAGGAGGTTTCTGGTCAAACCATAAGTTGGAACAAATCTTGTATATTTTTTGGAAATAATTTTCCCTCCAACAGAAAATGCAATATTATCAATGATTTGGGTCTAAAAGAAGGCTCTCTCCCTTTCACATACCTTGGTGCCCCTATTTTTTCTGTTATACCCAAAGCTTTCCACTTTTTCAATATTTTTAATTATGTTTGTAATCATATTTCCTCCTATAAGGGTAAATATCTCTCTATGGAAGGTAGGACTTGCCTTGTCAAATCCACTATTGTCTCTAAGTTGGTCTACTCTATGATGGTTTAAAAATGGCCCATTAATCCTATCAAAAAAATGAATACGACTATTAAAAATTTCATTTGGACTGGTAGTACTCTAGAAAGAAAACTTGTGATGGTACCTTGGTCAACTTATTGCAAACCTATAGAGAATGGAGGCATTGGTATAAAAAACTTAAAATACTTTAATGAAGCCCTTCAAGCTCGACTTACCTGGAATCTCTTCCACAACAATTCAGAGTCCCTCATTTTTTCAAAAATATATTTCAGGATAAACTTAAGACTAGAAACATGAGATTTATTAATTCATTCATATAGCCTTCCATAAAACACTCCTTCGCCAACATTATGAACAACTCAAGATGGATGGTCTGCAGAGATTTTCCATGAAATTCTGGCTTGACAACGAGACTGGCATGCCTTTAATTTCTATGATTTCTACTAATCAACTTCCTAAAAACACCAACATCTCTATCAAATATGCTCTAAACTCTCAACAAGATCATCTCCCAAATACTATTTTGAATCTCATTGATGACAACCCTTTTTCTTACAACAATGATTTATTAATTTGGGAGCCAGCTCACAATGGAATGATTACCTCTAAAAAGTACTACGCTCATATGTGATGTAACAATGAGAAAGATTAAAGCTGGATTAAACACTTCAACAAACCTTGGATAAAACCCTTAAGATTTAATCTCATCTGGCTCCTTTCTCAAAACAGAGTTTCCACATATATTTGCCTCCAATTTTCTTGAATTCAGCTTTACTCTAAATGTAAAATCTATAATTAACATAGAGAAGATGATAACCATCTCTTCCTTTCCTGTGCTACTGCCACTAATCTTTGGAACTATATTTTTCACATATTTGATTGCAGATGGTTGATTCTTGACACTGTCAAAAATCAACTTATGAAATGTGTAGAGTTGGATGGCTCCCAACAAATTAGAAACCTTTTCCTTGCGGTGGTTGCTGAACTTCACCATGTAATATGGTATGATCAAAATGCTTTTATTCATAAAATCAACTCACTAAATCTTAATTCAGGTCATACCCGAATCTTTATTGCCATACAAGAAGCTGCTTTGATTCAGAAAGGTCATTTCCATAATACCGTGCATGATTTTGGAACACTAAAACATCTACGGATCAATGGAAACTTTTGTAAACCACACCACACTCTGGAGGTGTTTTGGAGAGCCCCTATCCCTAGATGGATCAAAATTAACATTGATGGCACCTATAAGGAAAATCCGGGTCACGCAGGATGTGGCGCTGTTTTTAGAAACTACCTAGGACAGATTCTTGGATCCTTCATGAGACCTTGTGGCACTGCCTCCTCCCTCAAAGTTGAGATGATGGGCTTGATTCATGCGATCAATTTTTCCATGGCTTATGGGTGGAACAACCTTTGGATGGAAAGTGACTCGATGACCATAGTCCAAGCAATTTGGAACAGCGTAACTCATTTATCTTGGTTGATCACTACCTGCTGGATAGAATGCAACCGTTTTCTCACTGACCTGAACTACATCATCACACATGTTTATCGGGAAGCAAACAAGGTTGCCGATAGCTTGGCCAACTTGGGAGTTAATCAAGACATCACCTGGTGTGAAGACCTCCCAGCTACTCTTACGCACTTCCATGAAAAAGATTGTAATATGATCTCATACTTTAGACTTCTGTAATCTTTCTTTTAATAAATTTTATGCGTTGGTCGTTCAGGCCAAGGCATTAACAAAAAATATATAATTAATGTGATTAATTAATATTAATTAGTAAATAATTAACAGTTATATATTAATAAATTAGCTGACAATAATTATTAATTAATAATATTAATTAATATTAATAAGAATTAATTTGTATTAATTAATAATTACTTATTATTAATAAATTTTAGTAATTATTATATTACACAATTACAAATTAGTACCTAAATATTAAATTTAAATATAAATCTATAATTATTTAATAATTATTATTATTAATTATTAACTAATTAGTAATTATTTAAACAATATTAATAATAATACTTAATTAATATTAACTACTAAGTGATTTAAATTTGCAATTAATTAATAATTATTCTTAAATTACTAATTAATAATTAATTACTAATTTTTATTCATTAATTAATAATGAATTTCTTATTAGTATTAAATATTATTAATTAATTACTTATTAATTACAATAGTAATAAATATTATTAACTGTTACTAATGGATATCTATTAATAACTAAATTTAATCACTACAAAATATTAATTTTTATAAAAATTCATTATTATTATTATTATTCATGGTACATATATATTTAAAATGGGAAAAAAATCAAAATTTAACTATTAATATTTTGTAGTTATTAAAATCTTGGGTAGCTGGGCTCTGGGGAAAGGAACGGTGGCTTCCACGCCCCATGCTTCAATTCTAGAAGAGGGATTTAAGGTAAAGTAAGATTAAATGAATAAAAATGCGATTTGGAAAGAATTATAATAATACATACGAGAACGATTTTAAATCGAGTAATGGGTCTACAAATTTGATTTTCTATTTTAATGCTAACAAAATGATTTCTAATGAATTATGACAGTGATATTTTTTTAAAAAAATCTAATTATTTAAATAGAACATTTAAATTTTGTGTTAGTGTTTTATGTTGTTCGACATCGTAGATGTTTACATCTACAACGTCAATACAATTATAGACAAAAACATTCTATGGTAACTCAAAACAATGTGTCACCTTCTCCATTAATATGCAATGAATATCTTGAGAAGGAAAAACATTTTTTCACTATTGTTAATAAACCATTACCCAAAAAACTTATAACCATGACTTGTAAAACAAGTCAGTTTTTTTTGTTACTATAAAATTTTGCATGCCATAAATTTTCCTAATGTCAAACATATCAAGAAAAATTTATACGTTACTCAAAGAATAATGAAATACCAAAAATGACTTCAAGACATGATTAAATATGGTTGACATGAGTATAAGGAAAGATTTGACACAAATGATTGAGGGAAGACATACGTGACTTATACTCTTTCCTAGTAATAGAAGTTTCAGTTGTCCAAAAAACATTATCCATGCAACCATTACTGAGAGGTATTCATCAAACACTGTGAAAATTCTATCAATGAATTATTGATGTTAAGGGGTTGATATTCAAATAATTTTCATGTTCGGATGCACCATTTAATGATTGTTCTCTACTACAAAAAAACTCTTATAAATTCTAAAAAATGCTTTATCTAGGCTTTTAAAGCACCGACAGTACCACTGAAATCTAGTGCCAATAAAGACTATATTTAGTTGGTATAGTTTAGTGAATAAAACTACAAATAGTACCATTCAAAAACATATAAAAACAAAATTATAGTACATAATAAACATTTTTTTTCAAATTATAGAGGTATTATTAGGTTGCAAAAGTTCCATAACATTACACTATCAGTTGTAATAATTAAAAAATTGAAAAATAATAATAGTTATAAATGGTTACAACAACTAAAAACAATAAAAAAAGAATCCAACACATGAATAAAAACTTATTCAATGATCAACTATCTTTTGACCTTACCCGTACCATAGAACCATGTGCCTATAATACAAACTATGTTTTTTTATCAATGTTACTTAAAAAATGAAAACTAAATATAGTTGTATTCTTAAATAATAATATGATAAATTGTAACATCCCATGATTTTATTATGTATCTTTCCTTTAAATAATAACTGTGTTGAATAACTCGTTTCACTTACTACACCAAATGAAAATGAATCATGATATAATTAACAAGGTAAATTATAATATGATCGTTATAACATAGCTGTTAAATTATGGGGTATAAATAGAAGTAACCACGTTATAAAATCTATATAGGAAAGGGGAAATAGTTCCATCGAGTAGTCTAAACCTTCCTTATGAGGCTCATTTTTCAGAGCTTTGGAATGGTGGTAGCATTGGTGAGATTTTTCCAAAACCAAGTCCATGATGAACTTCAACATGTACAACTTGAGCGAAATCATCCAAAGGAAAAGTATATGTTCATGGAAATCACTATGAGATCTATAGTAGCTGAATCATCATATGAGACAACCAACATTGTTTATCTTACCTTTAGGACTTATGCGGATCTCATAAGGGGTTTTATAAGTAGAAGTTAGAACAATATAAACACGTAATTATTAATAAATGATGCAAATATTTTCATTATTACGTGTATTTATATCCATTAAACATTTTTCTAAATTTATAATTTTAAAAAATGAATTGAATTAAATGAAAAATGGTTTTTTAAATACAAATACAGTGATATTATATATAAATAATTAAATTCATATTCATCTATTTTTTTACTTGTAAAATATTAAGATTAATTTCTTTTTATTCTTAACAAAAGCATTTGTCTAAAAATTTACTTTTACGCATTATTCATTACTATTAATTTTTTATCACTTTTACAAATTGAATCAAATAAAATTTATTTCATATTTTTAATCAGAATATTCAAATTATTTAATGTGGAAAATTTCATTTTTAGGCATAAAAATAAGTTACCGATATAAAAGTTAGTTGCCACAGTGTCAGTAAAATGGTTGTTTTTAACGAATTGTTTTTTATAAGTGATGTGTAGTTTTTATCTAAATAAATTTAAGTGATCAATTTTAAATGATGAGTCTAATGTAATTTTTAAATATATAAACAAATATATTAACCCTTATTTAAATTAGCAACTTATATGAAATAATAATAAGTGCACATAATGTATAAAATGTTATTTTTCTACAAAACTAGTTTTTCTATATATTCTATGATTTAATTGAGAAAATAAATTTCTCATATCTATAAATTTAATCAGATTAAATATATACCAAATTTGTAATCACCATGTCAAAATCGAGTTAGATGGTCATCTTTTATTCTTAGTAAAAAATTAATTATAATGGAAAATATTTAAACAATGTAAAAAATGTGTAAAATGCTCGAGTTAGTACCCTAGAACCAACTACTATGTAAATTTGATTACATACATATTTATAGTCTTGAATATTAACTAATTATTTATCACATGATGATCATTCTTCTATGTGATATCATTGTGATAATGTATTTGGGTACTTATCACACTAAAAGGTCAAAACAATTCCCCACTATGATGAGAGCATATAAGTTCCATGAAAGTATTCTTAAATACATGTTCTATAACCAAATGATATCATTTGAAGGGATACAAATGATATAGGCTATTAGGGGTGGTGACTACTACTAAATTCACTTTATTTTATTAATCAAAGAACAAACACTCAAAACAGGCGGTCACAGGGGTTGATAGTGATGTAGTCCCAAGGCATCACCACAAATGACATCCTTTCTCATGTTGTGTGCCCTTGGTAATCTTCAGTGCAGGAGATTATGGGAACATGACCATGTAGTAGGAAGTCCACATTAAAATGTGTCATTGGATGTTCCTATCATTGGACGTGTGTAATGATTCTTAGAATTTAAGATTATTATTAACACATATTACGAGTTTCACACTTTGATGTATTGATGAAAATTGTGATGAAATATGCTCGTTGTGAGGTAAGATATGTTAGGTGTGCCATGGGTAATATTGCATTAATGAATAATTCAAAAAAGAATCTCTCCTTAAATTATTTAATAAAAGTTGATATCTCAGGCATTTTAATGGAAATAGAACTACCTTAGTAAGTCGATGGCTATGACATTCTATCAGCAGTTCATTTATGAAAAGTGAAAGAAAGAGACATTGAGAACATAGCTCGATGACACCAGCATGAAACTTAATTGATTAAAGATATATTGAAAAGGGGATTATATTACACAATGTACATTCTTATGTGGTTATTTTCATATCATGTCATAAACTGACTCAGATAACCTGTCTAAATGGTACCCAAAATAATTCTAACATGGTCCAAATGGAATTCCTGATCCCCATGGGATGGAAACTAGTACCTGTGCAACACATACAATCAAGTGGGAATGATCTCACCATAAGAATAACTCATCAAGTTACAGAATTAGATAATAAACAATAAATAATTGATAAACCAAACACTCCTCAAGAGTGAATTTCCACAAGTATACATATAGAAGTCCCCAAAACGGTATGTCCTCTAAATTCGTCACATTAAACTATAAAGGCAAAAACCCAAAATCTCTATGAAACAAGTGGGCCACATACTCCACTAGTCACCACCAACTCCCTAGGTCTCTCTAATCAAGAACATCCACCTCCAACAATCATTGCTTTTCCTTTACATGGACATGGAATAAGAAAGTCTACAAACGCCTGAAGGCAAAGGTAGGGTGTGAGCAATAAAGCCCAGTAGGAAAAAGGATGGCATCGGGGGGAATCCCGCTCTTCTGCCTTCGCAATGGCGGCTAGGGTTTCACTATTGTGGCTTCATAATATCAATCTCAAGCGGAAAACTTCCTTTATCATGGACAATTTGACACACACAGATATTTGGGTGCTGGATCGATGGCCGTGGCGAAAACCAGGAGTGATGTGGTCTCGTGCAAACACTGATTTCCCGATGTCATGACACGGGTTGTGGGTTCTGGTTCAGTGATGCCTATGGTGGCAGATGAATGTGATGCGGGCCATGTGAGTGACACACAGAACCCCCATTTCCCCGATGTCTTGATGAACACTGATTCAAGGAAGAGATCAGACATCGGCATGGTCACTCGGGATGGTTCGGAACCTCTGAAGTCCATCTCGTTCAGTAGGTTCTTCTCAAATTTCCTGGATGAGTTGGCGTCATCCAATAAAAGAATCTCAAGAAACGGGTCTATTGCGATCGTTGAAGCAAACCCCTCTTTATTTAAATAACGCCTCGAGGAATGTCGTTTCTCGCTTTTGGCCAGAGTCTCAATTCCTCAAAAGGCTTCGCCATGGAGACTTAAGGATTTAAAAAACAGCTTGCAGCAACACTGGGTATTTGATGATTGGCATCTCACCTCAATTGGTAATGGTCTCTATCATATTTTTTCCCCTCATAATAGAGAAAATTCCTTGCGTGGGGCATCATCCCAATCCCTCTTAAGCCTGGTTTTCTTACATTGCAATAATGGGATCCTATGTCGGATCCGCATTCATCCAAGACCACCACTACCCAAGCCTGGATTCGTATTACTAGTTTGAATTAGTTGTTCTGGCACCCTTTGATTTTTCGAGATGTTTTTGTGGTAGTTGTGAAGCCGATTAAACTTGACAAGGAGATAGAAAGAGCACGGTATGGCCATTATGCCAGAGATTTAGTTGAAATTGATATGTCTTGTGATCTTATTAATAATGTCTTTTTGAAGGCTGGGGACTTCAAGCTGGAACTCTCAATCCATTTTGAATGGCTGCCATATTTTTGTGATTATTGTTTTAGAATTAGATATTATATTGAACATTTCCACAAGAACATGCAGTCCTCAAAGTGTGTGAAATATAGTCATGTTTCTATTGTCTACAGGCTTAACAATTCTACTAATTTGGATCAAATGAAGGGTAAGAATGTTCTCAAGAAGGAAAGACTTGTTTACCAGCAAAAGGATGGTACTTACAATAGAAGTTTTTTTTTCTGATATTGTCAAACAGGGGGATGGTTGTGGGGGTATGAGTGGGAAAGGTTCTGTCAAAAGCACTCATGAGCTGGTCGTTGAACAGACCAAGGAATTTGAAAGTGCTCTTGAACCCACCTCATGGGTGGAGACCTTAGATGGGGAGAAGTAATCGAAAAAATAGGTTGAAATCCAGGAATAAGTGGATAGGGAAATGAGGATAGAACACATTTTTTTCTCTAAATGCAAAGGCAAGAAAAAGGTGATTGATAATGACGGCTTTGAGTTGGTTCTTTCAAGGAAGTCAAAGGCTAATTTTCAATAGGTTAGTGCACTGCCTTTTTCTAATTCGCTATCTGATCTTCCTGGCTCCATTGTGGCTGCTTTAGACCATGGGGAGCCTACTCTTGTTGGTGAATCTAGCACCTTGGTGCATGGTTCTCCAAGCATGTGCCGTCATGATAACCAAGTTCGAGGTTCAACTGAAAAAGAGAAGGCAACTCAGACTTTGGCCATTGATCAAATCAAAGAGATGGAGCCTCATGTGCATGACCTCATTGTTGATATTATTGTAGTAAGTAATTACCATCTTGATGATTTCATGAATGTCAAGGAAATTCATAGGCACACCAATGACACTTTGGTGGGAAATGAAAATATTGAACAGAGGGTGATGGTTGAAGACGTCACTAATATAGAATATGAAGACTTAGAATAAACTTTTCACCAAACATGGAAGCGAGGTCGTCATCCTTGAAGTCGTGGTTGAGGACATGGAAGGGTGGATTGGACTGCTAATAAATAAGACTCTCAATCAATATATAGTTCTGATTCTGATGATACTGACATTGCAATCCTCCTTAAACAAGTAGAAATATTAAAGGAAAGCTATTCTAGAGGTCACAGCCATGGGAGTGGGTGTGTACGAGGAAAAAATTAGATTACACTTCAAGAATAGGTGATAATGATTGAAGATAAGATTAAGAAAAAACTTGGTCTTTTATTTTCGGATGAGGGAAGTGATGTCTTGTCTGACCCCCTCCTCCCTTTTTTGTTGTCTTCTTTTCTCTCATTTTAATAAATGGATTTCAGGCTAAAAATAATAATAAAGCCCAGTAGGATCTCATAAGGTATTCCATAATCAATCTATATCCAATAAAACAAATATGATCATTTTTAAATAAATCACGACATTGCAATATTTTCACAATTCGTAGAAAAATATGTTTTTTAAATCATTTCAATGGCTAGTACAAAATAGGTACAAAATTGCATTTCCATCAAAATAGGTTGATTTGTGCATCTTTTTCAAAATAGGCATGAATAATCATTTATATAAAAATAGGCATGTATAATCATTTTAAATCATAACACCATGGTAATAACACCCAAGTTTAGTTCTAGTCACAAGGTTCTCTACAATCTCAATGAAATATAGCTCTAGGTGTAAACACACTCCCAAGATCCCAATCCTAGTAGAATATAATATAATCCCAAAGAATAAACCCCCAACCCTCACGATATTCTTGTTTCATTTGCATCATCAATCCATTTCTAGATATCATTTTACCTTGCATGCATATCCTTATACCCAACTACCCTGGCTCCCATGTGCTTCAAGGTAGTTAATCATACTTGGTGATATCATCCATTTCAATCAATCCCAAATCATTTTAATTAATCATTTTATTTTGAACCAAGTTCATGTTTCAAGACATTCCATTTCATTTCAAAAATTATCACTAATGAGTTTCATAAAACACCCCATTCCTTTTTCTTCTCATAATTCATCATCAAAATCTTGATTCAAATCACTGAATTAAGTTCAAGATCATTTTTTTAGAAATAAACACTTTCTTTAAAAATACATTTTCAAAGGAATTTCATCACACACACCATACTATTTCAAAATAATTTATCAAAGACTCCAATAAAGATTTTTAAATCAATCATAAATCCATTTCAAAATAAGTAAGTGGCAATAGTTCCAAATGATAGGAATTTCCCTACAAAACCACCAGCCTCAATCCACAATCTCATCAACACCCAACAATGGATCCACCAACAGGGATTTGATCATTATGATCAATCAAGAAAGGATCATAGAAACATAATTCTCATATAATAATCTATAAATCAAGGTTTCTAGAATAATGGGATAGGGAGAAAACACATACCTCAATGATTCTTGAAGAACTCACAATGACCAATGAAGATTCGAGCAACGAATCCCAATTTCACAATTAATCTATAAGAAATCCAATTAAATCAAGTCATAAACCATAGATATTAAATCAATAACATTGATTTATGATCCCACTCAATAAAATAAGGGTAAATCTAGAAGATCAATGAATTATAGCAGGAAATAGCCACTTACCATAGATAATATAGATCAACAGTCAAAGATTCTCCAAAATCAGGAACAGGCAGGAAAGGAACCCCCAAAATCTCTAATATGAGTCTCCTTGGTCGATATCCTATTCCAACTTAATAAGAATGATGAAATTCCGGTAGGTATCAAGTCATAAAATGAAAATGTGGAATAATTAAAAAATGAAACATGGTTTAAAAATTGGTGTGCCCCTTTCTAGGATACTAGAATAGATGCATGGTTTGAGAAACCATGTTCCTATTTGTGCATAACCCAACTATCTCAAGTAGAATGATTTGATGGAAAAACCACACGGTAAATACTAACTACTCACCTAATCATGTTCTATCCTCTAGGACTCAAACATAAGGCACATAGTTTCTTAATATGACCCAAACAATTTTCTCTAACCATGTTCCAACCATTGACAATCTTAGAAATGACTAAAAAAATTCCAAAAAAAAACCAAAACAACCTACAGGGATTGGAAATTTCCTTCGAACTATGTCAGAACTGATTCGTGTACCATTTAGGTGAGTTATCCTGGTCGGTTCATGAAAAATCAGTATCATTGGTGGTTGTTTCCTTTCTTAGATGTCAGTATATAGTCTAGAATGTCATGGTAGATAGGAGATAGGATTATCAAGACTTAATGGATAAGTTATGAGTGAGTGTCTTAATATATCTCATTATGATGAGTCTTAATTTACCTTGGGATATTGGGAAAATGTGTCTTTGAGGATTTTTTGACCTGATTCTAGACTTTTTCCAAAGAATTTATTTCAGTTTTGTGTTTACTTATTGAATTTTTATTGATATAGTTGATGATATCATGTCTCTTGACTAAAATTTACCTTGTTATCTATTGATGTTGTGTAGTTATATTCACCTAAGAAGACGATTGAATAGACCTTAGGAGGGAGCTGTTGATGAACTATAACAAGAAAACATTCTAATTGATCATAACCTTATAGAGGTTGTTGTACATGTGTTTTTATGCTTTGGGACAAGTAGCTACACTTGTCCCCATTCAAGATACTAAGGTTTTACCTTGGAGTTATGATGGAAGATATCATGCCCAATAATTATTACATCTTAAGCCACAATCTTTTTAGGGTACCAACAATTATACAACAAAGTTTATGGCATGATTTTTTTATGCCAACAATGACCATCCGAAGTCTCTATGAAATACCCAACATAAATGAATTCATAAAAAATAAAATATCATCAATGATAATTATATATAATTAAAATTAATTAATAAAGAATTTATTAATTCTTCAAAAGCATTATTACATAGGCAAACACATCCGGTGCTAATAGTGTAATTAGGTTTTAATGATATAATTAATTATTTTAATGTAATTTAATTCTATCCGTTACTGGGAGACTACACGATGCGTAATTATAATCTAAATGCCATATTCCTAATTTTTCATGTTTTCTAGATAAATTTTTGGGTTCTCAGCATGTATCTCTGTTGGATTACATAGAGTGTAATAACAAGCGACAGGTCGTGTGTTCTACTTATCATGTGTTTGTATAACCTGTTGATTGACTCGATGTGTTATTCATATGTAGAACCACAAGACATGTACCTTGAATACATTTAGTGTGTTATGATTACCTTGTGTCAATGTAACCCACTGAATGACTCAACATGTTCTTTGAACGAGGGGAATTAATGAGTTACATGTCGTGTATGATGGATTTATAACACATGTTTCTTTAATTATCCAAGTTGTTAGTCTGTATTTTACCACTTGGTTGGCATGAATTTCTCTACAAAACTGTGTAGATTACATGGCATGTACACTGGTTATACGCTGTGTAGTCTAAAAAATCATGTTCCAAGTTTGTCTGGACTACACATGATGTATAATAAATACACTATGTGTAATAGCTACTTGGCATGTCATGTATCCCGTGACACATCCAGGTGTGGTGAACTTGAGTACATGACATTTAAACTTTCTACACACCGTGTAACCCAATCTACCATACAAAAACATTAGAACATTTCTATGGAATCTCCAATCATTCTTCATATGGTTTTAAGCCTTAAGAAAATATGAATCATGAATGAATAAAATTAAAATGTCGAAAGCATGTTAATTATGCTTTGGATTAATGAATGAA
This sequence comes from Viscum album, assembly GCA_963277665.1. Classification (NCBI taxonomy): domain Eukaryota; kingdom Viridiplantae; phylum Streptophyta; class Magnoliopsida; order Santalales; family Viscaceae; genus Viscum; species Viscum album. The sequence goes on along the minus strand of OY728119.1, from coordinate 160,756,173 downwards.
TAATATGGGAATAAAGGATCTAACCAATATTAAACATAATCAATCAATAATCAAATAAATAATTATAAATTTAAACATGATTGTTTTGATACAACTTGAAGGTTCCAGATGTAGTGGAAGAACCTGGTGGGAGAATAACCATTAAGGTTTTTTTTCCAAATTTGATGGGTAATTCACTAATTGTGTAAGATGTAAACATCATTAACAACAAAATTTTTCCATTTAATATTGACATAGAAATATTGGAACCCGAATAAGATCTTTTTCAAATTAAATTAATAATTAATTTAACTTAGACCAAAAAAAATATTACCTCACCTTGGGATCTTTATTTAATGAATATGTCGATCATTCAAAACCCTTTTCAGATTACCTTTGTTGCACAGAGAGGACCCAAATTAGCGTTGGAGTTAGTGGCCTAAAACCAACTACTTTGTACTTTATTCATTAATAAATACCTTATCACATCTTGATTGTTCTTCTGCAGGACAATACATGTGATAATGTCTTAATGATAGTTTTTGCATTAAAGGGTCATAGCAGATCCCTGCTATGATGATAACCCGGAAGTGCCATAACACTATTCTTGAATATATGTTCTATATCCAGATGATGTTATTTTAGAGACACAAATAATATAGGCCATTAGGGGTGACGACTCATAAAACTTTGAGGCACCTTCTCATGGTGTGCGCCCTTGGTAATATCCAGGAGGATATTATGAGAACGAGACCCACCAGTAGGAAATCCACATTTCATAGTGTCATTGGATGTTCCTATATGTGGATGTATGTATTATTACTTATACTTTAAGATTATTACTAATGGGTATTACAACTCGCGCACTTAGATGTATTGATGAAAACTATGATGACACATTGTTCACAACGAGGTAGGATACGTTGGGTGTGTTACGAGTGATATTTCATTAATAGATAATGCAAGAAAGGATTTTTCCCTTTTTTCCATAATGGAAGTAGATATCTTAGGCCCTTTGATGGAATTTATATATCCTAAATAAATCTATGGCCATGCTGAGGAATGGGAAAGTTCAATTCCGGAAATTCAAAGAAAGAATAATCGATCACATGGGTTGATGGCACTAGAATACAACCCACTTGATTCGAGATATCAAGGCAAAGAGATTACATTACATGGTAAATGTTTGTAGGAGGTGACATTTCATTGCGACACTAACATCTTTCTTTATGGGTGTCTTGGAATGTTGCAAGATGCTAACCTTGGACTCTAGGCAGGATCCTCTTAATACCACTGAGAAAGAGTCCTAGAGGGTCAAAAACTATGTGAGTCCAAGTATCTCAGTTAAATATTAATTTAACATGTTAAATAACGATTAGTCACGATTGTGGTTTAATAATTATTTAAGGATTCCTGATCGCATTTATTTTGACACTAATTATTCGAGAGAATATACTGTGGGTGAAATAATATATTTATTAGCGAGTAATGCAGTGATATTTAGTTGATAAATAAATATCCATTATTCAAGGTCTAATAAATGTGGTGGAGGAAATAAAGAAAAATGGAAAAATAAAAGTACACGCTGTGTATATTAAATATACACGACGTGTATTTTTTCTGGGAAATTATGAGAAATAATATTATTTATTTAATTAACTAATATTATGTGTAATTCACTGGGTGCATGTGATGTAATAATAATAGTCAACTATTATTATTATACATGGGGTATTACTAAGAATTAAATGAAATGAATAAATTCTTTTGGGTAATTGATTCATTTTATTATTCTATGTAATTAAAAAATCCCAATTATATATTTCTCATTAGCCTGGCCATTTTTTTGTGTGGTTGTGCACAAAAAATTTGAAAAGCTCTCAAGCCAAGAGAGAATTATTTTTCCACCAAGAATGATCTCAAGCTGTAAGAGAGAGATCCACCTCCATCGGATCAAGGAAATCGAATACGGACATCGCAAGCGAAGGCTTTTGAGCGCTAGCACTCGGAGATCCCTTTGGTGATGTCCAGAGATACGTGGAGCATGTGTGGGTCACCGCTAGTGGAATCCTACACATGGATTCTATGACGCAACGATAGATCATATTGGATCATGATCATAAACATCATCTAAGAATGAATTCCATCAAGGTAATTCATGTCAATTAATTAAATTGATTATAACGAACATATTATGTTCCTATATTTAGTTCCAAGACTCCCCTCTTTCTTTTTCAATATTTTTTCTATTCCGAAGATCTAGCCTTTTATTATCATGGCAGATCTCAAATTGATCATTGATAACACTAAAATTAAAGTTGGGTAAACCCACCAATGCGCTTCTGCTGCACTCAGAACCTACAAGTGGTACCATAGGGAGTCATATCTTTGATTATAATTATTTAGTTTTTCATTGGTGATTTATGCATTTAATATTTTAGTTATTTCAATTGAAGTTAATCGTTCTTTAAATCTGAATCTCAAGATATTTTCCTCCTCTCTCATTTCTCGTTCACTATACAGAAAAAAAAATTTCTTTTAATTTTGATTAAAATAAAACAGAGGATCTCATATAGATGTGTCAAAAGTTCATGGTCATACAACAACAGAATATACAGTGTGTATTTGGAAGTACACATTGTGTAGTCTAGGTTCAATTCATTGGAATGGTCTGCCAAATCAGGTCGTGTAAGTGGATCTTATCTAAGTCTTTAAGACTCCATGTGTTGACCAGGAATAAGTGTAACATAGTTTCCAGATTACATGTTGTGTGGCCCATGGAACATAGCATGTAGTCCCTTCGGGTTAGGGTTGGACCGTGAACCCCGTACACGGCTTGCCAGGCTGTAAACCATGTAACATGGATACTACACAGCGTGTGTCCAACTGAACACATCGTGTACTCTGAAAATTTCCGAAGTACATCTACATGCCATGTCCCCAGGTGTGTACTTCAGAAGGACGGTGAACAAAATTAAATGTCGTGTAGTTGGAACTACATGTCGTGTACTCATCCAAATTATGCAGATTTATTAAAATTTATTATTATATTATATAAACCCTTAAGACGTGTACCATAGTGCAGGTTTAAAGATGAGTCACAACACGTGATAGGTGTTATATATATGTGTGTTTAATTTAACATCTATGTAATGTTCATTTCTACTCATTGGGTAGTTATGAATGGGAATTCACTGGGTTTCCTCTAAGGAAAAATTACGTACAAAGATAATTTTAAATGAATTTATTTGTTTAAAATTATGATGGATTAGAATTTCAAGGAAATTAAGAAAAGGGTTTAAGATAAAAAGGATTGATTAATTAATGATAATTAATTGATTTGAGCGTGATTTATCTTAAACAAGAATGATTACAGAATTGAATTCTAGTTTTATTTATGCGTATATACCATTGCATACATGTATGATCATGAGTTATACCAAGACCTTTGTATGTGAATGGTTTTTTTTAATGAATTTATTTAAATTAAATTTGTCATCCTCTGAGCCTTCTCTTCATTAATATATAGGGAATGCGCGCCCAATGATTCTTTTATGTAAAACCCCATTTTACCCATCACCAGCATGTGAGATAAAAGAATATGTAATGGATAGAGCTCTCAAGTTAGTAGAGATGGATCAAGTTAGGAGCCAAGGTGAAACCAATCTAAGGAGATACAAAGGTGGATAGGTGGAAAGCTGTAAACACGAACCCAAAAGGGTTGAGGTGTTTCTCCCCTAGGTCTTGGGTTAGTTTATCAACTTCTAGATAAACTAACCAAAAGAACAATCTCATGATCATACCATTTATTTTATTTCTGTGAGTTTCATGGATTATTTATTGTGGGTGTGTTGTCATGATCATACAATTAATGAATTAAACAAGCATGCAAGATGGAACTAAAATAAGACCGGCTTATGCGTAAAATATTATCTTAGACATGGTTAATCACTTATGTATATCCCACATAGTATTAACAAGCATGTAATCAAATATAATAAAATGAAAATTTATGTATAAGGATAAAATTCCTCAAATAAATATTAAGTCGGTATAGCCTTCCATAATCATAGTTAGAATCGAACCATAGTTCAGAGTGCTTGACCAACCATAGTTGGGGTGATTTCAATTATTGGGGAATTCTAATTCAAGGTTTTGGGTTGACATGACTTGGTTTTCATCAAGGTTTGACTACCACACCAGGACTTGGTGTGACCAAGAGGCAAAGGTTGAGGAAATCCAAAATAAATTGATTTCCGGATTGGGGAGTCCACTCAGTGGATCAAGGAGTTGTGAGTTAATGCAGTTGGCATTTGGAATGCCTACCTAAAACCCTTCAAGTTGATTGACTAACACTAGTTGGGGTAATGCGAAGGTCAATATGGATCTTTGACACTAGAATATTCAGGCAATAGAATATTTTCAAGTTGATGGTGAGGGAAATTGGATTTCGATAAAATAGTGTGAGACTAATAAGTATTCATTTATTTATTTGTCTTAGTTTTATCATTAATAAAGTATTAAACCTTTGCTCATCTTAATTTATAGAAATGGAAAGAAAAATTAATTCAAACATATCATTGTGAATCATACTCGAGAAGGAAAACCTTCTCACCAGCACCAATTTCCAAGAGTGGTATAGGCGTGTACGCATCATCCTTCGCCACAAGAGGAAATTGTATGTACTGGAAGAGCCTATTCCAGTTGCACCTGGTAAAGAGGTCAGTGATGAGGAACTATATCTCTATATGAAACATTTGGATTATGCCACAGATGTCCAATGTTTCATGATATCGGCCATGTCTAATGAGATATTGAAGCAACATGAAAACATGGACGCGTATAGAATGATGTATCACCTTAAGGATATCTACCAAGAGAAGGAAATACATGAGAGATATGAGATCTCCAATTCTTTGTTTACAACTAATCTTGTGTATTTTGCGCTAGCTGGGCCTCATGTAGTAAATCATATTGGCTACATTGAACGCCTTGACATCTTAGGGATTATGTTCTCAGATGAGTTGCATACAGATCTCATCCTATCATCACGGCCCAAGACCTTCTCTAGATTTATTATCAACTATAACATGAGCAACAATGAGAATAGTCTATCGTAACTTACAACCTATATTCGCCAGGTAGATAAGAACATGGGGAATGAAAAACCTACAGTCCTTATGGTGAATAAGAAAAGTAAGGACAAGGAAAAAGGGACAAGGACTTATAAACGGTCTAAATCCTCTGAGCATCATCCCACCAAGAAGGGAAATATCCAAAGGCATGGCAGGGAACAGGAGGTGGTAAGTTTTGCATGTGGTAAGAAAGATCACTTGAAGAGGAACTATACACAGAATAATGGGGATGCTAAAGGTGCATTTGTTATCGAGTGCAATCTTTCAATTTCTACACATTGGGTATTAGATACAGCTTGTGGGGCTCACATCTGTATTCAAATGTAGGAACCAAGTAGATTTAGAAAGATTGCAAGAGGAGAGGTGGATCTTCGAGCTGCCAATGGAGCGAGGCTGGCTGTGTTATCCATTGGCGATTACCACCTCTCATTGCCAACTGGGATGATTTTTATTTTACATAACTGTTATTATGTGCCTAGTGTTACCAAAAACATAATTTTTGTATCATGTTTGGATATGGATGGATTTATTTTCAAGTTTCGAAATAAGGGTTTCTTCTTTTATAAGAACAACATATGTTATGGTATGGCGCATTTAAATAATGGTTTGTATGTATTAAATTATGAAAACCAAGTGTTTGTAATCGATAATGAAATAAACTCACATGACTCATACATCACCCAGTTGTGGCATTACTATCTTGGTCATGTAAACGAGAAGCGCTTGAAAAATCTCTACCAAGATGGATATTTAGACTCTATTAAGCTAAAACCACTTTATAGACGTCATGCTTGTCTACAAGGTAAAATGACCAAGCCACCTTTCAGTGGATAGGGTGAAAGTTCCACAGAGATTCTAGTATTGGTGCACATGGATGTGTGTGGACCATTTCTAGTAGAAGCTAGAGGTGGATATTCTTACTTCATTACTTTTACTGATGATTTAAGTAGATATGGATATGTCTACTTAATTGTGTATAAGTCAGAATCCTTAGAGATATTTAAGGAATTCAAGAATGAAGTCTAGAATTATCTTGGTAAGAAGATAAAGAAGCTTCAATCGGATCGAGGTAGAGAATATCTGAACCAAGAGTTCATCGATCTTCTACGAGATTCTAGGATTCTATCTCAGATCACTCCTCCTTATACACTATAGTGGAATGGTATTAGTGAAAGGAGAAACTACACCATTTTAGACATGATGAGGTCGATGATGAGTCATGCAGATCATCTATCATCCTTTTGGGGATATGCATTATAGACTGCAACATACACATTAAACCGAGTACCAACTAAGGAAGCAAATGGAATTCCCTCCGAGTTATAGAATGGAAAGAAATTAATTTTATCATACACACGTGTATGGGGATTCAAGGTATTTTTTACGTCCATCTCAGGCAAAAAACTAGCACCCCAGGGCACAAAGTGTATCTTTATAGGATATCCCAAGGAAAAGAAAGGATATTACCTATATAACCCTTCAGAAAAGAAAGTGATTTTCAAGAGACATTCCATCTTTGTCGAGAGGGACCACATCCTCAAAAAGGATAGTGGGAGAAATATTGACTTCAAAAAAGTTGATTCTCAAGATACACATTAGTTGGTACAGGAACAAGTTCCACAAGTCCCCTTGGAAGAGGTTCTAGAAACACAAGTACTGCATAGGAGCTCAAGAGAGGTAATTGAACCAGAGAGATTTGGTTTCCTAGTCACCGAGGATGGTGAATCATTATTGTTGGAAAATTATGAACCTCTCTCCTACAAGGATGCAGTAGAACACTTAGAAGCTGTAAGATGGATAGAAGCTATGAATTCTGAGATGGATTCCATGTTCCAGAACCTGGGTTCTGGTCGATGATCCAGTTGATGTAAATCCATTTGGATGAAAATGGGTATACAAGAGAAAATTGGACATGTAAGGTCATGTTAACACCTATAAAGCAAGGATAGTGGCTAAAGGATTTGGACAGTGTCAAGGAATTGACTATGATGAAACCTTCTTTCCAGTTTCCATGTTTAAATCCATAAGAATCATACTTTCCATAATATCTTACCATGACTACGAGATTTGGAAAATGGGTGTCAAAACAGAATTTATTAACGGGAACCTTCAGGAAGATTTCTATATGACACAAACAGAATATTTTGTGACACAAAGTGAAGCCAAACAGGTTTACAAGTTGTCAAAATCCATTTATGGATTAAGGAAAGCATCCAGGTCGTGGAACATTTGATTTGATGAAGACATTAATGAATTTGGTTTCATTAAGAACAAATGTGATCCATGTGTTTATAAGCGGTTTAATGGGAATGTGTTTGTCATCCTAGTAGTATATGTTGATGAAAAATTGCTTATTGGAAATGATGTACCAGTCTTAAGGTCAGTTAAGGAATGGTTGAACAAGTGTTTCTTAGTGAAGGACTTGGGTGAAGCAGCCTACATTCTAGGGATCAAGATCATTCGTGATAGATCCAAGAGGACACTTGGACTATGTCAGGGTACATACATTGACCAGATACTAAATATATTTAGTATGGAACAATCCAAGAGGGGATTGGTTCCAGTGTCACATGACCTACATCTTTCTAAGAAAATGAGTCCTCAGACACAACAAGAGAAAGATAGAATGAGTAAGATCCCATGCGCTTTGGCTATAGGATCCATCATGTATGCCATGTTATGTACCAGGCTTGATGTTGCCTATCCACTAAGCATGGTAGGTAGGTATCAAGAATATCCAAGAGAATATAATTGGACTACTGTTAAGACTATCCTTAAGTATCTGAGAAGAACTAAGGATATGTACCTAGTGTATGGAGGAAACAAGGAGCTTTTCATCAGAGGGTATGCTGATGCTGGTTTTCAGACAGATCATAATGATCACAAGTCACAATCTAGATATGTTTTCTATCTCAATGGAGGAGTTGTGAGCTGGAAGAGTTCAAAGTAGAAAGTTTTCACCGATTCTATAGCGTAGTCCGAATATATAGCAGCTTCTGATGCTTCCAAGGAAGCCGTTTGGATTCAGAACTTTTTTCAGGAGCTTGATGTGGTGACTAGAAGTAATGATCCTATCACATTGTATTGTGATAATACTTCAGCAGTGGCTCATGAAAAAGAACCAAGGTCACATCAATGGACAAAGCACATACTCTAGAAGTATCACCTCTTCAGGGATTTCTATCAAAGGGGTGAAGTTGCAGTGAGAAGAGTGTCTACCGAAGTGAACATGGTGGACCCCATGACTAAAGGCCTGTCCCAGCAAAAGCATGAATATTATATGAGAGCTACTGGGTTAATGGTTGTTAGCAGTTTTCTCTAGTACAAGTGGGATTCTGTTGGAGTTGGTGGCCTAGAACCAACTACTTTGTACTTTATTCATTAATAAATACCTTATCACCTCTTGATTGTTACTCTGCATGACAATGCATTTGATAATGTCCTAAAGATAGTTGTTGCATTAAAGGATCATAGAGGATCCCTACTATTATGAGAACCTGAAAGTGCCATAACACTATTCTTGAATATATGTTCTATATCCAGATGATGTTATTTGAGAGACACAAATAATATATTCCATTAGGGGTGAGGACTCATAAAACTTTGAGGCACCTTATCATGTTGTGCTCCCTTGGTAATATCTAGGAGGATATTATGAGAACGAGACCCACCAGTAGGAAATCCACATTTCATAGTGTCATTGGATGTTCCTATCTGCGGACGTGTGTATTGGTCCTTCGAATTTAAGATTATTATAATGGGTATTACAACTCGCGCACTTAGATGTATTGATGAAACACTGTTCGCAGTGAGGTAGGATACGTTGGGTGCATCATGAGTGATATTTCATTAATAGATAATGCGAGAAAGGATTTTTCCCTTTTGTTCCATAATAGAAGTAGACACCTCAGGCCCTTTGATGGAATTGATATAGCCTAAATAAATCCATGGCCATGGTGAGGAATGGGAAAATTCAATTCTGTAAAGTCAAAGAAAGAATAATTGATCACATGGGTTAATGGCACTAGCATGCAACCTGCTTGATTAGATATATTGAGACAAAGGATTACATTATAGGCTAAGCATTCGTAGGAGGTGACACATCATTGCGGCGTTAACTTCTTTCTCTATGGGTGTATTGGCATGTTGCTAGACACTGACCTTGGACTTTAGGAGGCTTCGCCTAATGCCAGTGAGAATGATGCCTAGAGGGTCACACACTAATTTTGTCCAATTATCTCAGTTAAATATTTATTTAACAAGTTAAATAAATATTATTCCTGATTGTAGTTTAACAATTATTTAAGGATGCCTGATCACATTTATTTCGACACCAGTTATTCAAGAGAATATATTGTGGGAAAATAATATATTTATTAGCGAGTAATGCAGTGATATTTATTTGAGAAATAAATAGCCATTATTCAAGGTCTAATAAATGTAGTGGAGGAAATAAAGAAAAATGGAAAAATAAAAGTACACGCTGTTTATATTAAATATACACATCATTAATTTTTTATGGGAATTTATGAGAAATAATACTATATATTTAATAAAATAATATTAGGTGTAATTCGCTGGGTGCATGTAAAGTAATAATAATAGTCAACTATTATTATTGGACATGGGGTATTCCTAATAATTAAATGAAATGAATAAATTCTTTCTGGTAATTGATTCATTTTATTATTCTATGTAATTAAAAAAATCCCAATTAAATATTTCTCATTATCCTAGCCATTTTTTTGTGTGTTTGTGCACAATAGATTTGACAATCTCTCAAGACAAGAGATAATTCTTCTTCCAACAAGAACACTCTCAAGCTGTGAGAGAGAGATTCACCTCCACCAGATCAAGGTGATCGAAGGAGGACATCACAAGTGAAGGTTTTTCCACGCTAGCACCTAGAGATCCCTTAGGTGACATCCAGAGATACATGGAACATGTGTGGATCACCTCTAGAAGAATCCTACACTTGGATTCTATGAAGAAATGATGGATCACATCATATCATGATTAGAAACATCAATGAAAAAAAGAATTCCATCATGTTAATTATTATCAATTAATTAAATTGATTATAACCAACATATGATGATCTTATCTTAGGTTCTGGTACTCCCCTCTTTATTTTTCATTCTTCGTTCTATTCCGAAGATCCGGTGTTTTATTATCTTGATGGATCTCGGATTGATCATTGTTAATGCTAAAATTAAAGTTGGGTACACCCACCAATGCGCTTCCAGTACACCTGAAACCTATAATTAGATCCCCTCTATAAGTGATCCACATGTGGTCATATGATCTATGAACAACACCAATGGTATTTCTAGTGCTAGTGTTTTAAATCAGTCATCCTTTGTTTTTCATCTTGATCACTTCAAGTTCCTTCAAGCATGAAGGATTCTATCTTTCTCTTATCGTTCTTGAGAGGATGTGAGAAGAAGGAATCAAGAGAGAAATGTTTTGTTCACAACAATAATAAAATCTTGATTAACCATATACAATAGAGATAGAAATATATTTATAGAGTTAGAGTTTAGCTTAAAATATTATTTAATTAAAAAATGACCCTTAAATAATATATACCTTATCTAACCTCATACCATAAAATAAAAATATTATTATTATTTTATGGTATGCACTATCTGGCACAATGATAAATATTATTTTACCAACATGCAATTTAATATTTATCATCGAAAATGATCTTCGCCTTCTCATACTCCTCAACATATATCAAATATAATAAATATTTTTTAAATATTTATTCATAAAAAATATTTTATTTACAATCTGGTGAATATATATTTTTTAAAAAATCAATAAATAAAATAAATATTATATTCATGATCTGGAGAATAAATATTTATTGATTATTCATGTAATTAAATATATTATTTATTAATGAATAAATAATTATTTATTACCTTACAAATACTTGTGATCAATAAATCCTGAATAAAATTATTACTTGGCCATGATAATAATATTTATTCTAATAATTAAATTCAAGTTGAACTTTATTGAAATCAATAAAAACACTTAGTGTGTGACTGTCTAGGCTTATTTATTATTGGAATTATACAGGTATCACTAAAGTCTAATATTTCTATCTACTAATGGGTCAACACACCCTAGAGAAAGAAGTTAATATCACAATATCGACAACCACACACGAATTATTACTATGTAATATATTCCATTTGTCATAATATCTCATCTATCAGGTTGCACACTCATGTCACCAAAAGATATTTCTTAGAATTACACATTTTTACCAAAATATATATTATCACTCAATGAATTTATGTTAGTACAAGTCACATTTTGTAGTGTTAGTAATTATTAATTAATTAACAATAATTTATAATTATCGGATATTAATTAATTATAGTTTTTTTTAAATAAGTGAATAGTTATTAATGGATCCATTTATTTTTTGGAGGTGGGCCACAAAATTTTTGAAGACCATATTTAGTAATGTTGGTTCTCAATTCTTCCCCGAATTTCCATTCAATGGAATATTAATTCATGAAAGCCTGATGAACCTAAAAATAAGCTTCTTTGGTGTTGATGATTCAATGGTTGGCGATTCATCAATCAGTAAGGGTTTCTACTACATCGTTTTTCATTCGAAAGAGATATAACTCAAAGCCTATGGCTTCAGAACTATGCCTATTAAACTTTTTTTCTTAGACTTTAGAATTGGGATCAATTTTTAAATCCTTTTTGTATCATAAAATCATTTACCCAAGTTTGTATTTGAATTAAGGGTGTCAATTGGTTCTTTTGGAATTCAAAAATCCTCTGGGATATTGCCTCTATAGTTGTAACTCCAATTAAAGTTGATAAGGAGATCAATCGTCCCCATTATGTTCATTTTTAAAGAGTTTGGGTAGAGGTTGAACTTTATTATACCCCTGTTGAAACTATTATTTTGGTTGCTGGTGAATTCAAACATGGGAATTCAATTTAATTCGAGTGGTTGCCTAATTTTAGTGATTTCTGTTATTTCATTGGGAACCTATCTGAATGGTGTTTCAAGAAGTTAAGGTGATCTAACTGTAATAATCCTGGATATCTAAAGGATCATTGTAAATTTAAGCATGCAATAGGGTCTATTTATAAGTAGGATAATATGGTTTTTAAACTAGTCCCTAAAATTTTGGATCATCCTAGGGGTCATGGATATTTTGGAGATCCTATTGCCTCTAGTCCTCAGGGATATATTGTGGGTAGTGATTCATAATTATAAATAAGGGCATATTAATCAATGATCCAATATGGGGTATCATATAACAACATTTCTCATGATTCTATGATAGGTCCAATCCATGGTATTTTCATAACATCCTCAATGATGGCAGACCACAATAAGGAATCTATATTTTCTTCTATACAAGGAATGTTGATTGATAAGGTTGGTTTTAAACTGATAGATAATACATATGAGGGGAATGGTAGTGGTGATCATCCCATTATGAATACCTCTACTGATCAAAAACTACCACTATAAAATGGAAAGGTTGTATGGATAGACCAACTTTGATCTAGTTCTGAGTAGTCTGATAATGTACTTCTGAGAACCTCTCTAACTTAGGATCATAGTAGAACTCTTGTAAGAAAGGTTGACCAAATTGATGTTGAGTTATTGGAGCCTCTTTTAGTGAATATTAACTAGGGTTAGAGTGATTTTGGAAAGTCTATAGAGTTTTCAGGGATAGAAATCAAAGGCTCTTCCATTGGTATATTCCCCTCCTTAAAGGCTAAGCATGGTTGTAATCAAGGTCCTCCTAAATCATTTTTTTCTCTTCAAGAAGGTAATAGAAAGTAATTTGAGGTGAATTGGATGATGAATCTAATAATGATTTCCTAAATAATGATTTGGGCATTGATTATATAGATATACAGGGTGATAGTTATATGGTTTCTTATGATAGAAAAGGTAAAAATACTATGGATATCATTGGTTTCTAATTACCTACATAGAATCCTAAGAAGGGTTTATATCATAATGAAGGAGTTTTTAAGGGTGTTGGGACCTGGCTAGACACACATGGGGAATCTATTTCAAGTAAAGAGACTATTTTAGGCTCTCATATTTGCAATTCATGTCTGAAGGCACTCAATGTTAGGACTCATTAAAATAACCCGCTTCAATTATAAATTATTATTTTTTTGATCTTATACAAGGTACTAATAAGAATGGGATGTCTTCGTCCCAGGCTAGAGAGCATGGATTCTCTAATGGTGTGAAGGATGGTGTTGTAGTTAGACAAATTCATTATCAAAATGACTCCCTTGGAAAATTTGGCAAGAGTGTTCAGGTTATGGAAAATTATTTAATAGTTGTCTATTTGGATAGAGTTAATACATAGGTCCTTGAGGGTAAAGGAGTTTCTAATGTAGATTTATGACTTTCTAACTAGGTAGTAAAATAAATAATCCTTATTGATTATAGCGACAGTGATAACTTAGGTTCTAGGAATAAATTCTAGTTTCATGATGCCACACCAGTGGAGGTGGATACCGATAGATCAGAAATATAAAAAGAAGTTTTATTGGAGATGCAAAGGGTTTCTTCAATTACAATTGTGGATGAGGACTTTCCTTGATGTAAGACTTCTTACGCCCCCCCACCTCATTTTTCTAATTTAATAAACTTTATTTATGATAATTTTATCAAGTATTAGAATGAGTAATTTGAGGAGTCAAAGGATAAAAGACACAATAACAAAATTCCACTAGAGGAACTAAAGTGAGAGAGGATTCGTTGGGGCCTAAGTGATACTATGAAAGACCGATTTGATCTGTATGTTGAGTATATATATAAAACTAGAAACTGGACTCTTTATCTTTGGTTATTAACTTATAATCTTGAATTTTTTATCCTCCAATATTGAATAAAAATTACCATATGACCCAAATATGGATATTAGAGACTTATCATGTAAATATAGTGTTCAAGGATCTTGTTTAAGAGCTACTGAAGTCATGGATGAAGTGACCCATAAATAAGTTACTCATTATTGAAAAGATAACAGGGATGATCCCTCTGAAAAGGAGGGAATGGATGACCTAGAAAACCCTAGGTACAAGGATTGGCAGTGGCAGAGAGGTCAACATCTCTTTAGTAGGGGTGGACCACATAGCATTGGAAAATTGGGTGGACCACATAACGTTGGTAAAATGTAAACATATTTTGCAGGTAACTCAAGATTGGATGACACTTATAGAATTATCACTCTATCTTGTTTGATTTTTTAGTCTGCTATATTTGTTGGTATTTCATGCCATATCATTTGATATTGCAACCCCTTGTAATATTTTATTTTATTGAATAAGGGGACCATCAACTGGATACTCTGGGTTCATGGTTTTGGTCGCTATTTATTAATACAATTTTTTAATTATTATTAACAACTATGTGATATTAATTAGTAATTAATTAATAAAAATTAATAAATTTCTAATTATAAATAATTATTAATTTAATTTTATTTAGGATTCATTAAATGATAATTAATTTCTAATTATTATTATTAATTATAAATTGATTACTATTTTTATCTGATATTTTTAATTATATACTAATTATTAATTATAATAAATAATAATTAATTTTTTAATTCATAATAATTGTTATTAACAATAATTTTCTACTTAATTATTATTAATCATATTTTTATTTTTTATTATTTCTATATAAAAATAATTATTTTTAGTGACCTTATTATTAAAAAGTAATAATAATATTTGGTAGAGGGGATTATATGAAAGTAAACAACACACACACACACACCAATACACCCTTGTAGGTCAATCCTTATCCCTCCCCATAAGGAATGTAAACACCCAAATGGACCTATTTTATTACAATACATGCCTCAGATGCCCAATAACATAAGGTAGGGATATTTTTTTGATTCCACTTGTGACCATGTTGTGGCTGGATTCTTATGTTGTATATCCTAAAGCCATCCTCCCGTTGAATCATAATTGACCTTACTCATAGCGCTTCTGCTACCCATGTAGTTGTAACGTGAAATTCCCTATGTTTTCACTAATATCATCATCATCATCATGGCACCCAAAAAATCTTCCTTATGCATTGTGGAGGACATTGTGAACCTGGATAGCAAACATTCCTACACCGTAGTCCAGTTTTCTATGTTGTAGAGCCCTATACTGCACAGTAGCACCAATCACATTATTGATTATAAGTAATTAATCAATATTAATTATTATTATTTTAAATTATTTTTTGTAATTAAATAAAATTTATTATTAAATATTATTAAATAATAATAGGTTGGGATCATAGGTCCTTTATTAAGAAAAGTATAATAAATAGAGGGTAACAAGAGGAAGGGGCCACACAAGGAATTTCTTCCCTCATTCCTAAAATCAAGTGCAACAAAACGAGAGAGGCATCAATCCTTATAAGAGAAACACACAACACACAGAATCTGGAACCCTTAAATAGGCTAAAGATACCTTAATACCAAATTTTAGATTTATGAATAATGTTGTGATAATCCCCATCAACCCTCCATCCACGAGGGAATCTACCTCTCTTTATGACAACACATATCTTTAATAC